>OW026454.1:30733283-31968243 GCA_932274525.1 Podabrus alpinus | reverse complement strand
GTCTTTATATTCCCGGACTGGCTGTTTTGAATTTTGATGCAATTTTTCATTATGCTGTTTTTTAATCACATATGCCTTGGTAACCTGTGTGGCAATTTACAAAACAATTGCATCATTATTAATTTTATTATCTGTCAGTTTGTGTCGTCGCGCGTTGTATATGTATCGAAATGAATAAAATCGAATACCGGGCTGTTATAAAATTCCTTACAAAACAAGGAAAACCTCCAAAAATTATTCTTGAAGAAATGTTGGCTGTATACGGGAATGATTGCCCTTCTAAGTCAGCTATTTGCGAGTGGTCAAAATTGTTTAAACATGGTCGAGAATCACTGTATGATGATCCCCGTCCAGGGCGCCCTGTTGACGTGATCACTTCAGATGTTGAAAAAACCAAGTGTTTGGTACTGGAGGATGCAAGACTAAAAAGTGACAATTAGCAGCTTGAAGAGCGAAGAGTGAAAAGTGAAGAGACGCGGAAAACTGACGCAAGGTGTCTTGTTGCTCCACGACAATGCATCAGTGCACAAGTCCAGACTTTCAAAAGCTGCTGTAGCTGATTGTGGCTTCGAAGAAATTGAATATGCGCCTTTATAGTCCAGATCTAGCACCCGGTGACTATTTTTTGTTCCCGAATCTCAAAAAAACACTAAGGGGGACCAAATTTAGGGACAATGACGAACTTATAGCAGCTGTTGAGGGCCATTTTGCGGAAAAACCAAATGAATATTTTTATACTGGATTAAAGATGTTATTGAAACGGTGTTATACCTGTATTCATAAGCAGGGGAAACTATATTGAAAAATAAAATTTTGTTGTTGCTCTAGTCTTTTGTTTTCATGCCTAGTCCGGGAATATAAACACGACCCCTCGTAGTAAAGAAATTTTTGAGGAATCTTACAACTTTTAGGACAAATATTTGTCCTTTTTAATCGCGGCCCTAAATAAAATAATTATGAATACTTAAATTAAAATTTTTTATTACATTTTACACTGAATGTTGGTTTCAACAAAAGCAAAACTTTGACGCATTATTTAATTATTTCAAAATTAGTAACATTGTGTAACTAAAGTAACGTGTTTAGTTACAAAATATAACTAAAATAGTTACAAAATATAACTACACACGTTATTTTGTACAGTTGGTATGTACAGTACAGTTGGAGAAAATAGGCATATTATATTATTTTATTACTTGAAATTTTTTGGAGTTGATAAAATTTTTACAAACCTAGTTTTGGTTTAGCGGCTTTTGCCAACTTCACCAACTTTTGGGTGATTTTGCCAACTTTCTAAAGTATTGGAGAGGAAGCTCCCCCCTCATCCCCCCATGGGCACGTCCCTGATTGACGACGAACATTTTGTTGTGCAACAAAACAAAACATTAACGCAGACTGATCAATTATAATTATAATGAAAAGTGGAGGAATAATCGGATCAAAATCTATGTTTTAAATAATCATTTAAAAAAATTTAGGATTTCAAAAAGTAATTAGGTGATAACAAAATTAGGTGAAACAAAAACGTTGTAAGACAAAACATTTTTGTTTGATTGTGTTAAAAACTGTTTTTGACATATATTAAATACTAGCTGGCACGGGCGGCATCCGCCGCCCTTAGCCATCTAGACCCAGAATAGATCCGAGAAGGACATAGTTGTTCGGCCTCCGGCCTCACAGGGGGAGGACCATAATAGATCCGCGAAGGCAATAGTTGTTCGGCCGTCGGGCTCACGGGGCGGACCACCTCGCCACCAATTTAAAAAATAATTTTGAAATTTAAATTCGGTTTAACACCTTCGGCGTTGAAAATACGAAGGAATGTTATGGACGAACTATTATAGAGCGTCGCTATACGCTTCCGTTGCGTCTTAAAAATTAAAAATCGGCCGGTGAATAAGAGCGCTATATACGTCCAAAGTTTTTACACAATTTTCACTTAAATGGGTCTCTCACAAAGAAATAAATAACGGCAGCATTTGCAAATTAGTGTCGACGTTAAAATTGAAAATCAAAATCGGAGGAAAATATGCAAAATGTTTATTTTCGTTGCAAAGCAAATTTTTTTCGAGAAAATTTCATTCGACATTTTCGATTTATATTTGTGTCCTCGACGTAGGTATTAAAGGCAAAAATAAATTTTTATTTTCCAAATTAAATATTGAACCAATTACATCGTCGCGTTATGGAATTAATTCTTACAATTTGATGCCTCGCGTATTGCGATGCTAAAATTTCCAAGTTTCGAAAGATTGCTGCAGATTTTCAAAAAGACACAATTCGACATGAACAATATTTAATAAACAAATTATAAAATAAATTAACAAACATTTTCTTATACTAAAAACTAACGAACTCAAAATGTAAATGTTGAACGTAAATAATTGCGAGGTATAATCTTCGGAATTTCCGGTAATCGGATTCCGTTTTTCGATGCCGTTCCAAAACACTGGAGGTCGAGTGGAATGACTCTATGCAGTCCAATAGCCCCCAACTGTGGAGTACTAATTCTTTCAGTGTAAACAACATCAACGTGAGGATGGCGAAGTTGTTCTCGATGCCTGTAATCTTGTGCCAAATCATCTTTGTATTTATGGAGTAAAATGAATGTAAAAAGAAATATAAAGTAATAGACAACGAATAGATTTCCAGACCATCGAAATATTCTAATGTTTTGTTGTGAAATAAAATTTGAATACCCACAATGTTTACTTGTGTAGTAGTATTAGTTTTCATTAGAATATAGGCGATACTATCCATGGTTCGTTACTCACATTTTATATGGTGAGTTCGCATCCGTAATGAATAAAACGTTAAATATTACATGTTTATTCATTTTGGCAGCCCTATGCCATAAAATACTCACCAGACACAAAATAATTTTCGACATTAATTTGGCCGACATTTGGATCGGTGTTTAACGTCAATTGGATATTAGGCACATTTGAAGTAGGCAGCACTTCTTTTCCATCCTATTAATAAAACGTTAAATATTACATGTTTATTCATTTTGGCAGCCCTATATGCCATAATTAATACTCACCCGAAACAAAATAATTTTCGACATTAATATGGCATTACATTTGGATCGGTGTTTAACATCAATTGGATTTTGTTACAATTTTGTTGTTCATCCACAGACTTAAGTCATAGTGCCGACATTGTTAGGTATGATCGTAGTCGTTAGGTGGTCTCTTGGCTTCACACCACCTGACTGGAACATCTCAACAGGGTCAGGTGCATACAGGGACTTCGGCTCGGTGACCAAGCTCTGAGAAATCTACGTGATTTGCACTCCGCCAGTGCTAAGGTCAGTCGATGGGTGGCCTTTAGATCATGCTCTACCCGGCTAGAAAGCCTAACAAAAAGCCGAGCATTATGCAGTCGATGGATGAATAATTGTTGTATTACTCTGATGTCACATACTACGGTGATATCAAAGGAGAGTGAGTTCGAAAGAAGATTGACTCTTGCTGGATTTCTTCCCGGATGCCATGGATCAACAAAATCATCAAAATCTGCACTACAAAACTTCCGAATAGACCACATTTCTTGTTTTTCCAGAAGGAGCATATACAAATAGTTTGTTGGGTGTTCCTACTCTGGAACTCTGGAACGATGTATCCTGTCTCTTATTTGATTGTGTATCCCGTACACATTTATGAGGGAGCTAGCTTGTAGTGGACACAACAATATGTATATGCAAATATTGCGCAACATTTTTTTTTCTATTATGTAGCCCATTGTATTATCTACATATTTGTACTACATATATTTCATAATAAATTATTTTCTTGAATTAATGAGACGAATTTTGGATGTACTACCTACTTATAATAATTAAAATAATAAACCGTTGGTATCAAATCAAGTGGAAATGTTTTGACTGTAGTTACTGCAGGTTGCTAAGGTTTAGCTTTGCTATAGCTTTGTGATTTAACCATAAATATTTTTTGTCATTAAAATGTCAAATAAACGTTAAATATTTTAATATTTAAAATGTAATCAAAAGTAATAGAACTTAGGGCTGGTATTTCCATCTCCGAATAAAGTACCAAATAACTTTATTCGCCGAATAAGTGCTATCATGCGTATTCCCATCTTCGAATAAGGTTCGAATATTATTGGACGAATAAAACCTCCCGATAGAGTTATTTGCCAAATAGTTATTCGGTACTTTATATAGGAGATGGAACTACCGGCCCTAAATCTAGTAAAATTGAAACTTATTTTCGTCTTCTCGTAATTCAGTAATATATCTTTTCAGGGTGTTCTTTTCCATTCCCTTTTTGTTAATGGGTGCACCCACAATGACCTTTCGTTTTCTTCCATACATAATATTATATACATGCAAGTTGCATCCATTGCCAAATAAGTACACAAACTTCATCATCGAGCGCCGACATGACACTAAAGTCATCTGTTTTTTCGTTGTATAACAACGTTCGTTGAACCAATTTATTTTCAATGTGTTTTGAGATCAAACAAAACGTTGTAAAGCAGAACACAACATTTTGTTTACAACGTTTTGCTCTATCCGTCATGTTGCGAGGTGAAACAAAATTTTTTTTAGTGCAACAAAACGTTTTGTCGCACAACGTCTTGCTTGATCAGTCTGCAGGCAGCCTAAATGTTCTAAATATTCCCTGAATAGTTTGGAGGAGTGCTTGGGATCATTGTCTTGCTGGAACGTAAACTCCTGTCCAAAAATTCGAGTTCCAGATGGCACCATTTGATTTTCCAGAATGTCTCGATAGTGTTCTTTTCTCATTATACTCGTACCTTCAATTCTGAAGATGTTGCCAACTTTATTGCCTCCGAAACACTCCCAGACCATGACGGACCCCCCTATGTTTAACTGAAGGCACTAAACATTGTTCGGAAACTCTTTCCCTTATTTATCGCCTAACATAAGTTCTTCGTTTAGAACCGAAAAGTTCGAATTTTGATTCGTCGCTCCATAGGACATTTTTCCACTGGTCAAGTGTCCAATTTTTGTGTACGTTAGCCCATTCTAATCTCTTCTTTTTGTTTACAGCGCGTAAATAAGGTTTTTTTTACCGCTATTCGACCATGAAGACCTGCTTCTTGAAGTCTTCGTTTAACGGTATTTGCACTTATTGGTATTATCCTCTTCAAATTAATATCCGCTGCTAATTCCGGTGCAGTAAGACGCCTATTACGTTTACTCCTACGTACTATCATCCGATCTTCACAAGAAGTAGTAATCTTGGACCGTCCACTGCGTTTTTTATTCACTAGACTTTCATTGTTTTTAAATTTCTTAATAATGCAGTCAACACTTCTTCGAGGTATATTGTAAAATTTTGAAATTCCGCGATTAGATCGGCCAGTTTGATGTAGAGCAACTATTTGAACTCGTACTTCGTTGGAATATTCACTTGTTTTAGGCATAATTAAAAAATAATGTCAAACTTTTAAATAAATAGCACAACGCAACCACTGTAAATTCAAAATAAACTGTTCACTAAGAAATGTAACAAGACTCTGGGAAAATTTTGCATTTTTGAAATATTAAATCACTTTACAATAACATCTAATAAAGGGGATGTTACCTGCTTTGAATAATCTCACCCGAAAGTCCGCAGACTAGTACCGGTAATTTCTATTATACCTCTTTTTTGAAAATAGCGCAAATTTTATTACTGCCTTTACAAAAACCCAAAATTTTATGTAAACTAGTTTCTAATATCTATAAATACAATGCAGATTTTTTTTGGACCAACAGAAATGTTTAAAATACAAAATATTTAAAAAAATATGAGTGGGCAAATACTTTTGAGCGGTAGTTACATACTTTGATTACTTTAATTTTTATTGTTCTGTTTATCTTTATGTTAATTGTAATTATCCTTTCAGATATACTTTTAAATTCTATCTTGGATGCTATGTTTCTATTTATCAACTTTAATAAATTTTACATTAGAAAATAATTATTATATTATGTACACGTATTTCAAGAAAATTTTTTTGGCACAGCCGAGATGATAAAACCAAGGTCTGCGCAGCCATTTATATTAGCAAAGATGAGTTCATGGCAGGATAAAATAACTGTTACGAGAACAAAAAATAAACTGAAATGTGCCAACAGCTTTATTGATGATTACCTAACATTACAAGAACAAAAGATGCAGGCTAGTTTAAGAGAATACGTCAAACAAGAAAGAGGAAAGGGAAATGAAACAAACGTAGGATATGGAAAAGTGCACATAAACCGTGAATGTTGTGATTGAGACCAGCAAATGGGAGTGATAGTGAAAAACGGAGGAGTGAAGGAAGCCGGACTGAAAAACAATACGAAAACGCGAGGAAAAGGACAAAGGAAAAGAAAAGGCATAGAGACGGTGCTACCCGAACTGCACCACGGCTTATCAGGGGTCATTTCTTGTACCCAGGTAAATGTAATCCCTTGACCGAACTGCACCACGGTCTAGTGTCGTTCCGTAATCGCTTTACCGAATTGCACCACGAGCAAACCGAGCAGGTATCACAAGCAAACAGATAATATAAAGAAATAAATACACAAATATCTAAATTCTTTGCAATTTAAATTTCGAGTTTAATATATTAATTCATATTATATTATACAGGGTCGGAGCAGGTATTAATAAAATAATAACCCAAAACAGTGACAAAATTAAATTTTTTTTGCCTTCGAATTTTGGGGTGTGCATTCGATAAGGAGGGTAATCCATCGTCAAAACCTACCCTTGCGGGGCGCCGCTGCGCTCCGCTCCGCTCTGCACCCCTCCAGGGCGGTTTTGACTCTGGTTACTAGGCTAAACATACGAGAAGCGCCACGCATCAAGAAAACCGGGATAAATGCAACCGGGATGTGAGAGACCCTCGAAATAGCATTAAAAAGTATAGTTGCGGTATGGGGCAGTAAACTATTACGTTTCACCCCCAAAAAATCGCGTAAAAACAAAAAATAATCGATGTTACATGTAGAAGGCATCAGGTAGATGCCGTTTTCTCATAGAGGTGGTGCAATTCGGACGACCGACCCTTGGTGAGGTGTTTACCTGAAATTACGGTGGTGCAATTCGGGTAGGAGATTTGTGAACTAATCTTTTCGTGGTGCAATTCGGGTGCACCGATAGAGACAGGAAGTGATACTAAATTTTTTGCAACTTGGAATGTGAGGGGAACTTATGTGGCGGGAGCATTGAAACAACTAATAAAGTTGTTAAAAAAGTATAGAGTAGATATAGTAGCATTGCAGGAGAGAAAACAAAGAGATAATGAAACAAATGACATTGAGAACTATACCTTTTTCAAAAGTAGCGGGAAGGACAGAAGGTTGGGAACTGGGTTTATGGTGAGCGAAGAAGGGAAAGATATGGTGATCGGTTTCAAACCAATAACTAATAGAATGTGCATACTAAGATTAAGGAGAGATAATAGAACAATTTTATGAACAGCTCGAAAAAGAGTACGCGAAAATACCAAAGTACGACATTAAAATGATAGTGGGGGATTGGAACGCAAAACTTGGGCAGGAAGAAACATATCGACCTACAATTGGTAAATTTAGCTTACACAAAGAAAGTAACGAAAATGGAAAGCTTCTTATTAATTTTGCAATGGGAAATGATATGAAGATAAAGAGTAGGTACACACTATGAACATAAGGACATCCACAAGGTAACATGGATAAGCCCAGATGGAAATACAGCGAACCAGATCGACCATGTCCTGATAGAGAGTAGAAGTGAAAATATTGTTCAAGACGTTAAAACGTATAGAGGAGCGGACCTCGATTCAGACCATTTCATGGTACGTGTGAAAATGACGCTAGCCTTGGTAAATCGAACGAGTATAGGAAAACAAGTAACTAAACAAAGAAATAGAATACAAATACAACTTAAACTGAAGACCAGAGAGGAAAATATAGAGAAGCGATGGAAAAGATATTGAAAGAGACAGAAATACGACAAACCATAGAACACCTGCGAACAACAATAGCAAGAAGCATATTTGAGGCAACAAAAACACAATATGTGAGCACTATGAAGAAAAAAAAGGAGTGTGAATTGGAAGTAAAGAAAAGAGAGAAAGCAAGACAGCTGATGTTGACAAATCGAAACAAGGAAGAAATATGAAAGACAGAGAAAAGAGTGCAAAAGGTTAATAAGAGAGAAGAAAAGAGAACATCAAATAAAGGAATTGGATGAGTTGGAAGAAAAATATAATAATAGAGAAATACGAAACTTCTATCGGGGAGCTAAAAGAATAAACCAAGGATTCCAAACAAATACAACGTTCTGAAGGAATAAAGACGGCACACAGGTGGGATCAAAGGAAGGAGTAACAAAAAGATGGGCAGAATATTTTCAAGAGATGCTAAATAGAACAAGAAGTCAAGATAAAGAGAGTGAACGCACAGATACAGAGGCCGATGACGTAAGTGAAGATGGAGTGGAAATACCAACAGAAGATGAGATAAGAAAGGTAATATCAAGATTGAAAAACAAAAGAAGTGCAGGAGAAGACGGCATTCAGGCAGAGATGCTGAAATATGGAGGAGAGAAATTACAAGAAATGACCATCAACATGATACAAAAAGTCTGGGAGGAAGAAAAAATTCCGGCATCTTGGAAGTTGGCACTGATATGTCCGATCCACAAGAAAGGCGATAAAAGCGGGTGCGAGAACTATAGGGGGATAGCGCTGCTAGATGTTAGTTACAAAATACTGGCCACATGTATAAAAGATAGATTACAATGCTATTCGGAGAAAATGATAGGAGAGTATCAATGTGGTTTTAGACAGGGTAGATCGGTGACAGACTAAATATTCGTTTTGATAGAAATACAAGGAATTAGTCATGAGTTTGGTTTGGAAACCCACTTGATGTTTTTAGATTTTAAACAGGCGTACGACAGTGTCAAAAGAGAAGAGCTATATAACATTATGGTAGAAATGGAAATCCCTGGGAAATTGATAAGATTGGTAAAAATGTCACTGGATGGCTCTGAAAGCAAAGTAAGAATAAGTGGTGAGTTGCCTGATAGTTTTACAGTAAAGGTGGGACTGAGACAGGGTGACCCGTTGTCGTCGATTCAGTTTAATATTGTGTTAGAAAGTGCAATAAGGAAAGCAGGATTAAACAGATGATGTACAATTTTTGGAAGACGACACCAATGCATAGCTTTCGCGGACGATTTGACGTTTATAGCACGAACAAAGAAGGAGATACAAGAAGTCACGCGAAAACTATTAGAAGCTGCTAGGAAAATTGGACTAGAAGTGAACGAGAGCAAGGTAAAATACATGGTGTGGAGTGACAAGAGGTTTACAGAAGGGAAATTTATAAGCATAAAAATGGGGAATGAAACTGTAAATTTTGAAGAAGTGTGTGTTTTTAAATACTTGGGAACGATAATAACAAGAGAGCCAGGACACGAAGAAGAGATTAAAGCAAGACTGGCTGCGGGTACAGAAGCGCATTTGCACTAAAATCAATTCTCAATAGCAAGGTGATGTCTAGGTCAGTTAAAACAAGAATATATAGAACGGTTATAAGACTATCGGTTATGTACGGAGCAGAAGTGTGGACACTGAGAAGGCGTGAACAAGCAATGCTGGAGGTTAGGGAGAGAAGAGTATTGAGAAGGATTTACGGTGGGAAATATGTGGATGGTCAATGGATAATAAGACAACTAAACATAGTCGGGTGCGTGAAGGCGCAGAAGCTGCGATGGTTGGGGCACCTGGTGAGAATGAACGAAGACAGGGTCCCAAGTGTCATTTGGAAGGTGATATTTGGAGGCACAAGAAAGAGGTAGACCGAGGAACCGATGGAGGGATGAAGTGCAGGAGGACCTGATTGTGATTGGTAGAGTAGATTGGAGAAATTGTGCTCGTGACAGGAAATAATGGAAGTCGATGACAAACGAAGCCATGCTGTTGCTATGAAACACAATATACCTATATGATGGTGTCGTCAACCTCCCCACTCCACCCAGAGTAGAGGTTTTTGAATTTGCTGATGACATTACCATAACATTACCATAGAGGTGTCAGCCCTCATGAACAGAGAATAGAACAACAAACAGAACCGGCCTTGTTGACTGGTAGACGAAAGATGGAGCCGGTTTCCTTTGTGGTAGAGGGTAACTCCATCGATACATCCCTATCGGCAAGAATGCTGGGGGTGTACGTCGACAAACACCTGTCCTTTAGCCCATACCTATCAAGAGTGGCCGCAAAGGCAACGAATTCAGCAGTGGATCTCCATGGACTGATGCCGAATATAAGGGAAATATAAGAATACGCGGCGCCGATCTGGATGGAATAAAAACTGAGGAATCAATTAAAACTGGCAAAGGTCCAAAGGAAGATCTGATAAAAATCTGTAGATTTTTGCAGAATTTGCCCTTAACGGAAGCACTGTTGGTCTTCGTTTCCCAGAGGCCAATCAACCTGAAGGGACAACTGAAAGAGGCCATCTGTCGATCTTGTTATTCTCGGTTCGAGTCCATCCAGGGCCTACTTTGCAAAGCCGTCCCCGTTGTTGAGCTCAATTGCGACCATTTTGGCTTTAAGAACCGGTACATTAGGCCAGGTGGTGTTTTGTTATACAGTTTATTCAAACATGCAAGAAGAAAGGTTTCCACTTCTGGCCTGTATAATTCACATTCCTACAGGTTCCTTCAGCTCTCCACAAACTGGACACATTCCGTCGTCGGATTTCCCCAATCTCTTGAGGTGTCTTCCGAACTCGCCATATCCGGTCAAGATTTGTGCCATTTCGAAGGTTATCTTCGTTCTCATATGGTTGCCCATTTGCGGAACAAATTGGTGGATGATTCTTCCAACCACCGCCTCGTACCACCTTTGCTGCCAGATTTCTATACTACGGTTTACCATTCTTTTTATTTCCACCCTGCATTTTCGATTCCCAGAGAGGTCGTCATTTTTCCCGGTCTTTATTCGTTTCAAGGCTTCCAATCTTAACAGTTCGTCGTCCAAAGGATGAATTCCTGCCATCACTCCGAAGGCCATTACCGATACCGTCCTATAACATTTTTCGCCGAATCAGGGAAGTGACGGAGCACATGGTCTGTTGTTTCGTCTGATTCATTACATCCCAGCACGTAGAGCTACTATCTATATACGAACTCCAGCGTGTTAAGTTGTTCGTTGAGTTTGCAGTGTCCCATTAGAATCTCTGCATGTTTTCGTGGATTGACTCTGGATAACTTCAAGTAGTATTTTGAATGTTTATTTAAGGGTGCTTTTATTATTGCTGCTCTTGCTTGTCTGCATTCATTTGCCCTTCTGCTGGAAGGCAGCTTCATGGTAAGTTTTTTGAGAAGGGTATCTAGAGTTTTTATGACTGGCACGATTATTTCTGCCCCTAATCCAACATTATTTTTGGATATAAAAATAGTCTTCCAGTATCCGCAGTCTACAGCCACCAGCTGCGCATTCTAACAGCAGCATTAAGTGTAATCTCATTTTCTTCTTCAGGTGCCTATCGGTTCCGGATGTTGGCTATCATCCTGACTACATTGACCCTATTCACCGCTACCCGGAAGAGCTCCGTAGTCGTCATGGAGTAACAAGTTCTCAAGTTTTTCAGCCAGGATAATATTCTTTTTCTGTCGGCACTTCTTTTCCCGGCTATTTCACATTGTAAGATGCATTTTAGCAGTTGGGGTGTAAGGAGATACGCTGGAGAGGTAGTACCTTTTATATATGGGAGGTGGTTCCGGATAACTGGTTCTCACAGGGTACCCAGCTCTCACTTATGGCTCCACGTGCCACACCCCGGACAACTGCATTGACCCGCAGGCAAAAGTAAGGTAGGGTTACTCTATATGGCAAATAGTAGCGCCTGACTCCAGACTCCGGCTACAAACAGCGTCTGTTCCAAATTGGGCCGCTGACAACGAAAATGCAGAAGGACGTGGGGCCCCACTGCATTACAATGCCCCTTGTACACCATGATGTTGAATAATAGGATTTTGGATTTGCCGAGCGGTACGGCTAGCAACCGGCGCCTTCCAGTTTCCGGGACTTCAGGTGTGAAATGGGCGACCGGCCACGTTGAGGTGACAGCCAGGCCCCACGCGGAAACTATGCGACTGGTCGACAGAAAGCGAGAACAACCCTTAAGGTTTGCCACCTGGAACGTTCGAACACTATTCCAAGCTGTAAAGCTGGCGAATGCGGTACAGGAAATGAAAAGACTCAAAGTAGATTTCCTAGGCGTGAGCGAGGTGAGATGGCCAGGAAGCGGACAACGCACTGTAGACGGAGGTACACTCTACTATTCTGGGAGCGAAGCACAAGACCGAAACCATAGAAATGGAGTGGGTTTTTTGATGTTGGAGGGAATGAAGAAATTTGTTTGTGGCTTTATATCGCATTCGCACCGATGTCTGCTCCTGAAGATTCGTGTGGAAGACAGCAGTGGGTGGATTCGGATTGGAACAGCATAACGAAAGGGGTGATAGATTAACACAATTTTGTCACGAATATCGACTTATTATCACTAATACTTGGTTCCAACTGCCTGCTAGAAGACTTTACAGATGGAAATCACCCCGAGATAGACCCGAAGCCGTTATCAGAAACCAGATAACTACATTATGATTAACTCCAGATTCCGAAATGTCATCAAGTCTGTAAAGGCATACCCAGGCGCGGATTTGAATTAGGACCATAACCCACTAATAGCGAAAGTCAAAATAAAATTGAAAAATTGCCAAACACGGTCATCGGAGAGGAAGTTGGAACTACAAAAACTGAAAGATCCAATCGTGGGAAACATGGCTTTTGATGGGATCAAAAACAAAATGATGAACATATAGTAGAAACAAATAACATATAGACGCGACGTGGACAAATATCATAGATGGACTGAGGAGCGTTGCCGAAGAAGCACTGGGATACCAAAAGAAGGAGGGTAGAAATGAGTGGATGAACAACGAAATACTGGAACTAATGGAATCAAGAAGAAAACATAAACGAAACACGCATATGTATCATAAAACACAAAAAGCAATTAGAACAAAAATTAGAAATGCGAAAAAGGAATGGTTCAATGAGAGATGTCGAGAGATCGAACAGCTTGAAGAGAAATACGACAGTTTTAATCTCTATAAAAGAATAAGAGAACTGACACACACCAACAGAAGAAAAACAGCAAACAAACTAATAAATAACAATAATCGATTAGTTCTAATTAGCGACGAGCAATCAGATACATATATTGATGACCTATTCGGATGTGTTCTGGAGGGACTGGAAATATTCAGAGATGAAATGGGTAGCGCACTGAAACAGACAAAATCCAATAAAGCCACAGGACCAGATAACATCAATGCGGAATTACTTCAACTTATAGACATAGAAAAGAGCGATACCCTGTTGAATATTTACAACCGCATTCCACGTGTACTGTTGCTTCTTGGTTGCAGTAGGCTACATGCACACTGATTCAACGAGGCAAAACATTTTATCGCAATAAATTGCGATTATTCTTAAATCCTTTCCATCTAGCACTATGCTCTTTAGAATTGCCACTTCATTTTCCTCATTTTCCCATGCCGAACTCTATCAAACGCGACATGTCATGCACATGAAAATCAAGTAGTGGGAGGCAGAGAAGAGTCTCAAGTGTTGCAGTGGAGCAGATCGCTCCAAAAGTTAGGAGTCAATCAAGTGTTTTGATAGTAAAATTTTAAGAAATTCAAAAAGTGGAGTTAATCGACTTGACTTATAAATGGCTTAATTGATGGATTGGGCTGGATAAAAAAAACACTGTTCAAGTTATTATCGAAATCAAATTTATAAAGTAGAAATGATTGAAAAATACTTTTTGAACAATGGAATTTAGGTAGATACGCATTTGTGAATGTAAATTTACTTCTTTTCTTCAGAACAGATTTATGACTGACGTAATTACCATATTACATCAAATGAAAGAATTTAGGTTATGCATACAATAAACCATCGCTGCGTATATACAAATCTGTCTTTTATACCTTTGACACAAGCATTTCATTAAGTTAATTTAAGGAATGCTCTAAACATATTTGAAGTGAAAGTTTGCCGTTTTCATTTACTGTGCCGCAGGCTTCCAATCGGAATCCCCTTGTCTTCATCATTTATGTGAATTATCTTCTATGACTAATTCAGAGACCATTTCTTCGCAGACTATATCCAATGGGGTCGCAACCTCAGTCTGGTCATTAGCGTTACTATGTACTTAGAAAGAACCAGTTTTCTTGGGCCCCAGATTGATTTGGAACTTACCCGGAATTACTATATTAATAAGCTTTGCGTTTGTGTGAATGGTGGGGTGGTCGCCTTACGTAGTCTTTCCGGAATTATACGCTTTTGCATCTAAGCTACGATATTCGGGTGTGGGGCCACTTTTCGGGTTTGCTTAGAGATTTTGCTCTTAAGCTTTGGTTTCCTATGAAGCGATACCGTTAAATAGCGCCAACCATCACTACACATTAACACTTTCTTGGAAATCACTTCTACTTTGCTTTATATAACTTGAACGTCGTTATTCCACGGTATCGCTCTATAGGAAACCAGAGCTTTAAGGTCTGCATATGCGGGCTTTACGTTTCGTGGCTGGAGTTTTTTGTTACGATGATTGACGTGTGATGACAGCAGATGGCTCAATATTTTAATGTGTTCTCAGTATACTATACTATGTTTTTGTTTTACTGGTTAGACGTTCTATTCCCTGTCGTAGGACTCCAAGTAAGATGCATTATTATGACATTCGCGGAGGGTCTAATATTTATCTTCCGCGGAAGGTAATGTCAAACCACTGATGTGTAATCTGCCTAGTAAAACGTTTTCAAAACGAAGTGTATCACAATTATCGTGGTTCGGGTCCCACGTTAAACAGCAGGGCCTCTATGTGTTCGTAATAAAATTTCTAGCGCAGAACATACACATGGAAGGGAAGATATAACACTTTGGAGCTATTTGGAGCAACAAATTTATTCAAAATAAAACAAGTATTCAGAAGTGCACAGATGAGAGAATTCTGAGCAACACCAGGACTTGCATAATATCAATCACACTCATTAACGTGTCAATTAGTAAAACCAAATCGCCGAATTAATTTTAGTTGATGCCCACTCAAAAAATAAGAACAAATCTTTTTTATTGAAAATAAATTTTATTTAGTACTAAAAAAGATTTCATGTCATAAGTACAAATTTAAATTAGTCCTCGTAACACAAAAGCACTTATTATGAATTAATCGACTATTTATAATTTAATTTTTCTAATAATAAACTTAAATAATTGAGCAATTGCGCATTCATATTATAAAGATTAACAATTTTATATTATTTAACAATCTCACCGAATCGTTAAATTATTATTATATAACAATTTTTTTAACATTTAAAACCGGCAGATATTTACGTAGTAGCGTTGAAATAGCTGAAGAATTTGTAAAAGTCTAATATGTATGACTATGAAAAGTTATGTAGTGGAATTTTTTTAAATTTACTGGGTCTTGATTTTGAAACCTACCGAATGCATAATAAATTACTATCACAACTTTTTATTATGCACTATTTGGAGAGGCATAAATATTACATCTTCAGGTTTATCGCATCAATGGACCCATAATCATAAGATCATTGATCGGCTGAGAAATGCAGTTGCATGTCGCTTTAATAGTTTTCCCAGCTGTTTGGTTAAGAAACATCATAAGTACAGTCTTTTTGCTCCAATAACTTATTTGATTAATCAGTCACTTTTTAATGGTATATTTCCTGTAGTTATTATGGTTTCAGTAGTTAGCCCAGTAATTATCATGTGATGAGTGATGAGGTTTTTACATAACCACAACGAGATAATCCAATCACAAATGTTTTTGAAGCATAAATTTACTACTAAATTTTTATAGTCAGACGTTGGTGCTCCTCGAGAACAATCAAAAAGGAAAAGCTAATATAGGTAACATCATGCAGTTCAAACAATCGTAAGAAGTTCATTTCTAGAGACAGCTCCATCAACACAGGAGTCTAAATTCATTCGGCAGGATACCCTTGGCATTTTGTTTCACCAAAATAGTTTTCATGATTTTTCATACTGGTCAGATTTGTCAAGTTCATCTTGGGTTGCACGGTTAAGTCGTCCAAACCATGTGGAGGAGTGCTTCCGTAGCTATGAAACTTAGCTCCATATGAGAATGCTTTGGTCTACTTTTGAGCTTATCTGTTCTCAAGACCTTCCATTATGTGCATTTACCGTCGCGTTTATCATATGGCCTTATTGTTTGGGGAACTTCGGGATGTACAAAAAGATTTTGTGGAATCTGGGATTTTTGCCACTGCCTTGGTCAGTTTTGCTACTATCCAACACTAGATTTGGTTCTGAAAATTGTCTGAATCTCTTTGATTTAGGACCAGTAGGTATAATTATGTAAATGTGATTTAAATATTTTGAAATTAAATATGATGATTAAGCCCATAATCCTGAAGTTGTTCCACTACATAGATTTCATTATTCATAATTTTAAACCTTACTGTAATCACTTTCAAGATTTAATATATCTAAGTACTTATAAATTCCATCAATAATATCTTGTACGTCTTTCTCTTCAGGGATTAAAGCTTTATCAGCTATCATTCCCATTTGGAATCGATTATCGTACGATAAAATGGAAAAACCTAAACCTGAAAATAAAAACATTGTTTCAAGGGTACCGTCACAATTTAAAAAAATATCTTACCTATTGGTCCTCGATTTGGAACCCAAAACACGACATCTTTTACTGCGTAACCTCCCAAAACGCTACACGAAGGAGGCGCTGGTAAAATGCTGATCATAGATGAAGTGTGAAGTAAAATAGATAAAGGCCTTCGAATCTTCAAAGGTAAAATTCCTACAAAAGCTTTTAGGACGAAGAAGTTGACCTGAAATAAAATGATTAAAAATAGGAAAAAATCATTCTGAAATTATTACTTGAAAGTCGATAGACTGTCTAAATATCGCCGATTCTTTCTTCACCAACGCTAATCTATCCAGAATTGCTTCACTAGCAGTGTTCGTTTCGCTTTTGACTCTGGTTGGAAGATGAAGCATAGCTAATGAAAATTTATTGGTACAAACGTACTTTTTAAGATTATGCTTAACTGGAATAAATTGCGATAATCCTTGCGCTTCTGGAAGGACCGGAACCATTGCCGATAACGAATCAGGAACCGATTTGGAATACTAAAATGAGTTTTATGAGAATATGCAAAAGTTTCAATGAAATGGTGGTTACCTTTTCAATGAAATCGTTTAAACTTGCTGATAAAGCTGTAAGCAAAACATCTGAAAATGCAGTTCCAGGGATTCTATTCTTAACTTGTTTTACGGCTTGAACGTAATGAGGCGAATCTTCTACGCTACAAACGAGGTATTTCTCTCCAGATAACAATGGTCCATGCAAAGAATGGTTATCGTTACTTTTTATTATACCCTGAATGAGTAAAATGGGTGGAACCATAAGGAACATGTAAATTGAATAAACTATTCTAAATAGTCTGTTCTTTATTGATTTAATAATTTTGGTAACTAAATTGTCTTTTTTTGGAGAACATGTTTCAGTCTTTCCATTTTTGGAATTTGTGGTATCGTTTGGATTAACATCGGCAAATAGTCGGACGATACCTTTTAATAAAGCTGTAGCATCGCTCAAGCCGTGGTGCATTCTAAACACCACCGGATAATAAACTCCACTGTCTGTTTTAGTTTCAGTTTTCCATTTAATTGGATGAGTTCCAATCAAGAGTTCCCATAAACTCGTGTGGTCTTTCGGTAAACGTTGATTGCTGTACTGTTTACTAATAAATCTCAAAAATTCTTCTCTCCCTGTAATTTCTCCGTCTTTCCAATATTTATGTTCCATTACCCTCACGCATTCTTCCGGTGTTACATCATTTCTCAAAAAGTATGCAAAGCCTGTGAAGTGATGCCAGGTATACCATAATTTGGGTGTTTTAACCTCAGGATCTTTAAACCTTCTTATTATTTCTTCTCGCACGGTGTTGGAAAAGTTGTTAGATGCACCATTGGTGTTATTGTTTGGACGTCGGACTAGAAACAATATGTGCCCACAATTTTTTGAAACGTCATCCCTATCAATGACGTGGATGGCGTCAGTTCCATCCAGTAAACCAGCAAATTTGGAACCGTACTTGATTCTTAAGATAACACTTATTATTTTGCAGTATATCCAAAATATTGTAAGGGATGATAATATTATTGGTAAACCAGCGAGGAACAGAAAGAGTGCGAATACATATTTCCATGTTAATGGTTTTCCGCCAGTGCTTTTCTGAAAATTAAGGTTTAATTAAAGAAAAAGAGTATAATGAAATGATAAATGTATGTATATCGTAAGGCTTGCGAACTTACATCATAAGTATTTTTTAAATGTCTTCAAATCGTCTAGTACTTAAAAATCTTAAAAATTTAAATGTAATTCATGTAACCACGAAATTTTGCCAATTATAATAACAAATATGTAGAAAAAATGTCAAATGTAGGTTACTTAAAGCCGGTTTATATAACATTTCACCACTTAAGCAATTTTAAACGACAGAACTACTTAAGACACTTTAAGATGTTTTAAAACTTAAGCAGGTTAATATAAAGATGATGGGGTCTAATAGTAATTTCTTTATGTAAAATAATTAAAATAGAGATGTCGAAATTGATATGAAAGCCTCCATCTACACAACAGGAAAATGTTAAATTTGAACTGATTAAAAAACTTACATAATTATTACAACCGGCGATTTTTTAAATCAATTTTCAAGGCGAGCCTTAAAATTTAGAAAGTAGAACCAAGGTTAATGAAAATAGGTATTATGTGAGAAATTCATGCCACTTATTTCAAAAATTGAAATTTTATCAAAATAATGTAACATTTACTTGGCCAAACGAGGGGAATGTATTAATTTAATAAAAATATACAAATCTGTAAAATAAAACATTAACAATACAATACAAACAAAATAACAATAAAATTAAAATTATTCTGACATTGTTTACATAATTTTAAAATTTTTATTTTATAAAGTCGGAGAGTAGCGGAGACTTTTCTTTTAACAATTATTAGTAAGTCCATTTCATGACGATCTGTAAGTCGCAATTTTGATTCTGCCTCTTGGCGTTACAAATTCAAATTAAAATACTAAAAATAAAAATGTCGAAAACACATTCGAATTGTATATTTCTTTTTCGTAAGTGTACGCTCCACATACACTTTTTAAGCAGAAGATCTTTTGATCTGTTAATCCGTTGATCTCTTGGTCTGCTTTTCTTTTGTTTCGCTTCTCCTACTACACTTTGATATTTTTTGGCCATGACACGCCAATATTTTGACCTTTCCTTGTTTGTTTTGTACGAATTTGTAGCTCTCTTAATAAAGATTATTATTCCTTATAAGCTTTCTATTCCTATAACTATTCCTTATAAAAATCTTACTATATGCATCTAATTGAGGGACAAAATTCTAACTCAAAAAAGACCCTTACGTTTTTTCTGCACGATGTGCGTAGAGTTTTTCTTGTCTTGTAGTTTTTTAGTTATCCGACTGGTACGTAATATTGTATAACTTCGCGTGCTAATAAAAAATTCTACGTTTGTCGTACGAAAAAAATGTACCTATTTTATTTTTATAAATAGAATAATTTTGTTTCCATAAGATTCATATAGCAAAATTCTTCTGAAACGAATTCTAAGACATGAAAACATCAAAAAAAAAAACTAATGACCGCTACATACACTGAAGCAAGTATGCCGATTTAGCTTCTCAAGTCAAGTCGGTCTGAGCTTGAGCGTGTGTAGCGGAAGTTGGACTTGAAGGAAAGTCGAATGAAACGAATTGCGGTATAATGGTCACGGCTGCTTCAACAAGTATCTGCATCGGTTCAGGAAGTTAGCCAGCCCCACGTGTAGTTACTGCGAGGAAGAGGATGACGCCAACCACACCCTCTTCCATTGCATCAGATGGAAAGACATCAGAGATACCCAGGGAATTAACATCATCAATCCGGATTCTCTGATAAATGAGATGTTGCAAGGCGAGCTCCATTTGACCAGGGTCTCGGATGGAATCACTCAAATCATAAGGGAAAAATACGAGGAAGAGCTAGAGCGACAGAGCGATTAAATTCTTAAACACCAAGAAATAAGACCCGAAAGGGCTGAAGCTGGAGAGCGCACGGAAGAAATGCCATAACGATTCCCGTCATTTCCAAGGAGTGGGATTTTAGTCGGAAAAAGTCCGACACAACCACCCCAGAATGTCGGGGTGGTGTCTTTTGAAGATTTCCCCACTCCCAGCGCACAGAAAGAAAGGCACAACATCAAGAAAATGGCAAAATCGACCATTTTCGGAATCTGACTTTCGGAGTTTGACGACGCGTGCAAGCTAAATGACTGAATTGACGAAAAATGTTGTTTCAATCATGATGGTAGATCATTTTACTCTGTAGAAAAACTATCGCATACTTTGTTACCCTATGTGGCTTAATATTTGGGGAAAAAAATGGTATCGCGTTCTTTGTTTTTTTACTGATTTAGAGATAAAATTATTCCAATCATTCCAAAATGATTCCAATCATAAGTTTAGATAATTTTATACTCGACAAAAAGGGTACGTATAGTTGGTATATTTGAGAAAATACCAACAGTGTCGCGTTATTGTTCATAAAAGTGTTAATAACTTTTTAGTCTGCGGTAATTTTTCGAAGAAAATGAATTCCACGTATAAAAACTTCAACCAAAACTATTAATCGTATTTTCAACCTGGCAAGACTAATTGGAGGTTTTGATGTCGAATACGACTGGTCCAAAAGGTTTTCATTGTGCAACTGATTTTTAGAAATTATTTTGTTTATTATGTAGCATATAAACTAAGGGATTTGCATTTTGGATTACTCTTAGTTTTTTGAGGTCATTAAATTGATTTTACTGGAATCCTATTATTGGATTTAATGGGTCCTTTTTTGTTTCAAAAAGACTTATATAATAAGATTCCTGTTAAATCAATTCTAAGATCTAAGAATAGCAAACAATCAAGATTCCAAAAAAATTAAATACTTTTTTTAGACAAAATAAACAAAAAATAAAGGTTTAAAATTTGGCTGTAGATATCATGAAAATTATTCTTTGAAGTTCTCAGATGTGTAATGCTTTTTGAATTTTTAGTTCTAATTTAGATGGCTGACAAAAATTATCGGCGTAACATAAAATATTCTTCGAAATCGACGATTTTCGAAAACCGCATTTCAGAGTTTGACGGCACGTGCAAGCTAAACGACGAATTTATGATAAATGTTGTTCCAATCATGATTGTTGGAAATTTTTCTCTCTACCAAAAGGGGTATATATACTAGTAGTTTGTTACTATATCTTGATTAGTTTTCAAGATATTTGAGAAGAAACAAACAGTGTCGTGTTTTTTTGTTCAGAAGATCGTTAATAAGTTTTTTATCCAGATTAATGAATGAAAAACGAATTCCACTTATACATAGAAACTCAAACAAAAGTTACTTATGGTGGTTCTAATTTAGGAAAAATCATTGGAGTGTTGAAGAACCCTTGAACTTGACATGGAAAATGGCAAATTTATAATGATTAATAAGAACCCTCTTTGATTATTGATTAATAAGAAAACAGTATAAGATCTTCTTTTCAGACAATGTAGTCATTTTCCTATTACTTGATATTTTGCTCTAAAGTTAACCCAAATCGAGATATTCATGAATATTGGCACATTTTTGGAGTTACAAAAAAATAAAGATAATAAAATTGATTCCAGTTTACCCTCAATTTTTATGTCCACAATAAATGAGAAAATTATGTCACAGTTTTTCATATAATTTATAACTATGGTTATTTGCAATCATATTCTAACGATTTAAGGGCCCTTATTACAGGGTGACTATAACTTAGGAAGGGATCCCATTTCGCTTCGATCACTTAATATTTTCGGGGGCAAACTATCTGCCAAAATTTTAAAACCAGCATAAAATATCCTAAATGCATTCGAAAAAAAAATACATTTAGGGTATTCACACTCCCTAGTATGATCCCCTAGTATCCCACTCCAATGACCGTCTAATATGGACTGATATTTATTTTATAATTATTGGACGTTTTCAAGGTAATTCGAAGTCAATTTTGAGTTTTCAAATGGATATTTTATATTTTTTTGCACATTCAAGTTACGCATGGAAAAAGAGACAACTTTTATTCGCATAAATTTAAAAAAGAACTATTAAAACTACCAAAATTGACCTCGAAATAAATTTGAAAACGTCGAATAATTGCAAAACGAATCTCCCATCGCTATTATATAACTTTTGTCGGAAACATTTTATTATTTAACGTTTAGTTTCTGAAAAATTTCTTGCTGGAAGTTCAAAATGAACATCCGGTATATGTAGCTTTTTAAACAAAACTTGGATTATTTAATTTTGTCAAATTAAAAGAAAGTAAAATATATTAACAGGATTTTCATACATCAGTAATAAATTATTGTAAAATAATTTTTTAATAAAAAATTAATATTATCATAAATTAGCATACGGAATCATAAGCATAGAAATGCAAAAATAGCGTTTTAAAAACTATTAAAATATGAATAAATATTAAAATTTATTATGAATGAATAATTATTAAAAAATGCATAAAATAGAAACTTCTAACTTCTGTATAAAAAGCTTTTCCATCTAACATTTTTGTGGCAATAGGTTAAAACTTTCAAAGAAACTTGATATATTGTATTTCATAATTTATTTTTTAATGTTAATAATAAACGTCCCGAAACTTTGCAAAATTTAATTAAAAATAATTATTAAATAATTAACTATTTATCGTAAAATGCGTTGTACTTTTTTTATTGCATTAGTGTTGTACGAGCTGAATATTAAATTAATTATGATTAATTTAATTTATGTAAATTAATAAATAATTTCTGTTTTAATTTAAATTATTTTTCCAGAGGTAATGGTTCATACTTTAACATACTAAAAGTCTTCCTGTCTAAACTCTGAGCTTCTTAAGGGGGCTAACTACTGTGACCGATACATTTTTTCGATTTTTTTTTATTACATATTTTTATAGTTTGGTGTCTTGCAAATGTGTCAAGAAAATATTAAAGTAAAATTCATCAAATTACCCGAATTATAACGGATTTTCTGTAATGGAGTTCATTACAGCACGAAAAAGTTTAAAACGATTTATCTCAGAACTACATTTCTCAGGTCGGGCGCACGTGTTCCAAACAAACTACTTGGCTGATTAACTTGATTTTTTGTAGGCATTTAGAATATATTTCAGGCTCCAGTCAGAACCTAAAATATCCAAAATATATTTAAAATTGCCATTTTGCAGGCCGTGAAAAGTAAATATTTTGTTGTAAAAATCAAAGTTTTTTTTTTAAATCCTCGCCATTTTGTCATTTTTTGTTTAAATTAAATTTTCAAGGTTCCAACTGGAGCCACAGTCATATAGAACAAGAATTAAAAAAATTCATTTATTTCAGATAACTGGGTCGGTCGATCTCGATGCGCCCGTCGGGCGCGTCATTTCGAAACATGAGTTACGTGTCGATCTGTACCTTGTACAATTTTCAATAAAAAGCTTTACAAAAATTTCAGGTGTTAGTTTAAATGTGAATAAATAAGTATCCTAAATTTTGGTTCAATAGCTGTAACAGTTTTCTCAAATTTAATTCCTAAATATCAGCTTGAAAACGACTGTTCACAGTAGTTAGCCCCCTTAAGGAATTCTTCATCGGAAGTTGAAATTTTTAATGAAGAATTAAAAATTATGATTTTGGGCAAAATATTTTAAAACAAATTTCTTTTTCAGCTGTGTTGTCATATTGCTCATTAAAAATATTAATAACATTTAAAATAATTTAACATCTTCAAAATCATAAAAATGGTCGGAGGGTTCTGATTTTTGGATATGTTTTAAGATTTGAGGGCCTAACAAAAACTCTGAGTTGTCGACGTCGGCGACTGTCCGGAAGCAAAAATGGCGGAAATAATAGGTTTTTCAGCAATATTTCCTGACCTAAGGATAAAAATAATTTTGTCTAAGATATTTTTGTGTAAGTGGAATAGGAAGCGAGCGGCAGGGCTGTAAAATACAGTGCATTTTTCAAAATTTCAAAAACGCTCGATTTTAATTTTTTTAATAATTATTGGTTACTAATTACATAATTACTTTTTCAACCTCTAACTGGATTAACTTTCTAATATTAACCCTATTTCAATTCCTATTTCTAAAAGGGTCTTTTTGTTAATTTTTTTACTGTTTTTTGTGTAATTGTGATCATGGGATGAGCATGGGTTAGGTTACTAAAAATAAATTAAGTATAGCGAGAGACGGTCAAAAACAAGGACACTAATGCCCTTTTGGATAAATCCTTAAATTTATATTTCTTATTGATAGTGTATACCAAGTTTCGTCAAATTTGGTGGGGGTCGAGTAAATTCTTCAGTTGATTTTATTAATTACCCTATTTTCAAAAATTCATAACTTAAAAACCAAGCAACATTGGAACAAATCCAAACACCGGTACAAAAATATTGGGATCTTAATTGCCGATATCCTACATTGGGTTTCCTCTTGTTAGACAAAAGTTGCAGTAAAGTATGTTCTCTATAAGATTTGTAACAATCATTTTCGTCCTTGGGTAAGGAAATATTGCTGAAAAACCTATTATTTTCGTCATTTTAATAAAAATGGCGGCACTACCGGGCGATCGCCGAGGTCGACAATACAGAAATTTTATTAGGACGCTAACCTTAAAACATATTCAAAAATCAGAACCATCTGACCAATTTTAGGAAACTCTTCATCTCATGATTTTGAAGATGTTAAAATATTTTAAGTGTTATTATTATTTTTAATGAGCTACATATGTGATAACAATACAGCTGAAATAGAAATTTTGTTTTGCCAAAAAACCAAAGTTTCAATTCTTCATTAAAAATGTCAACTTTCTACGAAGAATTCGGTAAGAAGCTCAGGGTAGAGACACGAGAACTTTTAGTATGTTAAAGTACGAACTATTAGCTAACGAAATCCATCGAAACATTTCAGAAGTCCGCTTTTGGAGTTTTTCGATCAAAATGTGCCCAATTTTCTTACACTATAATAAATGAATCCTAAAATAATTATTTTGTAGGAAATTTTGTATTTTTCTATTTGAGTCTGGTGATAAATTTCCTTAAAAATGAAATTAAGCTGGTTATAAAGGAAAAATAACATTGGAAAAACTGAAATTACCTGGTGGGGGAGGGGGTTTGATTTCGTAATTTTGTATCGGTTCATTCCGAACCTTATACATGTCTACCAAATTTCAGCTTTTCCGCATATTTTGCAAGCTAGAACTGTTCCTTATCAGGAATATTAGTAGCCCCAAAATTTTGAATTCATTATTGCACAAAAGTAAATCTCCCACTTTTACTTTTAACGTCAGAATATTTAAACGACTTATTTTATAAAGGCCTGTATTTATTTGGTCAGTAGTTTAAATAATTTTTGGTCAGTATTTTAAATGGATGGTCAGTATTTTAAACAAATGGTCAGTATTTTAAATAAATGGTCAGTATTTTAAATAATATGGTCAGTATTTTAAATAAATGGTCAGTATTTTAAATGATATGGTCAGTATTTTAAATAAATGGTCAGTATTTTAAACATAAAAAACTGGAGATTTTAAATTCATTTTTCAGTCAATTATTGCGGGCCTAAATAGAATAAATGAGCAAACTGATCCCGATTACTTAATATCCGACGCTTCAAATGCAATTAGAAATGCATTCCTTCAAACATTCGGCGACAATAAGCTATTAATCATGTGTTGGGCACATATGAGGCGAAACGTTTCGAAAAAATTTGAATCATTGGTGGAGAAAAGCTTGAGAAAAGAAGTAATAAATGACATAGATACGTTACAATTATCTCCAAATAAAGAACTATTTGATAAAGCTGTACCTTTATTTATCAAGAAATGGCTTCAAAAAAAGCAAACAGAATTTGTTGAATACATGAAGCTGCAATGGTTCACATCCCATCAAAATTGGTATGAGGGTATTGCGCATCATACTCCTACAAACAATGCATTGGAGTCTTTCAATTTAGTGATAAAAAAAAGATACCTTTTGTGAAAGGTTACCTCTGTCAAGATTTTTTGAATTAACCATTAAAACAATAGAGAAGTGGTCAAAAGAATATTCCAGTGGAAGTCGAGTATTCAAAACTGCGACAACAGTCAAATTACACCAATGGACGAATGGTTATCAATGGGCAAAAGCAAACGTCAAAATTTCATCAATGACATACAAAAATTCAGTTAAATATTTTTGTCCATCCAATGAAGAACCTATACTGTTACAGAGGAGGAAATTCAAACCGTATCAGAAATGCGCTGGAACACTTTTGATCAATTCAAACGAAGAGCATTTAAAGTGTGGTTTGTGAATCTCCCAAAACAAACAGAAAACTGGATGCATGGCCGCTGCACTTGTCCAGGTTTTTTTAAAGAAATATATATACAAGCATATAATAGGCTTGGCTATACGTTTAAAATATGTCAAACCTCCTCCAGTAGCTAAACAAATACCTATAGGTATGGTGACCATATGTACTTATTTTAGTAGGACAGTACTCTTTTTTAGAACGATGTCCTATGTACTTAAAAACTTCTCCAAGTACTTACAAATGTACTTATTTTTTGTACACCCGCCGGGGGGGGGGGGGCACCCGACGCTGCCTCAAACTTCATGGTTGTTTCCTTCAGTGCAACCCCAGAAAAAAAGGTCATCAATCGTAATCGTCGTATATTTAGGTACGCCGCACAGTGTGGTGAAAAGGGGATTTTGTGGACAAACGGTTGCTGAACCTTCAATTTTAGGGCAAAAAATCTGGAAGTTGTCTTACTATATCCTTAATCCTTAATATATATAAAAATGGATGTATGTGTGTGTGTATGTATGTTCCCTATAGACTCCTAAACCGTTTGACCGATCGGAACCAAATTTGGCACAGTTATTATGTAGGTCCCTGCACATGTTTTTGTATTGAAATAGTGCAAAAATTCGGAAAGGAAAGGAAAGTTGATTTTGAGTAGCCTGCCTTCCTTTAAGGAATCTCGATAATCCATTCATGCGCGTCCCTATGGGACGCGCATGAATGGATTATCGAGATTCCTTAAAGGAAGGCAGGCTACTCAAAATCAACTTAAAAAACAATAATGAATGCTGTCAAGCTGTCAACGGATCGACAATGCAAATACGCGTGCACGTGCTTTAAGTTTCTATTTGACCAATTTTAACCAAATTTGGTGTAGAAGTTATTTACAACTCTACGAAAAACGTAGGCTACTTTAGTACCTTGTAGTGAGGCCGAAGGCCGAACAACCACATCCAACACGGTCTAGATGGCTAAAGGCGGCCGGTAGGCCGACTGTGCCAGCTAGTCCTTAATATAACAGAAGAAAACAATAATTTTTGTGTTTTCCCACAGAATATTGCATAAGCCACGATTCGAAATGCTAAAGTTCGTCATTTTAAAATAGTTTTCAATTGTTTTTAATATCTTTCTGTATCGTCCGTTCTGCTTATGTATTGTTTACATGGGCATTTGGGAAAAATTTATTGATTTGTTAATCCAATAATAACGTATGAGTCTAAAGTAGCTGGACAGAATTCAAACGATAATAAAAAAAAGTTGGTTATAGAAAATTTAAAATTAATTAATTATTAATAAAGCACAATATGTGTATTGGGAACACAAAAAAAAACTTTAAAAACATAATGGTCCATTTTCTTCAATTGTTCGCACTTTTCTTTTAACACCTTCCATCATATGCCGGAGCATTTTCAGATCAATTTTTTTGGCACAGGACATAATTCGTTTTTTCAATTGTTCGGCTGATGTTGCTTCCCAACCATTCTTATAAACTAATTGCGATAAAATTGACCAGAAAGTTTCAATCGGACGAGCTGCCGGAATATTTGGGGGATTCGCATATTTTGGCACAAGCGGTATATTTTGACCTTCTAACCAATTTAAGGTTTTTTTTGCATAATGGCAAGAAGCCAGATCTGGCCAAAAGATGATTTTATCATTTTTATGGTTTCTTTTAACAAAATTAACCATTTTTAGTAAACAATTTTTTATATAAGTGTCTATGTTAACAGCAATACCCACTTGGGTTTGAATAAAAAAATTTGATATGCCTTTAACTGATATCGCACACCACGCTAACACTTTTGGTTCGAATTTTGATTTTCTTATGAACTTTACATTATCAGGAACTGTATTTTTATCGGTGGTATAAAATCCTTTATTTGCAACATCACAACTGTTCGCAAAAGTGAAGTACTTTTCATCGTCCATAATGATCACTGTATCGCCTGATAAAAAATGTTGTCTCAGAAGACGGCACTTTCCGGGTATTTCCACTAATTGTTTATCGGTATATTTTGGTTTAACGTTTCTCTTATACCTTTTCACATTTATTTTTTTCAAATTTCGGCAAATTGTAGTTTGTGAAACTTTAAATTTTCTGGATAGTATGCGAGTACTCACTCCAATTTTGTTTTCAGCAGCTTTCTTCAAGGAACTTAGCCGAGATTTTTTTAGAATTGATTTTCTTCCGGTTTTTTTTTTATTTTCAGGACCAATATTGTTATTACATCTCGAAATTATCGAATAAATGGTACTTCGACTGAAGCCTTCATTTATAAAATGATGTAAAACATGTCTTTTATTTTGCTGGCCAAGCATTTTGAAAACGCGTTTACGCAAAAAATTCTGTTTGCACACTTTCATATTGACAATTCAAACTAAACTACTTCAATTGACATTAAACAAATGAAAGAAGGTACAGTAAAAAAAACAAAAGGATTGCTAGATTATAACTAATGATTTGATGCGATTGAAATTTGTCCAGCTACTTTAGACTCATACGTTACCTTCGGTAAAAATTAGACAAGTCTTAGTAAAAACGCTCTTGTGTTCGCATCTGCAAGTATCTGCAGCTGAAATTTGGGGGGCAAGTACTAGAGATACCAATGATACCACAAAAAATTTCGGTGTGTCTCATGCGTTCTCATACAACTAAAAGTTTAAGAGAAGTTAACATTTAAAAAAATCGAGTTTTTAGGTCGAAATTAGGTCTACAAACCGTTAAAAATGTAATTCTTTGTTTTGTTTTGGCACTTGTGTGCTAGTAACGAGAAACAGAAATAATATTTCAACTTGAAAACTGAAAAAAATCAATGTATTTCCGTTTTTAAGCTACGAGTATGTATACGGTACATACGTAGCGGTCAAAAAAACTGCATAGCCTATTTAATTAAACAAAAACAGAATTTTTGTCTAATTGGGTAAAATGTATTATTTTAAATTAGCACTGTTACTTTTTAGGATTAAAATGAAGTCATAATCAATATGATTCTAACACAATTTACAAAAGTTTTGTTAATTTTTAATTAAATCTATTAAATGGTGATTAATTAGTGAGTTGATTAATGAGTTAATTAAAAAGCAATAAAAATAAAACTTTCACATAACATGTTTTTATTGTAATTCAAATTTTTTTTTTATATTTCTTATCAAAAGTATGTTTTAAACATATTTAATATTTCGTGGCCCCCCCTTTGCTTTTATCACAGCCGAAATACGTGCCGGCATGGATGAAATTAAATTTTCTATAGTTTGCCTAGAAATATCCTCATACCATGCTTGTTTTAGAGCATTTCTCAGTTCCTGGTTAGTCTGAGGTTTCCTCTCTTTGATCTTAGCCCCAAGAATAGCCCGCAAATTTTCTATAGGGTTCAGATCGGATGAATTTCCTGGCCACGGTAACGAAATAATCCCTTTTTCTGCTTTAAAATTAGTTATCTGAAAGAAACGTTTTATTTATTTGACACTGTATAGTAAACATTTCGTAGATAACAGTTTAAGCAAACATCTTGAACGATTACTCACCCTTTTAGCCCTGTGGCATGGATCTGAGTCATCCTGAAAAATGCACTGTGATACCCTGGCGAAGTACTCATTAATGGATGGTAGCAAACAGTTAGTTAAAATTATTTCGTAGTCAACTGCCTTCACTGTTCCCTCCACAAAATGAAGTTTTCCCATTCCGTGAAAAGAAAAACACCCCCAGATCATTTGGCCCCCTGGTTTCTTCACGGTCCTCTGGAGACATTAATCGCTATATCGTTCACCAGCTTTCCGTCGCACGTAGTGAATACCATCGGATCCCCACAAATTAAATTTGCTCTCATCCGAGAATATCACTTTCTTCCAGTCATTTATAGTCCAATTTCGATAAGTTTTTGCCCACTGTACGAGAAACGACTACATCGCATTTTTTTAGTAAGATGTGGCTTTCTTGCAGGAATTCTTGCGTAAAAACCACTGTCACGAAGCCGTCTTCGCGTTGTTTCGACACTAATTTTGACTCCAGATGAATCCTCGAACTCCTTTCTTATATCAACAGCCGTTTTAAAGCGATCCTTTGAACACATTCGCGTAAGAAGCCTGTCCTGCGATTTTGACGTTTTTCGCGGTCGTCCACTACCTTTTGTGCGATTTGTGATTTTTGTTTCGCGATATTTTTTTAAAAATCTTGCTACAGTCGACTGATTGCAACCAACTTTGATTGCAATTTGTGTTGTCGACATTCCCACAGACGAATATGCAAGAATTTCTGTTTTTTTATTTTCACTTAATTGCTTATACTTTGCCATATTTTTACAAAACTCTTCAAAATCGACTGTTCTTGTACAAAATATAACATCTACTGATTAGAATGTTACCTGCTACTACCCTTATTTTGCATACCAACCCTAATTGAATGGTTATTCTTAGAATTTGTACCTGTTATTTACGTCTATTTGTAAATTTTAAATCTATGCAGTTTTTTTGACCGCTACTATATGTATATAATAAAAAAGGTTGACTTTGCCCCATTTTTTTGACACTTTCCAAGCGAATTTTTAATGATTTTTTTGTGTTCCTGAATCCTTGGGATGTTCCTAGCAAGAAACTATTATTAAACAGACCAAATGAATTACTTTAAAAATCACCATTTGTCCGCCTCCACCACACTGTGCGCCGTTGACCTTTTTTTAGGTATTTACCGTGTTTCGCCGAAATGTACTTTTTTTCATAAAAATAGTATGGTCACCATACCTATAGGTGAAAAGCGTTCAAGGGGAAGGCCAAAATTAGCTACTAAAGCTCTTCTGGTGGATTAATTATAATTATATTTTATTCGCATTTTTTTTTATTGTGATAAATTATATACAATTTTTATAATAATTATTTGGATTTCTAATTTTATATTAAAAATGGTCACTGACAAAAACAATTAACTAACCAATAAAGTATACTAACCAAAACTGCAACTTTATTATTTATACTGACCAAATTAACAAATTATACTGACCAAAATAACAAATTATACTGACCAAAATAACAAATTATACTGACCAAAATTCGATTTAATACTGACACTTAAATATTTATACTGACCAAAATATTATTATAGGTATACTGACCATTTATTCTAAAAAATACTGACCATTTAATGAAAAAAATACTGACAAAAAAATTAGTTGTCTTTTATAAACAAAACAAAATCATCCTAATTAGTTGGGATTTCTCCAATATTACTATAATATAATAAGTAAATAAGATATGTAATTTCAAACATCTGCCCTTGTGGGACCTTAAATTTGTAATATCTATGAAATATAGGTAGTTATTGTGGCTTTATTCTAAATTGGTCAATGAAATAAAAAAAATTCAATAAAGAATTTATTGAATAATTCAAATGTATATTAATTAGGTATTAAGTATAGAAAGAAATTATAGAACCTACTTCATTATTATTCAATTTTGTATAATTAAACTTTTGAATTGTAATGAAAAGAAAACCACTTAGGAATAGGATATTATTCATCACAACAAATTCACGGGAATCACAACCGAAATATTAGTAGTAACTTTTTTAAACAATTTTAATGTTAAATTAATGGCAGCACTTATTTTCAATGATCCGGCTGTGTACTTAACTTAAATGTAACAAAGGAAGAAATTACCGGTAATCATGAACATCAAGAGTTTGACATAATTTTTTTATACTCGATTAAAATTGTTTACTATTGGATCAGCTAATAGCACCTAGTTAATAGGGAAATATTTTTAATGCAAATTTTGGATGATCACAAAAAATGTAAACAATGGGGACGACACTTTTGAGATATGTAAATAAAACGTCAGCTTACCTTGTACTCGATGTAATAAACATAAAGAACAAGTAATCCTATAATTAATAGCACAATTAAAATACCAATTGCTATTTGCACATAAATATTATTTAATAAATCCAAAATAAATGTTAATATATCCATTGCAACGTAAACTTAACTAACTACAGTAAACAACAAAACACCTATCTGCAAACTGATTATTATTTTGAAACTATAAGTTAGCGGCAATCGTTACAAAATCATTAAAAAGTTGTAAGCCTTGGTTCAAGAGACAGAACTTGATGATTATTTTGCAGTAGGTATTCGTAACTCCTAGCATAGCGTAAGAAACGAACCATTGACTTACATCACATCATCATAGTTATTAAAACATATCGTATTTACAATCAATAGGTAGGTAATAACATCGAAGATTTTATTGAAATCAATAAAAATTACTCTTTTTTAAAAAGTTTTTAAGTCGTCTGTCAATTAAAATGTACTTACTTAATTGCGGTATTGTGGAACTAGAAATAATTGAAAGAAATAATATAATACACTTTTAACTTTCTAAACATAATATTGCTATTTAATTTTACATAATGTTTTACGTAAGTTAATAAACACAGAAACCTATTTTAAATTACATTTTGTTACACGTTTAACATTTTTGATTAAGAAATTAATTAGGAAGGTATTTTTATCTGGAATAATTTAATTTATTGACATTGACCGGCAATGTGACATAACTCTCTGAAATCAGAGGGCTCGCCGAATATTTTCTTTATAATTTTTACATTTTACATTTTACTTTATATTTTACTTTAAAATTTATACATATTTATTTTGCTACGATTTTAATAATGAAAATTGTTAAAAATTTACATTATAAACAAATTTTTTTGTATGTTTATCTCATGTTGGTACGTTGGCGCTATCGCGTGCTGGGTCTACCACCATGTATAAGGTATAAGTAGAAGCCCAGACAGCGAAGATCCTTAAAATTATGTATGAATTATTGTAAAATAACTGCAATTATTATGATTAGTGTGATTGTTATGAGTAGAGTACGGATTTATATGTTTTTACATGTTTTGTTTGCTGTACCATAGAAAGCTGATTGTTAGGCTCGATTTTACCACCTCTAGTCAAAGTGCAAAAAATGAACATTTCCGACATATCCTTTTGTTCTAGTTTAACCGTGGAGTTAAGGCATCGGAAGCTGCTAGAACCATTTGTGCCGTTTACGGAGAGAACGCCATCGTGGAAAGTACTGCACGAAAATGGTTTTCTCGTTTCAAAATGGGGCAATTTGATATGAATGATTTCCCACGTTCAGGGAGACTATTCGGCTTTGACGAAGACCGATTAAATGCTTTAATTCGTGATGATGCACGTCAATCAACTCGGGTTTTGGGCAATATGATGAATTGTGACCAGGCCCGTAGCCAGGATTTCATTTGGGGGGGGGGGGCACTTGTAAAGGGGCTTCGCCTTTTTATTACAGTTTTTTTAAAGTTTTATTTATTTATATATTAAGCTACTTTATTACAAATATTTTAAAAGTAAAATTTTCGGGGGTTCCCCTTCCGATAATTTTTATTACAAACAAAGTTTTTCAATATTTTATTTTTCTTAATTTATTTTTATTTAAAACAAACGTTATAGTCCAGGCAAGGAAGGTTTTTAGTTTGCAAAAAATTCGGGCAAGCTGAATTTTGGCAGAGATGTACATTGGAGTGTTCGAATGAACCCCCCAAAAGTCCCATAAAATCCCACGCCGGCGTCCCCCACAATCGGGGGTTTTAGCTCCTCCAACGCGATTTCTTGCCGATAACTCGCTTCTTTATGTTTGTATCAAAAAATTATGATCAGACCATAATTGAAGAGCATAAAATTCTCTATAAAATAGTTTTTTTCATATTTTTCCATGATGGCACACTAATACTTAAATTATTGACCGAAAACACAACCCACCCTTAAAATGGCACAATATTGATTCGTTGCAAGGGTAGAAATGTTTTCGGGCACGGGAAATGCTTTTAATAATAAATTAATTCCGTCCGGGCAAGCTGAAATTTGGCAAAGATGTATATTGAAGTGTTCTAATAAACCTCCAAAATGTCTCATAAAAATCCCAAGCCGGCGTTCCCCCAAATAAAGAATTTAGCCCCCCCAAGTGCGGTGTTTCGCCTATAGCTCACGTATTTTTACTTTTACGAAAAATTACCAAAATAATGTAATGTAATACGCTGTAATAAAATTATATCCCTATATAATTTTATTACAGCGTAAGCAATTATTTGCCGAAAATTTTATAATTAATAATTTTACAATGCTTCGCATACAATGTGTCACGAAAAACTTCGTTGATTATGTAGGAAATTCCAAAAATAAAGTTTATACTTTATTCATAACAGCTACTATGTTTACTGTTACATGGTTTTTGTATTAAATTAATTCCATGGCTTTCAGGCAAAAAGGGATATGCAGGGTCGGCCCATAAGCCGACAAGGTAAATAACAATGAATTACGCCAAATAGATTTGGAAAAAACCTTTTTTCCCAAAATATACTTATTTTATTTTCGAAATTCAAATGTTTTACTTTCAAAATTTTTGTTTCTTTTGAACATTTCGGGGGGGGGGGGGCACGTGCCCCCAGGTGCCCCCTCCTGGCTACGTGCCTGATTGTGACCAATCAACTATCGTACGACATTTGCATTCCATGGGCAAAGTTCAAAAGTTGGGTGTTTGGGCACCGTAAGTTGTGAGCGAAAACAACAAAAATCAGCGTGTTACCATTTGTGCTTCTTTGCTTGCTCGTCATCGTTTAGTTCGTCAACAACATTGGCCATTTTGTCCCAAATTGTTACTGGTGATGAAAAATGTTGCCTTTACATCAACATCAAGAACAGAAAGGCATGGCTGAGCCCTAACAAACAAGCAAATCCTCGTGCAAAAGCTAGTGCCCATCCACGCAAGGTAATGTTGTGCATCTGGTGGGATAAAGAAGGCGTAATTTACTATGAATTGATTCCGAGGAATGTATCCATCACTTCTGAGGTTTATTGTCAACACTTGCGTCGCCTGGAGGCTGCAATTCAAGAAAAACGACTGGCAAGACGGCATCAAGTGGTTTTGCAGCATGATAATGCCCGTCCGAATACTGCTAACATTACAAAAGAAGCTATTCAAGACCTCGGTTGGGAGGTTATTCCACATCCACCCTATTCTCATGATCTTGCTCCATCAGATTTTCATCTTTTCTGCTCTCTATGCAACAATCTCCGCGGAATCTAATTTAATAACGACGTTGCTGTTCAAAACTGGCCCGAAGACTTCTTCACCTCCAAACCACCGGATTTCTTCAGGCGTGGAATCGAAAAAGTGCCAAAACGTTGGAAGTCAATCATAAACAATGCAGGAGAATATATTATTGATTAGTTTATGTAGATACATATTACTAGGGCGGTTTGATAAGTCAGTGACCTTTTGTATTCCCTCGTAACTCAAATTTTGGTTACTTTGAGTTAAGTGTTTCTAGGCCTTTAGGAACTTGTCTAGCATGGATGCCATCAATACCTCGTATCTCGATAAGAAACGAATTACGCTTGTTCTACCCAAATTTCAAAACCTCGTTTCTCATAATGCCAACTCATAACTCCTAACTCATAGTGTTTACAAACTAGCTGGTTTGTAATTTATTAGGTAGTTTATTATGTTGTGCCTAAATTATTTATTCTGATAAATGTTCTCATCAGTCTACATTAATTATTTTAAATCAAATCTATGCTATACAAATAGTTTTTTGTACTTTCTGAAGAACATCAGTTTTTGTGATACGAGGTTTTGAATTCTAGGCGACGATTTCCCCCTGTCAACCACCATCTGTCAATTGCCTACTGTCAAATTTTGAGCAAGCTGCGTCATTTAGTTTGTGTTTGACAGTCATTCAAAGCAGACAACCTCGTGAATTTCGACGAAAATGGATAAAAGTGAATTTCGTGTGCTCACCAAGCATTATTTTTAGCGTAAAAAAACCATCACTGAAACCAAGGAAAGGCTTGATAAATACTATGGGGACTCTGCTCCATCAATTTCAATGGTTAAGAAGTGGTTTACTGAATTCCGTTGTGGTCGTACCAGCATAAGTGACGCCGAACGTTCAGGTCGCCCAAAAGAGGTCGTCACGCCAGAAATCGCCGATAAAATCCATGGAATGATATTGGACGATCGGAGAATAAAGGTACGTGAGATGGCTAAAGCTGTAAGCATCTAAACTGAGCGGGTACATAACATTTTACATGAATATTTGGACATGAAAAAGCTATCCGCGCGATAGGTGCCGCGATTGCTCACACTCGACCGTAAGCACAATCGTGTGACCACTTCAATTGAGTGTTTGGCGATGTTCAATCGCAATCCGAATGAGTTTTTGCGCCGTTTCATAACCGTGGACGAAACATGGATCCATCACAACACACTAGAGACCAAGGAACAGTCAAAGTAATGGACTGCTCCGGGTGAACGTGCACCAAAGAAGGCCAAGGTGGGTCTGTCGGCCAATAAGGTCATGACGACAGTTTTTTGGGATGCACGTGGTGTCATTCACGTCGATTACCTTGAAAAGGGTAAAACGATCACCGGCAAATATTATTCAGAGCTGTTGGATAGATTTGACATTGATTTGAAGCAAAAAACGATCGCATTTGGCGAACAAAAAGTGCTCTTTCTCAAAGACAATGCACGGGTGCACACGTGTGTCATCGCTATGGTAAAATTTCATGAATTTGGCTACGAATTGCTTCCTCGTCCAGCATATTCTCCAGATTTAGCCCCCTGCGACTATTTTCTGTTCCTAAACCTGAAAAAATGGCTCGGCGGTAAGAGATTTGTGTGTAATGAAGAGGTCATCACTGAAACAAGCGCCTATTTTGAGGGCCTCGAGAAATCGTATTATTTGGAAGGGATAAAAAAATTTGAAAAACGCTGGACTAAGTGTATAGAGCTAAAAGGCGACTATGTTGAGAAATGAAACGTTTTTTTGCCGAAAAAATATCCTTTATTCAACAAGTCACTGACTTATCAAATCGCCCGTACATTTGTAAAATGTTTTACTCCTCTAAGCTCGACAAGCTAATGAGACCTGGGGAGTCGAAGAAGCAAAACTTTACATCTGCCAATATAAATATTAACAGTAAATTCGGTGACAGACGTAAAACCCTGATGGTCGTATAAGCTAACTCTTCTCTTTTGCGGAGGCAAAAGGTCGTGGATAATTAGAATCTCCAGGTGATCACTGAACAGGCAAATAAAGCTAACGACAAACAAATAATCGTTTAATGAAGATAAAATTATCGTTACCATATGCACAGTACAAGCAGTTAATTAACAAATTAATGAATGCTACCAAGTCAAAGGCAAGAATCAATACAATTGCAGAAGGCAATTGTGATAGCAAAAAAATATGGTGTACAAAATTCACTGCAGTGCAGATTAAAAAAAGTAAAATACGGCACAAACCTTAAAGCGCTCTCGGGTTCTACAATGCCCAAAACACAACGCAATACAATTGCGGGAATCTCCTTTAATCTTCCTGCAGTCACCAATAGTGGATACGATGTTGACAGATTCTTTCGCCGACTGGTTAGAAGTGGAAACAAATAAACTGGATCTTGCCAAAAGGTCACCCTGATCATTCAATATTCTGGTCGTCCTGGTAGTGTGATTGATTTCAAGTAAAAAGCAATCAACTTGATGTTTGTTGACATAAGTAATTTTTGACAGTTTGAGTTGTGAAATGTCAAAACTTAATATTGAAATCTCTAAAGATAATATGACAGCATAAAAATGACAGCTCCGCACATATATAAACTGATCTATCTAATCCGCGAACGTGTCAGTTGTTATAATAATGTATTCAATAATTAAACATTAATTATCCCAAAGAATTTGCAAAAATTCCACGAGTTGACTTCTCTCGTACAAACGAAAAATGCAAATGCTATATGGCCATTGACAGACATGCGCACACATATCCGACGATTAAAAATGCCGTATATAGGATGTTGCGAAATAAATAGTCAGTAATGTTTTGCAAAAAATCGTTACATTGCCCCCTCCCTAACATTATTTCATGCCGTGAAAATAATAGTCGCAGCAAGACTTAACATGTACTGAGTTCTACTCAAGCGTTGAAGACGCACTTAAACAAATGTTGGAATTAAACAAAAAAACAAAGAATCCTAAAATGACCCAAATAATTAAATAATAAAATAATAAAAAGGTGGGTGTCCACTAATGACGACACGTCATTAATAAAACCGCCTAAGCGTGAACCCAAAATGACTGAGCGCGTAACGCTTCGTGTAGCCAAAATCAAAAAATTATCGAGACCATCCCTCGCTATCATCATGCCCTGGGATTCTCAACTGGTTCGGTACAGCACCACATAGGACCTGTATCCAGAATGAAAAATAAATGTACGGCGGTCCAACGACTGGCACGTAACAACAAGATGGACCTCATGGGACCCATCTCACACGGCTCGAAAGTGAATAGAAAAAATGTTCACCCAGCAGTAGAAATGTGTTTCGGGCAAAGGCACTCATTGTCCTTTGGACATAGAAACATTTTAAAAAAATAAAAATTCCAAACGAATTGGCATTTGATCAAAATTTGACCAACAAAGGGTTTCCAACAGTTGCATCAGCAACGAATTCAAAATAAGTTTGAGAAATAAATCTCAGATGGTACAACTGTGAACTTCGGATGTTAACGTTCACAGCTGTTAATAAAAAGACAAAAGACAAAAAAATTAAAACACAGAAAGTGAGTCGGGAATGATGGACCCACGGAAATGGTAAGTCAGATGTTATGACTTACGGACTAGGTATTTAATCAACCTCCACGTCGTCTCTCAACCTGATCATCAGGTTCCACTACTAAATCAGTAGCTGAAGGATGGGGTTTTAAATCTTTTATATGGTAGACACCAACCTCTCGACCTCGTTCGTTCACTAGACGGTAAGTCAATAGACCGGTTACTTCTTTTACACGACTTTTTAAATATTTAGGAGCTAATTTCCCACTAAAATGTTTGCTGGCATTAGACAATGCAAAATTTCGACGCCAAACTACGTCTCCAGCTTTAAATCGGATACTACGCTTCCTAAAATTATAATGTGTGGCATTTCGTTGGTAAGCCTCGTGTAATCTTTTATTTACATCTTTAAATAATTCATCTAACCGATTCATCTCCCCAGCCAACCTTTCGCGACTTTCCAAAGTTAAATCCTCCTCCCTCAAATCCATAATTCGACCATAATAATCTCCCTTAGCGGGTACGGTACGTCCTAGATTGAGAAAAGATGGAGTAAACCCGGTTACATCGTGAGTGGCAGATCGAATAGCATGAGCGATTTTGTGAATTTCCACATCCCAAGTCTTGTGATCCTCTTTAACATATGATCGCATAGCGGTACCGACAACTCGATTAACACGCTCAACAAAATTTACTTGGGGGTGGTATAAAGCATTATAAAAGAGATGGTTTACGTTATAATCGCTCATTAGCTTTCGAAACTCGTGGCTTGTGAACTGTGGTCCATTATCAACATGACAAATCTGCGGAGTGCCAAAAAGAAGAAAAACATGATTTTCTAGAAAATCACAAATGGCTTTCGAAGTGGCTCTACGTAGTGGTTGCACCAAAACAAATTTAGTGAACCAATCGCAGACAACTAATAACATGGTATTACCCTTCGCAGATCTGGGGAATGGTCCCATTAAGTCTACCGAAATACATTGAAAAGGGAACCGTACTCGCTTTTCTCGACCCATCAACCCATATCGTCCACCTTGGCAAGCTTTTGATGATAAGCAAACGGCGCATCGCCGCACATACCTCGCCACATCCGCACGCATCCTGGGCCAGTAGTACAACTCACCGATCTTATTGAATGTTTTTAATGTTCCTAAATGAGCGGAAGTCGAATCATCATGACATTCTTTAAAAATGTCAATCCGACGCGACTTCGGAACTAATTGTTTCCACTCAACTAAATTGGAAACAATATTATGTGAATTCGGAATAAGTTTGTACAACCGTCCAGATTCGATCCTCCAATCAGGATACTTATCAGGAGCGTCAGTGACTCGGGTCAGCATACGACGATACCACACATCTAAGTCATCTTCGGACAATTCCAAAGAAGAGACTTCTAAAGGTGCGCGAGACAATGCGTCAGGTACGACATTCAGTTTTCCTTTTCTATGTTGGATGTTAAAAGAATATTGAGATAAGCGAACACTCCAGCGGGCCAGTCTGTTTACCGGATCTTTCATATTAAGTAACCATAAAAGACTATAATGATCCGTTATCACAGTAAATTCAGTACCCTCAACATAAGGCCTGAACTTCTCAATGCCAAAAATGACCGCTAAACATTCGCGTTCGGTGACAGAATAGTTACGCTCTTGTTTATTCAACGTTCTAGACGCGTATGCGATAGCACGCTCTTCCTCTCCTTCTCCCTGACTTAAAAAACAACCCAAACCATAATTTGAAGCGTCGCATTGAATATAAAAACGCTTACTGAAATCAGGACTAGCTAAGATTGGGGCAGAAACTAACTGTTTCTTCAAATTCTCAAACGATTCAGTAGCAATAGATGTCCATTTAACAAGTTGACGTTTACCAAGACCTTTAAGTAACTCGGTGATAGGCGCAGACAAGGTTGAAAAATTGGGTATAAATCGTCTATACCACCCTATCATACCTAAAAATCGCTTAACCCCCGTAGTATTCGTAGGTTTGGCAAATTCAGTTATGGCTTTGGTTTTATTTGGATCAGTGTGCAGTCCATTCTTATCAATAACGTGTCCAAGATACGTCAAACTGGACCTACAGAACTCACACTTATCCATGTTAATCGTAAGGTTGGCATCCAGTAACCTGTCGTAGACTTGTTCAAGTAATTCTAAATGCTCTTTGAAAGTGCTAGAAACGACGATGATGTCGTCTAAATAAACAAAAATTTTTTCTCCCAAAAGGGGTCCAAAAATGTTATCCATAAGACGTTGTTGCGTAATTGGAGCATTAGAAATACCGAAAGGGGTTACAACATAATGAAAGAGACCACGACCAGGCACTGTAAAGGCGGTCTTTTCGTAGGATTCAGGAGTAAGAGGGATTTGCCAAAATGCTTTTTTGAGGTCGATTGACGTTAAATATCGAGCGTCCTGTAGACGAGTTAGTATATCGTCTAAACGAGGTAAAGGATAGGCGTCCTTCTTTGTCAATTGGTTAAGCTTGCGACCATCAAAACATAAACGGTAAGAATTATCTTTCTTCCTAACCAAGAGCATAGGGGAAGACCACGCAGATTTACTTGGACGTACGAGATCCAACGCAAGCATTTGGTCAAGCTCTTTATAAGCAATTTCGCGCATCGCGGGGGAAAGTGGATAGAAACGTTGCTTCAACGGAGCAGCATCTCCAGTGTCGATATGATGTTGAACTTTGTGGGTTTTGGTTAACCCATCGTGAGAGAGTGTCATAAATTTTTCTTTAATGGCGGCAAGAGCGACTTGTTGTTCTAAACTGAGGTCATCAGCGGTTCTGATTGACTCAATTGACTGTACTTCATTAACAAAAAATTGATTCCGGGCAAAATCAGCTTTAACTCCGAACAATTTGCAAAAATCAATGCCCAAAGTTAAACATGTACGTATGCTGTTACATACCAAAACGTTGAGGGGACGGATCACATCGCAAATAGAAACAGGCAAAACAACCGAGCCTAAAATGTCTTGCGAAGTGCCATCAGCCGACCGTAAAAATACGCTTCGGTCACGTACTATTTTTAAATCTAATAAATTTATTAAATAGTGCCCATCTGTACCTAATATGGATACACTAGCACCGGAGTCTAATAAAGCAGTGAGTTGCTCTTTGCCGACACAAAGATTCAGGTGTGGACGTTGATCAGACGTGGGGTGAATAAATAAGGCGGAAGAATTGGCGGTTGATCCGCAAAAAGCGCCTACGTGCACCAACCAATCTTTCCATCCCAACCTATCTGCTCGAATACTTAAGGCTAGCGGCGAGCAGGTATTCCGCTTAGCCCAACTGCGTTTTTTGAGTGGTTACCACTGCAAACCAGTGAAGTAACTCCCTTGCGTCCACAAAGATAGCAAAAAGTCGTTGTAGGTTTGGAACAGAATCTGTACGAATGACCACGCGCCAAACAATTCCAGCAAGTAATCGCCCCTCTAGGATTCACTGAAGGTGATGTTGAAGGTACATTAGGAGTAGTAACGGAAGTTAAAGCAGATGTAGAGGCTACATTCGGGAGAGTCTTTTTTGCTAATCGTTCAGCCATTTGAGCGATTTTAATAAATTCGTCTCTATTGGTTATAGAGGTCGTACCCATAACGAGTGAAATCGACGGAAGCATATTCTCTCTGATTGTCCATAATTGATCAATTTCAGAAGGAATAGGTGAAACGCGAGCAAATTTCGCAAACATCGCTTCAATGAAACTACTAACAGATTCATCAGAATTCTGTTTGCAACTGTTTATCTCGGCTAAATAAGCTCTACTAAAATCGACTGACAGAAAACGTAATTTAAGTGCTTCTATTAATTTCTCCCAGTTATCAATATGGTGACCTAAAGTTCTGTACCAAATTAAAGCTTCACCTGAAAAAAATTCTACTGCCTTAGCAAAAAGTTCTTGAGGACTAACACCTCGAGTTCTCGAAAGTTCTGTAGCTCTCTCTATAAAATTAAAAACTTCCTGAAAACCTCCCGTACCATCAAATGTAAGATTCCATTTGTGAATTGCAACGTGATCATTATTTCGTACAGGTAAAATTGATTTTAAAACCTCAGCCAATTCAACGGCTGGTAAAAGAGATGACTTTCTGAATGACGCATAACCAGGTGATTCAGTATTTTCTGCTCCTGACGGATTACTAACTTTGGGAGTGATAACTTCGTCGTCATCATCCTCAGTAACTTGCAATAATTTAACTACCCGTGCTTGTAAAGATTTAGAAATGCCCAATAAATTACCCCTTTCCGTGTCTTTAAAACCAGCTCCCTCCATGATATCTAGCCTATTACTGTAATGCGAGAGCCTATTAGTAATATTGTCTAACACAGTTAAATCAAGCTGAGTTTCGAGTTTATCGATTTGCGAAGCAATATCTGATAAAGCTTCTTGACATAATTTTAAATCTGCGGTTACGTCAGATGGTGTATATTTATGAACGGCTAAACGTGAGGTAAAAGCTTCCTCCAGTAAAAATTTTCTTAAATTAGAACGACGAGTACTTTTATGAACAGGTATTATCGTTGGGTCTTCAACACGGAAGGTCAACTCAACAAGGACTTCCTCGTTATTTAAAGCGGCAACATAAAGATTCTTATTTGACATAATTATGCAGGTAATTAAATTTTGAAATTAAAAATTCGTGGCAAAATGTTAAATTTGCAAAAACGCAGTTTAAAATATTAATAAAATATATGCTCAGAGCTGTCACACAACAAATTATCAAACTTCTGATAATAAAATTATTGAAATAATCAATTTCAAACAAATGCAAACCACACCAAATCAGTTCGATACCAGACATCAATAAAAAACAGGTGTTCGTAGCAAAATCAAGTTCAAAAAAATAACCGTTGTACTGCACAATCAAACGAATCTTATTTCCGTCAGCAACCCCTGAAGATTCAATCAAAAATTTGGCCGTCACAGCGGGCGCCAATGTAAAATGTTTTACTCCTCTAAGCTCGACAAGCTAATGAGACCTGGGGAGTCGAAGAAGCAAAACTTTACATCTGCCAATATAAATATTAACAGTAAATTCGGTGACAGACGTAAAACCCTGATGGTCGTATAAGCTAACTCTTCTCTTTTGCGGAGGCAAAAGGTCGTGGATAATTAGAATCTCCAGGTGATCACTGAACAGGCAAATAAAGCTAACGACAAACAAATAATCGTTTAATGAAGATAAAATTATCGTTACCATATGCACAGTACAAGCAGTTAATTAACAAATTAATGAATGCTACCAAGTCAAAGGCAAGAATCAATACAATTGCAGAAGGCAATTGTGATAGCAAAAAAATATGGTGTACAAAATTCACTGCAGTGCAGATTAAAAAAAGTAAAATACGGCACAAACCTTAAAGCGCTCTCGGGTTCTACAATGCCCAAAACACAACGCAATACAATTGCGGGAATCTCCTTTAATCTTCCTGCAGTCACCAATAGTGGATACGATGTTGACAGATTCTTTCGCCGACTGGTTAGAAGTGGAAACAAATAAACTGGATCTTGCCAAAAGGTCACCCTGATCATTCAATATTCTGGTCGTCCTGGTAGTGTGATTGATTTCAAGTAAAAAGCAATCAACTTGATGTTTGTTGACATAAGTAATTTTTGACAGTTTGAGTTGTGAAATGTCAAAACTTAATATTGAAATCTCTAAAGATAATATGACAGCATAAAAATGACAGCTCCGCACATATATAAACTGATCTATCTAATCCGCGAACGTGTCAGTTGTTATAATAATGTATTCAATAATTAAACATTAATTATCCCAAAGAATTTGCAAAAATTCCACGAGTTGACTTCTCTCGTACAAACGAAAAATGCAAATGCTATATGGCCATTGACAGACATGCGCACACATATCCGACGATTAAAAATGCCGTATATAGGATGTTGCGAAATAAATAGTCAGTAATGTTTTGCAAAAAATCGTTACACATTTAAAAAATTAAATTTTAAATTTCAAAAAAACCGCTACGAACTTATGCATCAACGCGATACTTTTGGCTACTTACATACCAAATTTTGGAGTGGGTACACTTCTGGTTTAGGGGTGACATCAATATGAATGATCGCGGTCATAAATCGAAACACATTTACCAAAAGTACCGAAAAAACCAAAAGCATGCCCAATCTAAAATTTGATATATAAATAAGTAGCCAAAAGTATAATAAAGACAATATATTTTTTGAGAATTTTAAATTATCCCTTTTTTGGGGGAAGGGCACTCAAAGTCGAAATTTGATCAGGGCCCTCATTTTGTGACTTTAATAATTTAAGACGACGACGGTCATGTCCAGAACATTAGCAAGATCAATCGCTAACGCAAGGAGGTCCGGTTCGACTCCGGGTACCGTTTAAAATTTCTTGACCATCTTTCGCGTTGGTTCTCCTGTCGTGTTAATGATTTGCCATCATAACAATAAAAATCAGGGTGTAGGCACATCAAAGGCAAGCCCAGTAAGCTACCTAATATGTAAATAAAATAAATGCTCAAAGAACTAATTAAATAAATTAGTTAACGAAGAGGTGGTAGACCTACATAATATATAAAGAGGAAAAAGGAGAAAAATTATTTCAAAAAAAAACCCTGAAAAGGCCTATTCAATATTTTTGTTTTACAAAAAATCGTGTCTGTAAGTGGTACAGTTCGGCCAATAGAAATAATTGATTAAAGCTCTACAAATCCAAATTTGTGTTATTTTGAAGGGCTGTACAATGTAAACGGGCCAAATTAGGGCAAAACAAAAAAATACGGGCCCGTTTATTTGAAATAATTTAAAAATGTGGAAATTTTGAGCAAAATCGAACGGGGTTGATTTGATATGGAATGGTAACCGTGCATAAAAAATATATTATCTTTATTATACTTTTAGCTACTTCTATACAAAATTTCAGATTGGGCACGCTTTTGGTTTTTGGTACTTTTGGTAAAGCGTTTTGATTTACGACCACGATCATTCATTTCGATATCACTCCTAAAGCAAAAGCGTCCACTCTGAAATTTGACATGCAAGTAGCCAAAATATTATAAAGATAATATATATTTTTTAAATTTTAAATTACTTCTTTTTTTGCGGGAGGGGCACCAAATGACAAAATTTGATCATGCCACCTGAGACCGGTGGGGCGACCGAGATAATATCATATCTGATGTGGAAACACTAGGATTGCAATACAATGAAGCACTAAACCTGCTGAAAGATCGAGAGGCGTGGAGGGCAATTGTTAAGTCAGCCAAGACCCACCCGGGGTTGTAGCGCTACGAAAGAAGAAGAAGTGGTACGGTTTGGCCGATAGAAATTATTAATTTATCGAAGCTCTACAAACCAAATTTTAATTATTTTGGAGGCTGCACAGTGTAAAGGGACCAGTTCAGGGCCAAACAAAGAAATACGGGTACGTTGATTTGGAATAACTTAGAAGTATACCAAATTTAAGTAAAATCGGAAAGGTACATTAATATAATTGCAAAAAATTGGTCAAGTTGATATGGGAATGGTAAGCCAAATGAAACTCCGAACAACACGCGTTAAACTTTAAAATTTAATGTCTAACGTTTGTTGTTATTATTGCCGTATTATTTAATAATACGGCAATGTGTTTGAACATTATGTAAGTTATTGTGGGTGTAAAAATTTAAGGTACTGGACATTTTAGTGGTTTCACTTTCAATGGCATTGGCAATGTTAATTTAAAATAACAAAAACTTGAAGAAAAGTATAATACAATAAAATAAACTATATAGAAATTACGAAATTGAAAAAATAAATAACATAGACATTGAAATAAAATTTCTTATTTGCAAATATTGTATTCTATTTTTCCTTTATTTCACCTCTTATTTAAGATTTACTTCAAATTTTCCATTTCTTTCAATTCATTTTTGAATTTTCATTTTCTAACAGAATCTCTTCTAATTTTATTTTAAATTATTTTTTAATTTTTTAATTTAGTTTTATTTGTAATTTTTACTACTACAAGTTTTGCTGTTAATAATAATTTTGCAATTATGTATCAAACTGAAGATAAAGATAACAATTATGATCATTTTGATCCAACCGATACTAACTAAAATGTTATTTTAATTTGATCACTGAATTTTAATATGGCCAAATTAAAGTTAACGCGTACATTCGCGTTATTGTTACAAACAATTGTAAAAATAAAATGTAAATAATATTTTGAAAGCTTATTGAAGTTCAAACGAAGCTCTTCCGGTTGATTTAGTTTTGCACAAAATTCAAAATAGGAAGGAAAATAGAAACTACGTCTTCGAAACGACGAAACTTCGCGACGGTTGATGGCTCGAACAAAAAGAATGGAACCCTATTGAGGCTCAAACGATACTGAAACGTTTGATGCCAATTTAATCAAAAAATTTTTACTTCTTGTTGGGGTATTTGCAGGTTAATATTAGTATATTTACTAAGTTTGAACATTTTTAAACAAAATTTATTTTTCATCCCTCTTTAAAAACAACTCCGTAGGGCTCAGAATTTTTTAAATAATTTTGGTGTATCTGCAGATATCAAATTAATAATTTAATATTACTACTGATTTGTTGATAAACTATGGGGATCCTAGCTTTAATATTTGGGCGCTAGCTCTAAAGAAACGGGAGCAAGGTTTTTGAGTAAAAATATTAACAGAATAATCTCCTACATTTGTTTCACTATCACGTATAAGGAAGTCACCATCGTGACCGTGTTGATTTAATATGTTATCACATTGATTTCGTGTTATGATACCAAAGTACCATGGTTTACCAATTAAATGGGGTCTATCGGATGATACTCCGTCAGGCCCAACTTGCTGCTGCTGTTGTTGTTGTTGCTGCTGTTGTTGTTGTAGCTGCTGCTGTTGCTGCCTATCCACCGAATCCGTACGCTCCTGTCTTCTTTCTTGGTATGGTTGCGTTAAATATTCCGACAATTCTTGAAGGTAATTACGTGGAACTAAACCTATTTGGCCTTGAGCGTTACGAGCTTTATACCATTCGGGATCAGACGGAGGCCTATCCAAAATTTCCAAACGATCGCCCTTTTATTTGCAAATGCAAATAATAAACATTTGCATTTGATGGTAAAACCATGTCTCTATCTGGCAAAACTTGTGCCAAGGTGTAGCTATCCGGATTTCCTTCCAGACACAATTTCAGCATTGCATTTCGGATCACCTGAGGAGTTCGATCGTTGTTGCTCAACATGATGCTCTTATAAACTACAATACCATCGGTTTCGACGCAGTCGGTTTCGTATGTAACTTTAATGATATAAAAATCCGGCGTACTCTTCTGCGAACTGTTTGGACTTAAAGTTCCAGTGCTGTTCATCGAGACTTGTAATTTATTATTAGCACTACCCGAATGCGAACTATTAAGTAACGGATATTAATTGGAGTTATATATTGAGAAGCGCTAGCTTCCCCCTCTACCAAGGGAATCCCATTCATACCAGAGATTAAGAGGTGCTTTTCTCTCGAGTTGTGAATACTATTTTATGAAACCCTAAGTAGCATCCGAAAAAAATAGCCGACAAGGAAAATTGGAATAAACAGGTACAAATTAAGAGTATGTACATATTATATAGTAAGTATAAGAGTCCCGGCGACATTCAACGCCTACACCGATAAAAATATCTGAACGCAAACCGATGACTCAATTTCTTACAAGGAAACGATAAATAATTCTAATGTAAGCTAAAACACAGCACATAGAAGACTGATGAGTCAATAATTATTATGAGTTCATATTAAGAGGTCTTGGGATTAAGTGACACTATAGGATTACATTTACTAATATACACAACTTGGGACTGAAGAAGATCAATACGAACCACAAAAGGCGTCATAAAACGATAGGTAATTTCCGACAGAGGATTGCATAAATTACATGTTTTTAGGATAACTGCTACGGGCAGGGCAAGAATAGGTATGCGTTTGCGTCTTGGGATTATATAGCACAGACTAGATTAAAAGAAGTCCACCTGTACTTCTATGGGTCCAGTTTTATGCCCATAGACCGATATTTTTAAAAAATTGACAAATTGCATAAGCAAAACAAAGAAATTGGCATGCAGCTGTAAATTCAAAAAAAGGATCATCCCAGCTTGAATGCAAAAATTTTAAAATATTTTGTAAAACTGACTGTATCTCGCCAATCATGATCGACCAATAGCAATGCGAAGACCAATCATATAAGGTATTTTCCGTTAATAAAACTATGTTGTTCTGAGTAGGGTAGCATGATTCGTTTGACGATTAGTTGAGCAGGGTAAGCGATGTTTCGGTTTGCAATTGGCAGGAAAAGACATTTTTGAATTTATAAAATACTGCCAGATTGGATCTAGTCAGCCAAATTGCATGCCTGCATTAGAAGTTAACGAAATTTTGCAAGGAAAAAAACAGTGCAATGCATACTTGGTTTATTATTCATTCACTTTCAGTCCCATCTTCGTTGCTTCAATTATTATAAGTTTTTCACAGTCTCACACAGTTTGGTAAAGTCATTCGCAAAGGCTATGCACTGATGCTCCATTTGTATATTATACTACTTCTATTCAGGCTCGCTCTTTTTATCACTCTTTCATTAGCTAAATTAAACAAGACTGATGACAGTGGATCTCCCTGTCTCCCGCATCTGCGATAAATCTTCTGGACAGTTCCTCATTTACTTTTACCCTGTTCTGCTTGTCATTCAGTGCTTTGACGGTATCGTCAATTCGTACATAGCTTTATACAGTTCTTCTCTTATGATGCTATCATAGATCTGTTTAAAATACAGGAACAGTGCGAATATACTTAATTGTATTTCCTTCAATAGAAATACCGGATCCGTCAATTTAAGTGATACCCAATTTAAACACGAGTATATTGTAAAACTTAAATAAAACATTGCAGAAGTCTGAAAATTAAAACACAGCTTCTTTTAATATTTGTCACATTCCAAAATAATTTGGAAAATGGATATAAAACGTTGTACGATAATTGCATTCCATTCACAATAGAACTATTAAAACTTGTAAATATTAAATGCGGTACTATTAAAAACCGATATGGCGGAGGTCGTAAGTCTACTGCAACCAGCAGAAAGAACGTTGAAAAGGTTCGCGATCGATTGATTAGAAAATGATTTCGCAGCGCATACAAATTGGCCCAGAGTTTCGGTATTAGCAATTCCAATATTTGCCTTATACTTAAAAAAAGAATAAAGTTTGCCCTTTAAAAAAAAATAAGTGCCAAGAACTTAACGATGCGCAGAAAAAAGTTAGACTTGAAATAGAGAAAGTGCTAATTCGTATATTCGGTAATGGTAAATTACCTAATTTGGTGTTCTTGGATGACAAATTGTTTTGTGTTGAGCACCATATTAATAAACATAATGATCGTGCCTGGCTTAAACGACGTTCCAATGATTATTCTGGCGAGTTACGAGTTTCTAGGCGACAAGGAGTCCCTCAAGTGATGGTTTGGGCCGCAGTATCAGAAACAAGTGCGTCTCTTCTTGTATTTATGCTGATGGTCACTAAAATAAATCAAATTATTTATCTAGAATACATCCTCAAGGCACATTGTTGATCACATGGAAGCATAAAATATTCGGAAACAACTTCTGTACATTTTTTTCTCAATCTAAAATATTTATCACAATATCGAAATTCCACTATAATTACTTTCAAATGTTCTACCTTATAATTTTCCTTGCGGCGTTCAATTTTAAAATCCAATTTTCTTAATTCTTGAATCATCCATAATATAATCTAATTCCATATTTCAATTCCAATTCACCAGCTCAATACAACCTTGCATAATTTCCTTGTTTTGCATGTTATTTTTCTTATTTTCCAAATTTTTGTGAAATTCCTAATATTCCGCGCACATGCGCGAATTTTAATTGATTTTTGAAATCGTCTATGTTCCAGAATACGTCAATTTAAACTATTTCCTTAATCGAACTAGTTGTTCTCACTAATTCACTTTAATCAATAATCAGCCTTGCTCAATAATTACACTCAGATATTAAAGTTACTTTGACCGCTTACTTCATTATTCACCCTTTGGTGCTTCAAAATTTGACCTACGCACTTCGTGGTCAAACGTCCACAATCTTTAAAATTTGACCCACACTCTACGGTGGTCAAACGTTCACTCCTTTATTTCGATTTTTGTTCCAGTCTCGTTCTGGACGTAAAAAACTTAGAAAAACATTCACTTGACCAAAATCTATTAAAATTATCACACTTGGTGATACCAACTAATAAAATTTCCGCACACAATTTTTAAATTTCACATAAATAAAAAAAAATACAATATCGATACCACTGACAATTTTGGCTAATCATAAATTAATTATTCTGATTTCATGAATTTGGATATTTTAAAAGTTTTTGTATGACTCCAATGAGCATTAAAATTTATTTCAAAATACTACGAAATAGTGTATGTTTAAATTTTAATTTTAAAATTGACTTTTGGTTTTTTTAAAATTTTTATCCAAAAAATATAAAACTTATTAGCTGTCTTGCAATACAGTTCAACATATTAAAAACAAAAAATCTGTAGCATTTTACAAATGGGTCATCCTATGTCAAATCAACGCACATATTTTCATGACCCTCTTTGATTTTGCTCATATTTGGTATACTTCAAAGTTATTCCAAACAAACGGACTCGTATCTTCTTGTTTGGCCATAAATTGGTCCGTATGCATTGTAGAGCTCTCCAAAAAAGTTTAAATTTGGTCTGTAGAGCTTCGATAAATAATTTCTACTGGCCGAACCGTACCACTTAAGCCCGCATTTCATTGAGGCTTCTAATAGAAGCCAGCTTCTTGCAGCCTGTCTGCTAAGCAAAATTTGTAATGCATTGGCTTATATGGGACCGCACTCACTTGGGCTGCTTGAAGCAGGTGATAAAAAGTATCGAGTTTCACAAGCCAGGCTGCTAAAATGCTCCACGTGGAGTAGTGTACTTCTAATTGGTTAATATTTATAATAAGCACTTATTATTGGATAATATTTCTATTACGAAAATCTCTTTGCGACTCCACGTGGACGCGTGTACTTCCCCTGATAAAAGATGAATTTCTATACCAGGCCGGCTTGTGAAGCGAGAGTTGTAAATTTTTACAACTCAAGCTTCACAAGCCGCTGGTAATTAGATACTTCTACTTATTAGATAATAATATGTTATATTGATAATATTATGTAATTTTGGTTATTCGATGTCATCGTTAATTAGATATTTATACTAATTTTTTAATCATTCCCATAATAAAACGCAATAAAAGAAGGTGATTATTTTTGGATGTTTTTTTTAAAATAAACTTGTCCACGAAAAAAATCGACCTCCTGTATTGTTGTGCTAAATTAAAAACCGCAAAAATTTTGTAAACGCAATTTATTATTAGTTATTTACCGGGTACTATTTAACATTAAAAAGCAATTTTTTAAAGGTCTCTAAAAATGCTCTCACCTATACCGTTTTATCCCACTCATGAGAGTTTACAAATCATTGATATCAATAGAATCGGCGGCTTTCATTTTTTTTTTAATTTATCGATATCAGTTGTTTGTCCTTTGGTTTTTTTTAAATTTCATTTTAATTTGCGCCCAATATTTTGCGATTGATCGAAGTTCCGGACAATTAGGTGAAATTGCAATCTTACCCGTTGTAAGGAACGGTTTTAATTTCCCACGAACAATTGGCCTGCCATATGAGATATTTTTTCGGGAATTTTGAAATATTTACTGTCTATTCTCTTTAGCTACCTACCCCCGACCCTTGACAACATAAAATTCTTGCCTAGGTAACTGCCGTAAATCTGCTTTGCAATATGTTTTGTCATCCATTACTACACATTCAAATTTTGTTAAAAAATCGGCATACAATTTTCGCGCTCTAGTTTTCGCTGTAGATTCTTAAGTTTCGGACCTATTAGCGATTTTCTGTACATTATAACTTCTTAATCCACTACGAGCTTTTATATTTTGAACATTAGATTTCGATGTACCGACTTTATCGGTCATGTCCCTTACTGATGTTTGTGTTACGTCGATTTCGGTATTTTCAATTTTTTTGAGAGTTCTCTTTGCGACATTCGCGAATTTTTACAATGCGTGGAAAAATTTTACGTTGTTTCTCAGCTTATGCTGAACAAAATGGTCATAAAACTTTATGAGGCATTATAAAAATTGTACCCGAAACATGTAATTCAAAGTGGTCGGCTTTAGAAATATTATCCAATAATAAGTGCTTATTATAAATATTAACCAATTAGAAGTACACTACTCCACGTGGAGCATTTTAGCAGCCTGGCTTGTGAAATTCGATACTTTTTATCACCTGCTTCAAGCAGCCCAAGTGAGTGCGGTCCCATATAAGCCAATGCATTACAAATTTTGCTTATCAGACGGGCTGCAAGAAGCTGGCTTCTAGAAGCCTCAATGAAATGCGGGCTTTAGAGACACGAATGTTTTTGTGAATTGAAGATATTGAATAGATTTCATAACCTATTTATACATAATTATACGACACTTTTTTGTTGTAATGTTATCCATACCTTTAAATGTCTAAATTGACAATAATTAACAAACTTGTACTGATTGCATTGTTTTTACGCCTACTCAATTTACACTCGCTGTTTTAATACGGCCGTTGTATTACGGCATCGTTTTCGAAACCCAACTATTTTTATTATTTTATTACTATTTTGTTTTGTTGACTTGTTTATAATATAGTAAATATTTTGGAAACTCGGTTGAAATCGAGGGACGAAAATTATAATGCAGTTGTAGATGAATAATTTATACCGATATGAATATAATTTATAAGGTGATAATGAATAAGTTTGCAAATCTGTTACCTACACTTAATTATTGCTGCGTTATAACTTCGCACCTAATATTTGGCATCTTTATTATAGTACAAGGTTAATTATTGTGCGAAGGTTATTGAATCACCGAAGAACCCATATTATGGGCTATATTTGCTAGGAGTAGTTTACAATAATAATAGGTGTAACATTTTTCAATGCTATATACATAACCATAACTTATATTATTTACAAAACTTCCTATACTTATTATTAATTTAGTAATAAGAATAAATTAATAATAATTCACTAAACTGCATATTTGCACATCAGATGAGTGGTGGGTATCTATTGTTAGGTGTATTTTTAAAATTGTATGCAATATAAAAATATAATAATTTATTATAATGTTGCTATTAATTAAAGATCGAGTGTAGTAAGTGGGTATTGAATTTATAAATAAATTCCATTGGTAGAAAGCAACCTACAATAATTTTAATAGTGAAAAGGATTACTAGGTTATTGGCATTTAACTGCAAACTTTTGCAACAATAATGCTACTATTTGCAGCATTTTTAGACTTGAACGTTGGTTTGCTTATGTGATAATTTATATAGTATTGCTACATATTATATTCATTATATAAAAAATTCATTTTGGGATTTTCTCGATATTTCTCATATCATGTTGTTATCGCGACGTGCCGCGCCGCGTCGGTGAGTTCTGAAGAGTTCAAAGTTGCGCCGGAAAAGTTGAGGAGAAGATCTCTTTCTTCATAATATATTTCATTTCAAGAATGAATATAATAATAAATATGAACATATAATTATGGTATTCGTATTAATCTGTCAATGTCAAAAGTTGTGGTATTGGGAATATTTAAGGATAAATAAAATATAGGGTGTACTTTTAGCTGCATGAAATCTTTCAATAGGGATAACTTTTGAACGAAGTTTGTCAAAGTGACAGTTCTTTGACAATTGTGTTCAGAAAGGTTTGCCATTTAATTATGAATAAATTAACACTTGAACAACACTACCAAATTGTGGAAATTTATTTTCGGAGTCAGAGTTCCGTTCTCGAAACTTATAGAGCACTTCGCCCATTCTATGGGCGATATAATCAACCTTCTGAGCAGGCTATTGGTGCGATGGTGGATAAATTTTGTACCACTTCTTCATTGCATGGTGTAAGACCACCAACAAGACAAAGAAATGTGCGTACCGAAGAAACTATTGCGTCTGTGAGTGAAGGTGGGCAAGACAACCCAAACATTTCAATTCGCCATCGTGCTCAACAACTTGGGCTTTGTCCGTCCACTACATGGCAAATTTTACATCAAGATCTTGGTTTACATCGTTACAAGATCCAGTTGGTTCAAGAATTGAAGCCTAATGATCATCGATTGCGTCGTGGGTTGCAGATTGGGCTCACAACCAATTGGAAGTGGATCCATTTTTTACAGCCAAATTTTGTTCAGTGACGAGGCACATTTCTGGTTGAATGGGTATGTGAACAAGCTAAATTGCTGTATATGATACTGAGACCAATCCGGAATATTATCTTGAGACTCCATTGCAACTATTAAAATTGACTGTTTGGTGTGGAATACACGCCAAGAACATCATCGGTCCATATTTCTTTCGAAATGAAGTCAATCAAGTCAATGAATTCGAAGTCAATCATAACCAAATAGAAATTAGGGGTCGTCCATAAGGACGTCCACGCCTTGGGGGAGAGGAGTTCACAAAATTTGATCACAGGGGGTTGGACAAATGTGACGTCGGCATAAAAATCCCATTTTTGGGATTTCTATGAAAATAATGTTTGAATGTTTTTAGGCTTCTATACAAAGTATCACAAGAAGCCTTATGATCTGGCTCCGTGTCTGTCCGTCGGTCCGTCCGTCCGTCTGTCCGTCTGTCCGCATAATTCAAAATCATACAGAGCGTTTCAAATCGTGTTGGAAATACTCTATGTGTATAGAGGTCTAAGAACTGGGTAGCCAGTGCGCTACTTTTAGGCTTCTATACAAAGTATAACAAGAAGCCTTATTTAGGCATCTATACAAGGTATAGAAAGAAGTCTTATGGTCTGGCTTCGTGTCCGTCCGCATGTTTCAGAGCCAATCATAACGTTGATCAACTGATACGTTGTTATATTGTAAATACTTCGTCTATATTGCCGTGATAAGCTACTGAACTTAATTTAATTTATATGGCGGGGAAAAACAACGGCTCTTTCTTCTACTTCCGGCTAGCTTTTGTGGGTGTGACAATGGTTCGATTGAAAGTAATTAAACACCTCATCGGTTCGCTAATTACAACCGATTCAAATTAGAAACTAACTCTTATGAGTACCTGAATCTACTCGTACCTCTTTTGCTGTATCAAACTTTAAGTAAAAACTCAAATAAATCTCCAATTTAAAAAAAAAATCGATTCATTTATTAACACAAATTAAATTTATGAAGAAACAAAGTTATCTACAAAGTTAAACAAATTAAGTGTACAGTTACTATAAAGTTTTAATATTCTAACTACCCCCCGATTTATTCGCACTAATTTAATTTTAAAAAATATTGTCAAACAAATCAAAACGGTGCGCGCACAATTTATTTTCTTACCGGCTTTACTGTCCACCGTCGAAGAAAAGAACCAGTACTGTCGTTTGTAAAATTCGCTGATGTTGACGGAATCTCGCATGTAATTTATCCATTCACAGCTCAACTTATTGAAGGAATCAACGACCATAGATATTTTGTTTTCAAAAAAATTAATTTTCTTTCCGTTTTCTCAGGTAATTATTAATCTTCTTCAGTTACTAACTTCTAACCATACTCCAAATTTTAACCAACAAATATTTCACAGCGGTACCAAAAATTTTATTAAATTAATATCCGTTGTTGTCTTAATCTCGTACTAATATTCAATGACCACAATTATACTTCTTACTCGTAACAAATTAAATCCTTTTAACCAAATTTAATTCCCAAAAAAACCAAAAATCGTCCTTACTTCTCAACGGACGTCAAGCGAATTTTTTCAAAAATACGTCCTCGTGTCTCGACGGACATACCGTGAGTCCCCTAATCATTCCACAAATCTCCCCTTTCCAAAAATTCATGAGCAGGCGCGCCTTACCAACTTTCAAAACTTGACAGCACCACCTTCGTCCTTTTCTCGTGTTCTTAACTTTCATTATCACACATTTTTAATTGTTCGCATTTACCTAATTTAACAATTTTGAAGTTAGTACTGTAATATTGACTTTTGAAATTAATTTATAATTTTAAGTTGCCGCTTGTTTGTTTGATAAAATTTTAAACGTCCTGTATATTCACAATGTAAGCGACATCTATTGGTTCTGGGTTTCTTAAGGGTAAAATTTTGCAGAGTACACGTGTCCAGTCGTTTCCGTAAAAACAAGCGTCACTTGGTTTTGAGAGATTCAATAGACCGGTTGTGCGATTTTCCATTATTTTGAATACAGTTAATTTCAGAGTGTTAAATTTATTCTAGTGTGTTGGCATTTAATTAACAGGTATAATATTTATGCATTATATTTTAATAAGTTATTTTTCTTTACAAATCTGGGCAAGAATAATATGTTTATTCAATTGTTTCGTGGTGTCACGTGTTTTTCATTGTTTTCAAAAATATTAATAGAATCTTAACAGGTGCTTTTAAAAGATTTTACATTATATTTAAATTTGGTTTTCTAAATGCAATTTTAAAGTTTTATTACCAAAGTTAGAAATGCTTCACTTATGTAAAATATTTGTTACAAGGTTATAAAGACCACGTGCATTCTTGGGAGTTGAATGTAAGCGGGAAATCTACCTAAAACCAGGGTGTTAGAATTCAAGGTTAAATCTAGACCGTCGCCACGTGTTGGGGTAAATTCATAACGGAATATGGTTAAACTGAAAGGTCAGCTTTCCATCGGTAACTTGTTTTATTAATACAAAGTATGCTAACAATAATTATATACAGGATGTTTTAATTTCAAATGAGTTTAGATTTATAAATAAGAAGTTTCATTATTTTAAATTGGTAATCTGTTATTAAGTTATATATTATTATACAGGGTGTTGGTCAAAGTTATTGCTAATTATTTGCAAGTCCAAAGAATTGATTGGAGGAATTTAGTAATATTTTAAGTTGGCACAATAGCTTAAAATGTGATGAAAAATATGTCCGCAAATCTTTCTATCTTGGTAAATAATTGACTTATTTAAAACAATGATTTTGGTTTCATTACATGTACATTTAGCTTCGCCGAATTTGGGTAAAAGATTCTAAACAACCCCTTATTAGCTTGGAAAATAAATTACTCAAGACTAATACTGCTTAAATGCAAACCATAAAGCAAATTACATTGAACTGTTCCCAAAGATTTGTTGTTAATTAAGTTATCATAACTTACAGTGACGCGCATGAATGGATTAACGAGATTCCTTAAAGGAAGACGGGTTACTGAGATTGGGGTTTTAATATTGGTAAATTAGGTATCGTTAGTATTCAAATACAGGATAGTTGAACTTGTTTGAATTAGGTAGTAAATTATAATTCAAGGGGGGTTATTTAAAGGTAGATTAATAAAGGTATTTTTCCATTAACAGCTAGTGTTTCAACAAAACACATAATAGCTTTAGAAAATCTTCAAAGAATGTACTAAGTACATGAAGAAAAGATTATAAACAATCCAAAGGATTGAATCTAAACAAGTAATTTAAAAGTTATCGAAATCATTAAAGCGATTTAAAACAAATCGACTTTCAGGGTAATTAAATCTACAGATTTATTAGGTCACGAGTTAGGTAAATCATTGCTTCAGGTTAAATTCCTCAAACAAGAATATTAACGATAATAAAAGAATTGACATTGCCCAAATTTGGTTGTTTTATTTTGTGTTGGAAGTTAAAGGTTGTCTCTCTTTCGGAGCAATCATTTGTCTTGTTACAGTTGTTTTTGACATTATGTTTTGTACACCGGAAGAAAGAGTTTGGTTACTAGATGGCGATCGTAGGTATTTTCACAACGTGGTGGTCCAGGTTATTTTCCGTGTCGTCGAAGAAGTGTGATTTTAGATTTGAACTTTGTTAGTTCTCAATAGATGGCGTTTTCTGGAGAGGATGTTGGCGCGAAGTTCAAATTCAAAAGTTGCATCTTACAGTACTTAATTTGTTTTCCAACTAACTGAACTTTTTCATGAATACTCATAACTTTGTATCTTTACATTTTTAGCAATGAATTGATTTTTCAGGAGACTTAATTTAGTTGGTCAGATTTGAGGTCAAACAGCTTTCAAAAATATGGAGGTACTTGTACGACTTAGGTACATTCCAAAAGTGGTATCTTAACCTTTTAACTTAACATAATGACTCTTCCATCAGCATACGTATATGCCAGTGTACTGCAAATAAGATGCGATCAAAAGGCACAACAAAACATCGCCACACATAAATATAACACGCGACAATGTAACGAGATCAGAACCGAGAGATGTCGACTGAAATGTTCCGAAAATAAAAACATGAAAGTGAGGCTCTACAACAAACTAGCGACAGAAGTGAAAAATCTTGCGTTGCCCAAGTTTAAAAGAAAAATAAAAGAAGAGTTGATAGAAAAAGCACTATACAACGTCGAGGATTTTCTGAGACGATGAAATGGCACTTTTGCGTTGAGATGAAAACCGGCATACGCTGATCTCCACCATTTACATCTGAACGTTTATTGTAAATTTGTAGGATTTATTTTGTTCTGTGTGTAATAAAGATTATTATTATTATTATTATTATTATTATTATTAAAACAAAAGGTGTTTATTACCTAATCAAGCTCACCCCTTGGATCATTACACGTTGGGTGCCAATAAAAGATGCCGTGATAAGACAAGAATTTTATTTTATATTGCAAGGAAAGAAATTAACGGCTCTTTTTTATATACTCCCGGCTACTCGGCAATGAGACTCTAATATTGGACGTGTAGATGGTTCGATTATAATAAAAAGACACCTCGTCTGGTAACTAATTCGTAGCTCAATTGAATGATTCAAAATTTTTAACCCTTGAAGTTGTTGAATATTGGTAATTTTCCTTAGATCAACCAATTAGAAGCTCGCTGTTGATGAGCGGTGGATTACGTTACGCATTCTGTTGACAGTCCGTGTGCTTCGATTTACTCTTAACAATTAGAAAACTTTCACCTCAACAGTTCATCGTATGATTTATGTGTAGTACATTAAATTTTAAATTAATTTAAATTTTGACAAATTTACCGGAAAAGGTAAATTGGGCGCGAAGAGGTGGAACGGTCGCGAAGAGGTGAAGCGGTCTGTAGGTTAGTGTTAGGAAACGATTGTTTTTCCTAGTTGAGCGTTAAAAGTTAGAAGCACCCGAAAAATCTACATCGGTTTTTTATCAATATTTTTTTCCTTAATATTCTGCAAAAAAATAATAAAACCTTTAGCTTTTCGAATATCTATAGGAAATTTTTAAAATCAAGGTGCCATTTTAGTACGTGCTACTCCCTAACGCAAGTTCAGTTTTGTTCTTGATTATATCATTATATGTACTCATCAAACTGTTTAATAAAACTGACGTTTTAGTTGAAAGCGTTGAAAATGTTTTATTCTATGTATCTTAAAGTTAAGTTTTACAAATTAATTATTATTAATTACGCAAAAGTGTTGATCATTGACTTTTATTTACATATTGAAAAAAACCTGCATCTAATGAAAATATGTGTATCATTAAGTGAATAATCCTCAATTACAGAGTAGAACGCAGTGGTGGCAGTTACGGTGAAGGTGACGGGGCGCCGCCCTCCCAAGAACAGCATTATTTACATGTATAATTATTATATTATGGGCAGATTAAAAATTTTATTTGTAGTTGTAGCCCCTCTATTGTAGCAAACTATGAGATACCACTGGTGGAAGGGTAAATAATGCAGTTTCCGGTAGTTACATGCAATGGCAGAGACAAATTCTAAGTGTTGTAAGGAGAGTGATACACAATGGAACGCAGTACGTAGTGGAACAAGCGAAAGCACAATAAAATTGTTCGCAATGTGCAGTATCCTTTAAAGAATTTTTTTTGTTCTATCAGAATTGTTATATTTGAATGCAATATTGTGTCATAATCTAACTTGGTACACAGTGGTACAAACAAAATTTATATATTAATAACCAAATTAGTGCAATCATTAATTAAATATTTAATTTATTTGTAGTTGCTTAGAAAACAAAAACACAAAAAATTGACAATACAAATTGCAAAGAGGATAATTACTTAGCTATCTGCAGTTACAGCAGTTATTGAAGAAGATTACCTACAGAATCACACGTATTATTATGTTATTCAAGTATTATTTATAATCATTTACATGTATTTAATTGTCTTTTTTATTATAGACAGTGTTATTCCTTCAGCTAAGTTAATAAAAACATGTTTCACTGTATTTATTGTGATGTTTCACTGTGTACCACATGCGATACATAGTGGAACATAAGCAGCGTTTAAGAGAAGTTTATATTTTTTAATTTAAAATAATATTATAGTTTTTGTTGTATTTAATGTTAGTTTAAACATTGCATAGGCACATAGAATTGGGTCTAGGACGTTTCGGCGTAGCCCTTTCGGCGTGCACCCGATTCGGCGCAGCCGTTTCGGCGCGGGACTAATTCGCCGCGAGCCCATTTCGACGCAACCTTATTCGGCGCGAACCCAATTCGGCGTGACCCGATTCGGCGCAAGACCAATTTGACGCAAGGACAATTCGGCGGGAAATGATTTTCCGATTCATTTTAAAATATAATTAAATTCTTGTAATGGAAAATTAATGCATTATTTCGCAGTTTTTAATCACAAATTAAATTTTAATTCACTCTCCTTTGATTATTTATCGTAGAATCATTTCTAGGTGGTAGATTTAAAAAATTCAAATTCTAAATGCAGAGGTGGGCTAATACTTTTCGTATTAATCTGTATTTATAGAACAAAAATGGTTTCATTTGTAAATCATGAGGTTCAATAATTTTTAGAAATATTGTAAAACATTTTTGTTGTATTATACTTTAAGATTTCTTTAAGGTGGTCGAAAAATTCGCTGTTTTTGTTCGGTGCAAATCTTAAAAACGAATAAATTTAATGATATTCTAAAAACACCATCGAAATGGCTTGAAATTACAATGTGGGTGGTTTTCATAAAAAAATTTCGGAAAATTTATTTTTCAGTATCATATTTTTATTTATTTATTACTCATTAGTAGTCATCGGATTTTAGGCACTAATAAACTACAAAATATGCTCTAAAATTTTGCAAATAAGCTATTCAAATTTACTAGCACAAATTGAATAGTTGACAATGTAAATTTAATAAATTGTTATTGATTATTTTTGTCTTTTAATATTAAAAGACCTATACCCAATTTTAAAAAATATTTTATAAATTAACAAATAAAGGTCAACTATAATACAAAAATTTATTACAAATTTATATTACTCTAATCTTGAGATCCTGAATAACCTTAACAAAATGAAAAATTAGTTTGAAAACCAAGATCATGGAATTTAAAAATTAAATCTTTTCCCCCAGAGTCCTTTATTTCTTTAATAATTTGAGACGCGTCTAGAGAATTTAAAATATTCTCATCTTCGGTCGAAAAGAGGCTGTAGGATAAAAAACCCGAAAATTAGCCAATGAAAACATTAACACATTACATTATTATACTTACACACAGACAGTGAAACTTACGAATACTACTAACAGAAATTCTAAAAATTACAAAAATATAATTTTTGTAATATATTACTATGAGGAGGTCGGATCGTCCCTCGTCAATAGCAATTCTTTTTATCTTTTAACGAATAACGGAATTTCCGTTGTTTTAAAAATTGAAATATTAAATAAATTAACTCTTGCCTCGGCTAAACCCTTTTTCACTTGCATAAGACCTCTTACCTGCAGTGTAGATTCAGGGGAAATTTCCTCTTTTACTTAACTTGTGAACTCAATAAATCGAGAATACAAAAACTTTCAAATAATGATCCGAAATTCAAAGATGTAATATTTTTAATCAAGAAATTCATTAATAAACACATAAACTAAATTTAACAATGTTTTTATTATTTCTACCCCAACTTAATATTTAAATAAATTTTCTCATAATCGTTGCACTTTTTGAATATTACCGCGCGTTGCATATGCAATTTAATAGTTTTAGTAATGTTAAGTTTACTCACAGTTGGTTTCGTTTGGTAGTACAAATAGTTTCGTCGACTCGAACTAATAATCTCCGTTATCGACTCGTGACTTTGATTTGTTTGATTCCAAGTGCCTTTAGCTCCAATTTTGCTGGATGCAACAATCTTCCTCAACAATTTTCACTTTTTACACTAATATTTTCTGGTAAGTAAAATTTTTCTTTTACTTTTCATAACCTTCACGTATACAACGTGACTAGACACTATTTACTTTTTCAATTCCTCAAATTTTCGCAATTTATGCAAAACTTTAATTATTCCAGCGGGAGTCCAAATTAGCACGACTGCCCGCTTCTCACACTCTGGAGGAACTCCAAATAACCACCTGAAGTCGGGAGCCCAAAATTGGCACGACTACCCGCTTTTCACCTTTTGGAAGGAACTCCTTTTGTTTTTATTCTTTTTCCTTGGTTACGAAAAATTCCAACGTACTGGATCAAAATCTTTAATTGTAAGTATTTAATTTTCATAAAATGTCACGTGTCACTTTCCTAATGTTTATTGTTCTTGTTTTTAGATTAACACATTTGGCCCGATTGTTCAACTTTAACGGAGTCCACTACCTTTACCGAGATGTAAATTTCATATTCGTGCAACGTTATTCCGTATTATTAACTAACACTTTAAAATTAAACAAAATAACAATTTTAAATTTCTTACAACTAAAATTTTATTTAACAATTTAATGGGATCAAATTTGGTTTCGTTTACATTTTTGGTTATTCAAACTTTTGTATTCTTTATAACTTGTTTTTATACCAGTATTTTACCTCACCGATTTGAATTAAATTTGATTTATTTACTCTTTCGGATTTGAAATCTTATGCAAGTTTTGTGTTTCTTACGAGTCAACAATTCAATGAATTGCCATTGACGTCCCAATCTCAGTGAATCACCGCATATTTAATCCCCTTTACAAATTTATTAATTTTGTCAAACCCCTTGTTTGTAAGAAATTTATGAATTTGTAACCTTTAACTTTTTTTTTAACACAAACTAACTAAATTTAAATAACTAACTATACTAAACTAACATTATTCTAATTAACTCATTTTATTTCTTTAACCAAAACCCTGCTTTTATCATTCTTTCGATTTTATTTTTGACCCAACGTTTATTTTTAATTTACCTATTTTAGGCGTCTTGTTGACTTTTTGATTCGTTATTAAATTTGACGTTCATTTACAAAAATTATTTTTCTTTGGGTGAATTTACCTATTCCTCTTTAACTTATTTTTCTGTTCTACTTTTCTAAATTGACTTTTTATTTATTTAAATTCTATCATTGGTATCCTCATGTCATATTTATTTATTCAATAATTCCCTATTTATTTCAATAATTCTCTTCAATTCTACCATTTATTGGTTCCCCATTTATATTTCATTAATAATCAATAATTCTGACACCCGCAGTGTACCAACTTTCCGGGTATCTATCTCCTAATACTTCATCAAATCTCATTATTTATATCGCATATATCATATTCATATTTATTTACCCCCCCTTCTTATTTCATTAATAATTAATTATTTGGATACCTAATCTATCTTTAATCTTTTTATAATCATATTCAATCTCCTATCCGTTGTTTATAAATTCGCAACTTTCACCCAAATTAAAATTCCCATTTACTATTTTGATTAAATCAATCCTTGGTATTATTTTTAAATGTAGATACTATTTTCTCAATAACCTTATTTTCATTCATTGATTAGGTAATTAAATTAATGTCTTTAATACACATCGAGTCCTTTTCTTCTAATAAATCATCTTCTTCTTGTTTTGGTTAAATTATAAAAATTTTTCTTCTGCTTTCTACTATTTTGCAGCGGTTCATGAACGTTGTTTGTTGCATTTTTTTTTAATTAAGTTTCGCTGTGATTAACAAATGCCAACTTTCAATCCGCCAAAAATTCCTTTATCATCATTGTCCTGTTTCATCGCATAATCATATTTACAATGGTCGTCATTATTTATTTATCCCCTAATCCGAGTTTTCTTCTTGTAATTTCAATTGTCGTCTTTTTAATTTAAACCGTACTCTTTTGTAGTTTTCCATGGTTTTCATATAATTCTTTGTGGTATTTTTAATTCTTTGTGACTTATAAATTTTTAAGTCACCGTCTCGCATTAAATCGTTTAACATTTTACTGTCATTTGGCTGTCGCAAATGCTTATTTTTCATTCCGTCACGTTTTTGTGAACTGTCATTGTTTTTGCTTGCAACCCGAGTGTTTTTATTTTGTACCCGTTTATTGTTTAAGTTTTTACCTTTTGTAATTTTAAATGTATAGTGTATTTCAAATTAATTGGAATTAAAAAAAGTCTAGCATCAAATTACGTTGTTATAAAAACATACAAACTTACTGTACACCTGGTACACGCGTCCACGTGGAGTCGCAAAGAGAATTTTCGTAATAGAAATATTATCCAATAATAAGTCCTTATTATAATTATTAACCAATTAGAACTACACTACTCCACGTGGAGTATGAAATGCGGGCTTTCGTTGGCGCGATAATCTTATCTCTTATATTGTTTTTCCTTGCATAGTTTGTATGTTTTTATAACAACGTAATTTGATGCTAGACTTTTTTTAATTCCAATTAATTTGAAATACACTATACTTACTTTGTTGAATAAATCGTTTTGTAAAATAAAATTGTTTTGCTGCAAAATTTGTTGACCTTTTGCTTTTTGCTTGGCACGTAATTTTCGAATTTTAAATTGTAGTCGTTTAATTATTTTTCGACTTAGCACCACGTAAGTTCGATTTTTCTTTATTGCAGGTGTTGGATTGATTATTAATTTTTCCTCCACCTTTTCGAATTGTTGTGGTTCCACAATTTCTTCATTCTGTGCCACTTCGTCTGTCTTTTCCACGTCTTGTGGTTTTTCGGTTTCTTTATTGAATTCTTCATGGTCTTTCTTTATATCTTTCATGAATTCTTCATGGTGTTTTTCCGCTTCTTCGTTACTTCTTTTTAGAGATTCTCTTATTTCTTCTGCACTTGTTTTCAACAATTCTTCTGTTTTCTTTTGTGCTTTTTCTATGGTTTTTCTGATTTCTTCGTGTATCTTATCCCCTCTTTTATACGATTCGTCCATGCTGCTCAAGAAATTTTCTAACCATAACGGTTCCTTGTTTTCTACTGGTACCACCACCTTTTCCATTTGTTTGATGTCTTGTGGTTTTGTGATTTCTTCCGGTACCACTTTTTCGGACTCAACTTTACCAGCAGCTATCATCTTGTTAAATGGTTGGAATTTTATGGATTCCATCATTTTTGCCATCATATTTGCAACTTCTTCAGCATGTCTTTTCGCTTCTTCGTCGGCCTTTAATTTCGCTTCTTCGGCGGCCTTTCTTTTCACTTCTTCGGCGGCCTTTCTTTGCACTTCTTCGGCGGCCTTTCTTTGCACTTCTTCGGCGGTCTTTCTTTGCACTTCTTCGGCAGCCTTTCTTTTCACTTCTTCGGCGGCCTTGATTTTCGCTTCTTCGGCGGCCTTTCTTTGCACTTCTTCGGCAGCCTTTCTTTTCACTTCTTCGGCGGCCTTTAATTTCGCTTCTTCGGCGGCCTTTAACTTCGCTTCTTCGGCGGCCTTTCTTTTCACTTCTTCGGCGGCCTTTCTTTGCACTTCTTCGGCAGCCTTTCTTTTCACTTCTTCGGCGGCCTTGATTTTCGCTTCTTCGGCGGCCTTTAATTTCGCTTCGGCCTTCTTCTTCTTCGCTTCTTCGGCGGCCTTTAATTTCGCTTCTTCGGCGGTCTTTCTTTTCACTTCTTCGGCGGCCTTTCTTTGCACTTCTTCGGCGGTCTTTCTTTGCACTTCTTCGGCAGCCTTTCTTTTTGCCTCTTCCTCGACCTTTCTTTTCACTTCTTCAGCGGCCTTTCTTTTCACTTCTTCCTCGACCTTCCTTTTTACTTCTTCAGCGGCCTTTCTTTTCACTTCTTCCTCGACCTTCCTTTTTACTTCTTCAGCGGCCTTTCTTTTCGCTTCTTCGGCGGCCTTTCTTTTCGCTTCTTCGTCGACTCTCTTTTGTTCTTCTTCGTCGGCTTTCCTTTTCGCCTCTTCCTCGACCTTTCTTTTCACTTCTTCCTCGACTTTTCTTTTTACTTCTTCAGCGGCCTTTCTTTTCGCTTCTTCATCGACTCTCTTTTGTTCTTCTTCGGCGGCTTTATCCATCATTAGTTTTTCATTTCTAAATTTTGTTCTAGTTTCTATTATCCATTCAACATCTGGACGTACGCCTCTTTTTATTTCGTTTTTTATCGCCTCATCTACGAGCTCTCTTAACCTCTGTCTTTCGTTATTGGCCATCTGTTTAGCTTTGACTGCTTTTTCCTTTTCTATTTTTCTTTGTTCATTAGTGGCCATCTGTCTAGCTTGAGCTGCTTTTGCCTTTTCTATTTTTCTTTGGACCATTTCTTCCTGGATTTCCTTTTTTGTTTTCTTTGGTACTTCTTTCTTTGGTTCTCTTAATAGCATATCCATTAATTGATCGAACAATGCCGATTGTGTCTCTATTTCTTTGTCAGTCAATTTTTTAACCTCTTCAGCACCTAGTACCTTTGCCTGTTTTTTTAGTAGATCTATGAGTTCATCTGTATCATACATTTTTGTATTTTATTTTTACAGACAATATTTATTTAATTAATTATCCACTCATTTACTTGCATCGTTGACCCATTTTATTTTTAAAATTTTCAAGTTTTGACGTTTTGCACAAATTTTTATTTTAATAATCCATTTACCTAGCTAAATTCAATTTAATTGCCGTCACAAATTTTATTTTATTAATCAACCTACCTATCTGTCAAAATTTATTTTTATTATTTTAATTCAATTTATCAAATCACCCTATTTCAACACCTTGGTCGCCATTTTATATTTCCCATCTGCTTTTTAATTATTTTATCAAAAATTATTTAATTTTTAGGTAATTAGAAAAATCCTCTCCTAACCTCTCCGACGTTGCGGCGCCAATAAATATACTATTTTATTGGTATCTAATTATCGTTATACCCTAGTTTCTCACTGCCTCACGTTGCTGCGCCATTAAATATACTATGAGGAGGTCGGATCGTCCCTCGTCAATAGCAATTCTTTTTATCTTTTAACGAATAACGGAATTTCCGTTGTTTTAAATATTGAAATATTAAATAAATTAACTCTTGCCTCGGCTAAACCCTTTTTCACTTGCATAAGACCTCTTACCTGCAGTGTAGATTCAGGGGAAATTTCCTCTTTTACTTAACTTGTGAACTCAATAAATCGAGAATACAAAAACTTTCAAATAATGATCCGAAATTCAAAGATGTAATATTTTTAATAAAGAAATTCATTAATAAACACATAAACTAAATTTAACAATGTTTTTATTATTTCTACCCCAACTTAATATTTAAATAAATTTTCTCATAATCGTTGCACTTTTTGAATATTACCGCGCGTTGCATATGCAATTTAATAGTTTTAGTAATGTTAAGTTTACTCACAGTTGGTTTCGTTTGGTAGTACAAATAGTTTCGTCGACTCGAACTAATAATCTCCGTTATCCACTCGTGACTATGATTTGTTTGATTCCAAGTGCCTTTTGCTCTAATTTTGCTGGATGCAATAATCTTCCTCAACAATTTTCACTTTTTACATTAATATTTTCTGGTAAGTAAAATTTTTCTTTTACTTTTCATAACCTGCACGTGTACAACGTGACTAGACACTATTTACTTTTTCAATTCCTCAAATTTTCGCAATTTATGCAAAACTTTAATTATTCCAGCGGGAGTCCAAATTAGCACGACTGCCCGCTTCTCACACTCTGGAGGAACTCCAAATAACCACCTGAAGTCGGGAGCCCAAAATTGGCACGACTACCCGCTTTTCACCTTTTGGAAGGAACTCCTTTTGTTTTTATTCTTTTTCCTTGGTTACGAAAAATTCCAACGTACTGGATCAAAATCTTTAATTGTAAGTATTTAATTTTCATAAAATGTCACGTGTCACTTTCCTAATGTTTATTGTTCTTGTTTTTAGATTAACACATTTGGCCCGATTGTTCAACTTTAACGGAGTCCACTACCTTTACCGAGATGTAAATTTCATATTCGTGCAACGTTATTCCGTATTATTAACTAACACTTTAAAATTAAACAAAATAACAATTTCTTACAACTAAAATTTTATTTAACAATTTAATGGGATCAAATTTGGTTTCGTTTACATTTTTCGTTATTCAAACTTTTGTATTCTTTATAACTTGTTTTTATACCAGTATTTTACCTCACCGATTTGAATTAAATTTGATTTATTTACTCTTTCGGATTTGAAATCTTATGCAAGTTTTGTGTTTCTTACGAGTCAACAATTCAATGAATTGCCATTGACGTCCCAATCTCAGTGAATCACCGCAATATCTATAGTCTCTCTCGACTGAAAATGAGGATATTTTAAATTCTTGAAAAGCGTCTCGAATTACTAAAAAGGTTAGCGCTGAATCGTCTTAGCGCCGAATCGGGTTTGCGTCTAAATGGGCTATGCCAAATCGTCCTCGCGCCGAATCGTCCTCACGCCGAACCGTGCTCACGCCGAATCGTCCTAACGCCGAAACGTCCTCGCGCCGAAACGGTATTACACCGAACAGGCTACGCCGAACCGGCGGCGCCGAACTAGCTACACCGAATCGGCGGCGCCGAAAAGTCCCATTCCCCGTAGAATTATCCTTGTTTTTGCTTTTTCTCTTTGAATTTTACTAAATTTTGTCATATCTTTAAGAATACCTAATATATTTTCATCGACATTTATTGTAATTCGGAAGGCAATGGCAAACCACCGAGGTGCCATTGCCATTGGTAAGAAAAATCTCCCATCGGCAGTTTTAGGTCGCAGGTTAATGTATTTTCGACACATTTCTACAGCATTAACTAAAAAAGCTTCTTCCATGATCGTGAAACTTCTTGAAATATTTGTTTTCGTATCCGCAATGAGTACGTACAGGTAATTGCCCTTGTCTTGGACATGGCTGATATCTAAAAAGGTTAATTCATTGCATCGACACGCACCTGCGACTCCCAAGATCGTTGCAACCTGTAAAACGTTCAAAATAAAAACCTCAATGCATAAATTTATATATTGACATCATGTACTTCCTACCTTAACTTGCAAATATTCCTCATCCGATGCTTTTTGCAAAAATTCTTCGATTTGGTTTCTCTGTAGTATCTTTGCCTTCTTTGGTTTATAATATCTTGATTCGGCTTTCAAATATGAAGTAAGTCTACCATACTTCGAAATATCGATACATTTGTGCACTTTCAACATTGATTTTAGCATTGAATACTTTGTCCACATTGAAGAGGCAGCAAACCGCTTTTTTACATGGAAGAAGTAGGACAGTAGCACCTCTTCTGTAATTGCTTCTTTACCGACTCCCCTTGATTTTCACCAGTTGTCGAATTCCATCAATTCCTTCTCGTATACACTTTTGCTTTTTTTTGGTAACAAACGTAATGTTGCTTCTTGAGCTTCTTGCTGGATTTCAGCCGGAATGAAGAAATCATTCTGAGAATCAGCATTCTCACTCATTTTACTTTCCCATGTACGTAGTAAAGGAACGTATTATTATCGAGTTAAAAAAAAATTTTGAGTTAGCATTTTTCCCATGGTCTATGAGCCCATACGAATGAGTTTGAGAATGAGAGAGAATGAGAATGAGAGAATGAGAAAATACGAATGAATTTTGGAATGATGTCCGGATGTGTGTGTGATGTGTGGTGATTCTATCGTCAACGTTTTCAGACAAACGCGTGCACCGATTGAGTTGAAATTTTATACACTAGTTTGAAGTAGCTGTCTAAAGAGATGATTAGATTTTGGTTGAAAAGCGTCCATTTTTAACCCCTTTTTTAGGGGAATGAAAATTGTTAAAGAGCATTGCCGCTTCCCGGTGGAACATATGAGATTGAAAATCATATCAATCGAAAGAGATTATTTTTCCGCATCTTTTGATACCCAAGACTTGATATTTCCCTCTTAAATTATTGTTAAAATGCAAAAATAAAATAAGGGCTATTAAATGAATATGGTTTGCCTTGGATAATTTTGATCTGTCAAAGTGATTTATTCATTACTATAATTTAATATTTCAACTAATTTACTTGTATAAACATATTATGTAGTTAATATCAAACGAATTTTTTAATTACTTATGAAAAATTAATTCTGACGTCATTACGCCCATAGTTAAAATTTGATTGCATATAGACGGCACGGCATTCCGCAAATTTCTAATTTTTTTTGGAAAATGTCAATTTTAAAAATTTTTCAATGCAAACATGTTATATAATTGTTAAAATGAAAATATAAAATAAGTGCTTTTAAAAAATATGAGTTACCATGTTAAATTACAAATTAAATTTCGTAACTTTGATATCTCAAAGTAATTTGTGTATTTTATCGAGTTAAAAATTTTTTTGAGTTAACATCTGTTTTATTAATATTTAATATAAAATAAAGTGGAATCTACTAAATGGGAAAGTAATGTGTTGTCACATCAGATTTTTTGTGTCGATTTTGCAAATTTTGTCGCTCTTGTTGACAAATAAACAAACGCATGTCATAGAAACGATTCCAAGACTTTCTAGTTTATAGCTCAAAATCAGTACTCTTAATCAAAATAAATTTGTCAAATCTGACGTTTCTCAAAACCAGAATTTATACTTGTGGTTTTGACCATGGTCGTGGATAAAACGTTGAATTACATTCGGGAATTAACAAGCCTCTAATCCCCTTATATAAATAATAACTATTAAATGGTTCGTTAATAACACTTAGTTCATGAGGCATTTAAAATTACTTAAAATATAATTTATAGCGCATTCAAACTTTTTTCAACAATGTGAACAAATTTTTAAATAACGAAAATTTGATCCTTGACGATGGTTGAAAATAGCGATGAGCAGTATTTTATTTCGTTGTCAGTAATTTTTTCAACTGAAGGGTTTTGGTCACTAATTGAAAAAATTGCGAATATGGTGGAAAAATACATACCGAAAAAAGATTAATAAATATAATGGCATTAATCTGAACTCAGATATAACAATAAAAGGTAAAAAAAAATTTGAAGTAGATTTTATTTTCGAATTCTTATTATTTTTTTATATTTGAGTTATTCAATTTGAAAACTCTATTTAATTATAGCAATTGGTCCTAGCAAAAAACAAACTATAGTTTAGACGACCTCGTATCAATATTAATTTATAGGTTTTTCCATTACTCTAAACAAAAAGATGTCCCTGAGTTTGACGCAATTGTAAATCACTTATGTTAGTGAATTTAGTTGCGCTATTAATTTTTTTCTTTTGAGTTGACCAGAAAGAACTAGTAATATCTTATTTACAATATATTACATATTTACGATTTCTAATTCTAAATTGAATTATTCGTATTGAACAAACGCATCAGTCAGTGCTAGGAAATTATTTTGCGCATCATTATGGTACTGTTCCTCATAAAGCGATCATGTTCGCTATTAAGATACCATCAGGGTTTCCGTGGGCCTTGAGAAGAATAGATTAAATTATGTACGAAGATTTTGTTTGAGCTATTAGTGATTGCAAGAATCGAATAAGTTATGTTCATAAAGAAAAAGATTTTTTTTCAACCTATTATAATCTAAATCTTCTTCTTATAGAGCTGCATCCGCATGGGTGGCTTCCCATTGCCTGCATGTAATCTACAGATTTATGTTAGACTTCAGAACACTGAAGACATCGCACTGATGGTATAAATTATACCGGGTGTTCATTTCAAAAGTAGCCAGTCGAAATAACTTTTTATTTAAGTAAATGTGGGAAAATCAAAAACCACGTCCGTTTAGATAGCGACAGGGATGATCAAAACCAATACTGTTTGAATTTTAAGTTTAACTCCTTCCCCATCAGCTTAAAACCTTAAAAATTTTGATTTAGTGGATCTGTTTATAAGTTAGCGGTAAAAATTGACAGATGAAATAAAAATTTTGCTTCATTTTGTGGGGCGCATTTACTATTAATTTCCCCTTCCGAAAATTTTTGTACGAGGATTGACAAAATTTTATAAATAACTTGCAACAATGTTATGCCTCTGTAATTTAGATATTCCTCCGGATCTTCCTTTTTGTGTATTGGGACTATACTTACACTTCTCCATTCGCCCGACATCTCTTTGGTTCTCCAGATTTCAAGTATCAATTCATATACCTACAGTAGAACTCCAATTATCCGAACTCCGACTATCCGAATCGCTTTCAGAAAAAAAATTTAAGACGGAAACGTACTGCGATTCGCAAAATAATGATTTTGCGTCAGCCCGAGTGTGACCACATGCAACTTCTCACTGTCAAGCGGATGCACGACTTGGCTGCCCGAAAACGGACAGTCAAACAGCTTACTTTGACCGAAATGTTCAGCAAGCAATGACTTTCATTTACAATACATACTAATGTACAGCACTTTTAAGTACGCTATATAACATGTAAAAGTGTTGCCTTTTCATTTAATTAATTAAAAATCCATACAGTACCCTTTTTTCGGAAAAAATCCAATTATCCGAATTTTTGAAAAAATGGAGTTAGCAGGTTAACACTCTAAGCCGACGATATGTTAGTTCTGTTATATTTTCCTCTGCTTCCCATCCGGTGATTTACCAAGCAATACTAATTTCTGAAGAAGTCAACAATGTAGAGGGTGCGTGTAGCGGCACCTTTTCATTCCCACCACGGTGTAAAAACTTGAGACGGTTAAGTCTTTAATTTCTGGTCGCACAGATTGGAAGGTAAGTTTCAAAGATTCAAACCCCTAAAAAGTGGTCTCCCTCATCTTTCAATCTTAGCAGACCAGCGTGCAAAACAAACGTTTTAACCCCTAACCGTAGATTCGACTGAATGTTATACTTAGTACTCCTGGAAAGTTGAGCTTTTCTCGTCTGTGTTTACCCGTACCTAGAAAAAAGGGTTAATAAATTGTTTTTAATTAATCGGTGGGTAAGGTAAATGCGGCTAAGTGTTAAGACTAGGTGAAAATACACGTACAGTCAACAGAATGCGGAGGTAGTTCCGCCCCAAATCGAATGCGAGCTTCTGATTGGTTCAGCTTTGGAAAATTAACGATTTTCAATATCGATTATTGCCAAAATTACAGGGCTTATTGAATTCATCAGTACCTTATTCGCTTAATTTTAATGTTGTCTAATTAATTCAATTAGTTTTTTTAACACAAAACATCGTATCTTCGGGTGCATTTTAACGTGATCTTCCCGAAAAATGGATATTCAAAGAAATAGAAGGTCATGCAACACGAATGGGGCTAAACACTAAAAGACAGAAAGAAAACTATCTTAAAAGGAGACAACCGAATTTTTGAGTAGGTCCAAAAGTTTAATTATTTGGGAGTCCAAATAAACAGGAGCAACGATCGACGAGAGGAAATTAAGGAGAAAATTCAGATGGGTTGGATGGGGGTGTATGCAAATAAGGGGATGTTTAATAGTAAGATAAAAGCGAAAATTTATAAAACGTATGTCAGGCCGGTGATAACAGAGGTGCTAATTATTTTAAAGAGAGAAGAAGAAAAGCCAAGAACTGGGCTATTTGAAAAGAAAAGTGATAGGAATTAGTAAAAATGAATACAGAATAACAACTAACAGTGAGGTGCAAGAGACTATTGAAAATAAAGATTTGGTCAGATGTATAAAATTGCGGAGAATTGACTGGCTCGGACGTCTGATGTGACTGATTACATACTGGAAGCCAAGTGAAACAAGAAGCAGAGGAAGAGTGAGACCTAGGTGGTTGGATGGAATGGTGAAAGATCTCGGAACCATGAAAGTGAAGGAGTTTAGAAAAAGGTGCAAAAATATGAAGCTATGGAGAAAAGTGGCAAAGGCAGCCAAAACATGTAGGAGGCTAATCGAAGAAGATAGACTAAGGAGTGATCCATCTGAAGAAATGGATTGTAAAGATTTCCAACTAGAAGTATTAGGCATATTCCAAGTGAATTAACGCCTTTATAACTGTAATTATTAAAATTTTATGAAATTCCTGGAATTACATTTTAAAAATGTTCTCCGTTATTTGCCGAAGAATTTTTCGCGGACTTCCTGAAATGTTTCGGCCCACATTCTTGGTTTAACCAATTTTTATGTTCTAGAAGATTCTCGGGAGCAGTTTTGTAAATTACCGTTTTCAAATGTTCCCAGAGGAAAAAATCGGGGAAACTTACCGACCATTCTATCGGTCCTCTCCTACCAATCAATTTTCCAGGAAATTTTTCATCCAACCATTGTCATTATTTCATTAATATAACCATTGCGTCATTAAATGTACATTATATTTATCTAGCTGCATACGAGTATCTCTTTATTAATTAACTTGATTTTGTACAGACTGACCGATAAGTGCTACAATTTCATTTTCTAATAGATTCTGATACATGTGTCCGGTCAAGTTTGAAACCTTATGAAACGTCATGTATGGATGCTGAGATTTTCGCTGTCCCCAGGAACGTACATAGATCGTAAGCTTACCCGATGATCTGATACTCGTCGTGGCAGATAGAGGCGCCCTGGAACTGGAAACCAAAGCCAACACGGCCATCCGGCGGTTCCCGAGTGGTTAAGCAGCAGAGGAATCAACTTGGTCTCTGATAAATCTGAGGCTGTTGTGATCAGCGGGAGAAGAAGGTCCCACATATCGCCCTCCATTTAAACCAGGTCATAGCGCTTTAGCAACTCGGTCACCATCCTTGGCGTAGTCTTAAATAAGAACCTTACCTACGCCAAGCACATCAGGGACGTATCCATCAGGGCATTAGCAGTGACAACATCCATCACACGGCTAATACCCAACGTCTGGGGACTTAAGACCATAAAGAGGTGGACGTTCGGCACGATCACGTAATCGATCATGCTGCACGCGGCTCCAGTGTCGTATGAAGGAATTGGAATTGCCAGGAACCGAGCTGCGAAGTACGAGATGCGAAGTACGAAAGAAGACCAGTGGTTGCAGACGAAACCAACACGAAATGGTAAGAGCGATGGAAAGTAGCCACCATCGGCTAGTCCACCCGGAGACTCATCCCCAACATACAACAATGGGTCTCCAGAGTGCACGGGGAAATTACGTACCATCTCACCCAGTTACTCACCGGCCACAGTTGTTACAATCGCTACTTGCAGAGGTTTGGAAAACTAGCCCTCCCAAAATTCAGGCACTGTGAGGAGGAAGGTACTGCGGAGCACATCATTTTCCACTGCGAGAACTGGACTGAACAACGCGTATCCACGGTAGCAGTTATAGGAGTATCTTGACCAATAACATGAAGAAACATGGAGACAAAACTCCGGATGTAAAAGTGGCGGGGGTAGTAGGGGGGTGAGCTTAGTGGGTGAAGTCCCACACTACCAGCTCTGATGAGTTGGTGTCTCTTACGAGATTCTCACCTCCCTGTCTAAGCTAAAACAACAAAAAAGGTTTCCTTTAATAAAAATTGGCCCAATAATGCAATTTCCAAGTATAATATCAGCACACACATTCACCTTTTCAGGAAACTACTTATCTTTGATCTTCTCGAAACATGTGTGGATTTTTATTGTCCCAATACCTGCAATACCTACAAGAAGAACTTCATTCGTCGCCGAAACAAATAATTTTTACCACATTAGGGTAATCTTGAATTCTCTAGGACATCAGTTTACATAACTCGATTCTTCTATTAAAATCGTTTCGCCAAGTTGTTGGTGAATTTCAATTTTATAACGTAGAAACTTGTTGATTTTTAGCACTTTATGTATGGAACTAATTGAAATTTTGGTTACTCTATCACTAACTCAGCCACTCGAAACAAAATTTCTTCTGCTACACACTAAAGAACACACTTATTTTAGCAAATTGTAATAATAAAAAATGTGAATGGGGCTAAAACTTTTGAAAAAATCGAATTTGAACTTAGCAAATTTAACGAGATTCAGTGGTAATATTAACGAGATTCCCGCGCGTCGCTCATTCTGTTGACAGTCCGTGCAATTATAATGACCCTAACACTTAGAGCATTTCGCACCGGCCACCCCCCATAGTATCACTACAATCCCACTAGTCGCCAATTCTGACTAGTTCCAAGTAGAAGCCACTCACTTCGAGGTCATCAATAGAAATTATAATTTCTTTCTTCGAATTAGGGACTCTACTATATCGGCAAACGTAAAAAATTTCTTTTTCTTCACATATCTCATATTCACAGTCACAGCCCAGGTTTCTAACCAGTCAGTCCGCCAAGCGCCAATTCCCAGAGACCCACCGGTCTCTACAACTTCCAATGTCATTAATGTATTCTTTCAGATGAAGGAGAAGGCCGGCCATGCCGGGATGCTCCATCAAATACATAACAGGTAAAGGTAAAGGTAAAGGTTCGCACCGGCAGATGCAGCTCGTCTCTCGTACATGTAACATCGATTATTTTTTGTTTTTACGCGATTTTTTGGGGGTGCAACGTAATAGTTTACTGCCCCATACCGCAACTATACTTTTTAATGCTATTTCAAGGGTCTCTAAGCTCCCGGTTTCATTTATCCCGGTTTTTATTTATGGGAGGCGCCTTCTCGTATGTTTAGCATAGTAACCAGAGTCAAAACCGCCCTGGAGGGGTGCAGAGCGGAGCGCAGCGGCGCCCCGAAAGGGTAGGGTTTGACGATGGATAACCCTCCTTATCGAATGAACACCCCAAAATTCGAAGAAAAAAAATTTAATTTTTTCACTTTTTCGGCAATACACGGGTTATTTTCCATTTTTTTGATTATATTTATTACTAATATCCACTAATCACACCCCCATCTATCCGAATTTCAAAGAAAAATTCAAATCGGAGCGAAAAAATTTTACGCATTTTCAAGGGACCGTCTTTCAATTGTATAGCGTCTGCCAGGGGTCTGCCGCATACTCGATGCTACTTTCCCGTACTTTTCAAAAGTCGATATTGGGGTTGTTTTTCATCAATGTACACTTTTTTTTGTTTTAATAGACAAATATAAGCATGTTCTTTAGTGTGTAGCACTCGAAAATTTTTTTCGAGTGGCTGAGTTAGTGAAATAGTCCCCGAAATTTTTTTTTGGACTGGAAAAGGCAACCTTTTGAATGGGGGCCTAGGTCCCTGTTTGCTTATTAAATTTGTTGCATCATATGGAACCAAATTTTCGTAATAACTTTATCACGTACCAGTGACCTACATTTTTTGCGAGTCGATTTTCATTAAAAAATTCTAGCAATTCCAGGAGCACAACAGTTTTCAGCCTCGTAAATAAATATTATTTTTACTTTTTCTTGTAAAGTGGATACCATTTTTAAGCAAATTTTCAATTTCAACATTCACGACCATTTTCAAGTGTTAAAACTCAAATAATTATTTTGTAATGAATTATTTTATTATCTTAACTGATAGTGGAGTGCACATGTTTATCACTGCTAATGTAATTTTCGTAAAAATAAAATTGAAAAATCGTTATATCTTTTAATTTTTACCTCTAACTCAGAAACAGATCCACTAAATTCAATTTTTTAACATGAACGAGAATTATTCCCACCTTTTAAATTAATAATGTATCGTAAGGTATAGTGTATTTCAAATTAATTGGAATTAAAAAAAGTCTAGCATCAAATTACGTTGTTATAAAAACATACAAACTTACTGTACACCTGGTACACGCGTCCACGTGGAGTCGCAAAGAGAATTTTCGTAATAGAAATATTATCCAATAATAAGTCCTTATTATAAATATTAACCAATTAGAACTACACTACTCCACGTGGAGTATGAAATGCGGGCTTTCGTTGGCGCGATAATCTTATCTCTTATATTGTTTTTCCTTGCATAGTTTGTATGTTTTTATAACAACGTAATTTGATGCTAGACTTTTTTTAATTCCAATTAATTTGAAATACACTATACCTTAAAAACTGGGCGCTATTAAAAATTTAAAAGTAGGGTTAGCTGATGGGGAGGGGGGTTAAACTTAAAATTCAAACAGTATTAGTTTTGAACGTCGTACCTTTTTTTGTATTTCTCAAATTTACTACCAAAAAAAGTTATTTCGTTTGGCTACTTTTCCTACGACTCCCCCGAAGCAATGTTTTGATAATAAGTAGATAGAAATTGATCATACATGTGACTACATTACCTTTCCATCCTCCCGAAGCAATTGGAGTATTTTATAATATTTTGATTCGATAATTTAACCTATAAATTCCAAATTAATTATCAAGATTTCCCATTGAAAAATACCCAATAAGTTAAAAAACTATTTCTTTTAAATATAAATATACGTTAAAAAAAGTTTTATTCAAAATAGTTACAAATTGGTAACACTTATATAAATTATTATAACATTAACACAACGTTTAATCTATCAAATTCTCGATAGATTTTAAAAATCACAATAGGTATAAACTAAATTTACAAAAATCAGTTACATGGTAATAATATACAAAAATGAAACTCATTTCTAGCATACTTCGGTTAAATTTTATCTTAGAACTGTAAATAAATACGTTGAGCAACTTTCAGTTTCCCCGTTTCATTAAACTCGGCTGTAATCAGTTTCAATGTTCAATAAGTCCAAATATTTGTAAATCCCGTCTAAAATCATTTGGGCATCAGATTCTTCAGCAATTAGAGTATCATCTGTTGTAAGTCCAATTTGTAAACGTCCATCGTACGAAAACACAGAAAATCCAATGCCTGAGAATCAGAACTTTTACGTTACAATTTTAACCTTTTAATTATGTTTTTACCTATTGGCCCTCTATGCGGAACCCAGAACAAGACATCTTTTACAAGGTATCCTCCTAAAATTGTCATGGCGGATGGTGCAGCAGGAACAATGCTTATCAAAAAGGTACATCGTAACAGTTCCGAAAATATTTTTCTTAACGTGAATGGTAAAACTCCAACAAACACCATCAGGACCAAGTAATTAACCTACGCAAGTTATGCTAATTACTTAAAACAATAACATGGAATTCTGCATCTCAATTAGTAACTAATAGAAAGTGTAAGCAAACACTTTTGCTAAGTTAGATAATTGCTGCGATAATTCCATGAATTATGATAAATTAGTTTTTCATAAAAAGTATACATTATATTAAAAAGAGGAAATTTGCAATGATTAAAAGTGAAGACGTAACAAATAATATATTTAATATGCTTTAGTTTTGGATGGGTGACTCCATTACATGTAACTTGTATATTAAGTAATTTTCAACCTTAACCCAATTACTATTGCTTTCAGTTATAAATTATTGAAAAAAATTAATGAACTTAATCAAATTTAAAAAATTTATTGGACTTCGGAAATCAAAAACAAAAGAACGTTCAAGGATATTGTAAAACACGAGTAAATACATAATTGCAAATTTTATTATGTTCCAGTAGTAATTTTTTTTAAATTAATAATAATAGAAAATAAGTAGTTAATAAATAAGCAATATTAGAAGCTATTAACTACGTATTAACTTTTTCATTTGAATTTTTTATATTTGTGTTTAATTAGATGCAATAGTGGATAATATGATTAAAAAGGTTACAGGCGCAACTTGCTCGGAGATGTTGAATTTCCTTTAAAATTCCAATTTCAATTTGTTGATTTTGAAGTAACCGTATCAAGTAGTATGAAGGAATCGACTCAATCAAAACATATAAAAAATAGAGTGAACTTACTTGATAATCAATAGAATGTTTAAATATGTTGATTTGTTCCTTAATTAATCCTAATCTTTTGGTAATTACGTCGTTTCTCTTATCACCTGGTTCTTCATCAACAGTTATGGGCAAATTAAAAACAGCAAGTGAAAATTTATTACGGCAAATGACTTTCTTGATGCTGTGGTTATCAGGGAAAAATTCAATCAAATTTGATGATTCAGGAAAAACAGGTACAAGAGAGGCTATGGTATCGGGCATGGATGTTGAATACTAAAAAATGTTAGAACGTAAAACGAAAAAACTAAAATCAAGTTTACCTTTTTAAAATATTCATGAAAACTGTAAGAAATAGCTGCAAACAAAACTTCCGGTAATGTCGTTCCAGGAAACCTACTTTTTATTCCTTTAATATAATGAGGCAACTCTTCTATAGCGATAGTTAAAGTTTTCTTTCCGGATAACGCAGGACCATGCAAAATGTTGTTATCCTTCGCTTTAATTAAATTTTGTACCAACAGAATACAAGGAACCATGATTAAAATATAAATGCCATTTATTAAAATGCCCAGGGTTTTCCACAAATAGACGAACGGTTTAGAAGTGATCTTGACCTCTTTAGTTGTCGGTAACTTAACCCCTATTTGTCCATTAACCGCAGGTTTGAAGGTATCATATTTTTTAGGTAACGGAATTTCGATGGCTTTATCAGCAAAAATTTTGATGAAAGTTTTTACAAACGATGCTGCATCACTCAAACAATGATGGATTCGAAGGACCACGGGGTAATATTTATAGTCATCCGAGTTTCCGCTTTTCCATTTAATCGGTTGACTACCAATTTTGACTTCCCACAAAGCGGAATGATTTTTAGGTAACTGGGCATTCGCAAATTTGGTGACCAATTCCACGCATTCTTCTTTAGTAATTTCGTTTCTATTCTTAACGTCAATTGCTTCGAGTTTGCTGATGCAATCCTCAGGGGTGATTTGATTTTTGATGTAATAGGAGTAACCCATGAATGTTTTCCAAGTGTACCAAAGTTTGGGAGTTTTAACAACATTTTCGGTAAACTTTTTGAGAATTGAATTTTTGAAATTTTCGTAAAAATTTTCGTTAGTTTTGCTTTCAATAGGGCATTGTATAACGAACAAGACGTTTCCTACATTTTTGGAATCGTCTTCTACATCAAGGGCGTGTACTGCGTCAGGTCCAGGAAGTAGACCTCCAAAATTAGATCCGTATCTTATTTTTAAGATAATTCTAACTAATTGGGAACAAATTGCAAATATTATCATGAGAGGTATCACGATAGGTAAAAGTGATATAAAAAATAATAATGCGACTAAATAAATGAACGTTATTGGTTTTCCTCCGGTACTTTTCTGAAATGTTTTGAATTATTTAATCGTCTGATTATAACTTTTGCTTACCTTGTATTGTTTATAATATCCATAACAAATTAAAATGAATGCAAGTCCTAAAATACACACACAAGCGACACCAATTTGTAAATAATTATCCATTTTTTTAATTAAAAGCGAAGCACTGGGTTTTAACAAAGACTAGTAGAAAAACATAATATTTTAAACACTGTAGAAGTTATTAACGAACTGGATCCTTTAACCTTGTATCTAACTACCAAACACTCCGATTTCTTAGCGTCGATTGTATATCTCGGTGTTATAACATAAAATAAAAGAGAAATTATTAAGGTGTTGAGCAAGATTTGTTCGCTATTTCTGTTGAGGACTTCGGATAGTGATGGATGAAAGACACTTTTGTAAACTTATGGACATAAACTCTTCAACATCCTAAGAGAATACAGTGATGTAATACAAAATATATTATAAAATTTAAAATATTTAAATGGTTACATGAAAGTAGCTAATTACTTCATCCGAAAACTTTCTATGCAGTAAAGCAATTCATTAAAAATTTTAGAGGAAGTAGAATTGCTAATTATAAAATCAATATTAAACTAATAATTATGTTTTGGTGGAAAGCAAGAAAGTGGAAGAACAATAACACCAATATGCTAAAGGTTCTATTCAAATTTAAAAAAATTATTAAGTTTTATATGAAAAACCAGGAAAAACTCTTTATTCAATCTTGATTACATTTATGTAAGTGTGAAAATAAATTGAAAATGTTATTTACTTCAAGAATTTATTATGCTTTTACTTTCATTAAACCAGTATTGAATGTAGTAAATGCGGTTTATACAACGCCTCATAATAGTAAGGAAATCAGGTCAAAATGTAAACTAACTTTTAATATTATTAAAAAAATTTAATAATTATCTGACTGCACTGGGGATAAAGGAACGGATCCGTTAGAATACCCAATAGTACTTCCAATCAGATGAAATGGTAAAAATTTTATTCTGTCCGCTTATTGCATTAAAAAGAAACAAGAAAAATTTGCGAGAGAAAAACACCACTTATTTTTATTATAGTTTTTTTTATTTATTCAGTGGGTAACGGTACCAGTCCTATTGTTGTATGAATTAAAATTAAATAATATAATTGAGTCTCTGTCTTGCAGCACTAATAAGTAAAAACAAATAATAAATTTCGGTATACAAGCTTTCTTATATACCTTGTCATCCTTGTTATGAAACCTTTAAATTTGTCTCATAATGGCGACAGAAAAAACGAAAGATCAATGACATTAATATTGGAACATGGAAGTTTTGAGTTTGTGTAGACCTGGTGCCGTGATAACAATTCAATCTTTGGAAGAATAGAATATGGGCACCACATCAGTTTAGGAAATTGGATGGCTTGACAAAGGAAACATCAAGATGAGAAACTACGTGGTCTTTTATAGTGGTGCTAAAGAAAGACATGAAATGGAACATGATTTGTAGTCAAAGAAGAACTCGTTACTAGTGTAATTAAATTTGAACGAGTCAACGAAAGGATAACATTTTGAGAAGTATAAGAGACGGTCATAGCTTAGAAGTTAAGTAATGCACGGTTCGAATCCGGGCAGAGTAAGAACTTTATTTTGACCGTCTCTCCTCGGAAGGCAATGGCAAACCACCGAGATAATCTGCCATGAGCACCCGTTTTGAAATAACTTTCTTGAAATAAGAATCCGCCAAACGGAGCCTCAACCACCTATTGGAACTTGGACACGAGGAAACGCAAGTGAACTAATACTGAGACAGACGGAAGTAATGCCGTGATGCGAAATTTTCGGTGGTACGGGAGTTATTTTAATGGGCGAAGCTCCATACTACCAACTCAGAACGAGTTGGGTGCCTCGTACGAGATTTTTATCTCCCTGTGCAAGTTATAAAAATATTTGGGATACTTCAAGGAAGGCAACGGCATAGTACATTTTGAATATGGCAAGTTGTTGTCTAGAGCCGAAATGGTTATCAGGTGCGAAGTATTTTATTTTCAGAACAGTCTCCTCAGGATCATTGTCTAAAAGAATTTTTATATGCGATCCTTGTAATGGCACTGAATAGTTGGTTATAGTCCGGACGTTATGGAACATGACCTTGCACTTTGTGATACAAGCATGAAATTTGGCACAAGCGTAAACTCAAACTTCCTTTACAAAATAAGATGAAACGCCACGTCGACCCACGCCCCCTTCAACCCCTAGATGCAAAAACACCCCCCAAATTTTAGTTTATCCTATTTATTTCGTAAACCGCTCATCATACGGTAAAAATACATCAGAGCAAATAAATTTATAATTAAATTCTAAACAAAAAAGGTTCTAAGGATATTTTTGATACGACTTACGGTTTCGATAGAATCGTCACGTAAATGTAGGTCAAATATGGCGCGAACTGCAGAACCCGCGGATTTTCTCCAAATTCCCCTAAAAGTACTGAACTGTGTATTTATGGCGGTCGTTTACAAAATATTAGCTATAAATAATAAATTTTTCGTCTAAAATGTGTAGTTTTATTATGTACAATAGTTCTTAAAAACTTATGAAAAATACATTTTGACGAACAAGCAATTAACATTGCAGATAGATAATTGTCGTTTCTTATTTCTATTTCAGTAATTTTTTATGTTAAAAGTGTTAAAAGTGGCGAAGCACGACATATTTGGGAAAAATTGTTGGAAAAATTGAGGTTTGAATCTACACACTTGTGCCAAATTTCATGCTTGTATCACAAAGTGCAAGGTTCTTATGGAACTATGTTCCTTACCGTCCGGACTATTATGCACCTGATCCCTTTATCAGGCAGTTGTTTGCCGGTTATAAGATCGTACTTCAGGTAATTTTTGAGTTTTTGTTTTTACTTTCCATCTAGATCTGATTTCTGTTGTTTGTTACACGACAATCCACATCCAAGGCACCTTCCGAACAAAGATTAACGGAATGACTAGCTCTAGCCGCGAAGGGTGGTGTTCGTAGGGTGGAGCAGAAGGGCTTGTGACTAAAAGTCGTGTCTTGTCGGTCTCTCCTCAGCGACCGGGCAATCCTCGATCGCGAGTTATGATGTTATCTCAAAATGGGGGGGGGGGGGAGAATATATTTACACACGGAGTAAAAAGGGCGCCACGTGAATTCTGAACCAAGGTCCATTTGAAAGGGTTGCAAAATCACCCTTTCCAGCTGAATACACGACAGCTGTTGACTAACTTGAACGCGAGTATCTCACACTGGTGGCCTCTCTTTGGATTACATGTACATCTTGCTGTTATTAAACCTTACCTTACATAATCGCTAAATAAACAAACACATAAACAATAATAAAAACACAAATATAAATAATAAAGAGATATAATGTCGAAATATACAGGGGCATTTGGCATTTCATCACACATGTCTAATCATATTTACATCTACATAATGCTACAAAAACTCAAATGTGAAAAACTTGACTTGAATAATGATAAAACGTTTTCACTAAAAATATTGACTTGAAGTTAATTTAATTAATTTAATATTAAACATGACATAAAATTCAATCTACAATATGAATGGTTTAATTTATTAAACTTAAATATGACGTAAAACATAATTCGAAAAATATGACGTTATTGTAATAAACAATTTAGAATATCAATACACAAAAAGGACATACAAAGAGGTTGCGATCGTCTTCACGGTAAACTTAAGGTTTGTAAAATGTCATGGTCATAAAACTGACCAAGAAATACATTAATGCTTAAAAATATCAAAATAATGCTTACATATAAGGTACAGATGCGTCCTAATCGGAATTTCCATAAGATTTGCCGGTATGAGATACGAAAGTATTGTTCTTCCATAATCGAGATGACCATAAAATAAGTTGTAATGTTGAGAATGATTCGGTAGCAGGTGATTGGTAATGAATACGAAAAACAGGGTTTTCCACTTCCGATGAAATTAACTCAATCCGGATCTGACCGTAGTCAGTTCCGCGCAGCCGGATGAGTTGCGTTGAAAATGACTCGAACGGGTTTGTTAAATATTAACAACGAATTTAAATTGCACTAATTTAATTGACACGAAACAAAATATTAAAGTCCGGTACTGAACTTTCTTAACTTGATAAAAAGTTATCTCGGAAAAATGTCCACACGTGATGAAGGATTTGTAACCCTCTGTGCTACGCGTTACACTTAAAGAATGTTCGACAAAGTTATCCATATCGAGCGGCACTTGCATATCGGCAGCTGGTTTATTATGCCGAAATGATTTTACATAAAGACTGGTATTAATAAAAGCGTGAATAGTTCAATCCGAAATTGGTTTTAATTCATAAATTTGAATAACAAAAGCGTTGATTGTTCAATCCGAAAACTGGTTTTAATTCATAAATTTAATAACAAAAGCGTTGATTGTTCAATTCGAAACTGGTTTTAATCCATAAATTTACATAACAAAACGTTAATTGTTTAATCCGAAAACTGGTTTTAATTCATAAATTGAATAACAAAAGCGTTGATTGTTCAATTCGAAACTGGTTTTAATCCATAAATTTACATAACAAAAGCGTTGATTGTTCAATTCGAAACTGGTTTTAATATTCGATAAAATGTTTAAACTATTTAAATAGCATGTCCGAAAAGATTTAAAAAATAACTATTTGAACGAATGATTATTAATTCAAATGTTGCCGTACCATATTGATGAAGGTTCGTATTATCGATAAAAAATCTGTTACCTATTATTGTTGCACTGGTTCACATATGTTACACAAATTGATCGTTAACTGATTTGAGATCTTACGTCGGTAAGACCTATATAATTGACTTGATATTCAATTACACTAAGAATCCGCCTGTACTAGGCGTTATCTCGACGATCGGAGATAGCCTCCGGCCTAGTTTTTGGATATTACATGATCTTTGGCCAAACCAGCAGCGGTTCAGACCTGAAGACCCCAAAGGAATCTTAAATAAAAATGAGCTCTGCAGCTCCTTATATGTGGTTTTCAATCGTCGTGGGGATAAACTCCTTCCATAATTTCTTCCAGAAAAGTCCCTAATTGGTTCTTAAATTTGACCTCGATACTCGATTGGCCGTAATAATAAGTGAAACAATGTAACAAAATATGTCTATTTCGTTCCAAATGTTAATTCATAACATTTAAATTATAAATTGTTACTCCAAGCGCCATCTCTTTACTCATTTTTTGCAACGTACTTGATAGTACAGGATATAGACGCGCGCCGTTAAAAACTTAACTTTGGCTTTGAAGTGCGATACGACAGGTCGATATTTATTGATCGCGGATAAATCAATTATTTATCAGTCGATTTTCGTTACAAAATTAGTGATACGCATTAGTAATTCCACCGTCATTACGGATTTCGTGAAAGCAGTGCGTAGCTATTTTGTTTTAGCCAGTTCAAGCATTTTTTTGGAAAATATTCGAGTGGTTGTATCGAACCACCATATTTTCTTTATCGAAGTATAAATTGGTACCAACCATAATTTTATTTGGTAACATTCGTCTGGTGACTATTTTGACAGCTGCTTTTATTTACATTTGGAAGTCGATTGTTATTGTCAATCGCGGCTTCAGTTTTTGTGATCAAATTGTACTGGACGATCACTTTGTTTTATTTGGATCGTCAACCTGTACCATACTGTCAACGCAGCGGAGTGCCGCCTGTCCATCTTCGTATCCGCCTGTCAAAACCTGCTCATCGAGTATTACGTCGGTGTACAACAGTCCGAGGATCCTAGATCGGGAGCCATTGCAAGTCAACATCAACCACTGCATTCCATACAAGGATCATTGCTGTCTTTATTATTATGTAAACTCATCTTGAGCTCAGGTGAGATAAATTTAATATTCTTGTTTGGGTTTCCTAGTGGTATTGTGATACATTCAATCATAGTCAATTATTTGTATTGACGGGCCTACCATTCTGGTGTCCCGTATTGTGTCACCTTTGACGTACCGTTGTCACCATCAGTTAACGTGCTTACTATTTTTATTGCACGTCACTACCACAGTCGTTTGTATTTGTCGATATCGTTTCTATTTTCATTAAAACGTTTATTGTTAATTATTGTTTTATTTTTCGACGAAGCGTACCCTCGTATTTTTCAGCACAACGCAGAGTGGAAATTTCATTGGACTTACGACCCTCGCTTCCAGGCTATAGCGAGTTAGCTTATACCAACATCAGGGTTACCACGAATATAAGTAGGAGTTTTACTTCTGCGTGGTCTTGTTTGCCTTTCCAAACCGTTCTCTCATTAGGAACGGAAAGGAGGGTAAACATAGCACTGGCGTCCATACGTGGAGCTCAATTTGTTGATTTTCCAACTCTGTGTTTGTCCCGAGGTGCGTTTTCGTGCATACGATTCGACAACGGAACGTTTGTGGTCGTGTTAATTTTTTATTATTACAGCAGTTTTTGGCAACTGGAGAGCGTTGTGGACTGGGCGCTTTGCGTGTTTGTATGGTTTGGTACATGGTAAATAATAATAAATTGAGTTGTCAACTTAGTACTCGTACCGGCGAAAAACCTTTTTACTTTGATATTTGTGGTGCACAAGTTTTGTTGCTTCAAGAACGAAATATCCTTTTGTTGTGCTCTCGCATTATTCTTTTTTGCAATATATATATTATTTTTTAATTATTGCTTGCGAGTGGCGCTACGCCCATTTCAAAATTCACACCGGCGAGAAACCATTTACGTATATATATCAGAATAATAATATCATTTGTTGCGTTCCCTCCAATTGCAATTTGACTGTATTTGTTTTGTCACGCAATTAGGAGTCGTGTTTACGCACTATTTATTTTTATTATTCAATTCTTTGTACGATTTAGTTTCGTGTTTTATCGAACGCTTACATTTTTTTACTTCGTCTTTGTCAAGTTAACTTAATTATGTCTGAAAAAGCTTACGTGGCAGCCTTATCTAGAGAGGAGATCGCCGTTGAGTTGCAACGACGCAAAGGAAATGACTTACCCGGAATTCCTGAACATTTAGCTTCTCGTCGTAAATTACTATGTCAGTTGATGCGCGATGAGAAATATAATTCATCATTAGCAATGATTAAATATAAACCAGTTGACATACCTGCCGAACTAGAAATATGCGAAAAGTCCCTTTCAGTAATCAGTAAGCAAATTAATGATTTGTCAACTAATGTTGATGATAAGCTTTTAGATGCGTTAGATCATCGGCTGGCGCATTATAGTAATCGTTTAGATTCAATGGAAGGAGTTGGTTTTGATGATCCCAAGAGAAATACATTAATAGGTACGTGTAACACTCTACGTGAGAATCTCGAATCTTTAATCAAAGATTCAGATGCGCTGGAAAGCGAGGAGGTCTTACCAATCACGAACTCTCCGGTTCAAGCAAGTAATTTTCAACCTGCACGTAGGTCCACTCTTACCGATTCAATTCCGATTAATCCAGACATTAGCACCGCCTTGACTAACATTTTATTAAATCAATCGCAAAATCGGGTATCTGTTCACAAATGGGGTCTTAGCTATGATGGCAAGGGTAATTTTAAAGCCGTTTTTGATTTTATTGAGCGCGCACAAGAACTTGCACGTTCACGAGGGGTTAAAGAAGACGAATTATTTAGAAAAGCTGGGGAATTCTTTTCAGACGAGGCACTGGTCTGGTACCGTTCCTTGAGTCCGACTATTTCAAATTGGTCACAATTAATGGATGCTTTGAAAGTCCGATTTTTATCTCTCGATTATAGTAGAGAATATGCCGATCAAATCCGGGCTCGGAAACAATTACCAGGTGAATCTGTTCTGGGATTCATAGAATCCATGATTGCTCAATTTTCTAGATTAAATCCAATTCCTTCAGATGAGGAACAGCTATGGGTTATAAGACGTAACATGTCTCCACAAATTTCGTTAACCTTAGGGTTAAACGAATACAAAACTAGAGAAGCACTTATTACAGCAGCTCAAGCGGCTGAAAGAGTCATAAAGTGGACTACTCCATCAGAGGCCACTTGTTCAATGTCTTCATCTCCCATTACTACTACTCATTTTCCATTAGACCCTCAGTCAGACAACTCTCTAGATAACTGTTGGAACTGTAATAATCCCGCGCATGGTTTTGAGGATTGCCCAAAACCTTTATCTAAATTTTGTTTTGTATGCGGCCAAAAAGGGGTAACTGCCATAACCTGTCCTAGAAAACATCAAGGACGTTCAAAAAACTTGCGAAGGCGGAGAGGCGTTTCGGCTCGCCCGGCAAATCCGCGTTAAAAGCCGACAAAAGAAGAAGAGTGAGATGGCATCACGGCGTGCGTCTCAAGAAGGCTCTTAAAGCCGATTCCTTGTGTTGGAAGGGGTGGTTAGGACGCGTACGCTCTTTTTGCGGATCATCGCAGACTACTTCCGCTCTCTTTACACATCCCACGCGAGACATAAGACCTTATGTTAATTTAACTGTGGGGGGGGGTACCTCTTGCTGCTCTGCTTGACTCTGGAGCATCTGTTTCTGTTCTGGGTAGTGATGCGCACTTTTTAATAAATCAGTTAGATTTATGTTTTACGCGCGGCACCAAATCTCTTTTACATTCCGCTGATGGAACTTCACAAGATTTATTAGGTGAAGTCATGCTTCCTATCACCATTGGTGAAGTCACTAAAGTTTTAAACGTCATAGTTTGCCGTAGTATCACCACATCATTAACCCTAGGTATAGATTTTTGCAAGATGTTTGGTGTCAAAATTGATTTTGGTAGAGACCAATATTTTGTTAATCAAATTAGTGCCACGGAATTTATGCGTTCCGCTTCCGAATTATCAATAGAGCAGCAGGTTATGCTTTCTTCCATGAAAGACAAATATAAGGAACTGGACCGTGAGGGGTTGACTCGTACTGATAAGGTAATTCACCATATAGATACGGGTTCAGCCGCTCCTGTCAAGCAACGTTTCTATCCCTTATCTCCACCCATGCGAGCTATTGCTCACCGTGAACTAGACGAAATGCTACAAATGAACATCGTTGTCCCTTCTAAGAGTGCTTGGTCGTCACCCATGCTTTTAGTCCGTAAAAAGAACGGTTCCTATCGACTGTGTTTCGATGGCCGTAAATTAAATCAATTGACTAAAAAGGATGCGTACCCACTCCCTCGATTGGATGACATTTTATCTCATTTACAGGACGCTAGATTCCTGACCTCTATAGATCTTAAAAAAGCATTTTGGCAAGTTCCTCTCTCATCCTCATCTCGTGAAAAGACTGCATTTACTGTGCCTGGCAGAGGTCTCTTCGAGTATGTCGTTATGCCGTTTGGAATTTCCAACGCCCCTATCACTCAACAGCGATTAATGGACAACGTTTTTGGTTCATTGCTTGGTGAGAAGGTCTTTGTCTACCTTGACGACATAATCGTAGTTTCCAATACCTTTGCCGAACATTTAAGCCTTTTGCAACAAGTCTTTGAGAAACTTAAAGATGCTAACCTAACCGTTAACTTTGAAAAATGTGAATTTTGCAGATCCACATTAAAATTTTTAGGTCATGTTATTGACAAATCTGGTCTTCATACCGACCCTGACAAAGTTGAGGCTATAACTAAATTTGAACGTCCAACTACTGTTACTGGAGTAAAACGATTCCTTGGACTTATAGGATGGTATCGACGATTTATCCCTAATCTCTCCACCTTTTCTGCTCCCATTACTGAGTTAATTAAGGGACGGGTTAAACGTCAAACCATTACTTGGACTCCTAACGCTATTGAGTCATTTGAGAGTTTAAAGAAACTACTAGTTACCGCACCCGTTTTAGTTAGTCCCAACTTTGAAAAGAGATTTTTTATACACTGCGATTCATCAGGTTACGGTTTGGGAAGTGTTTTGACACAGGGTGAAGGTGATGATGAGCGACCCATTGCGTATGCATCTAGAACCTTGAACAAGGCTGAGCGAAATTATTCGACGACGGAGCGTGAATGTTTAGCGGTCTTATTTGGTATCGAAAAGTTTCGACCATATGTTGAGGGTACTCAGTTTACAGTTGTGACCGATCATTATTCACTTTTATGGCTCATGAATATGAAAGATCCAGCCAATAAATTAGCCCGTTGGTCCGTTCGTCTTGCTCAACATTCTTTCGACATCCAGCATCGCAAAGGTCAATTGCATGTAGTTCCAGATGCCTTGTCCCGTGCTCCCTTGGAAGTCTCTTCATTAGTCTTAACTGATGATGACTTGGATCCCTGGTATCGGCGCATGCTGATCAACGTTAGAACAAATCCGCAACTTTATCCAGACTGGCGTATTGAGTCAGATCGTCTGTATAAGCTCATTACAAACAAACACGACGTTATTTCCAATTTGGTTGAATGGAAACAGATTATTCCTAAACCTCGTCGTAATGAAATTTTGAAAATGTGTCATGACGATCCTACGTCTGCACATTTAGGTACTTTAAAAACTTTTAATAAAATTCTGGAGCTTTATTACTGGCCTAAAATGCGTACTGACGTTGCTCGCTACGTGCGTCGTTGCACAGTTTGTTTGGCTTCTAAAGCTTGCCAAGGCGCACGCTACGGACTAATGGGTAAAGAGAAAAAAGTCCGTTTTCCTTTTCAATGTCTTTCCATCGACCTAATGGGTCCATTTCCCCGTTCTGCAAAAGGTAATACAGTATTACTTGTAGTTTGTGACTGGTTCACGAAATTTGTATTAGTCAAACCATTACGAAAAGCTACGGCTAAGGCCATCTGTGAGTTTTTGGAAAATGAAGTATTCCTTCTATTTGGTACACCGATGATTTGCCAAGTCGATAATGGTCCCCAATTTACGGGAAAAGAATTTCAAGAACTAATGAACAACTACAAGATTTCACATGTGTGGAAAAATGCCAACTACCATCCACAAGTAAATTTTGTAGAGCGATATAATCGAGTCATTGGTACCGCTATTAGGTCTTATGTCAAGCGTGATCATCGTAGTTGGGATGTAGAAATTTTTAAGATAGCACATGCTTTAAGATCTGCTACCCACGAAGTTACGGGGTATACACCATCATTCTTGAATTTAGGTCGCACTGTTCCGATAAACGGAGATTATTACGGTCGCATCCAACAGTTTAAAGAGGATGATCTAACCCTTGCTAACCGTGAAAGCGTCGCGCATGATATGCGAAAGTTAAATGGGGTGTTTGAAGATGTTACTAAGCGATTGCATAATGCTTATCTTAGGGGGGCTAAACATTACAACTTGCGCAAAAGATCCATCAATTTTCGAGTAGGTGACATAGTTTGGCGAAGAAATTTCGTACTTTCTAATGCTCCGAATAAAATTAGTAGTAAGCTATCTCCTAAGTATATCAAGTGCAAGGTTCGCGAGGTTACAGGTCCATTAACTTATCGTTTAGTCAACGAGCGTGGTAAAGATGTAGGTGTCTATCATATTAAGGACTTAAAATCACATCCCGATGACGACGATGATCGAATATCCATTCAGGGTTAAAATCCACATTACATGGGCGGAGGTTGGGTAATGTTTGTCACAGGGGGGTTCGATTACACCTTGAATCCTACATTTTATTAGTAATGTCGTCTCTTTTTGATCATGTTCCATCTCAGATCATATAAAACAGCCCGTAAGACATTCCATCAGTCTTACCATTTCCTTGGGGTCAACCAGTCCCGACCCACTTGCTTATCTGTGTTGACACTTATGGGGGCTAGCGGACTTCGTGCTTAGTGCAGGATCCAGGGGGACCGGTTGGTTGCTTTCTGGCGGGGTTGACCACACCTGCACGCCCTGTCTAGGCTAGGCGTGCCTATGCACTGTTGCAGTGGGGTTGGTTCAATCTTAGTTGGGGGGTAGCCGGCTGGTTTTCCTCCTGTTACGGGCATGAAGGGTCGTTGGCCGTATTTTTGTCGACACATCGTTACCTATAGTCACATTCTAACAATGATCTCGGTTTTGAGAGAGAACCGAGTGAGTTTTTTACGTCTCTCAATGGCATATTGTCATTCCCCGGGGTACAACCTTTCTTCCATTCCTCAAAGATTGCTGTGTGCCCACTGCCTTTTCGTCTTGGGGGTGTGAGTCTGTTAGCTGGCTGTCCACGACGCGTTTTTTCCAACCATACGCGAGGACGGGCTATCGCTCATGTCATTGAGGCGGGGACGCATTGGCCATATTAGTCGTCTATCCTTCCCATAACCAGATCACTCCATAATTCCAATCACCTTATCTTCCTTTCCAATTTCCTTCCTTCGTTTTATCACATTGGGCACCTATTATTTATTTCCTGGGTGGGTCAAGGGTTTTATTTTTTTACTCCCTGGTTTTTACGTCATAATTAGTGCAGACCATCTCGCCACTAATTATTCCATCGGAATTTATTCCAACGATTCCGGAGAAGCTGTCAAAGTCTTGGTAGGACGATCTGTTGATCAAATATTCGTTTGATCAAATTATTTAATTATTTTGTTTATTTTGCAAAATACCATTTCCTTTGGGTTGAGAACCATGAGTGTCTCACACTGGAAAGTAGAATTAGTTGAAGATAATTTTTTTGTTTGACTATTCTAGAATGGATCCTATGTGACCCATTCCCAGGTTGATTATCAGACGTTTTTTTGTCTTGATGTCCCTAAAGATTTTTTTGTATTCACTTTTTTAGGTGCAGGTCCAATGCGGGCTGCCCATTTTGTACTCATTGATTTTTATCTGAGACAAAATCATTTATACATTATGGTTTTCAGTAGCTATCATTAGCTCTACCAATTGGTTTTCGTTTCCGCGGATTTAAGGCGACATTTAGTCCCATGGGTGAAAAACCATACAATTATTATTTTATTCTTAATCCTTTAGAGATTTTTTTATTTTATTTTTTTATTGAAATATTTTAAGCTCATTTTTTTACTTGTTAAGCTTGATATTTCTATCCTACCATTATTGCGACAAACTCTCTCCTCACTACAGTACGGTTTCTTCTGTAAATTCACAGTTCGTTGTAAATGTCAACTTCTTTATCTGATCTTTTTAGATCTTGGCCTGCGGCCAGATCGTTTAGTTGGGGGGTGTGTAACAAAATATGTCTATTTCGTTCCAAATGTTAATTCATAACATTTAAATTATAAATTGTTACTCCAAGCGCCATCTCTTTACTCATTTTTTGCAACGTACTTGATAGTACAGGATATAGACGCGCGCCGTTAAAAACTTAACTTTGGCTTTGAAGTGCGATACGACAGGTCGATATTTATTGATCGCGGATAAATCAATTATTTATCAGTCGATTTTCGTTACAAAATTAGTGATACGCATTAGTAATTCCACCGTCATTACGGATTTCGTGAAAGCAGTGCGTAGCTATTTTGTTTTAGCCAGTTCAAGCATTTTTTTGGAAAATATTCGAGTGGTTGTATCGAACCACCATATTTTCTTTATCGAAGTATAAATTGGTACCAACCATAATTTTATTTGGTAACATTCGTCTGGTGACTATTTTGACAGCTGCTTTTATTTACATTTGGAAGTCGATTGTTATTGTCAATCGCGGCTTCAGTTTTTGTGATCAAATTGTACTGGACGATCACTTTGTTTTATTTGGATCGTCAACCTGTACCATACTGTCAACGCAGCGGAGTGCCGCCTGTCCATCTTCGTATCCGCCTGTCAAAACCTGCTCATCGAGTATTACGTCGGTGTACAACAGTCCGAGGATCCTAGATCGGGAGCCATTGCAAGTCAACATCAACCACTGCATTCCATACAAGGATCATTGCTGTCTTTATTATTATGTAAACTCATCTTGAGCTCAGGTGAGATAAATTTAATATTCTTGTTTGGGTTTCCTAGTGGTATTGTGATACATTCAATCATAGTCAATTATTTGTATTGACGGGCCTACCATTCTGGTGTCCCGTATTGTGTCACCTTTGACGTACCGTTGTCACCATCAGTTAACGTGCTTACTATTTTTATTGCACGTCACTACCACAGTCGTTTGTATTTGTCGATATCGTTTCTATTTTCATTAAAACGTTTATTGTTAATTATTGTTTTATTTTTCGACGAAGCGTACCCTCGTATTTTTCAGCACAACGCAGAGTGGAAATTTCATTGGACTTACGACCCTCGCTTCCAGGCTATAGCGAGTTAGCTTATACCAACATCAGGGTTACCACGAATATAAGTAGGAGTTTTACTTCTGCGTGGTCTTGTTTGCCTTTCCAAACCGTTCTCTCATTAGGAACGGAAAGGAGGGTAAACATATCAACAAGTCACTTGCATCTTTATTCCTACAAAATTATGTTCGAACTTGGCGATTGCAGCTGGACGCTGTTGCGTTTTTTGCGATAGAAACGATCGAGTTTTAATCGTTTTTGTTGGACAAAAAGGTATTTCTCAAATGTTACTTTGTTGCGATTCTCCCATAAGAGCCCTGCTAAAATATTTACACTTGGGTTGAACACGTGTACATCTGGACAGAAAACAAAATAAAATATATAAATCAAAGTGGTTTTGACAGGTCTACATGTGTATCTTGTCCAGGCTTGCAACGAAAATACCTATCTCAAATAAAAGTTTCATAAAGTACTATGCAATCCTTTATCGAAACATTGGGATTGATGGACGTGAAGTTCGAACTTCCTCGAAATGAAGACTTTATGTCGACTGTGGGAATTATTACAAACAATGATTTATGCTACGTCAACGTCGATTGGCTGTATTATTAACATCAATCCATGATTTACGTATCGAAAAATTATCCTACTTAATTCGTAATTTCAAATGTTCAAAATATTAAGCGATTGGAAAATATTGTTTCGTCTGTTAATTCCTAAACTCGATCTTATAATGATATTACTCGACCTACAAATATATACTTTTTAAAATATTTTGATGTTAAAAATTTTATAGACGAGAAATTTTTGCGGCATAATTGCTATAATATTTTGTCAAAATTTAGAATACGCTGCGAGCGCGATTTCCACGTCACATGTTTTAAATGGTTTAGTGGCATTCCTAGCTGATCAGATGAATAAAAAAATTGGGCACTTGTTCAGCAAATATATTGTCTTTTTCACTTTGCCCAGCTGCCGTCCTTTTTGATAATTGTTGAATTCGCTTCTTGTGCATTGTTTAACTTTTTTGTTGCCTTTCAGAACAAATAATCTGTTAAAATCATTATTTGTCTTCTGTCAAATTTTCCGTAATTTACGGTTTTTGACATTCTAGGTTGGATAAGCGCAGTGCAGTTGTATTGTGTAAACGGTTTATTTTCGGTGTTTCTGAGATTGAGTTCCACCCTAGAGGAACGGTAAAATTCACCCTGATACCCTATTGGATGCTTTGCGCTAGGCATTCAGTTGCTTCGTTAATATCCCGATTGGTATGGAGGGAAATCAAAACTAATGGTTTTCTTTAGAACTCTTTTAAATGTTTCATGACTGTTTCATCCCAAATGTCATGACTACCGTTGGGAAACATTGGTATAGCCTCATTTCCCTTGAGCTGTTACATATAAAAGTTCCACTGTGACAGCCCCTGGGCTGTTACCAGCCGGTAGGTGTTTTAATAATACACTTTTAGCTTTGAATAAATGTATCCTACATTTTTGATTTTAAAATACATCAGCCCCATATTGTGTCTTAATTTTGGCGATACAAAAAAGTAAATCCTTGCTTAACTTTTATTAACCTCACTTGGCGCCTAGTGATACCTAAATATTTTTCACATCATCACATGAGTGGAATAATCCATGCGTTACCAAATGCTCGCCACTGTATGAAAAAGCTAATCACCTTTAAACCCATGTGAAGTTAATAAAACGATAAATAATTGCAATTTGTAATTTTATGTTTATAAACTTTTAATTATTAATGTATTTTAATTTCATGGAAAATAATTCATCATTATTCAGAAATAATTATTATTAATTTACATTTGCAATTTTAAGTAAAATAAAACATTTCATATTTATCCAGATATAAATTTCTTTTTCAATAATTATCTAAAAAGTATAAAATTTCAAAAGTAATATAATTTTTAAAAAATAATTAAATATTTATTTATAAATTGTAAGAATGAGGTTGACAACATTAATGTTAAACTTTTTATAATATGTAATGTAAAAAATGCGCAAAAAATCTAAAGCTATATAATTTACATTGCATTCCATAATTATTCCACATATTTTTTAATTCCAAATTTTGCCTTTATATACCAGTTCAATTACTGAAGAACTTATTAAGTTTTAACTCTATGTTTATTGATTATTTATTATCATCTCCATAGCGTCCAGAAACACATTCTTGCCGGCCACGGATGGCAAAACAAGGGAGTTTCATGATGATCGTTGGCATCATTGTCTGTCATGTCATTAAACATGACAAAGTGCACCTCTTTAACGTTCTCGGACGCCAATGTACCATTTGTGAGTCCATCTTGCCGATTATTTCTTGCCATATGTTTTACCATGAACCTTAGCCAAGAATTCTGGCTGGGGACACAGTTACTGTTCATACTAGACTTCAAACAAGCATATGACAGCATTATGAGAAATGAGTTGTACAAAGCAATAAGAGACCTGTGGATACCCAAATAGTCAGTTCATGTAGTAAAAATGACGTTGAACAGCCCTGAAAACAAAGTGAGGTTCAAAGGGGAGTTGATGAAATACGGACTGTCAAAGTAGGGACAGGGCTGAGGCAATTGAAGTTAATTTATTTATAAAATAAAAAAAACATTTTGAGGTTGTTGCCAACCTCATCATAAAATGGACCCTGCAAATTGGCGGGGAGTTCATGTTTTCATCACAATTATAAAATCATTCTTAGAGTTTTTATCAAGTTCTGGTCGTTTTTTTATGAATTTTTTAATCGGGTTTCAAACCGCGTGTCATTTGGTATATTGTTACATACATATAATCTGCCTATTTTTGATATGTTGGTTTCTGTTTTGTTTGTTTCAGGTCTTAACAATGGATTGCGTGGGCGTTTTTATTTCATCAATGTTTGGTAAGTATCGGTTTTCATGTCTTGATTTGTAATCTATTTTTCATTTTCGATAGTTATTTGACTTTTTTTGGGTACACTCAAACCTTATTTCTTATCACGGTTATTAGTTTTTAGGATTAGATCTTATTGGTCACGGTTATTTCTTTCGTTGTCAATAGTGGTTGCTATGGATTGTGCAAGGGCCATAAGACGGTCCTTATATACTTTACACAGGGTTGATCCTGTGGAGTGCTTATTGTCACTGAGCTTCGCTCTGACACAGTTGGCGCATACATGCATAGCAGGTTCCTTTTGTACTACACAGTCACGTGAAGCGTGTTCTGTTGAGGTGCAAAAGGCGCATGTTTCATTTCCTTTGCAAAATTTGGCTGTGTGGCCAAAACGTTGGCATTTATAACATCGGGCAATTCCGATGTGGTTCCGCACTCGGTAGCTTTTCCAAGCCACTATGAATTTACCTTCCTTGATTGTTGCTTCATGGATCAGAGGGTGAAGCTCTAGGATCCATTTGTTGTGTGTTCTTATTCTGGTATGTACGGGATTGGCTCTTTTGAGCCACGAACTCCCGGCCATATTGACCGCCTCGGGAAAACTTCTTTCTATTTCCGCTATGATTTGATTCTTAGAGACGGATTTGTCTACCATCTGTATAGCAATTGATGGCCAGGTAGCTGAAGGCTCCCGTGCCATCAATTGGTTCTTAGCTAGTAGAGTGCTGCCTACTAGTTTCTTGACCGAAGGGTGGGAGGATTCCACCACGACATTTTTGTTTTTTGTCAGATAGAGCCTATCTGCTTTTATTCCAAGATCTTCCGCTCTGATGCTAGTCAGGGCGGCCCTTGTGTTTTCCGCTGACAGGAATGAGCTACCCTCTCCAGGGTAGACAATCACTTTATATTTCTTGCGCGTGCTCCGGGGGCTGCTGATGGCAGCCCTCTTCATTGCTGTTTGGTACCTCCTGGGTGGGCTGTACTTCGTGGGTTCTTCCTTAGGGGAAGAATCTGTTTCCTTGGGTTCCCGGACCTTGAAGAGGTTCGGGGTGTTGGACTCTGCCAATTCTTTCTTAGGTGGGTCCTGCTTTTTGGGCTCTTCCTGAGGGGAAGAAATTGTTTCCTTGGGTACCCGGACCTTGAGGAGGTTCGCGGGGGTGGCAGGGGCAGGGACCGCCTCTGCTGTGTTTACTTTGGACGGGGGAGGGGTGGCTGAAGGCTCACCCGTCCCTCGTATGTTGCCCTTCAGTATAAATTCTACAAGTTTCAAGGTGCTTTCTTTCATGTCTTCAACATTTTTTTGTGCGTTTTCCTTATCTTCGAGTTTTTCTTTGCTTTGGTTGATGAATTTCATTACTTTATGTGATGCGTTCGATACATTGGAAAGTATTTCTTTCGCCCATTTTGTTGCTTCCGTATGGTTTTTACTTGGTGTTTCTTCTATTCCAAGTTCTTCTTTTTCTTGTATTGCCTGTCTGATTTCGGACAATGCTTCGAGCAGTTTTTCCATTTTTTGTTCGCTTTGTGTTTTCTCAGTTTCATAATTTTTTTCCTTAGTTTCGTTACTGTTTTCACTTAGCGTTTTCGTTACTTGTCTTTCATGTTTTTCTTTTTCTTGTTTCGCCAATCTGGCACGTTTCCTTTGGTTTTTGTTTGGTTTCTTTTTTGCTTCCTTTCGAATTTCTTCTTGTTTTTCGTTGTCCGAGCTATTACTTTCTTCATCTTCAAATGTGGGCCATTCTTCGGGCCACTCGTGGGGACTTTCTTCTTCGTCTGTCTCAGGATTGTTTCTACGTTTTTTTTCATTTTCTTCGATTTTTGCTGATGAGGCCATATTAGACGATTTCGACTTTCTCTTTCAATGAGTTCTACTCGCGTCTCTTTCCTTTTGTTATTATAGTACTATGACCTGTTTTTTTAAACTAATTTACTTAATTCCAACAAGGAACATAAGTTTCAACACGTATGCGGAAGGATACACAGAACTTTTAAGAACCTAACTCGAAGTGAAACTAAAATCAAATTATATAAAATAATGACGGTGCCCGTTCTAAGGTATGGATGAAACATGGCTCCCTTCCCAGAGCGACGAATGAAAAATACAAGCAGCGGAAATGGCATTCACGAGAAGAACTAAAGGCTGCGCAAGAATGGATCGAATAAGATACGAAGATATCCGCAATGACTTAAAGACCTTATCTAGGAATCGAAAAATTTCGGAGTTTATAGAAAAAACTGAAGATCACACGTCAATAGAATGGAGAACAACGGAATCCTAAAGAAGATGCCTTCATATAACCCAAAGGAGAGAAGATATATCGGCTGTCCAAGAAAGCGCTGGCGCGATCTACGATGTCGGGACAGGCAAACACTGTCTATGCCTTGAAAGGAAGAAGAAGAAGAAAAGTCAATTAGTGCTTAGAGTATCAATTTTTACATCTTCAGTAGCTCACTAGCAGAGGGTTCTTTGCCGTTGACATTAGTTAATATACATAGCTCTGGAAAATCTGTCAATGAAATTGAGAATAAGTAGGAGCGGAATTGCATTTAAGAGAAAGCACCAGTATTTCGCTTTTGCAGATGGGTTGACGATTACAACTAGAACAAAGAAGGAGGTATAAGAGACCATAAAGAAGTTACTGGAGGATGCAAAAGATATTGGTTTAAAAGTAAATAAAAGAAAAAGAAAACATATGACATGTCCTGATAAAGTGTGTGAGAAAGAGAAATATGTGAAAGGAAAAAATTAAAGTAAGAATAGCAGCTGGCACACAAAGCGCATTTGCACTGAACGTGGTGCTTAACAGCAAGGTCTTTGCCAAGCCAGTCAAAATAAGAATGCACAAACGATAATGAGACTTCGAGTGATTATAATGCGGAGATAAGACCCTGAGAAAGCAAAAACAAGTGACGTTGGAAGTGTGGGAAATAAAGATCATGAAAAAGATATATGATGGAAAGTGTATTGATAGGCAATGGGTCAGGCGAACCAACCAAAACATTTTTAAATTCCCCAAGAGCTTTAGATTTGAGGGAGCAAACATGAGAAATAGACCGAGGAGTCGGAGGAGAAGCGAAGTAGAGGAGGATTCAAATGTGATAGGTTTAGCGAGTTGCGTGAACGAAACAATGGATAATAATATACATAATTAAGGTATTTAAAGTATTGTACCTGTAATAAAAATTTTACACTAAAGCTGCAACCAATCGTACTCAATTCTATAAACATCAATTTGTCGTTAGGAATAGACAACAAACTTATGTGTTGATTCTGATTGTTTTCTTTAAGTTATAAGTGTCTATAAAATTTAAGAGTAACTAAACCAGCCAATGAAAATCAAAGATTTATTTTCTCATCGTCTTTCTTTAAAGTGTAAAGGCCTTCAAGAGTTAAAGAATTAAAGTGATGGTGATTTTAAGAATTATGATTTGTTGATCATGAAGACTTTGTGTCAACAAAAAAATTATTCGGAGCTTAGATTGTATTGTAAGGGAGCTGCTAATTTCTTAATATAAAAAAATTATATATACCGGGTGTTGAATGAGTTAGCCGTTCATAGGATATTTACATGTAAAAATTTATTTATGCAAATTCCTGCTTCCCTAATTATTTTGGAAAAAAAATGAAAGACACAAAAATCATGGAGAAAAATAAATTACAAATGATAAAAGAATTATTTTCATCTAGCTTTTACTTAAAGTGGCAAAAAATGCTTTTGAAATTGTTCAAATTTTCATTTATCAGACTAGCCATGAAACAAATTCAATTTAATTTATTTATTACATAAATTATTAATAATAAACAATTACAAACATTAAAAAATAATTAAATTTACAGCAAATGTTCAAACAGGTTTCCATATTCAGCTAAACAAAAACCAAGTCTATCATAAAAGTTACATCGTACATTCGCAAGTTGTCTTTCGGTAATATTGCCACACTCCTCCACAATTTTATTTTTTAATGAATCAATACTTTGGTATCGTTCATCATAAATTTTAGATTTTAAATGACCCCACAAAAAAAAGTCATTTGGAGCCAAGTCTGGTGACCGAGCTGGCCAGTTTATTGGTCCATTGCGTCCTATCCAAGAATTGGGATAACATTCATTTAAATAATTGGTTACATCTCTAGTATAATGTGCCGGACATCCGTCTTGTTGATAGTAGATTACGTTATTTTCTCCTGCCACAATATCAATTGCCGGTCCAATTTCGTTTTGTAACATTTCTAGATATTTTAGTCCATTCAAATTTCCATCAATAAAAAATGGTCCGATGATGTTTGCTCCTAATATCCCTGCCCAAACATTTACAGTTTGGCGATAATGTGAACGATTGTTGATCATTAAATGAGGATTTTCGGTGGACCAAAACCGATAATTTTGAACATTTGGTTCCCCGTTAATACTAAACGTTGTCTCATCGGTAAAACAAATATTTTTAATAAAATTTCTATCCAAATTGGGCTTTTCGATAATGCTTTCACAGAAAATCATTCTTTTGTACATATCCTCTTCAAAAATTTCTTGATGGTTTTGGAACTTATAAGATATAAATTTATGTTTTTTTATAATTTTGAACGCCGTAGTGTGATGAATATTTAACTCCGCACCAATTGTTCTTGTACTGATACAAGGATTATTCACTACGGCAGCAATTACATTTGTTTCGATATCGGTACCTGGAGCTTCACCAATATTGATTTCTTCTAAATTTATTCTTTTATTTCTGCAAAGTCTTACATGACGGCTTAAATACAGATCCATATTGATTTTGATTATCAATTACATTTTTAATTGTCGAATAAGTAGGGATTGGTCTTTCTGGGTATAAACCCTCAAAGAGATCTCGTACCATACGTATACTGTTTCCAGAGTAATATAGTTTTAAAAATTGATTTTTTTCACTAATTGTGTACTTTGCTTCCATTTTATGAAATTAATAGTATATTAAGTATCAAGAACAGTAAGGACATTTTACCGATCGAAGACAATTGTTTGGAGGAGGAGCGAAGCGATGACTCCAATTATTGTCTGAGATAGGTAGTCCTTAATGTTCGAGATGCTTATGACGTTTTTTGCGCGACTAAATTTATTAAAAAACATTTAAATGTGTATTTAATAAATAAAAATATGTTATTCTCTTTATATCAAGTTGCCTTAATGTCGTGGAAACAGACGCGGTAAGCAACCAAATAGAGCATAGTCGCACAAAAAAAATACTTACCGTCGTCTTATCCTTAGCAACTAGTAAACAAAACTTACTGTCGTGGAAACAGACGCGGTAAACAACCAAATAGAGCATAGTCGCGCAAAAAATTTAATAAAGTGCAAAACTGTAAACAAAGTGCAATTGTTTTTTAATACTTATCAAAAATAATTACCTTGGAAACTTTCATGGCTAGTCTGATAAATGAAAATTTGAACAATTGAAACTAAATCTATCCTTACTACTCTAATGAGAAGCAGTTTGGAAAAGATTAAGTCCACGCAGAAGGATAAACCATCTACTTTAAATTTGCGTGGGGCCCTGGTGGTCGATATAAACTAGCTCGTTTATTGCGGCGGCGAGAGTCGTGGATCGTGTGAAAGAAACGCCCCGAAGAAATCAAGGAAACAGCTTTGCTAACACAACACAATTAAAATGGACAATTGGATGTTAATTGTCAGAAGGCAATAAGATTAACGATGTCGGATGTTATAGGTGTTAGCCGACCAGAACAAATACAGTGGCAACGACATTGCCACCGAGAATCACTCCCAAAAATAAACCAAAGGCACGTTCGAATGGTAATATAAAAATCCCACGATAAAGTGGAACCATATCGAACTCACAATGATAAAACAAACGGACGCAACCTCGATGAAATGCCGCACCCTGTATATGGGTCAGACATCGCCGCCTTTCATAAAAAAATAATATTAAGCAAAAATAAACACAAAAAAAAAAGTTCAACATAGAATTTCAAATACGAAATTCGAACCCATGTCAAACGCTTAGGACTATCAAAGTCATTGCATTTGACCAACGCCGGTTGATGTTACCTATTGAAATTTAAATGCACAAATAAAACTCAATTAATACATAATTAAATATTATTATTAATTAAAATAATTATCCAAAAGTAAAGTGCAAACACTTTGTACTCCATTCACGTATGCGAACGTGTGAGATTAGATATAATATCTCATCGTGCAGAAAACGAAAAATTACGGCATATCAACTATCTCGGCCAACATTCGTACAAAAAAATATGCAAGACGATGAAAACCTATGTTATAAAATAACACATAAAAAATATAAAAATAGCCAAGGGCTAATTAAAACGCCATCGAATTCCTGATGTTTGGAGGAAAAAATTGCCCAAGTCGAGTAATGCATTTCCCTGTGAAGCAATCAGTTCAAATTATAAAAACTTACCGAACTGAGAAAAAAATATCCCTCCAGGAAAATATGGACAGGGTGGTCCGACAAAAAGATAACGACCTGGAATACATCCACAATTCAGCAAACACGAATGTGAAAAATCCCCATAGTAATGGGTTGGAGCGCAAACCATCCAAAACAATTCATGATGCTGAAAGGGACCCCTCACAAACTCGCCACCATATTTTGTCAAAATTGGAACCAAAAATTGTTATCACTTCACATAGAAAACACAAAACGTCGACTGCTTCGTACGAGCGCTAACACAAGAAGTCCCTATCATTGCATGCGCGAGTCTAATGTAACACCCTGTACACAACATGTTTATATAAATTATGACACCCTGTACACAACATTTTTATATAAATATTAGCTTGCAGAAATGCATCATTTGTGGGTCGCAGGCTTGCATAAAATTATTTGTGTTAGGAAAATTGTTGTGTGTTGAAGTAGTTTTGAGCCACACGCATCCGGCCCCAAAGTCAATAACTGCCTTTTTGATGACTGCGGAATGAACTCTTTGCAAGGGTCATTTACAGCTCAAAAAGGGGGGGGAGGTCGGAGAAGGAGAGAACAGATTTTGGACAAGTCAGTGAAGTTTCGATTGTTCTTTGGTAAGGACAGAATCTGTTAACTCGCGCGCGCGAACGCGATTTTTCTAAATTATAATTGTGAATCTTTTATTAAAATTGATTCCGAGTTCTATAAATTAGAGTGGTCACAATTTCGACCAAGGGCTTCAGAACTACTTCAAGGTAAGTGGTAAAATTTTATGTAATATAATATAAGAACGTGTCAGCATCCAACGCCAGAATCCAAGGCCAGCATTTTTGTAATAATTTATTATTATCAAATTAATATAATATTTAGTCTACTTGCTGTCTTTTATTGAGGAAGTTTGGGAGTAGAATTATACGTCTTCGAAGAGATTAAGAAGAATAACCCTCTCTCTCTTAATTTAACACAAAAGGGGTGGAGAGGTTACACTAATCTCCGTCAAATACGTTCCATATACAGGGCGCTACGAAATATGTCGCTAGCTGTTAAAAGTTGAATTTAATAAATTCAACGTTGTTGCGAAAAGTGAAAATTTTTCGTAACACAATTTCAAAAGCATTTTTTGCCACTTTAAGTAAAAGCTAGATGAAAATAATTCTTTTATCATTTGTAGTTTATTTTTCTGCATGATTTTTGTGTCTTTCATTTTTTTTCTAAAATAATTAGGGAAGCAGGAATTTGCATAAATAAGTTTTTACATGTAAATATCCTATGAACGGCTAACTCATTCAACACCCTGTATAGTCTATAGAGCAGCCTTCTGACCGATATAAAGTTTTGTTGGGAATCACAGCAGTAGTTTGATGCGATTACTGGTTGAGTTGCTTTTGCTATCTGGCAAAAATTTCTAATTTTTTTTGTTTTTGAATTCTGCCTCAATTTCTTCGAGCATCTGCAATTTATATTTTCTTTTCTTGTCTCGGCACACTTTTTGACATTTTCTTCTTCGATTCTTGTAGTTATGTCTATCACCAATAGTTTGCGTCTATGTAAGTTTTCTTCTAAAATCTTCTCTATTCCTTATTTCATCTTGGAATTCGCTATCAAAGCAATCTTTATTTTTTATTTAACTTTTTGCTTCTAGTTCATTTGTCGAATATATTATGGTCATTTCAATGAACTTCACTCTTTCTTCGATGTATAGATTTTGGACATTTATTCTTAACTTTTCTGTTATTATCTCTTCATATCTATCTCTATTTTCGCTCTCAACAAATTTATTCTTTATATTATTTCTCTTCTGTTTATCATTTCTTTATCTTTATTGGTTGGCATAATCTGAATTTGACGTAATTCTCCTCCTTTATCTTGTATTCATCCTTTATTTCTCTTCTATATTAATATTTGGTATATTTAGTTTATTGGATTACTATTTGGTATTATCCAAGTGCTTTTATGGTTGTCCTGTGTTTATAATAAGTGCTTGCAATGCTCATTTATTTTTGTCTTGCAAAATCGATCAGTACCTTTCTATATTTGGTTTGAATTCAAGTTCTTGTATTCTTGATTAGATCATTATTTAGAAATAAATTTGTACTCTTCAGCTTATTTATGTTTTTCATAACAATCATCTTTTGGTTCCAACTTTCAACCTTTGCAACCGGCATCTCTCCTACACCGTTCCGGGCTATTCCGTATGTTGTCTTAAACTTGACTGAATTCTAATTTCCTCCTCTGAAACCAGCTCTATTTCCTTTTCCATTTCTATAACAAATACATAATTTTATATAACTAGGATCATAATTATCAATATTAATAATATATCAAAAGGTTCCATCCGCTGCCCCTTAAGAAGAGACTTTAGTTTTCTTTTAAATAAAAAATAAGAACAATAATAATTGATGCTCTCAGGAGCTCGGTTCCACACGAAGAAAGTTTGATAACCCTATTCGGTGTCAACAACATAAATAATTCAGTATGTTCTGATGTCCATATTGTGAACATCACAAATATCATAATGGGTTACCGACACAAAAACTGTTGTTGTGTTGTTTTACAAAAATTCAATCTCTAGAATGCGACATGATCAGATTGCTTTAGTGTAACTCATTTCTATGTAATTAAATAAGTAAATTCAAGTTAAATCAAGTCCTTTAATAGCATTCGATATCGCTGATATTAAAATCTCACGGCGTGAATTATGCTTAATTGCTATTATTGTCATACCCTTAACGTTTAAAGTGTATAATTTGCAAAATAGATCTACTAAACAACATAATTTTATAGCTTTTTGTCGTTAAATATCAATTATGAAAATTCCGGAGACAGCGTTTTCGATCTCTTCTTTTTTTGCTGTTTACTTTAATCGAGATGTTGTTGTTTAGAATTTCCTTGTGTTTCATCCAATCTGTTGAGAATCAGTTGCGAGTGAAGAAACAAATCGTGATTAACAAGATGGGTTTGTGGTTCGAGGATAGGGATGTATATTGTAATCCCTTTGATCAACTAGAAGTCGATGGCAGAGGGAGTGTGACCTCGTTGGTGAATGTCGTGTTCATCTAGGAACCAGATGATAAAGTTGCTGGTTTGTTGAATCCTGCGTAACTTCCAGCTAATTCTTCAAGTTGAAAATGATGTGATATCTATTTTTTAGATATTACCTATTACTTTATGTATCGCGCTCCCTACATTGAAAGTAACTTATAACTTCAAGGGCAACATAAACACCTCGCGCCGTCTCTCGGTGTATTTTGTAAAAGTTTGTTTCAAACAGAACCTCTTTAAACCAAAAAGCTTTAGACAGCAATATCAGTTGCTTCTCCCCTAAAGTACAGAATTTTAGTTGATTTTCAGGTATGCTGCAAAATATGTATGGAGAAGTTAATGTCGCTCTTGGTCATTTAAGAATTGGTAAAGCATGCGGAGTGGATGGCTTATTTCCGGAAGTTTTGAAAAATCTATCGATTGATGCGAGAAATTGGCTAAGTACAATACCAATTGCTTTCATACTAGTCAGTTTCATACTGGAGAGTTACAGGCACATCTCCCTGTTATGCTTGGGTTACAAAATTTTATAGAGAATATTTGACAACAGAAAATATCCAATTTTACACACTTTATAACTTCACTCCGAAATATTTGACACTTGACAGATATTTGACCTATAAGCGACACCTTGTGAATTTACGTATGAAACTGAGAACAAGAAATATTGTCATACAGAAATTACCTGGTACTTCGTAGGGCGCGTCAGCTTCAACATTAGGAATATCGGCTCTAGCATTAGTATATATTCTGCACCTGAGTGCTCTGTCCCAGTATGGACAGTAAGCTCTCACACTTAATAAGTTGATTCTATCCTAAATTGCACAATGGAATTAATTTAAGGAGTAGTAAAATCTGAACCCTTATCTTGGCTTTCGCGAGCCTTTCGCGACCTTGGCTTCAAGGTCGATAAGCTAGTCCTGATACGAAAGGGCAACAAATCCCCAGAATACCCCACCTCGTAAGGCCCATTTGCCCTATAGATCACGTAGGCCTTTAAACGTTAAATTATAACCAGTACGGATTTCGGAGGGCAGGTCAACGGTCGACACCCTCAAAAAGATCATGGAGGTAGCGCTTGAAGCCAAAATGGGCACCTTGCAAACCGAAAGGCTAAGCCTACTCATTACTCAGGACGTTAGGAATGCATTCAACAGCGCGGGGTGGGTGCACATCAAGGGGGAACTACAGAAGCTGATGATAGATTCCGACATCTGCAATCCTATCGACAGCTAATTAGTGAACAGACACCTGATTATATGTAGGTGAAGATGAAAAGACAGCTATCACCAGCGGAGCCTCCAAGGGTTTGGACGGAGTGCTCTGGCTACAACTACTGAGCGGATGCACCACCGTCGGCTTTGCAGACGACCTGAACCTGGGTATAGTGGGCAATGGCCCTAGACGCCATATCCACCTGGGTCAACAACAGATGACTCACCCTGGTCCCGTAAAAAGTTGGAAGCGGTACATCTCAGCGGAAGGAAAAGGAAAAAAAGAAAAATCTTCGGCGTAAAATTAGACAAACACCTTAACTCCACTGAGCACATCCAGGACAAGTCCGCCAAGGCAGCGGCATTCACAGCTTCTATTGCTCGCCTTCTGCCCAACATGGGAAGCCCGAAACTGGCCAAAAGGAGAACGCTCGGAGTGGTGGCGCAATCCATCAAGTTTCTATGTTCCAGATGGAGAAGAAATAGGGTCACGCCCAGGTGCTCCGTTCAAGCCAAGATGTTCATCGTATACCAACCAATAATTTTCCGAAAACTAGAAATTTTAAATTTCCATTATGGAAAATTTTCCAACTACCCTACATTCGGTTCATCGATATGTATGCATCGGTTTTTTAACGTATTACGTCTTCCGATTTCCCTGTCTGTGCTAGTTGCGTGTTTAAACTGTGTGACGAGCACAGAGGACCTACAGCTTAACGTGGATTCCGAACCACGGGGATAGACGATTTTTACATCGTCTACTCCAACCAGGGAAGTTTTTGAGCCATATATGATGTTACCTGTGGCCAGCAGATAGACATTTGGTGAGCGAAAAATCCTTCTCCTCACCTCACAGGATTTGAACGTATGACTGTCGGCATGAGAAGCTAACACGCTAACCGCTCAGCCATTCGCCCACCAATGGTTCATCGATATGTTAAAAATTAATAACTTCGTTTTAGTCTTCGTTTTAGTTCCACGAGCAAATTATACAAAAATTGCATAAAAATAATTTTTCAAAAATTTAAAATATGGAACTACTAGGTACATAATTCTAAAAATTTCAAGGAAATAATGCGAGTCAAAATCAAAGAATTAAACGTAAACAAAAATTTCAGAATTACAATAAAATCATCACTGCCCTTGACATTTATATAAAATTGAAAAATTTGACTCATCATTTTAAAAAATATCTTGATTTTCAAGTTAACCAGTGGATTTTTAAAAAAATTTCTAATTATCTGTTGTTTAATAATAGATTGTTTGATTTTATCTAACCGTAGCGTAGTGTGGAATGAATAACTTTCTCTTAAGTACGTTCAAGTTAGTATAAACGTGTAAAGACTTTGACATACAATTAATATTTAAGGTGATATTTTCGCAACATGAAGTTTGTAAGTATTGTTTTTAATTATTTCTATTGGTTTATATTATTGTTATTTTAAATTATCTCCATGATCCATGTAAATTAAATACCAAAAAAAATTATTGTAATAACTAGTAGATGTTAATAATACTAATTTATTATTAACATCTACTTCATGTGTGCCCGATAAAAACCAGTACTTATATTTTGGGCTACAACATCGAAGACATGAGATTAAGAAACAAGTTCGAGTTTCTCTATTGTGTTATTAGCCACATAACAGCTGATGTTTTTTTATAAGAATTATAATTTATAAAATTTATTTCTAGCTATTCTTATTAGTAGCAATTCCGATAGTATGTGGGGATGTTTCACATATTTTGTCGACTACCCCAGAACCTCAGTATCCATCCCGTCCTTATGCTTTTGGCTATGCCGCTGGAAGATTTCCTGGACATATCGATCGAACTCATTCTGAAATCAGCGATGGAGCTGGGACAGTAAAAGGTAAAATAAAATATTATCACTATTTTTGTAATTATCGAGATACCATTTCAGGTTCTTATTCATATGTTGACCCACGTCATCAAATACGGACAGTCGAATACGTAGCAGATAAAAACGGATTTCGTTCAATTTCCAACAAAAATCCACCTCCATTACCAACAGACTCCCCAATTGTTGCAGCAGCAAAAGAAAAACATTTATATCAATATGGAGTAATAGCAAATGAGCATCAATCGTCTCCCAATGTTGTGCTGGTACCTGTAGATACCAACGCAGTTCATTATGCCAAAGTCAAGCATGCTAATTTATTTCAGCAAATAGCAGAGGAACATGCTAGAATTGCAGCTGAACGACATGCTCTCAAGTTAGAATTCGAAGCAACATCTGAAATCAACGATGTGGAAGAACATAAGTAAAGTGGAAAATTTGAACACATTTTGTTTATAATAATTTCTATATTTTAATCAAGTAAAGTTTCCTAGATTTGTGTAAATACATAATTGAAAATTAAAAATTTTTATTCTGTTTCCGATTTGTTTTTCAAGATTTTCCATCTGAAAATAATTTGTTTATTGTAACTACAATTTCAGGAAAAATTTAAACTTACAGTAGCAAACTCGTTCCGAAAATATATAATGCAATGGCTGGATAAAAAAATGTTTGGATGTTGCTGTTGCGGGTGTTGGAGAAAATAACCTTAACGTATATTTCGGTGGAAATTAAAACGGAAATTGCCATCGTAATTTGAATTATTGACTGCATTTTTGCGGTGTCGTTGCTCGACACGTATTTTGTTGCTTGCGAACGAATTCCTACGGGCCCTAATGGTTCAAATATATTCAGAACTAAACCTAAAAATAATATAAAAACATTATTGCATGTTAGAATTATCCTAAATTGAGAAGAGTATGAGAGTGAGTAGCGGATCTTATCAATGCACCATCAATTAATGAATGGGTTTGCTGATCATCCAGTATTTATTAGCTTTATTAGGCACTGATGTTCACGGTGAGGCAGACCGCCCTTATCTGGCATTTTTTTAAAAAACGGTTAGTCATGGAAGGCTGGGAAAAAATTTCGATCGCAGAAGCCTCCATAAAAATCTAATGGTTATACTGGCATTTCCCAGAAATGTTCTGAAAAGTTTGCTCTGAAATGACTTGCCCCGAGAGTCGAGTTTTTTTATTGCCACCACCCCGAGTTTTCGACATTTTGGAGGAAACTTTTCGGGGTATTCCAGTATCACAATTCGATTCTGCATGTAGGCTTTTGTGGGCAAAATGTTTTTCCGAACCCTCTGCTATAACTAACCGGTGTTTAAAAAAGTGCTTGATACTGGCAGTCTGCCTCATCCTGTACATTAATGTTAACCATAAACCTGGAAATCCTGATTCTATGCCTGGTCACGCCGACTACACGCTGTGATCTAAAGGTTCCAAGCGATGATCTATGAGCGATGTACAAAGCAATGGGAATCCATCCCATTAATTGCATTTCTCTAGTACTGTTCAACTTAATTTTGAGTGTACCCCAGCCTGGAAACAATCCAATTATTTAAAAAATGTATGTGTAGTATATTTTTATTATAGTTATTATTCATTTACGATTTAACAGCCAGAATCAATTAAATTTATTTATTATTATAGAATTTTTGTATTGTTTTGCAATTAAAAACAAAACGCTAAAATTTCAATTCACCATCCACCGTCTATTTTTACCTTACCGTTTTATCAGCTAGACAACAAATTAGTACCGCATTAAAAATCCAAATGAAAGTAATGAATTATCAAATTTACCCCGTGTGAACCGAGTTTACTTTTTGGAAAATGAGGAAAGATTTTTGAAGTTTCATCACTTTAAATGTATACCCTTTTCATTTTTATCTGTTTCGACGATTGGAAGTAGGAATTGTAGGAATAAAAACTGATTAACCACATTTGCAGTTGTAAAAAGTGTCAAAACTATCAAAACTGTGGTATCTCCCTATATATTGACCATAGATAAAGAATAGCTATGCTATTCTTTTCTCCCTTAAATTCTTCATGCTTTCTGTTCTTCCACCTTTCTTTCTTCTCTCCTACCTCTATGTTAGCTTATCCTGTCTTTTAAATATTGTCAAGTTTGACAATATCTCAAGTATCAATTCATTACTGTACTTTTTTACGTTTCCTTCTTAATTATTTTCTAAATTAATCTGAGAAACATTTCAGAAAATACTGTCACATTTATAATAAAATAAAAATATTAATACACGACTCGCCTAAGCAATTATAGCAAAATGTGATGAGTATTCAGATTGATAGGAAAGTTTTCTCGAGAGGTAATTGAACGTAGGGAGAACGGTTGGATAAGCAGTTAGAAATGTAACGACAGTCAGTTGGTAATTGAAGTGAGAACAGTCATGATTATGATAAAAATGTAGTGGCAGTGTGTGAGAAGATTTCCACCCCCTAGTTGATAAGAATGTAAGAATTAATTTTAAGTATTAGTTTAAGATGTATGTAAATATCCGTTGCTAGTTGTTTAAATAAAATTATGAAAGTTTCGAACCAGCTTTAATTCAAAATGCATAAAAGATCCCTGTCACAAAAAGACTTGTGACAATTTGTTTTTCTTTTTTTTTCATAACAATTATTTATATTAAAGTTAATAACATATTTACAATTAATATTTTACACTAACCTTACAATTATCATTACAAGGGTAGTTGGTAGTCGTACAGCCTGGCGTGCGAGAGGTCATTTTTGGTAATCCTTTTATGAACTATTAACTTTGAACAATGATTAACTCTTAACTTTGAACCAACATTTTAATTAACATTACACACGCAGTGGCTTACTTAGCCACACGCGTATTACCGACGTAACTCCGACGTAACTAACTATTTTGCGCTCTGTTGCTGTATTTAATAACTCGCATCCCACCTGGCTCTCTGTACTGACTTGAACCCTCATTTTGCTACCATGCATTTCCCAGGCTATATTCCTGGACTTGGAGGTTCATCACCTTTATTTTGCAATGTGCAATAATGCGCTTCTCACACTCACAACGGACGTTCTCGTATTCTCGTATCTCGTATGAGATGACGAGTTAGTGAACTTGTAATAAAATATAATATTTAATCTAAGTTATAAAAATGCAATGTTGTCACGTCTTGTAATATTTAAAATGAATAATGATTTTTGAATTATGAATTTTCAAAGTGTGACAATACTTTATTTATTTTAATTCTACACTACATACATTTTCAGATACAGATACGCAGGAATGGAGATGCAATATATTATGGTAAATTATGATTATAAATATTGTTGTGTCCATCGTGTACCACCAATTATGGGCAAGCACTGCAAGGGGAAACAATTGGAGATGATTTTAAATGTATTAGTTTTAAGTTATTGTTAATTTAAGTTTTTTTTATTTGAAAAACGCCTGGTGATAAGTGCGTAGGCAATACACAACTCAGAATAAAATCATTAAATTAAAATCAAATGAGAATAAAACAACAGAAAAAGAGTAGTCATGAGGATAAGAATGGAGAGTAAATGAGGAGTGACCATTTAGATAGCGAGCAGATAGGACGTGTGGAGCTACGAATTCGAGAGCGAACCGAACGGTCGTAGTGCGTTACGAAGCTGAAAGCGTACCGGACGTACGTGTAGTCGGTTAGTGATTCTTGAGGTGAATTAATTCACTAATTCAAGAAATATAATTAACTGGAATTCAGATGTGATGCATTATAAAATGCAACGAGAATTATAGATCTTCAGATCAATGGTTAAGTTGAAGAACCAAGAGAGAGTAGTCCGTGTTTGTCCTAAGGAGAAGATTGTACAGAACCATACAGCAATTGGACTGGGATTGGTGTAGGTCTAGTCATTGTAGGCGACAATTTGGACCAGGAGATAATTGGACTGGGATTGGTGCATGTCTAGTCATTGTAGGCGACAATTTGGACCAGGAGATACGAAACGAGCAGAGAGTGACTGGGAAAATAGTGTTGTGTGATAAGCTGATAAGCCACGAGTCACCATAAAATAAAGGTTAGGATAAATTTCGTTATAATTTTAAGTTTGTTGGATTTGTATTTACGTTTTTGATTTTGTTGTTCCGTTTTTCTATATTAATGTTATTAAATCTGTATTTATGCAATCCGATTGTTTTCTTTTGTACTGTTTGCTTATAAGACGTTTAAGCGAGTATTGAGAGGAATACACCTGAGGTAGAAGAGTGTTCGAAGTGTTCATCCTTAGTTTGGCATTTCTCAAAATAGCCAAGTTGGGGACGCAACAATATATTGTAGAATTGTTAATTCCGGGGCGCCGCTCCGCTCCGCTCCGCGTTGCACCCCTCCAGAGCGGTTTTGACTCTGGTTACTAGGCTAAACATACAAGAAGCGCCACCCATCAAGAAAACCATTGTAGATATTAGTAATAAATATTCGCAAGAAAATGGAAAATAACACGTGTATTGCCGAAAAAGTGAAAAAATTAAATTTTTTTTTCTTCGATTTTTGGGGTGTGCATTCGATAGGGAGGGTAATCCATCGTCAAAACCTACTCTTCCGGGGCGCCGCTCCGCTCCGCGTTGCACCCCTCCAGAGCAGTTTTGACTCTGGTTACTAGGCTAAACATACAAGAAGCGCCACCCATCAAGAAAACCGGGATAAATGAAACCGGGATGTGAGAGAACCTCGAAATAGCATTAAAAAGTATAGTCGCTGTATGGAGCAGTTATCTTTTGCGTTTCACCCCCAAAAAATCGCGTAAAAACAAAAAATAATCGATATTACATGTAGGAGAGACGAGCTGCATCTGCCGGTCCGTAAACGGCTAAGTCTAAGAATAGTTCATCTCGCACGGACCGTCAACAAAAAGAATGAGATTCCACCTAAATCCCGGCCCGCGCGTCACTGAATCGTGAAATTTTGCAAACTTCAAAGTGGATTTTCTCTATCAAAAGTTGGTTTATCCTGCTATAGGAGTGTTACCATTGACTTTTAAATACATTAAACTATCCGAAAACCGATAGCTAAAATTGAAATTCGATGTTGGATAATACGTACTCTTCCCATAAAATCAGTCAAATTATCTTGACACATACAAAAGTTGTATCAATACACATCGTACATGTCACAGAGTATATCAAGCTATTTTGTCATAAAGTTCGAAGAAACTTTAGAAATCGGCGAAAAACTGATTTTTGTCCATTTCTGCCTATACGTAATTTATTTTTAGTAACCGAACCCATGCTCATCCCATGATTAAATTTGGTACGCATGCTCAGCGCAATTGTACAAAAAAAACTGTAAAAAAATACACCCAAAAAGACCCCTTTAGAAATAGGGGTTGAAATAGGGTTGATATTAAAAAATTTATCCAGTTAGGGCTTGAAAATGTAAAATTTGGTTGAATATTTGAATAGAATGTTCATTTACCTGTACAGAACATTTTTTATTTTTAAATTTAGACCACTGTGGATTAAGTTACAGTCGTTTTCCTATATAAGTCTTGACACCAACTTTTTGACAATTTGAAGGACCAAAACAAGGAAACGAATGCCCTTTTGGGCAAATTCTTTAATTTGTATTTTTTATTTCTTTCTAAGATGGTGTATTCCAAATTTCGTCAAATTAGGCGTGGTTCAAGTAAATTCATCAGTCGATTTGAGATGGAATGACCCATATCTGGGTTAATATCGAGGTGCCATTTTACGTGGTACTCCCGATAGTTGCTTTTGTGGTATTCCATAACCCCCAATATAAAACATATCGTTTACTGTCATGATTGATGAAATGATTTAAATAGTATGTACATACCTATATACAATCCATATGTAGATTTGACGGTTATACAAATAATATTTGATATAATTTTACCACATAATGATATGATTACCAAGATCAAATCATTCAGTTTGAAAGTATTAGAAAGAAATAGTACAGCTACTGCAACACCTTTAAATAAAAAGTTCTATTTAAGACGGAAGTTTATTTGTTACAGTGTTCACATTGGTACACACCAAAGGCAGTGATGGTACTTTGGACTGCCTGATAAATTATATAGTTTTGGTAATTCCATCCATACGCATGTTGAGTAAATAAAAAGAACAGTGTGGATTCACCTGAAGCAAAAATTTACAAGAATTCTATAACATGTCTACTATAACAAGTAAAGCAATCAATACCTGAGTTTACAATTCGAAAAATTGCGACAATTATTAGAACCAATATTATATTAGTCCGCATATTTCCACTAATTAAAACTTTCCATGTTTCTTTCAAGTCTTTAAAAATAGAGAACTTTTTAATCAGATCGTCATTATTATTAACTTTTTTCGCTGTTGCAGATTCGGTTACAGTGAATAACGCAAAAGCGATACCGATTGCACATAACAACACACTAAATATCATTAAGTAGAAATAACCAATAAGGGTTAACAAAGTACCACTTGACAATAAAATGAGAGGCATTGGAATATTCAAAAAATTATTTATCACAGAAATTCGTATAATTCGTAAATCCGGCGAACTGATATCTGTGATATACGAAAATGAAGCAGCCGATAGTAGAGGCGCTCCTCCAAAAAATGCCGACAGTGTAACTGCTATTCCGACAGTTTCAACAGGCCACTGTTCTTTAAAAATCACGCACATCATGATACAAATCGAAGAAACAACTCTTCCCGTTAGGGGTATTATTAGGAACGGTTTACGAGTGCCGTTTCGATCACTATAACTTCCCATAAAGAGTAGGATTACAATTGGAATTATTTTTTGTATTGGGACACTCCACCTATACATGTTGCTTATGTGTTCTTGGACGTTGCTGTTTTGCATGGAAAAATTGTAGTTGGAATGTGTTCCATTAATGACTGCATTGCATATTGTTTCATTGTAGCCGCAGTTCACTTTACATGCCATTTCTAATTGTAAATTGTGTATGACAGGTGAAGATAAGATTTCAGCCGATACAAAACAGCACACGACTGGTTCTATAGTGATCAAAGCCTTTATTTGCATAAATTTGGTCAAAATAAATTTTTTCCTGATATCAGTCCTGTGCAAACTGTCCGTTGAGTTTATAACCAATGTGGATGTAAACCCCATCAAAAAATCTTGATTTCTCTATTTTGAAAAACTAATTTATAGGAAAACACACTCTACACTAAAAGAAACACCAAATTAATTTAAGAAAAATGGTGTTTTCATAATAATAGATGCTATATTATATTATGCTAATGATAACAAGTCAAACTGGTTATTTCAATTAATTATTAAATATTTACAAAATTTAAAAACTGCAATATACACCTTCGCAGTTCAACCTTTAAAGTACGAAATTTTCTAATTTTTTATCAGTAATTTGTTACATAATTATGTTTCGCTTGTATAACTATTGTTACAAATTATTATCATTACCTATACTGTACATAATAATAATAAAATATATATTATATATAGGTAGGATAAAATAAAATTGTTCAAGTGTCCAATTAGTGAGACTTAATTTTAAATATAATGTAAAAGTGACCAATTTATTACCCAAGTCTAATTTAATAACTTATCGATATGTGAGAACAGAATACATTTGGAAATAATACCAATGCTAAAACAACTCTTTGAACAACAACAAAAATGTATTGACGTATTCTGTAGTCTACATTCCTTGGTTTCTCAAAACTTTCGAGTTTTGAGAAAAATAACAGTTAGGAATGTAATCCTACGATAACTAAATCTCAGGATGACTGGCAATATGCTATAGAGTCATTCCATATCAACTCAACTAATATTTTGCAATTACATTCATGTACCTCTTCGATTTTGCTCAAAATTTTGTATACTTTTAAGTTATTGCAAATAAACGGACCCGTATTTTTTGTTTGGCCCTGAACTGGTCCGTTTACATTATACAGCCCTCCAAAATCACTTAGAGACACGAATTTTTTGACATTGAATAGGCCTTTTTAATGAGTTTATTTATATACATATAAATAATTAAGGTCACAATTTGGGGGTTCTTACAAAATTGTTATATAGTGGTTTAAAATTATTTAATGACTTGCCGTTATCTCTTAAGATGGAGAAAAGAGTTGAAATTTTTAAGAGGAATGTTAAGAATTACGTTAGTTTGCATTTTACTTAGAAGGGGTTAATGATTTAATGTTTATTCTTTATTGTTTAGGTTGGATAAATTTTTTTTTGTAAATTGATTTTTACAATTTCTACAATTTACTACAGTGGTAGTAAATTACCAAATAAAGTATTATTATAGCTTTGATAAATTATTTCTATTGGTCGAACGGTACCACTTAGAGACACGATTATTTTGTAAAATTAAGATATGGAATAGGCCTTTTCAGTGAGTTTTCTTGTAAATAATTCTTCTTCTTCCTCTTAATATAGGTCTACGACCTGTTCGTTAACTAATTTATTTAATTAATTCTTTGAGCATTTGGTTTTTTTTACATCTTAGGTAGATTACTAGGTTTATCTTCGATATGCCTGCAGCCTGTTTTTTATTGTTGTGATGGTAAATCATTAACACAAGAGGATCGACGGCTTTAAGTGCTCTCCGAAACACGGAAGACGGCCAAGAAATTTTACACTGTACCCGGAGTCGAACCGGGGCGCCTTGTTAGCGATTACAACTAGAACAAAGAAGGAGTTATAAGAGACCATAAAGAAATTACTGGAGGATGCAAAAGATATTGGTTTAAAAGTAAATAAAAGAAAAAGAAAACATATGACATGTGTAACCACTTTACTTAAATAATTTACCTAAGGATAACCACTTCCTCGTTAGTTGTTACAAGTCCACTTTGATAACCGTAGATGTTGAACAGGTTGGCTAGCTCTTGGTTTTTATGCCTTAGTCGTAGAGCGAGGGTTACTCTGATGTAATTCGAGTGTTCGGGGTTCGGTATTCTCTTGCTGCTGATACTAAATGCTCGGGGCGCCAAAATGGTTAATAAACAAACACCGATGCTTAATCGTTCAATAACCATTTAATAAGAAAACATAAAAATAAAACTCTTGAGTGAACAGAAAATAACGTACACTTTGTGTAACTTAAAATGACAATAATTGAACTTAACGAAATCTCTTGGTACAATATGAAAAACTTATTACTACAATAATTAAAATATTTACAAATAATTGAGTGTTCGTCTGAAAAGATCGTAGCCTCGTCTTGACGAAGTCGTGACGATTCACTAAAATGAATTGATACACAGATCATATATTATTTAACTGAGCCACCAATAACCAAAGCAAAAATGTTAATGGAAGCAATAGTACAAGTTGTTAGCAAACTACCAGAAATAAAGGTTGTTAACACAAAGCAAACCAATTTTATATTGTGAGTAATGCAATTACTCACGTTTACGATGGATACAAATTGCACGTAGCTGGAATCCACAGATCTGTAGGTTCCCCTCTCGGTACATTCAATTTCTGAATAAGGTTCTAAAAGAATACAACACATATACAATTCGATAAACAAAGCGTTAACAAGCAAACAACGAACTTTATAGTTCTTATCTGAAATTTGAATAAAAAAATAATAAAATATGATACTGCGTTTTGTTGATGTTGGTTCCTCCAATTTGATGGATAATTGAAATTAGCTTCAGCTTCAATTGATTGAAATTGATTGTCGTCAACGTCTTTCTCAGTTTTTGACTTCCAAAAGTTTGTTATGATTTTAATTCGACAGGCCACCTTTAATTCGATTGCGCGTAGCTCAGGATAATTTCGTCCACTACTGCGCCTAACGATGAAATTTGATGGCGTGGATATTGGATGTTCGATTTTTATAAATCGATATTTCGATTATTAAAAAAATCGCTGGTTCGAAATAATTTACTCGAATTGTCACTTGACATTCGGTGAACGTAATACACAAAAACTTGGTAGTAATTTTCACTAATTACTTTAAAAATACTCAAAAACTAGGAGCACAAAATAATACGTGTAGTGTATGCCACTTCTAGCACGCCAACCTGGATTGAGCATAAAACCTCTCGACGAGTAACTTCGACGTATTAATACGCCGTGAAAAGTAGTACTAATATAAAATTGGTGGCATTTGATTTTATCGATCTTTTCATACTAAATAATAAATATATACATGTTAGCAAAATTAATAAAGGGTCTTTTGACAAAATTAGTTAAATAAAAATATAACATTCGGAATAAATTTGACCGAGGCGTTGATTGGTCGTAAATTGACAACAGGGTTGGCATGGTGACATTCTGGAATGTTACACATGGCCTGATAAAGTGTGTGAGAAAGAGAAATATGTGAAAGGAAAAAATTAAAGTAAGAATAACAGCTGGCACACAAAGCGCATTTGCACTGAACGTGGTGCTTAACAGCAAGGTCTTTGCCAAGCCAGTCAAAATAAGAATGCACAAACGATAATGAGACTTCGAGTGATTATAATGCGGAGATAAGACCCTGAGAAAGCAAAAACAAGTGACGTTGGAAGTGTGGGAAATAAAGATCATGAAAAAGATATATGATGGAAAGTGCATTGATAGGCAATGGGTCAGGCGAACCAACCAAAACATTTTTAAATTCCCCAAGAGCTTTAGATTTGAGGGAACAAACATGAGAAGTAGACCGAGGAGTCGGAGGAGAAGCGAAGTAGAGGAGGGTTCAAATGTGATAGGTTTAGCGAGTTGCGTGAACGAAACAATGGATAATAATATACATAATTAAGGTATTTAAGGTAATCGGTGCGATTTTGATTGCATTTTACAATATAACAATTTGGTTATGACGGTTATTGATATATAGAAAATGCAGTTGAACACCTTACAAAATTTATCCAGAATGCGGCTTGGTTTGCAACTCCTGACTCCAATACAAGCTTCATTAAGGAATCGTCACCAATAACAATCAAAGAAAAAATTGCAAAAAAGAGAAGAGCTCGCAAACAGTGGCAAATAACAAGATCTGTAGAAGACAAAAATAAATTTAATAAGGAAATTAGAGAACTAAAGGCATTACTTCGTAGCCACAAAAATCAATCATTTAATGAATATGTTGGTAACCTGTCAGCAACAAAAGCAAACGATTATTCCTTGTGGAAAGCTACAAAGAATATTAAACGACCACAACAACATATACCACCAATTAAAAATGACAATGGAGAATGGGTAAGAAGTGATAAGGACAAAGCTTACGTTTTCGCAAAACATCTTTCAGGGGTATTCAAACCATTTCCTTCTACTCTCAGAGAAGAGGAGACTTCTGAAATTCTTCATTACTTGGAAGCACCATTCCAAATGGATTTACCAATCAAAACTTTCAAAGTAAAAGAAGTTAAACGTGTCTTACTATATGAAATAAATCCAAAGAAAGCTCCTGGGTTTGATCTAATAACAGGAAAGATATTACAGAAACTCACACCAAAATGCTTAAAGCTTCTAACATTTATCTACAATACTGTTATACGACTACAATACTTCCCTAGCCAATGGAGAGTTGTTCAAATTATCCTCCTACCAAAACCAGGCAAAAATATGGAAGAAGCATCATCGTATCGCCCTATCAGTTTGCTACCTATTCTTTCTAAAATATTTGAAAAACTTTTGCTTAAACGTCTTAAACCGATAATAGAAAAAAGGAAACTTATACCTAGCCACCAATTTGGTTTTCGAGGTCAACATGGCACTATCGAGCAAGTGCACAGAATCACTAAAAAGATAAGTAATGACTTGGAAAATAAGAGATACTGCTCTGCTGCGTTTCTGGACATCAGTCAGGCCTTTGACAAGGTGTGGCACGAAGGATTGTGTTACAAACTTAAGAAGAATCTACCGTACCACTTCTACCAAATATTAAAATCCTACTTAAGTGATAGACATTTCTTGGTAAAACATCATGAAGAATATACCGACCTTCACACAATCAGTTCGGGAGTGCCGCAGGGTAGTGTATTGGGACCGATTCTTTACCTATTGTATACGTCAGACTTACCAACAACAAGACTAACAATGACAGCTACGTTTGCTGACGATACAGCTATACTGGCATCTCATATCGACCCTAGGTTGGCTTCTAAAAATCTTCAAGATAACCTAAACAAAATCCAAGATTGGCTCCACAAGTGGAGAATAAAAGTCAACGAAACAAAATCTATTCATGTGACGTTTACAATGAGAAGGGAAACTTGTCCGCCGGTAAAACTGAACAATTGCATATTACCTCAAGCTGATGATGCCAAATATCTTGGTATGCATATCGATAGACGACTAACATGGAAAAAACATATTTTTACGAAACGTAAACAACTCGGTATTAAGCTCAGCCAAATGAATTGGATGGTTGGCAGACATTCCCAGCTATCTCTTGAGAACAAACTTCTAGTCTACAAATCCATAATTACACCGATATGGACATATGGTATACAGCTTTGGGGAGCTGCTAGTACGTCGAATATTGAAATATTGCAAAGGTTCCAAAACAAATTTTTGAGAATGATTGTCAATGCTCCATGGTATGTGCCGAATTATGTCATCCAAAAAGATTTACAAGTAAAATCAGTTCATGAAGAAATCAAAAAATCCCATGAGAGATATGCAACTAGATTGGAGGCACACCCCAACAAATTGGCCAATAAACTGATGGACAGTACCAACGAAGTAAGAAGATTGAAAAGATTCGAACCTAATGACTTACTTACTCGATTCATTTAACAAACTTGGTAATAGTCAAAATTAAACTTTTGAATAATTTTTAAGGAAACATTTAATGGAATGTTTCTAACATGACTTGTATATTATCATCACATTTACTTATTGTTTAATTTGAACAGATTGTAAATATTAATGGAAATAAAAAAAAAAAAAATTATCAAATGGAAGTAATCGTTCAGTATATAATTGAACATCCAATATTTCGTTCAGGAAAGTGTAATCCGTCCGATTCTAACGAATTGAAGGCAAATTACGACGAACTAAGCAACCTTCTTAATTTGGAACCGAGTGGTGCAAATAAAACAGCACAGCAATGGAAAATTGTGAGTAGTTAATTTTTTATACAAAAGTTTACCGAGCTAAGTTAGAATACCAATTGTTTGCTAGTTCTAATTAATAAATTTTCAGTTTATTTCTGAATGGAAGTCGAGAGTGAGGAAGAAGGCCCGAACTTGCCGTAAAAGTTTAATCGTGACAGGTGGAGGTGGTTGGGGACCGAAATCCTACTCACACCTCCTCGGGGTGGTCCCTGGTAACTTGCGGAGGACCCTCAGAGATCGGGCGCGAACCCCGGTGGATGGGGGAAATCTGCAAGGCTGACGTGAGAGGTAACAACAAGGGGACGAACACCAGTCTCCCCCAACGCCAAGCTGAGGGAAGTCGACCCGACAGCGGTGCAGACCGGACAGACCGGGTCAAGACTCTGCACACCAGGTTGCAGAGTGACGAGCCTCGCGGGCTACTACCTAGTGGCTCCCAACACGCATCAGACCAAAGCGATTCGGGTGATGCCGGGGGGTCAATGCGATCAGCCCGGGCCACGTACTCCGTTGGTGCCCAGCGGGAGCCAGCTAATCCGGTGATGACGCGAGGCCGTAGAAAAACGACCAAGCCGCAGACCATCGCAGACGACAGCGGAAGTGATGCCGAGAAGGTAAATCCCGCTGTCGTCGGGGAGGGGGTTTTAGTCGGTAAGAATCCGACACTACCACCCCAGATTATCGGGGTGGTGTCTTTTGAAGATTTCCCCCTTCCCTGCATTAAAACAAAAAAAAAAAAGTGGAGGTGGTTATCGAAATAATCAGCTTTCCGAATTGGAAAACCGTCTTATGGGGGCTATAGGATAGTTAACTATAACTGGAAATGAGGAGTTGCCCCTAGAAGTGGATCCCATGTTACCAATAAATATTGTTATTGAAGAGAATGCGGCAGAGGTACTCATGGACGAAGCTGCAATGTACGATGAATGTACCAATCGTACTCAATTTTATTGGCGATTTACATTTAGCAACACGCCACCATGCGGTAGAATTTTAAGTTATAATGCTACGTATAACATGCGATCAGTTGTCAGTTGTTAACGTTTAAAACGTGTGTTTATAATTTAAAGAAATTGTTACTGTGTGATATTGTCACGGTTAGATTTGGTTTTTCTAAGTCGTGGAGTTTTGGGGTGTGTAGCTCTAGGGATCATTTAAGTTGGAGCGGCGTAACGAATAATAATTCAAAGTTCATAACAATTAATTATATTAAAAATAAAATAACATATTTACAAGACATATTTACACTAACCTGACAAGTATTATTACGAGGGTGGTTTGATATCCGTACAGAGCAGTCATCGGGGAAGTCATCTTAAAGTAATCCTTAGTGAACTTTTAACAACATTAACACTCGCGGTGTCTGACTTGACCACACGCGTATTCCCGGCGTAACTCACTTTTTAGCCCTCTCTACCTGTATTTAATATCTCTCATCCCACTTAGCTTTTCTGTACGGACTTGAACTATTTTGTTAACATTGCATTTCCCATGACCATGACAAGTACAGGTCATGAAGTTCCAACTACCTCTCGATCTTGCCATAATGCATTTCCCACGACTGTATTCCTGTAATGCTACTCAGCGTTTCCCACACACCTAAGCTAGACATATCGCATCGTAATATTATCTCTCACGTCCTGTTGAACGTGATTGAACTTTCAATAATTTATAATATTACATTTGCTATGTTGTCACGTCTTGCAACAATTAATGTGAATTTGATTTTTGAATTTTTAAATTTTCAATGTGTGTCAATATTATGAATAATAGACGAGTAAATAATGTAAATTGTTGTGTTTACGGCTGCCACAGTAAGAAAGGACGAGAGGAACAACTTAGTAATCATCGTTTTCCTGCAGTAAAGGCAGGTTATGTTGCTGGTGAAAACGAAAAACGACCCCTCTTAAGCGAGTGTGTTCTCTACACTTTCAACAAAACGATTTTATATTACAAGGTAGGTACTCGAATTCTTGTGATGCGGCAGTGAAGTAATGAATTATCTTTCTTTTCAGGTTATGAAAATAAGAGGCCTCGGCTAAAAAAAATGCAGTTCCCTCTCAAAATTTAACTGAAAGAAGTATACAGTCGACAAAATCAAATTGTGATCGGACTAAGAAGTAGAAGAGAGATAAAGTGCATGATGAAAATAAGGAAAATGAAAATCACAATTGAAGAAACTGCTAGTTATAGCGGTCAAGAAACCATCAAAAAACTAACAATGTTAAATTTAGTGGAGAAAGAACAAGAAGCAGTTTTGAGTTTGTTAGAACTTGTGAATGTTTGTGTCAATACGAAAGAAGACAAATCAACTCAAGTGAAAAGTGGGGACATAGTTCTACCATTTACAAATTTAATTGATTCCGAGGCTAAGTTAAAGTCGTTGACTGGTTTAACATCTTTTAAAATGTTAACGATGTTTACCAACATTTTTATTAAACGCTTTCCTCAAACGAAAACTAGCAAATTATCAGTTCGAGAACGTATTGTGCTAACGTTTATGACAATTTTCAGAAGAGGAGGCAAGAAAAACTCGACTAATTGCTAGAGCTCGTGTTCATGTAGAACGAGCAAATCAAAGAATCAGGATTTTCGAAATTTAAAAAAAAACCATTGAATTTGACGCTCATTGCGTCAATTGATGATATCTTTTTGATCATATGTGCTGTCGTTAATATGTCTACACCTATTTTAAGTGATGAAAGATTTTGTAAATAAATAAATTTAAGACAATCACAATTGTTTTATTCAAAAAAATCATCTTTTCTACATATAATATGTAGCATGTTTGAAAAATAATTAAAATGTAACCTATCCCGTGCAAAGTCATAGTCATATTTTATATTAATAGTCACAAACGAATTGCTAAAACTAGAATATAAAATTAAGTCGTACTCGGGCATATTCAATATTGCCATTCCGAATTGGATTTGTCCGTAGTAGGCGTGTTTCTTTTTTAAAACCAGTGTATTATTTTTGTGTTCAATATTATAATTGCAAGTATTTACAAAAGAATCGGCAGGTTGATCTTTTCTTGTAACAGAAAAATAAAATTATTAAATTTAATTGTAACAATTAACAACTGCTTAGATATAATTACCAGATAATTACTAAATGCTTTGGGCCAAAAATATTTAAGAGCTTTATGTTCCCACGATTCTTGAGCATAAGTATACCTAAATTCCATAACATCGTGAACCAGTAAATAAAAATAAAATCACTAATTTTTATTTAGATAATCTTATTACATACCCATGCTTTGCTAGTTCACATTCTGATAGTGTACAGCAAAATAGTTCAAGAAGCTCAGCACTATCGCTTTCCGATAAAGGTTCCAGAGGGATCGGCACCTTCTTTTTGAAACAATCTTGGCTTGCTAATGGTACTGCTGCATATTGGTTCTTGTTTGCAGTTGCCTTCTTTTGCCAATAGCACTTTACATCGGTTGAAGATAATTGCTGAAATTCCAATATGTTGTTTCTAAAACAAAGTAAATTTAGTATAAAGAAATAAACGTATTGTTTGTAATGAATGTTAATAAGTACTTAAATAATGTTTTTTACCTGGTACACAACAGCAAAACAGCAGCAATATGTTTACACTTTCCTGACATCAAAGCTTTACATGTATAAAAACATTTTAAAACTTTAACCTCAGTTTTACTATTAATCGTCAAGTCAACTTTTATTTCATGCGGAGTTTCAGTTAAAGCACTTGTTTGCAGGCATAATATTTTAATTACGTCTTCAGTTTTGCTGATTATTCCATGGGAGATTATGTGACAATGATCCATTATTATTTTTCTTTTGATTACACAAAAACAAATTTCGAAACTGTTGTGTTAAAATGCACTTATATATTTTAGTTTATACAGGTATTAATTTTACAACCAAACTTTTGATACCAACTATCGGATTATTAAAAAGATTAAATTGTTAATTCGCGGCACTACATTTTATATCTGAATTACTAAGAACAATCACGATAAATTAAGATATACACACATTTTTGTCAATTCTCACAATAACATTCACTTCATCACTACGTATCTCGACGGCCACATTGTTTACATTCTAGTGGCGCCCTCAACGGTAATGTAAATCGCCAATAAACATCAATTTGTCGTTAGGAATGGAAACAAACTTATGTATTGATTCTGATTGTTTTCTTTAAGTTATAAGTGTCTATAAAATTTAAGATTAACTAAACCAGCCAATGAAAATCAAAGATTTATTTTCTCATCGTCTTTCTTTAAAGTGTAAAGGCCTTCAAGAGTTAAAGAATTAAAGTGATGGTGATTTTAAGAATTATGATTTGTTGATCATGAAGACTTTGTGTCAACTAAAAAATTATTCGGAGCTTAGATTGTATTGTAAGGCAGCTGCTAATTTCTTAATATAAAAAAATTATATATAGTCTATAGAGCAGCCTTCTGACCGATTTAAAGTTTTGTTGGGAATCACAGCAGTAGTTTGGTGTGATTACTGGTTGAGTTGCTTTTGCTCTCTGACAAAAATCTCTAATTTTTTTTGTTTTAGAATTCTGCCTCAATTTCTTCGAGCATCTGCAATTTATATTTTCTTTTCATGTCTCGGCACACTTTTTGACATTTTCTTCTTCGATTCTTGTAGTTATGTCTACCACCAATAGTTTGCGTCTATGTAATTTTTCTTCTAAAATCTTCTCTATTCCTTATTTCATCTTGGAATTCGCTATCAAAGCAATCTTTATTTTTTCTTTAACTTTTTGCTTCTAGTTCATTTGTCGAATATATTATGGTCATTTCAATGAACTTCGCTCTTTCTTCGATGTATAGATTTTGGACATGTATTCTTAACTTTTCTGTTATTATCTCTTCATATCTATCTCTATTTTCGCTCTCAACAAATTTATTCTTTATATTTCTCTTCTGTTTATCATTTCTTTATCTTTATTGGTTGGCATAATCTGAATTTGACGTAATTCTCCTCCTATATCTTGTATTCATCTTTTATTTCTCTTCTATATTAATATTTGGTATATTTAGTTTATTGGATTACTATTTGGTATTATCTAAGTGTCTTTATGGTTGCCCTGTGTTTATAATAAGTGCTTGCAATACTCATTTATTTTTCTCTTGCAAAATCGAGCAGTACCTTTCTATTTTTGGTTTGAATTCAAGTTCTTGTATTCTTGATTAGATCATTATTTACAAATAAATTTGTACTCTTCAGCTTATTTATGTTTTTCATAACAATCATCTTTTGGTTCCAACTTTCAACCTTTGCAACCGGCATCTCTCCTACACCGTTCCTGGCTATTCCGTATGTTGTCTTAAACTTGACTGAATTCTAATTTCCTACTCTGAAACCAGCTCTATTTCCTTTTCCATTTCTATAACAAATACATAATATTATATAACTAGGATCATAATTATCAATATTAATAATATATCAAAAGGTTCCATCCGCTGCCCCTTAAGAAGAGACTTTAGTTTTCTTTTAAATAAAAAATAAGAACAATAATAATTGATGCTCTCAAGAGCTCGGTTCCACACGAAGAAAGTTTGATAACCCTATTCGGTGTCAACAACATAAATAATTCAGTATGTTCTGATGTCCATATTGTGAACATCACAAATATCATAATGGGTTAGCGACACAAAAACTGTTGTTGTGTTGTTTTACAAAAATTCAATCTCTAGAATGCGACATGATCAGATTGCTTTAGTGTAACTCATTTCTATGTAATTAAATAAGTAAATTCAAGTTAAATCAAGTCCTTTAATAGCATTCGATATCGCTGATATTAAAATCTCACGGCGTGAATTATGCTTAATTGCTATTATTGTCATACCCTTAACGTTTAAAGTGTATAATTTGCAAAATAGATCTACTCAACAACATAATTTTATAGCTTTTTGTCGTTAAATATCAATTAAAATTTTTAAAAGTACGAATGAAAATTCCGGAGACAGCGTTTTCGATCTCTTCTTTTTTTGCTGTTTACTTTAATCGAGATGTTGTTGTTTAGAATTTCCTTGTGTTTCATCCAATCTGTTGAGAATTAGTCGCGAGTGAAGAAACAAATCGTGATTAACAGGATGGGTTTGTGGTTCGAGGATAGGGATGTATATTGTAATCCCTTTGATCAACTAGAAGTCGATGGTAGAGGGAGTGTGACCTCGTTGGTGAATGTCGTGTTCATCTAGGAACCAGATGATAAAGTTGCTGGTTTGTTTAATCCTGCGTAACTTCCAGCCAATTCTTCAATTTGAAAATGACGTGATATCTATTCAAGCAATCAATCAAAATACTCTTTAATTACATCAAATCTTAACTACATACTATTTTGCAAATCAATATTTACAATTATATTTACAAATAATACATATTATTTACACTTGAAGGTTAAAACCGTACCTATCCCAGTGGGATTAAAACAGGTTCAATTGGGGAGGATAATTAGGAATGGGGGTTGGGTAGTGTGGGGTTTCGGGGCAAAAACGAGTGCAAAAAACCCCGCGCCGTGACGTGATATCTATTTATGTATCGCGCTCCCTACATTGAAAGTAACTTATAACTTCAAGGGCAACATAAACACCGAGCGCCGTCTCTCGGTGTATTTTGTAAAAGTTTGTTTCAAGCAGAACCTCTTTAAACCAAAAAGCTTTAGACAGCAATATCAGTTGGTTCTCCCCTAAAGTACAGAATTTTAGTTGATTTTCAGGTATGCTGCAAAAAATGTATGAAGAAGTTAATGTCGCTCTTGGTCATTTAAGAATTGGTAAAGCATGCGGAGTGATGGCTTATTTCCGGAAGTTTTGAAAAATCTATCGATTGATGCGAGAAATTGGCTAAGTACAATACCAATTGCTTTCATACTGGTCAGTTTCATACTGAAGAGTTACAGGCACATCTCCCTGTTATGCTTGGGTTACAAAATTTTATAGAGAATATTTGACAACAGAATTTATCCAATTTTACACACTTTATAACTTCACTCCGAAATACAGTCGACTCTCGATAAATTGAAACTCAAGGGACCAGAGAAGGACCAGAGAAAAATTTCAAATTACCATTAATTATTACCAAATTATCGAGAGATTCAAATTAACGAGTGTTCAAATTATCCAGAGTCGACTGTATTTGACACTTGACAGATATTTGACCTATAAGCGACACCTTGTGAATTTACGTATGAAACTGAGAACAAGAAATATTGTCATACAGAAATTACCTGGTACTTCGTAGGGCGCGTCACCCAAGTAACATTTTTAACCTGGCAGATATCTGCTAGGTATCTGCTAGAGAAATCTCACAGGGCCCCTGTCTCTGTTATCGGATTGCAACAGGGCAACAGGGCTCTGCGACATAATATGAGACAGAGAAAGTGGACACTGTAAACCCTCTGTGACAAATTTGTAGCAAACCTGTTACAGACCTGCCAGGGTACCTGTTAGAGACCTGCCAGGTCTCTGTAACAGAGTCCTAGCAGGTCTCTGTAACAGAGTCTTGTCAGGCCTCTGTAACAGAGTCCTCTGTCAGGTCTCTGTAACAGAATTAACTTTTATCGTAGGTACCACGTGTAAAATAATATTAAATATATTCAAAATAATAAATTTTTGTCACAAAATACAAATCAATGTATTTTTTACTTCTTGGAATCCACTTGGGTGTATTGAACTAATTTAATTCAGGGGTTATACAGTTTTAATTATATATGTATGTATTGCTATGACCAAAAAATGGACAAGAAAGAAACTACTTTTAGTCTAGTATAAAAAAATGAAAGTTCTTTTAAAAAGGAAAGATTTCTCGAGGTCACGGGAACTTATAAAAATAATGCCATATAAATTTGTATGTACAAATAAACAGGTCAAAGAATAATAAAAGAAAAAGATACCAGATGAAAACAAATTATTTTCTTTAAAAAACATGTTCATAATTTATAAATAAGAATGTTAGTTGTAAGAATTTTTGTAATATTAAATAAATTTGTTAACTTAAGAAGTGCCGAATAAAGGTTAAATAAAAGGATATTTTACGTAATGTTAAAATCGGAATGACATAGTGCAGCGGTACGGTATATCCGAGGCCCGCGATGGGACCAAACAAATAGTTCACCGATGAGGCAAGTGGTACGTCACTGATCGGACAGGTGTGTATCGTAGAGCAACTAGAAATAAACAAATCAAAAGTGCGTTAGTCAATTTTGAAACACAGATAAAGGATTAAAAATTATCAACACGGCGGATAAAGCTTACCAATGGAAAAATGGATCCAATTAAAAATTCAAAATCAGGAATGTAAAAGGCGGGATGTAGGTGAATATCCCAGGTAACGGAATAATAACGGGGTTCTTCCAGAAAAAGTAAAAACGGTAAACGGGTTTTTGAATTTCGTGTGCCGTGTAATGGTAGAATTAGCCAAGCTAATTTAATCCGGAAGTAACTAAAAAAAATAAATAAACGTTATAAGTGGGATCAAACCACGTGCGTGAGAAAAAAAAGGAATTAATAATTTGGAGATAACAATAAATTTTGACTTACCTTTTGGAACATCAGAAACTACGGTTTATGAAGAACTTATTCACGATTATCGTACCGACCGATGATCAATAATTGGATTTGGCAATCAAAAACAACACGATTATGCAAGAGCAGCTTGGAGGTTAACTTGGAGCAGTTACAAAAGAATGTGTCAGCAGTTATAACAGTAGGCGTATCGAAGAAGATTAGGTGAGCTCACCCTGCTTTATAAATATTTAACTAAACGTGCCGCGTAGACTACGAGTTCAAATAGAAACAATATTCGCGAGACTAAAAGAAAACATTGGGGTAACTTTAAGTTTGTTATTAATGATTTTTAGAATAAATACATTTGATGTTCATAATTCATAATTTCATATTGCTGTTAAAAAATAAAATTTATTTATTCATCTATTACGTTGTATCTGGTATCATTATTCTTTGAATTCGACGACTTCAATAAGTTTATTCATGAGAATAAAAGTGCACCAAAAAGGTAAGACGTCGAGGAATCTACTCCTGAGAAAAGATTTCATGCTCAATAAAAGAACCAAAAATAAGTTAGAGCTAGCACGAGGTAAAATTCAATACCAGGTTATAAAAATTTTCAATTAAAAATGTATGTGACCCACCATAAGAGGTCGGCACATAGCATTTTATGGCGCCCAACTTAAGGCTCGAAAGAGGGGTAAAATAACACAGTAAAAAAACGCTTAAGAAAGATAAATTGTCATAAAATTTCATATTTGACAGGTGAAAAATATAATTTGTCAAAAATAAAACAAAATAATTATTATAAAAACATTTTTATTTAAATAAATCGAATAATTGATACAGTTAATAAAATTGTCCTATTAAATCAATCAAAATGGCTGATGAAATGGAGACGAGAGCGAGGAAATATGGGAGAAAGACTATTGCCATAGTGGAAAAGGAAAAGTCTTTGGCGGAAGGAGATGCATCCGCAGCCGAGAGAGAAATAGTGGAAGGAGATGCGTCCTTAACAGAGGATGAGGAATTTGAAGTAGAAGGATCAAAAGGAGAAAGCGTGGAAAAAGAGCCACAAACCGAAAAGGTACAGATAGTAGAAACACCACCGACATGGTTCAAACAATATGTAGAAATGATGAATATGAATGCTAAAGAAGCAAAAGAAGATTTGAAAAGAGCCACGAAAGAAGCAAAAGAAGATTTGAAAAGAGCCACGAAAGAAACAAGAGAAGACATGAAAATAAATGCTGAAAAAGCAGAAAAACGCCATAAAGAACTAATGACAATTATGAAAGGATCGCATAGAAGTGTTGTAAATTCAGAAGATAAAAATAAATTGGTGAACGACACAACTACAAAGTTGGAGAACCCAGAAACAGTAAAGTTGGAAGTAATTATAGCAAAAGAAAGCCCAACACCATACACAATTTTAGAAAAGAAATACTACACAACAGCGAGTAGAAAGCAGGTGAAAAGAAGACGCCTGAAAATCAAAAATGCACTGCGAAAGTTAAAATTAAAATCGTGGGTTAACAAAATAAAAAGAAAAACCAATGCGCGAATAATCGACGACGTAAAATTAAAACGGAACAATTTTTATTGCAAAAACGGTTTATTAAACAATACAACAGGTAAAAACTTAAAACTACATAATTTATTAGCAAGAATATTACAAACGGGTAACATTTCGGCAAAATTTATGAACAATTTATTAAACGGTGACATCAAGAAACGTCAAATTAATTATAAATTAAATGACAGTGACAGCTTAAATAATTTCATAAATCGGAAAGCTGTTACGATTTACAAAGTGGCACGAATAAATAAAAATGACACGAATTTTATAATACTAATGGAAGAATTCAAACACGTCAGGTGGAAGACAGCATGTGTGGATTCACTGGAACATAATTCGGAAAATTAAAGATGGAAAATAAATATGACGACTAATGTAAATCTGATTTTAAAGCAACGGATACAGGACTTGAATTTGAAAATTGTTATTATGTTAATTGTTAATGAAGAAGTGGAGGAAAGAGATAATATACGGCGAAACTTAATTAAAAATGGAAGGTGAAGAACAATTTCAAAGGACCGCGGTTTATAAAATAGTAGAAATAGCAAAGGGAAGATTAATGATGGAAAATGATATTTAACACGAGCAAAACTTAAGAAGAATAAAGAAGAAAGATGTAATGAACTGCAGTATAAAAATAGCAGGAATTATAAATTTGATTTATTTAAATAAAAATAACGCGAACGAAAATATAAATGTTAGGTAGGCAAAGATGGATTGAAAAAATTTATAATGAAAAGAGAGACGATTTCAAAGACAAAGGGGGTTTCTGATAAAATAGGTATGCGACGATATTAATTATTACAAAATAAAAGGGGGTTAAATAGTAGAAGTTAAAGAAGGAAGTGACTTGTGTGAAGCACTTCGGAATAATTATTATGAGGTAGAAGTATAGATAGGCCCAATATTACAAAAAGGTTGAGGGTGATATAGGAATATGATGAAGGTAAAAGGTGTAAATGACCGGAAAGAGGTCAAATTAAAGAATTAATTATGGGAAAATATAGTTGAGGGAATTATTGAGTAAACAAAGCAATATGGACATATCGAAATAATGAAGGAAATGAAGCCATTTGTCATGGGTTAACATGAGGAAAAACGAAATCAATTCATAAGATAGTAAGCCACCGACAAGCAAAAGAATTAAATTTAAAGATTACTTAAAAAGTCAACAAGAGGTGTTAAATACAAAAGAAAGTAAAAAGTCAGTTAGAATGAGAGAAAGAAATAATAATTAATGATAATCAATTTGCATAATCAACATGTTAAAATAATTTAATATGAAGTCGATTAGTTTAGTTTGAATAATTTAAAATAGGTTAGTTGTTCTGAGTTTAAAATAGATTAGTTTGTTTACAGGTGAAACAGTTTTGTTTATAAAATTAATTTGAATTTGTTTCATCAATAGAAGATACATGAAGTGAGGAAAAGTTAGACTGTGAATTAATATTTAAAATTTGCTAACAAAAACAAGTTTTGAATCAATTTTAAAAATTAATTAAAAGGGGTTATTTGCTATGACCAAAAAATGGAAAGAAAGAAACTACTTTTAGTCTAGTATAAAAAAATGAAAGTTCTTTTAAAAAGGAAAGATTTCTCGAGGTCACGGGAACTTATAAAAATAATGCCATATAAATTTGTATGTACAAATAAACAGGTCAAAGAATAATAAAAGAAAAAGATACCAGATGAAAACAAATTATTTTCTTTAAAAAACATGTTCATAATTTATAAATAAGAATGTTAGTTGTAAGAATTTTTGTAATATTAAATAAATTTGTTAACTTAAGAAGTGCCGAATAAAGGTTAAATAAAAGGATATTTTACGTAATGTTAAAATCGGAATGACATAGTGCAGCGGTACGGTATATCCGAGGCCCGCGATGGGACCAAACAAATAGTTCACCGATGAGGCAAGTGGTACGTCACTGATCGGACAGGTGTGTATCGTAGAGCAACTAGAAATAAACAAATCAAAAGTGCGTTAGTCAATTTTGAAACACAGATAAAGGATTAAAAATTATCAACACGGCGGATAAAGCTTACCAATGGAAAAATGGATCCAATTAAAAATTCAAAATCAGGAATGTAAAAGGCGGGATGTAGGTGAATATCCCAGGTAACGGAATAATAACGGGGTTCTTCCAGAAAAAGTAAAAACGGTAAACGGGTTTTTGAATTTCGTGTGCCGTGTAATGGTAGAATTAGCCAAGCTAATTTAATCCGGAAGTAACTAAAAAAAATAAATAAACGTTATAAGTGGGATCAAACCACGTGCGTGAGAAAAAAAAGGAATTAATAATTTGGAGATAACAATAAATTTTGACTTACCTTTTGGAACATCAGAAACTACGGTTTATGAAGAACTTATTCACGATTATCGTACCGACCGATGATCAATAATTGGATTTGGCAATCAAAAACAACACGATTATGCAAGAGCAGCTTGGAGGTTAACTTGGAGCAGTTACAAAAGAATGTGTCAGCAGTTATAACAGTAGGCGTATCGAAGAAGATTAGGTGAGCTCACCCTGCTTTATAAATATTTAACTAAACGTGCCGCGTAGACTACGAGTTCAAATAGAAACAATATTCGCGAGACTAAAAGAAAACATTGGGGTAACTTTAAGTTTGTTATTAATGATTTTTAGAATAAATACATTTGATGTTCATAATTCATAATTTCATATTGCTGTTAAAAAATAAAATTTATTTATTCATCTATTACGTTGTATCTGGTATCATTATTCTTTGAATTCGACGACTTCAATAAGTTTATTCATGAGAATAAAAGTGCACCAAAAAGGTAAGACGTCGAGGAATCTACTCCTGAGAAAAGATTTCATGCTCAATAAAAGAACCAAAAATAAGTTAGAGCTAGCACGAGGTAAAATTCAATACCAGGTTATAAAAATTTTCAATTAAAAATGTATGTGACCCACCATAAGAGGTCGGCACATAGCAGTATATGTAGTAATTCTTATTAATTTGATTTATTTATTTGCTAAATTCCATTCTGTCCAGACCGTTACTTATCTGAACGTATATTATACCTCAATATATTGTTGATGCTGCACCTGCCTATCTGAAAATAAGATTAAATTTTATAATTTTTTTTTAACATACCTAGATTCGAACCTATGCCGGCATCCATTGATTGTTTAGTAACTTCGCGCTTTAACCATTTACCTACGGAGACCTTACGTATTTATTTTGAAATTATTGGTAATATGGTCACACTTTGACCATATTGACAATCTTCTCTCTTACATATTTTTATTTCAAATTGTGAAGAAAACAATAAGTCACAATTATATTCTATCACACAGAAAACAAATGTCAAATGGTCGCTGTTGACTACAAAAATATAATAAGGTTTTTATACCTTTATTATATTTATTATGACAAATAAATAAGTATAATATTGAAAAATTGTAAAAAAGACCATTTTTATGAAAACCACGTGGTATAAGGGCCTTCTTAAGGAATATCTGCATTTTTATAGTTTTGAGATATTTCATGTTTTACATTAGAATTTTACATTCATTAATTAGATAGGTTTTCATCCAATTTCATGGTAAATTTAACGTTCTCTTTAACTTTAAAGTTAATTTTAAATTATTTTGATTGGTTGGTTTGAAAAAATTGACCAATAAAAGTTTATTTTAACTAAAAATTTATTTTAACAATTCTAACCAATCAGAATGAAGAGAAATTTCATCGGTAACAAAATTCTTGATTCTGATTCTTTAAAATTATAACACGCATTATTATGTTGATACCTTATCTGCTGTAATACTATTAAAAGTATATGGTAATGAAATTAAATGAATTGTTAAAATTGAAATTAATTAATTATGACATAAATAAATAAGTATAATATTGAAAAATTGTAAAAAAGACAATTTTTATTAAAACCACGCGGTATAAGGACCTTCTTAAGGAATGAATATCTGCATTTTTATAGTTTTGAGATATTTCATGTTTTACATTAGAATTTTACATTCATTAATTAGATAGGTTTTCATCCAATCTCATGGTAAATTTAACGTTTACTTTAACTTTAAAGTTGATTTTAAATTATTTTCATTGGTTGGTTTGAAAAAATTGACCAATAAAAGTTTATTTTAACTAAAAATTAATTTTAACAATTCTAACCAATCAGAATGAAGAAAAATTTCATCGTTAACAAAATTCTTGATTCTGATTGGTTAAAATTATAATACGCATTAAGCATTATTGTGTTTATCCGTAATACTATTAAAAGCACTACCTAAATCGTATTGAAATTAAATGAATTGTTAAAATTGAAATTAATTAATTAAGACAAATAAATAAAGAAGTATTATATATTGTGGTGTTTCACTGCTATGGTATAAAATATCAATAATTTTGAATTTAAATAAGCACTTGAAAATCATAAATTGCATGAGGTTTCTTGAAAACAAAAGTAAAGTTCCAACAGGTAATTTGAAAGCTCTGATGAAGTCAGGTCATTACGATAAGTAAGAGGCAGGATTTGTTCATCAATGATACACAATAATAATAATAGAAATTATGAATTCCAAATTTAGTATTTAATAATTCACAGAAAATTTGTTCAATGTTTAATTAAGGTTTAGATTTGTAAAAAATAGGATAGATTATAAGAAGTGAGGTAGATAAACAATAAATTTACGTTATTCGTTGTGAACATTAACGAAGGATGCAGCAAATCGTCATCCGAGACTGAAACACGTAAAGTGTAACCAGACGGCAAGGTTACTAATGGCAACGCTGGAAGAGAGAAAAATTAATTAAATGACATTTTAATAAAGTGAAGCCATTATCAAGAAAGCAGTATACTTACATAAAAAAATATATCAAAGGGTGATAAAAATTTAAATATCGTCAATAACCCTGGTTACGAAAAATAAACAAAAAAGGGGCTTCTTCACACAAGTGCGACTGGAGAGGGACGTGTAGATCTCGTCTCCGTAGATAAAATTGTAAATTGGATCAAAGATCCAATATTAATGTGTGAGAAACTACAAAAGAAAAGTATTTCATTAATTTGCGAAAAGTTGCAAAAAGAATTAGTAAGGTTATATTTCAAAATAAAGGTGAAAAATACCTACCTTCGATAATTTAGTGAAGTGATGATAAGTGAATTGAAGAAAATTTGATACATAATCTTTCCTTACTGCTCTAATGAGAAGTCAGCTCGGAAAAGATTAAGTCCACGCAGAAGGATAAAACCATCTACTTTAATTTTGCGTGGGGCCCTGGTGTTAGGTTTTAAACTAGCTCGTTATAGCCTGGAAGCGAGAGTCGTGGATCGTGTGAAAGAAACACCCCGGAGAGATCAAGGAAACAGCTTTGCTAACACAACACAATTAAAATTAACAATAAGAAGTTCATTGTCAGAAGGCAAAGATATACGCGATGTCGGATGTAAGAGGTGTTAGCCGACCAAAACAAGCACAGTAGCAACGACATTGCCACCGAAAATCACTCCCAAACATAAACCAAGGGCACATTCGAATGGTTATATAAAAATCCCACGATAAAGTGGAACCATATCGAATCCCCAATGATAAAACAAAAGACAGCAATCTCGGTGAAATGCCGCACCCTGTATATGGGTCGAACATCGCAGCCTTTCATAAAAAAAGAACATAAAGCAAAATAAACACACAAAAAAATGTTCAACATAGAATTTCAAATATGAAATTCGAACGTACTACGATCATTTTGGAATTCCTCCGTCAATGCATTTTACCATAAGCTATTCGATGTTATAAGTGGAAATAAATACCCTGAACAAGTTAATTAAATAAAACACAAATATCAATAATTAATAATTAAAAGTTTATTACATATCAACCTGAACATTCGATCCATTTCACACTTGCGAGTGCGAACTGGATAAGATAAACTGATATCACCTCGCCGCAAGAATATAAAATTGCAAGGCTATCGCAATCTTGGCGACCACTCTAAGAATAAAAAAATGCATGACAAAAAGGCAAACCAAAATGTTACACATAAAAAATACATAAATTGGTCAAGGGTGAACTCCAACGTCATCGTTCTCCAGGTGTCGGAAGAACATTTGGCCAAATTAATTATCACGTAACTGTGAAGCAATTAACAAAATTATTAGGTGACTTACCATTGTGAAATGAAGTAATATTTCACAGGAAGTATTGACCATGGGTCCAACAAAAAATGTACGATCCGGGAAAAATCAACCATCCCTCAAATCACGAATGTAACATCCCCATGAAGGGTTTGGAGCGCAAGATCCAAAAAACCATTCGTATTGATGGATGGGAACCCTCACAAAATCGAATCATCCCTCTTCAAAATTTTGAACCAAATTTTAATGATAAATTACCTCACAGCACTTTAAAACATGACCGGAGCGTTTTTGAGCTCACCAATGAATTTTTATCATAGCATGCGCGAGTTTTAATCTCCGTCAAATACGTTCGCTATACAGAGTGCTACGAAATATGTCGCTAGATGTTAAAAGTTGAATTTATAAATTCAACGTTGTTGCGAAAAGTGAAAATTTTTCGTAACAAATTGCATCCAATAGATTTTGGAGCACCAACGAAGATTTCACAAGCTGATTACCAAGAAAATTCTGGATTCTTCACCAAGCGTGGATCATTTGATGCACACAAGAAAGTTAAGACAAACAACGCCGACATCTGTGATTGGTAAGCTAAACTTTATTAACTACTACGCACCAAAAGTGAACGATTCGAAACGTAATTCGCGCGAAGTTCGAGTTTTATTTGCGCTTAATTAGATTTAATTTGATTGTTAAAATTTGTTATTTTTAGTTTAAGTTTTGGGGATTTAATATTTATTTTTCATTTTTGTTCATGTGTTTATTTTTGAGAAAATAAAATGGTTTATAATTTTGATCCAGTTGCGTATCATTGAGGAACAAATTTTCCTCAACAAAAATTTTATTTCAGGAAAAGTTAAGAGTTGCCCTCAAAGGAATCGACTACTGAGTTTAAGTGTGCTTCATGCAAAAAGTCTTGATTAAAAATAAATAAAAGAACCAGGAGCTAGCTAAAAGAATTTTACTAATACAGAAAGATTAAATTTTTACATGCGATCCTTCTATAAGCTGAAGGAAATCATAGTAATATGTATTTTGCAAATAAATGTCACAAAAAAAATTATCTGCAACAGAGTACCTAGCAGGGCCCTGTCATAGATAATTTTCAGGGCTTTGCAAATTACCTGCAACAGAGTATCTGACAGGGCCCTGCTACAGATACTTTACAGGGCTTTGCAAATTACCAGCAACAGAGTACCTGCCAGGGCCCTGCCACAGATATTTTACATAGCTTTGCAAATTACCTGCAACAGAGTACCTGCCAGGGCCCTGCCACAGATATTTTACAGGGCATTGCATATCACCTGCAACAGAGTACCTGCCAGGGCCCTGCCATAGATACTTTACAGGGCTTTGCAAATTACCTGCAACAGAGTACCTGTCAGTGCCCTGCCACAGATATTTTACAGGGCTTTGCATATTACCTGCAACAGAGTACCTACCAGGGCCCTGCAACAGGTACTTTACAGGGCTTTGCAAATTACCTGCAACAGAGTACCTGCCAGGGCCCTACCACAGATACTGTACAGGGCTTTGCAAATTACCTGCAACAGAGTACCTGTCAGTGCCCTGCCACAGATATTTTACAGGGCTTTGCAAATTACCTGCAACAGAGTACCTGCAACAGAGTACCTGCCAGGGCCCTGCCACATATACTGTACAGGGCTTTGCAAATTACCTGCAACAGAGTACCTGCCAGGGCCCTGTCAGGGCCCTGCCACAGATACTGTACAGGGCTTTGCAAATTACCTGCAACAGAGTACCTGTCAGTGCCCTGCCACAGATATTTTACAGGGCTTTGCAAATTACCTGCGACGGGGTACCTGCCAGGGCCCTGCCACAGATATGTTACAGGGCCCTGCGCATAATTCCTTATAGACACCTGACAGGTATCTGTAAGAGGTCTGCCATAAGAAACCCTGTTATAACCACCTGGCAGAAATTTGCCAGGGCTCTAACAGAGAAATTTTAATTTCACCAGGGAAAAATGTTACTTGGGCAGCTTCAACATTAGGAATATCGGCTCTAGCATTAGTATATATTCTGCACCTAAGTGCTCTGTCCCAGTATGGACAGTAAGCTCTCACACTTAATAAGTTGATTCTATCCTAAATTGCACAATGGAATTAATTTAAGGAGTAGTAAAATCTGAACCCTAACCTTGGCTTCAAGGTCGATAAGCTAGTCCTGATACGAAAGGGCAACAAGTCCCCAGAAGACCCCACCTCGTAAGGCCCATTTGCCCTATAGATCACGTAGGCCTTTAAACGTTACATTTACAACATCGAAGACATTTTTTTCATTAATAATAATTACATATCAATAATCAGAACACAATAATGTAAAATACAGAGTTCTATAAGCTGATCTGATAACCATATTATCGTGTAGGGAATACGCCCATCAGCGATATCCGCTTTCAAAATTCTTGCTTATGTAAGAAGATCACATGGCCATTTTCTCTTCAGTCGTCTATATATGTTTTCCTGGATGAGTTGTGAGGTGCAAGGATTGGGGTGGTCTTGCAGCCTTACATTGTGTTTGTTTGCGCGTTTTCTAATTTCCTCAATTATATAGTTGATCTTTAGGTAACTATGCAAGGTTTGATTGGTTACATACCATGGCGCATTTACCATTATTCGGAGTGCCTTGGATTGAAACGTTTGTATTAACTTTATGTTTGACTTACTAGCGCATCCCCATAGCTCTATTCCGTAGGTCCAAATGGGCTCAATGTTAGCCTTATATATAAGCACTTTGTTTTCAATGGAGAGGATTGATCTTCTTCCAAGCAGCCAATACATTTTCCTAATTTTCAAGTCCATTTGCTTCCTTTTTTTTCCTAATGTGCGTCTTCCACGTTAACTTTCTATCGAGGTATAGTCCGAGATATTTTACATCCTCCCTCTGCGGTATTTGTATGCCATTAATATAGATGGGTGGACACTGTAGTCGATTCAAGATAAATGTAACGTGCATGGATTTTACTTCATTTACTCTCATTCTCCTCTTAGACATCCAATTCTGCAGGAGGGACAGAAGTATTTGCAAACTTCAGAAGCTTGTTGGGCATTGTCGTGTCTTGCTAGAATAGCAGTGTCATCTGCAAATGTGGCAATCTCTGTGTTTGTAGTGACAGGCAAGTCGGCGATAAACAGCAGATACAGCACCGGACCAAGACCACTGCCCTGTTGCACTCCCGATGCTATGGGGCAGATATCAGAGACTACATCATCTTGCTGTACTTGGAAATGTCGGTTTTGCAAGTAAGAATATAACACAAGGTAGTAATGTTGAGGCAAGGTTTGTTTAATCTTAAATAAAAGTCCCATGTGCCAGTCTTTGTCAAACGCCTGTTTTATGTCCAGGAAGGCTGCTGAGCAGAATTGTTTTTCTTCTAAAGTTCTATAGATAGTATCCACTATTCGGTGGCATTGCTGTATAGTTGAATGCTGTTGCCGAAATCCGAACTGGTGGTTTGGTAGTAAGTCATCCAGAAGATTGGTTTCATTTAAACGTTTAAGGACAATTCTTTCAAGCAGTTTGGAAATGACCGGCAGAAAGCTTATTGGCCGGTACGAGGATGTATCCGTAGGAGGTTTACCCGGCTTCAAAATTAGAATAATTCTGGCGAATTTTAGTTGCATTGGCCAGTATGACAATCTTCGAATAGAATTAAACAATATTGTCAAGAATTTTATTCCTAAATTAGGCAATTATGAGAGTACTTTACCCGTTATTAGATCGTAGCCTGGAGCCTTGGACTTCTTTAGCATACTTATTTGTTGTTTAAGTTCGATTTTGCGGATTTTCCTTATCGGTAGCGACATCTGTAGAGGGGCTTCTAAGAATTTGTTAACATCTTCATCTGGTTCATCAGAATAAGGTTTGAAGACCTCTGATAGGTGATGTGCGAAAAGCCTTTTCATCGCTCGATTTTGCCCAGGAATTGTTTGGGTTCCGGAGAGGCGGGATGGTAATTTGTGGCCTCTTAAATCCTCTTGTGGCTCTCCATATAGAGTGGTTCTTGTTAGATAAATTTTTTAAGTAGTAACCAAAAATTTCATTCTTCGCTTCCTTAAGTTTTCTTTTAAGTATTTTTGATAGGCGGTTATAATCAGATTTGTCCAAAGGATTAGTACTACGCTGCCATCTTGCTCTGGCTCTTCGCTTTTCTTTTATCAGTTCTCTGATTTCCATAGGGATATTACATTGATTATTTGTTTTATTTTCTAGCGAGGGAGTTGAAATCCAGCCAGCATTTTGAACTGTCGATACGAAGTGGTCTGTTGCGTGTTCTAATTCAGTGTTGGTCTTAATGCTTAATGTAAAATTTAAATTTTGATTTATGTAGGTACTCTTTGAAATGATCCCAATTAGTGCGTTTGTTATATAGAGTTGGTCTTGGTTGCTTCCTAATAATAGTTGAACCCATCGTGAGTATAACTGGGGTGTGGTCCGATATTAAATCTAAGTTTGATTGTAGTTCAATAAAATTTGTTGAAATTCCATTAGTTATAAAGAAATCTAGCAAGTCAGGAATCTTATCAGGATCAGCAGGCCAATAGGTTGGTTCACCCGATGAAAAGATACTGTAGTTGTTGTTATCTATGAGTTTAAGGAGTTATCTTCCCTTCGTAGTTATCAGTCTGGAGCCCCAAACAGTATGCTTTGCATTGAAGTCTCCACCTGCAATAAATTTTTGGCCAAGCATTGTAAAGAAAGGTTCTAAATGTTCCTTTTTAATATTGTGCCTGGGTGGGCAGTAAATTGCAACTATTTTTAGTTTACCATGTAGTTGTTTAACTTGGATTGTAGTGGCTTGAAGAAAATCGTTTTCGCATTTATTTACCTCGTGATGTGCCATTGTTCCTCTAATAATGATAGCAGTCCCCCCCCCATGAGCTCTTCCATCTGGATGATTTGAGAGGTATACTTTGAAATTTGGTATTTTTATGTATGATCGAGAAGTGCAGTGTGTTTCCAAAACGAGGAGAATGTCTATATTATTATTTTTTATGAATATTTCTGTTTCATTGATTTTTGATTGGAGGCCGTTGGCGTTCCATAAGGCAATTCTTACGTAGTCTGCCATTAGGGTATCAATTTACCAATGACTGTATTTAATAAATTGATCATTAGTGAATTCTGTTGCATAAGTTGGTTGAACATGTTTTTGAATTCGTTAAGAAATCCTCGAGAAATCCTGATAGTGATATATCTTCCTTATGGCTTTCATTGTGTGAGTTATTGTTTAGCGCTTCTGCATATGAAGGTCTGTAGTTTTGGTTATAGTATGTTCGTGATGTCTTGTTTAGGGTTGGACTTGAGGATTGAGGTGGTATATTGTTGTTCAATGAATGTGTACGCATCTTATCTTGTTGATGCGATTTGTTTTTGTATTTATCTTGTAATTCTCTGTATACTGTACAGCCTTTATAGTTTGCTGAATGTGACCCGTTGCACAGAATACATGTTGCTGGTGTATCTTTAGATTTTTTACAAATTTTTGTGTCGTGATGTCCTCCACATTTTACGCAAGCAAATGGGCGATTACAATAGGCTGTCGTGTGGTTATACATTTGGCACCTTGTGCATTGAACTATTTCGGTATTTCTTAGGGGCGGTTCAACCCGAATGGTCCTGTTTTGAAGATATTTTAAGTCATATATTGCTTTATTATTTTCAGCTGGTTCCAAATCAACATAGAATAGTGGTAGTGGGTCTTTTGATGCACGATGTTTAATATTGGTTACATTTCTTACTTTAAATCCTTGAGTGCATAATTCTTCCTTTATTTCTTCTGTGGGAGTTGATTGATGTAGATGTTTAATTACTACTCGATATGGCTTAACCTCTTTTAGTTGGTAAGTATGATGGACAATATTTTCCTTTTTTAAGTATTTAATCATTTTTCGATAGTTCTCTGTGGTGATTACATTTATCTTCACTACGTTGTTCGCTAGAGTTTTTGTGATAATTTGCTCTTGTTCTAGTACATCATTTAAGGTTTTAATCATATCCTGATAATTTAATACTCCGTGTATAAAAATTGGGGGTGGTCTATTAGTGTTATTAGCCTGGCTATGGTCAGTGGAGGCTTCATCATTATTAACAATTGTTGTGAGCGGGAGGAATCTGTTGTTTTGTATTAATGGTGGTGTTTCAGTTACGGGAGAACTGACCCGTTTTCTTTTATATCTTCCCACTTCTTGCCAGGAATGATTTTTAGTCTCCACGTTGATGTTGAACACAGGATCCTGATTCATTGATTCTGATGTCTCGGCATCTGTAGCCATATTATGATGAATTAACCGCCCGAGGAGCGGTTAATACACAATATTTGTTTTGAATTGGTTTATTAATAAGTACCTATGACTTTTCAACCAATTATTAGATTATAATTTTGCATACGTTTGGATATTTATCGCACTATCACTCGGTACATAGAAAACACGTCCAATACGTTCCAATGCTAGCTCGCGAATGATCGAAGACATGAGATTAAGAAACAAGTTAGAGTTTCTCTATTGTGTTATTAGCCACATAATAGCTGATTTTTACTTTCCGAACCCCTAGGTAAGGAAAGTATTGTTATCAGGCACAATTTGACCCCCCAATTTTTTGACAGATGTTCACGTTTTGAGGTCCCCTGAATCCATTATTATCATTTTTGGAAGGATGTCAGTATGTATGTATGTATGAGTGTGTGTGTGTATGTACGTCTGTGAACACGATAGCGTCTAAACGAAGCAAGCAAATCATTCCAAATTTTGCATATAAGCTTTTTCCTGTCGTAGGACGAAGCCAGATGAAAATAAATTAAATCGTGTAACGGGAAAGGGGGGTTTACCTGGAGCTATTATGACATTATACGTCATAACTTCGAAACGAAATTAAATATGTAAAAATATTAATAACAAAAAATTAGCGCTATGGAATTTCCTACATTTTTTGTCCTACAAGTTTTTCTCTAAAATATACAGGGCATTTCAAAAATTTTTGTATTTGTAAAAAATTTTTGTATTTGTAAATAAAATAGTAAACCGCATTCTACTAACGAAAATAAGATGAAAAGTTTCTAATAACATGGGTCCAAAAATGCTTCGTTTGCAAGATATAGGCATTCAAAAGTTTTTTTCTTCCTATTTTGGCAAAATATGAAATTTTTCATCGATTTACTGTTGAAATTATGTAACCATTTTATCTAAAAATATAATATAAAAATTTGCGTCTGTTCGGAAAGTTATGCAATGGCCACATCAGATTTTTTTTATAAGAATTATAATTTATAAAATTTATTTCTAGCTATTCTTATTAGTAACAATTCCGATAGTATGTGGGGATGTTTCACATATTTTGTCGACTACCCCAGAACCTCAGTATCCACCCCGTCCTTATGCTTTTGGCTATGCCGCTGGAAGATTTCCTGGACATATCGATCGAACTCATTCTGAAATCAGCGATGGAGCTGGGACAGTAAAAGGTAAAATAAAATATTATCACTATTTTTGTAATTATCGAGATACCATTTCAGGTTCTTATTCATATGTTGACCCACGTCATCAAATACGGACAGTCGAATACGTAGCAGATAAAAACGGATTTCGTTCAATTTCCAACAAAAATCCACCTCCATTACCAACAGACTCCCCAATTGTTGCAGCAGCAAAAGAAAAACATTTATATCAATATGGAGTAATAGCAAATGAGTATCAATCGTCTCCCAATGTTGTGCTGGTACCTGTAGATACCAACGCAGTTCATTATGCCAAAGTCAAGCATGCTAATTTATTTCAGCAAATAGCAGAGGAACATGCTAGAATTGCAGCTGAACGACATGCTCTCAAGTTAGAATTTGAAGCAACATCTGAAATCAACGATGTGGAAAAACATAAGTAAAGTGGAAAATTTGAACACATTTTGTTTATAATAATTTCTATATTTTAATCAAGTAAAGTTTCCTAGATTTGTGTAAATACATAATTGAAAATTAAAAATTTTTATTCTGTTTCCGATTTGTTTTTCAAGATTTTCCATCTGAAAATAATTTGTTTATTATAACTACAATTTCAGGAAAAATTTAAACTTACAGTAGCAAGCTCGTTCCGAAAATATATAATGCAATGGCTGGATAAAAAAATGTTTGGATGTTGCTGTTGCGGGTGTTGGAGAAAATAACCTTAACGTATACTTCGGTGGAAATTAAAACGGAAATTGCCATCGTAATTTGAATTATTGACTGCATTTTTGCGGTGTCGTTTTTCGACACGTATTTTGTTGCTTGCGAATGAATTCCTACGGGCCCCAATGGTTCAAATATATTCAGAACTAAACCTAAAAATAATATAAAAACATTATTGCATGTTAGAATTTTCCTAAATTGAGAAGAGTATGAGAGTGAGTAGCGGATCTTATCAATGCACCATCAATTAATGAATGGGTTTGCTGATCATCCAGTATTTATTAGCTTTATTAGGCACTGATGTTCAGGGTGAGGCAGACCGCCCTTATCAGGCATTTTTTTCAAAAACGGTTAGTCATGGAAGGCTGGGAAAAAATTTCGATCGCAGAAGCCTCCATAAAAAATCTAATGGTTATACTGGCATTTCCCAGAAATGTTCTGAAAAGTTTGCTCTGAAATGACTTGCCCCGAGAGTCGAGTTTTTTTTATTGCCACCACCCCGATTTTTCGACATTTTGGAGGAAACTTTTCATGATGCCAACATTTTCGGGGTATTCCAGTATCACAATTCGATTCTGCATGTAGGTTTTTGTGGGCAAAATGTTTTTCCGAACCCTCTGCTATAACTAACCGGTGTTTAAAAAAGTGCTTGATACTGGCAGTCTGCCTCATCCTGTACATTTATGTAATAACCATAAACCTGGAAATCCGGATTCTATACCTGGTCACGCCGACTACACGCTGTGATCTAAAGGTTCCAAGCGATGATGTATGAGCGATGTACAAAGCAATGGGAATCCATCCCTTTAATTACATTTCCCTAGTACTGTTCAACTTAATTTTGAGTGTACCCCAGCCTGGAAACAATCCAATTATTTAAAAAATGTATGTGATGTAGTATATTTTTAATATAGTTATTAAGTTATTATTCATTTACGATTTAACAGCCAGAATCAATTAAATTTATTTATTATTATAGAATTTTTATATTGTTTTGCAATTAAAAACAAAACGCTAAAATTTCAATTCACTATCCACCGCCTATTTTTACTTTACCGTTTTATCAGCTAGACAACAAATTAGTACCGCATTAAAAATTCAAATGAAAGTAATGAATTATCAAATTTACCCCGTGTGAACCGAGTTTACTTTTTGGAAAATGAGGAAAGATTTTTGAAGTTTCATCACTTTAAATTTATACCCTTTTCATTCTTATCTGTTTCGACGATTGGAAGTAGGAATTGTAGGAATAAAAACTGATTAACCACATTTGCAGTTGTAAAAAGTGTCAAAACTATCAAAACTGTGGTATCTCCCTATATATTGACCATAGATAAAGAATAGCTATGCTATTCTTTTCTCCCTTAAATTCTTCATACTTTCTGTTCTTCCACCTTTCTTTCTTCTCTCCTACCTCTATGTTAGCTTATCCTGTCTTTTAAATATTGTCAAGTTTGTCTTAGTATCTCAAGTATCAATTCATTACTGTATTTTTTTACGTTTCTTTCTTAATTATTCTGAGAAACATTTCAGAAAATATTTTATTTATTTTAATTCTACACTACATACATTTTCAGATACAGATACGCAGGAATGGAGAAGCAATATATTATGGTAAATTATGATTATAAATATATTGTAGAATTGTTAATCAAATAATTAAGAACATTTTTAAAATTAACTACCGAAACGAAGAAATAAATGGTTAATTAAAAAAATTAAATTTTTTTATTTTGATTTTCAAAATCGATTATTGTAAATTTAAAAATTGATTAGACGAAATTTACATATACGTTAAGCGTACTTCAAAGTACAGCATATTATGTACGTCAACGTGAGGTACATACTCGTACATACGATGTAAGTACTTCAAAGTACCTGATATGTACGTCCACTGGAGGTACATAAATACTCGTACATACTTTGTACGTACTTCAAAGTACCTGATATGTACGTCCACTTGAGGTACATACTCGCACATACGATGTAAGTACTTCAAAGTACGTGATATGTAGTACGTCCACTGGAGGTACATACTCGTACATACGATGTACGTACGACTTCAAAGTTCCTGATATGTACGTCCACTTGAGGTACATACTCGCACATACGATGTACATCCTTCAAAGTACAGGGTCTGTAAGTCCACGTGTGGTACGTAAACTAATGTACATACGATGGACGAAAAACGTATGCAATATGTACGTACATACTCTTACGTACGAAGTACGTACATTAAATTACGTTATATGTACGTCCGAGTATCGTACGTGGACGAATGTACATAAAAAGGACGAACTTTGTACGTACTGAGGACGAAGCGTGCTGACTGGGAGCCAATAAAATATACAACCTATATTCTGGAGAAAATGTATAGGGAAGAAATGCTGCAGCATCACACTAAAAAATAATGAAAAAAGTAATATAATGCAGTTTAAACCAATAGATATGGCCAAGAGGAGGAAGAGACAATGGAAATCAGATAGATCATGTACTGGTAATAAAAAAAAGAAAACACTAGACAAAAATGCGAGATCCTACAGAATAGCCAATACCGATCTGAACCACCATCTAACAGTGGTAGAAGTATTAAAAATTCAAAAAAAGTTTATGTGAAAGCAAATAGATGCATACTCACATTAAAAAAAAAAATTGTTCCAGCAATCCAAACTAATAAGTTTGTTGAAAAAAATCAGCCCCCTATGTTCATTAGTTCCAAAGTTATACACCCTGATGTTCGAGGGTGTAAACTGAAAAGTGTCACATTTAGCTGGCCTTAACATGCAAACGAATTCAGATTAAAAAAAAAATTAAATAATGTATTTTTGGTTTAACTGCATTGTTATATTGTGCTAAACATTTTATCAAAATTAGAGATGGTGTGGTAAATTTGATAATCCTTTCTATTAATTGAAAATCAATTCCGAACCTATTTAAATAAATATAACGGTGGTCGCGCAACTTAGCTCCACTTTGAAAAATTATTCAATTACTTCGCCTTTTTCCTTCACAACTAATCGGAGTCTCTTTTCAAAACTATTACCAGGGTGGTCCTATTTTTTTTCAAAACATGGTGTAACCATGTTATACATGTTAGAAGCAATGGAAATCCTACGAAAGCCGACCCTGATCAGTATCTGGAGACACTGATCAACAAGATGGAAATCATACAAGAGCCGGTCCTGGCCAATGGAAACCCTACGGAAGCCGACCCTGATCAGTATCTGGAGACACTGATCAACAAGATGGAAATTATACAAGAGCCGGTCCTGGCCAATATTAGGACGTTTAAAATAAACAAATGATTAAATGTGTAAAACCTACTTTTATCTAAGTCATCCAGTTGGTAACCTACTCTAACTGGATGACTCAAGTAAAAAGTAATTATACCATTATTAAGTTTTTAGAGTGAACATAATAAAAGTGATTATTCGGTACCAGTGAGTTGTATTTTATTTAATTTTATCGCCCAATCAAAGCTCGCGCTAACATCAGAAGTGTGGATTCGAACTCAACGTTTAACCATGGAAGATTTTTTTTTCTGTCCTTTACTCCGTTTGTATTGCTTGTTGAAATCATCAATTGGACATATTATGGATCGCCATCGTATCGAACAATACTAAGGGGCACGATGCTGAAAGTGGTTTTACGAACTTGAACTTTGAACAATGTATGAAGACGTTTTTTTAAAGAAATTATCAGTTTTCGTCAAAAGCCAATAACTGAAAGCGAACAACACTCATTCAATTTACCAACGCATAATCCAGACGATAGCAAGTTTTCGACGGAGGAATGGATCAACCGAAGTGTAAAAACGATATGATACTCAAGAGGTGATGACCAACCGAAAACCAAAAGACGTCCCTGTATGTAGCTGGTGTAAACGACCGGGGCATGACGAATCAAAGTGTTTTAAAAAAAGATTGGATATCCTCAAATACGTTGCCTGAATGTTTCCCGATGCGAAATAGTGCCCACCGCAGGCGCCTTGAACGATGGTCAGAACCGAAGTTTCGCGTACGTAATAGATTCGGTAGCAGATTGATCGGTAATCAGCGAGAAGGATTTGGAACGAATGAAGAAACCATCGGACGATGCCGACTGTACGTGGCCCTACGAGAAGCAAGACTGAAGATCCAATTAATCGTGGTACCAAACGGAATCATCCCTGGTGTAGATTCACTGATTGGCTGGGAAGCGATCAAGCGCCCTGGACTCGAGATGGTTGTGAGGAAGTACGGACTGGATTTAGCACTTACTTCGCACACGAACACCAAGATACGAAGCATACAACAGAGGAAAATATGGTCAGGATTGGACGAGGGCTGGAAGGACAAAATACAGAAGTTATTGGACTCTAACTTGCGACCAGATGCCGCAAGCTGTAACCACTGGGAAATTTAAGGGATTCAGCAGCACAGGTTTATCCGGATGACGAGATGATCGCCTCCGAAACCGTGGAACAGGGATTCGAATATTTGAAGTAAACGCTGGAAGTACACAGAAAACAGGATCTGGTAAGTTGGGTTATTATGAAAAAGTAAACGCTGGAAGTACACAGAAAGCAGGATCTGGTGAGTTGAGTTATTATGAAATTTATTTATTGACGATTTAATGAGTTATGAAAGACAACCCTTAACGGTGACAAATTCATGGTTCTACCCTTAGTGGTAATAAAATTTGTTTTTGGCCTTGATTACATTCAATGATTTTGATCTCAATGAAATTCATAGTTCTACCCTTGGTGGTAATAAAGTTTGTTTTTGGTCTCAATTATATTAAATGATTTTGGTCTCAATGATATTCATGGGTCTACCCTTAGTGGTAATAAAATTTGTTTTTGGTCTTAATTGCATTCAATGATTTTGGTCTCAATGAAATTCATAGTTCTACCCTTGGTGGTAATAAAGTTTGTTTTTGGTCTTAATTATATTCAATGATTTTGGTCTCAATGATATTCATGGGTCTACCCTTAGTGGTAATAAGATTTGTTTTTGGGTCTTAATTACATTCAATAATTTGTATTATTAACATGGCTGATTCTGATTTTATTACGACGGTAAGGCTGATTTTATTATTATTACGGCGGCTAGGCTGATTATTATTACGGCGGCGAGGCTGATTTTTATTATTATTACGGCGGCTAGGCTGATTATTATTACGGCGGCGAGGCTGATTTTTATTATTATTACGGCGGCGAGGCTGATTTTAATTATTATTACGGCGGCGAGGCTGATTTTTATTACATGCGGTAAGGATGATCACACATCCATGATGACAAAACAGGTAAAATTATGTTGCATATCACTAATTATTTTTTCGCTACATTCGTTTTACGAGGACGTAAAAATCGCAGGTTGGCCGTGTTAGAAGCAATGGAAATCCTACGAAAGCCGACCCTGATCAGTATCTGGAGACACTGATCAACAAGATGGAAATCATACAAGAGCCGGTCCTGGCCAATGGAAACCCTACGGAAGCCGACCCTGATCAGTATCTGGAGACACTGATCAACAAGATGGAAATTATACAAGAGCCGGTCCTGGCCAATATTAGGACGTTTAAAATAAACAAATGATTAAATGTGTAAAACCTACTTTTATCTAAGTCATCCAGTTGGTAACCTACTCTAACTGGATGACTCAAGTAAAAAGTAATTATACCATTATTAAGTTTTTAGAGTGAACATAATAAAAGTGATTATTCGGTACCAGTGAGTTGTATTTTATTTAATTTTATCGCCCAATCAAACCTCGCGCTAACATACATATTTCTAAGATTTGGCATATAGTGACCTTTTAACTATCAAGCATAACCTTAAAAACCACACATTATCAAAGTAAAAGCAACATATTATTTTTTGCGTTGAAAATGTCGAGTTTTGTGCCCAATAAAGAGCATTTGCGGACAGTGCTATTGTACTTTTTTAATTCTAAGAAAACAGCAGCTTAAAGTCATCGAATGCTTGTTGAAACTTACGGCGAACATGCTCCAACATAGAAAATATGCGAACTATGGTTTGCGCATTTCAAGAGTGGTGATTTTGACGTCAGTGACAAAGAACATGGAAAACCACCGAAAAAATTCGAAGTTGTGGAATTGCAAGCGTTAATGGACGAAGATGACCCTCAAACTCAAAACCAACTCGCAAAACAATTAAGTGTGAATCGAGAAGCTATTAGGAAACGTTTGAAAGCCATGGGAAAGATTCAAAAGGTTGGAAAATGGGTACCACATGAATTGAGTGAAAAACAGCAAGAAAACCGAAAAACCACTTGCGATTTGCTGCTCCAAAGGTACAAAAGAGAGTCGTATTTGCATCGGATTGTAACTGGCGATGAAAAATTGAAAATTTTTGAAAATCCTAAGCGCAAAAAATAATGGGTTGATCCAAGACAACCATCGACATCGACAGCAAGACCAAATCACCAAAGCAAGACTAAGGTGTGATCTATTATGAATTGCTACAACCAGGTGAAACAGTCAATATTGAACGTTACCAAAACCAAATGATTAATTTGAACCCTGCATTGCTTCAAAAATGGCCGGAATATCAAAAACTACAACACAAAGTGATTCTTCTGCACGACAATGCATCATTACACACTTCGAAACCTGTCAAAGATACTTTGGGAGCACTTGACTGGGAAATTCTTCCGCATGCGGCTTACTCACCAGTACAAGCTGCACGCAACATATCAAGTGGTATTGGGCGTGTTTTTAAACTACTCGAGCAGCTGTTCGAGTACTCAAACAAAAAAGTGTGTTTTTAAACTACTGCATCAATTGTCATCAGTCGTTTTAAAACTCACCCACTCTGCTCGAACGCATTACTCCAGCAAATTTTCATGCACCGGATCGTAAGGTAGTGCCTTACCTGCTCGAATTTGGTTCGAGCAATTATTGCTCGAGCAACCGGTACAGTTTAAAAACACACCCATTAATTCCCATATATACGATATATATAACGGATCATTTCTACAGCTGGTGCCGTCTCTCCGTCCCCAGTTTCCATTCTCCTCTGTCCAGACAAAGTTCCTCCTCCAGACCTCTCGCTGACATTGCCTCGTCGATTCCTTTTCTCCAGCTTAACCGTGGTCGACCTCTTTTTCTTCTTTCTGGAGGTATCCATATAAGCGTCTTCTTTGGCCATCTCTCTTCAGGCATCCTATTCACATGCCCGAACCATATCAATTGTTAACGCTCAATTTCCTCTACTACGGTCGATCGTACTTCCATAATTCTTCGGATTTCGTCATTTTTCACTCTGTCGAGTCTAAAGAAAAGCTTAATTCCCATATTTTTGATATAACTTGCTTAAATTCTTCCATATTTCGATATTTGTAATGCTTAAGTTGTTGTAGCATTTATCCCCAAATAGAAAAATCCAGGGGATGTAAGTCTGGTGAGCTGGTGGCCATTCATTCTTAGCTATAAAATCAGTCAAATTATCTTGACACATACAAAAGTTGTATCAATACACATCGTACATGTCACAGAGTATATCAAGCTATTTTGTCATAAAGTTCGAAGAAACTTGAGAAATCGGCGAAAAACTGATTTTTGTCCATTTCTGCCTATACGTAATTTATTTTTAGTAACCGAACCCATGCTCATCCCATGATCAAATTTGGTACGCATGCTCAGCGCAATTGTACAAAAGAAAACTGTGAAAAAATGAACCCAAAAAGACCCCTTTAGAAATAGGGGTTGAAATAGTGTTGATATTAAAAAATTTATCCAGTTAGGGCTTGAAAATGTAAAATATGGTTGAATATTTGAATAGAATGTTCATTTACCTGTACAGAACATTTTTTATTTTTAAATTTAGACCACTGTGGATTAAGTTACCATCGTTTTCCTATAAGTCTATACACCAACTTTTTGACTTTTTGAAGGACCAAAACAAGGAAACGAATGCCCTTTTGGGCAAATTCTTTAATTTGTATTTTTTATATCTTTCTAAGATGGTGTATTCCAAATTTCGTCAAATTAGGCGTGGTTCAAGTAAATTCATCAGTCGATTTGAGATGGAATGACCCATATCTGGGTTAATATCGAGGTGCCATTTTACGTGGTACTCCCGATAGTTGCTTTTGTGGTATTCCATAACCCCCAATATAAAACATATCGTTTACAGTCATGATTGATGAAATGATTTAAATAGTATGTACATACCTATATACAATCCATATGTAGATTTGACGGTTATACAAATAATATTTGATATAATTTTACCACATAATGATATGATTACCAAGATCAAATCATTCAGTTTGAGAGTATTAGAAAGAAATAGTACAGCTACTGCAACACCTTTAAATAAAAAGTTCTATTTAAGACGGAAGTTTATTTGTTACAGGCTTCACATTGGTACTCACCAAAGGCAGTGATGGTACTTTGGACTGCCTGATAAATTATATAGTTTTGGTAATTCCATCCATACGCATGTTGAGTAAATAAAAAGAACAGTGTGGATTCACCTGAAGCAAAAATTTACAAGAATTCTATAACATGTCTACTATAACAAGTAAAGCAATCAATACCTGAGTATACAATTCGAGAAATTGCGATAATTATTACAACCAATATTATATTAGTCCGCATATTTCCACTACTCATTAAAACTTTCCATGTTTCTTTCAAGTCTTTAAAAATAGAGAACTTTTTAATCACATCGTCATTATTATTAACATTTTTCGCTGTTGCAGATTCGGTTACAGTGAATATCGCAAAAGCGATACCGATTGCACATAACAACACACTAAATATTATTAAGTAGAAATAACCAATAAGGGTTAACAAAGTACCACTTGACAATAAAATGAGAGGCATTGGAATATTCAAAAAATTATTTATCACAGAAATTCGTATAATTCGTAAATCCGGCGAACTGATATCTGTGATATACGAAAATGAAGCAGCCGATAGTAGAGGCGCTCCTCCAAAAAATGCCGACAGTGTAACTGCTATTCCTACAATTTCAACAGGCCACTGTTCTTTAAAAATCACGCACATCATGATACAAATCGAAGAAACAACTCTTCCCGTTAGGGGTATTATTAGGAACGGTTTACGAGTGCCCTTTCGATCACTATAACTTCCCATAAAGAGTAGGATTACAATTGGAATTATTTTTTGTATTGGGACACTCCACCTATACATGTTGCTTATGTGTTCTTGGACGTTGCTGTTTTCCATGGAAAAATTGTAGTTGGAATGTGTTCCATTAATGACTGTATTGCATATTGTTTCATTGTAGCCGCAGTTCACTTTACATGCCATTTCTAATTGTAAATTGTGTATGACAGGTGAAGATAAGATATCCGCCGATACAAAACAGCACACGACTGGTTCTATAGTGATCAAAACCTTTATTTGCATAAATTTGGTCAAAATAAATTTTTTCCTGATATCAGTCCTGTGCAAACTGTCCGTTGAGTTTATAACCAATGTTGATGTAGACCCCATCAAAAAATCTTGATTTCTCTATTTTGAAAAACTAATTTATAGGAAAACACACTCTACACTAAAAGAAACACCAAATTAATTTAAAAAAAATTGTGTTTTCATAATAATAGATGCTATATTATATTATGCTAATGATAACAAGTCAAACTGGTTAATTCAATTATTAAATATTTACAAAATTTAAAAACTGCAATATACACCTTCGCAGTTCAACCTTTAAAGTACGAAATTTTCTAATTTTTTATCAGTAATTTGTTACATAATTATGTTTCGCTTGTATAACTATTGTTACAAATTATTATCATTACCTATACTGTACATAATAATAATAAAATATATATTATATATACGATAAAATAAAATTGTTCAAGTGTCCAATTAGTGAGACTTAATTATAAATATAATGTAAAAGTGACCAATTTATTACCCAAGTTTAATTTAATAACTTATTGATATGTGAGAACAGAATATATTTGGAAATAATACCAATGCTAAAACAACTCTTTGAACAACAACAAAAATGTATTGACGTATTCTGTAAGGTCAGTGAAGGTAATTACGCCACCTTAAGCTTTGTCAATTTTTAAAAATTTTCCTGAGGATAGAGAGAAGAAATAAAAATAGGTACCACCAAGCGGAACTTTTTGGGTACAAGAAAAAAATATTTGAGAGCTTTAGCTGTCTTTTCAATTCCAAAAGATGTTTTTCAAAAAGTTGGGAAACTGGCGTATTTACCAACCTATGCAGGCAATTACGCCACCCAAATAAATTATTTAAATAAATTAATTTTTCAGCAAGTTTACTATAATAAATGCTTAAATAAAATATGTTACGAGTTTTTTGTAATATATAGGCTCATTTATGAAAAAAAAGTGTTACAAGAAATTGTAACACTCAGGTTACAATTTTAAAGCTATCGAAAACTTTTCTACTTTGTTACAATTTCGTGATATGGTATTATAAATTAATTCTAATAAACAGCAATAATTATTCATTGCTACAATAGAACTGAATACATAATTTTGTGTAACGTTTTGTGCACGAAGCGGTAGTTTTGTGTTGTATTTATAGGTTAAATTTTGGATTTTATTTGTCTTTTATTATTTCTTATGTTAGCTGCCCGTGGTTTTCTGGTAATCTGCAAAGTTTAAAGAATAGTAAGCTGATTCAATATCGTAGGGCGTCGCAATCGGGTAGTGCATTTGAGTGGTCAAGATACAGGTGCATTAGAAATGATTTTAAGAATAGAATTAATAAGGCGAAAGCTGAATACATCAGTGGGAAAATTGATAACTCTGTGAACCAAAAGATGATGTGGTGGTCTTTGAAGTCATTTGTCTTGGGTCATCAGCGGGGTGATATTGGGGAGATTATGTTTGATAATGAAAAGTGTGTTGACAGTTTAATAATCGCGAACAATTTCAATAGTTTCTTTGTTGATAGTGTGGTTGAAATTAGGAATAGTATTCCTGTTAGGCAATACGTGAGTGGGATTGTAGATTTACGTGTTAGTTTTGAATTTAAATCGGTGAGGATTGAAGATTTGGAGCTGATATTGAAATCAATGAACAATAAGAGAGACATGAATTTTGCCAGTGCTGGTATGTTTAGAGATATCGTTGACCTAATAGGTGAGAATTTTTTGTCTATTATTAATGGGTCGCTGGAGTCTGGAGTTTTTCCTGATCCGTGGAAAGAATCTATGGTAGTTCCTATCGAAAAAGTAAAGAATTCGATTAAATGTGAGGAGTTCCGGCCAGTTAATATGGTATCGGTTTTTTTTTCCTGTTTCCCCATTGGGTTAAACCACCCAACGGGGGAGTATATTCTGCTAATAGATACAGACCTAAACTTAAAACTAATTAATTAACATGTAATCAATGTAACACAAACGCAAACTTATAACTAGGGAAAAATGGAAACACTTATTTGGTAGAACTATTAAAACTAAAAATTGATAAAACATGGTAATGAGAACAAATAATTACACAAACACATATTAAGGCAAGAGATTGACTGTCCCTGCCCTGTATGTATTTAGTGTTGGTGTTTTTGTAGAGATTTGTAGAGATTAGTCAAGGTGTGAGCCATGGCCAGAACGAGAGAATGAAAGATAAGAAAAACAAAACCGGGTTTGAGCATACAATGGCCCTTCAATATTCGATGTTGGTATGAGCTCAAGCTCAGGGTGGAGTATTAAAATCTTTAAGTGTTGAAATTATATGCTTTATGAAGGTGGTGAAAGAGATAACTAAGGAAGGATGTTTAAGAATTTGAAGGAGGTCGAGTGGGGAAACTGAGTAGAAATTACAGAGAGTAAGATGGTTAAAACGGGAAGATACGACATAGCGTGGGCAATCGGACAACAAATGTTGTAGAGTTTGTCTACTCCTTGAATCGCAAGGACACACATCAGTAGGGCAGATCTTAAATCTAAATAGATACTCGCGCGAATACGAATGTCCCGTCAATATCTGCGTCAATTCAAAAGAGGTGTCGAAGGCACCTCGGAACAGTCGAACATCTTGCAGTGTAGGTAAGTACTGCCGGGTGGTTGAACCTTGAACGACATTAATGTACTCAGAATTCCAAGTACTTGCCAGTTCAAGGCGAATCACCATTCTTGCGTAACTCAGAGGGAACTGGGTGTATGCCAGGCGACTGTGCGACACGGCCGCATCTTTGGCACATAAATCTGCAACCTCGTTCCCTCCTATACCACAATGAGCCTTTACCCACACGAACTTGATGGTCAACTCGTTCCTCAGACGGAGAAGAGAACGATGGATGGAAGTGACCAGGGGTGAAGTACAGCTTCTGTCGCTGATGGAAACAAGCGAAGATAGGCTGTCGGAGAGGATACACGCTGAGTGCACTCTCCTGGGGAGATCCAATTCAGGGCAGCGTCAATCGCATATAGCTCGGCCTGATAAACACTACAAGTATCGTGTAAGCGATACTTGTGTGTTTCAAGCCGAGACTCGTGGTATATAACAATTGCAGCGCCGACCTCCCCGCCTTCCAGCTTGCTGCCATCAGTAAAAATAGCCACATCCACCCCGTCACAAATTCGATCGACTTCCTTGGAGTCGCCTACCCTGTCGAAAACTATCGTTTGCCTATAGCGGGGATGCAACATCCCTACAGGCGGCGTACGAAGTTGTAGGACGACGTCTTCCGGAAGGCGATTAAAGGTACCATCTACCTTTACCCTCTCTATCTCCGCCACCTCTCTGATCCTTAGGTCTATCGGAGTAAATCCAGCTAAGGCTAACGCAGATATCGCCGAGACCGTACGGAATGCGCGAGTGGCCCTAATGGCGAATGTCCTTTGGAATGAGCGGAGCCAGCGCCGCGCGTAGTTATACTTTAGCACATCACACCAAATATACGCTCCGTAGGTTATGGTAGGTTCTACGACCGCGTGGTATATCGTTTCCACGTTTAGTGGGTTGATACCCCACGTCGGTCGCACATACCTACAGAGGTTGTTAAAAATCTTGCTAGCTTTCGCAATTACGTGTTTTACGTGGATGTTAAATTTCAAATTATCGTCCAAAATAATGCCCAAAAGTTTTATAGATTTTTCAAAGTTTAACTGGGAGTTGCCGAAATGAATTTTGCATAGCTTGGTTTTTGGCGTGAAAGCTAAAGCTTGCGTCTTTGGAGCGCTGAATGTTAATTTAACACCAGCGCCCCAATCGCTTATAGAACGTAGCGCAGCGTTGGCCCGTTCCTCCATCTGCATCACACTGGTCGAACTTACGATTAGGAAGACATCATCTGCAAAACTTTGCAAATGACATCCTCCTGGTAAGCCTACATCTAAAAGTTCGTCCAGTATGATGTTCCAAAAAGTAGGCCCGCAAACAGAGCCTTGAATGCATCCCTTCGTCATCCCATTGTGCGACTTTCCGTCAGCGTAGACCAGCTCAACAGATCGATCTGCTATATAACTCTTTAAGAGATTATACATGTTACACGGCAAAGCAATGTTACGCAATCTGTTGAATAATGCTGGCCACCAAGCGTTGTCGAACGCCGCTTTGATGTCCAGGGATACACCCAATACTAAACATTTACGACTTTTCTCACGTCGGATGATGCTGATGGCATCACGTAGTGCATCCGTTGTGGAGGTTTGTTCCCTGAATCCATACTGTCTAGGATTCCATGCCTGGCGCTGTTGACCAAAGTAGGTCAAGCGTTTTGTAAACAACTTTTCCAGCAGCTTCCCGAATACCGGGAGAAGGCCGATCGGCCGGAACGCCGATAGATCATTTGAATCCGACCTATTCGGCTTCGGCAAGATTTTTACAAAAGCCCTCTTCCACGGTTTCGGAAAGTGGCCGGTTGTCAGGCAGGAATTCATTAGTCTAGTAATGAATTCAGGGTACTCCTCCGCAAACGAGATGCAGATATCCGACGTGAGATTGTCGATGCCGGGCGCTCTGTTTGCGCTCATTGTAATCAATGCCTCCAACACCTCTTCTACGGCGAATTCTTCTTCGTCGGTCGTGTCACATACGTAGGTCGAATCAAACATTTGTCTGAGTTCGTGATGTCTCAATAGGATATCGTCAGTGTCGTCGGGGTAAAAGTGCCGAAGCAGTTTGTCTGCCGTATCGTCACTGTCGCTAGTAAATTTGTTTTCGCACGTTAGTGTCAGCGGAGGGCGTTTAGCGGGAGCATCTTTAATGAGTCTGTTAGTCAGAGACCACACACTTTCCTGGTGTTGCCTATTACAAAAGTCTCTAAAATGTTTTGTAGAAGTTTAGCGTATCAGGTCACGGTATTCTCGTTTTAGCCCCGTTTGGTCTTCTAAAAGCCATGAAATATCAAGGCCTTGTCGAAGACCGGAGTGAATACGGTGATGAATCCTGATACACTGTTTTTTCAAATCTTCCAATTCCTTAGACCACCACGGGTTATACGGTTTAGAGTTTCCACGTATTTTCATTGAGGAGAAACATGATTTGCGTATGTCCTCAGTGAGTTGTTCCACTGTCAGGTCTAAGTCATTTGAAGAAATATTTTCGAAATTTGTAGATAATAATTTAGATGCCAAAACGTTAATTTTTAATTCTTGTTTGAATTTTTGCCAATTGGCGATTTTGTTTCGAAATAGGTACGTTGAAGTTTCGATGACTGTGTTTATACAGTCATCTACTAAAATTTTGTATGTAATGGCATTGTGATCAGATGACTGACAGACTGATTTGTCGATAGTCCACAGCGACAAACGGGCGGTGATGCTCTCGGAGGCCAATGTGACATCTATGACCGACGATAGGAGTTTGCCATTCCTGACAACCTCAAATGTCGATGTGCCTCCAACATTGCATATATCCAATTCGTGAGAACATGCAATGCTCAGAACATCATCTCCGCGTTTATCGCTATTGATCGAGCCCCAAGCGGGGTTCGAACCGTTAAGGTCCCCGCCGACAACAACGTGCGATCCTTTGGTGTTAGCAAGGAAGTTGTTCAGTTTACCAGAGTATCGTTGTCGTCATGATCTGGCTCGACATACATGCTTCCAAAGTACAAGAATCGCTGTTTGAAGTTAATCCTGATCACGCAGAGGTTTGTGTCGCAGTATTGGAACATGCCCAACGCCGCTCCCAAACTCTGCTTGACCAGGATGCAGCTTTTGACTCTAGGTTTGTTGTTTTTATTCCTGTTACTCTGGAAGACGTATACGCCGTCCACATCTTTTACCTGGTTGATTCGTCCTACGTACGGTTCCGTAAGCAGAGCGACATTTCTGTCGCTCTGCATGAAGTAAGTCATGAATTCACGAAAAGAGGCGCAAGAGCGCATTAGATTACACTGTACAACATTTATAGCCTTACCACCCATATTCAATCTTTTCCCTGAGCTTGCCCTCCATAATTTTGTAAATATTACAACTCGTAGACGTAGCAGAGTGTATTATATCATATTTTGTTTTGTTGTTAGTGTTAGAATTGACACAGTTAACACATTTTCTAAGTTCCCGGTCGTTGTTGTGGGTGCATTCCTGGTAAGTGTGACTACCAGCACATTGAGAGCAGCATGATGACTTCTCTGTGCAGAATATTTTTGTGTGTCCATATCGCATGCACCCGAAGCACTGTCTTATATTCAGAAACTCCTCCGCGTGTACACGATCGTGGTCCACATTGACCCTACCCAGAGAGGTCACCACGCTGTATATCGCTGGGCTGGTGTCCAGGACGACGTTGTACTCGTATAAATTACAGTTCCGATTGCTTTTAATAAATTTTATTTTTAAGTCACTTTTGCTTTGGTAGTTGGATTTAATCCTCTCATTCTGGCCAAGGATCACTTCTATCAGTTCATCCTCCTTGACGTCCCGAGGAACGCCCTTGAGGATGACACATGGGTACAGTTTCCTTGGCTCTTCAACTTTTAGGTTCGTTTGAGTACTTAGGGTGTTTTTAATGTCCTCTTTTTGCCCCTCGTTATCTACAGAAATTTTTATTTTGTGGTTCGAAAGTTTTGTGATGTTAGGGGCATAGTTCCGCCCCCTGAACGAAATCGAATTTTTAAATTTTTTAATAACCTCCTCGTGAGATTTTACAGAGGAGGCTATGCTGGAGATGATGATAGCCGGACATGCCTTCTTCCTTGGCTTTAAAGCATTGGAGTAGTTAATGTTTTTTATTGTATTGGTCGCGGCTTCGTTTTTCAAATCTTCCCTCAGAACTAAAATTTCTTTCTTTATGCTGCCCGAAATATCTCCCAATGTTACTGTTGGTTCCCCAGCCGAAATGTTCCCTATTTCTTCCTTAATTTGTTTATGATTTTCTGATATTTCATTTTTAATGTCTTGTTTTAGTGCGTTCATTTCGTTTTTTATTATTTGTGCTATATCATTTAAGTTAAATCTTGGAGTACCGGCCGAAATTTCTCCAAGTTCAGACGCGATATTTAGTAAATTTACGGTACAAGTCCCTATGTTAGTTTTAATAGATTTTTTAATTTTGCCACTGTCGGCCATTTCGCTGGTAATAATTGCACAGTTTTCCTTTAGTTGTTTTATTAGTGTTTTTAGATCCATGTGTTTTAAATATTTGTGATATGTGTATTATTAAAGAACCCGAAATCCCAAAGTTGGTCAATCTCTTACCTTACTTTCTTCCTGTAATGAGGTGTCGTGTCGATTGAGCTTCAAATTTTGAGGATTTTACTTTACTTTTTACAGAATTTACTTTTATTTTATTAGTAACTATTTATTAGTACTATCCAGGTACTTGAAGGTTAGTGAATTTCCAGTTTTAGGAGGCCAATACATCCAAAATTTCCAAGATTTATAATTTTATGTGATTGTCCTTAATATTTCCAAAAATTTTACAATTTTAGGGCAATACTTCCAAAATTTTCCAAAATTTATAATTTAATTTGATGTCCTTAATGTTTCCAAAAATTTTTAGCGACTGACGAAATGTACTCTTTTTTAGATGTATAATATTTTAAATTTTATGGTCTTGTTTAAATCCTCCTGGTTCCAGTAGTCCAATTCAGTCCTTAGATAATTTTTTCCCACGATAATTTTGTGTTAAAAAGTCGAATAATAATTTTAATTTTTTTTTTCCCGTGACGTTTGCACTATTTCTTTTAATTTCCGGGTTTTATGGTCTTGTTTAAATATTATTTATTCCAGTAGTGCTCTCAAGCATTCAAAAAAATTTTCCGCACAGTTTAAGATCCAAAAATATCCAATTGTAATTTTAAAATTTTAACTGTCAGCCGTCAAGATAATTTTTTACGCTATTTTCTCCCCAATTTCGTTTTTTTTTTACCTTGAACGATTTGTCGTGTCTCCAAATACGTTCTTATGCGCTTCAATAATTTTTTTTGGTGGTAATTTGGTCTAAAATTGATTTTTATGGGAGCTCTGCGATGCAACGTCAGTATGCATAGTTGACAATTCTACCTAACCATATGGTATCGGTTCAGTCAAAGATTCTGGAAAAGCTAGTTAACAATCAGTTGATTGATTACTTGGACAATCATGGTGTTATTTCTGAATACCAGGCAGGCTTCAGGAAGGGTCACAACTGTGAGTCATTGGTTACGTTTGTGGTGGAAGATTGGAAGATGGCTCTTCATGATGATAAGAAGGTATTGGCGGTTTTCTTGGACCTCCGTAGAGCTTTCGAGACAGTGGATAGAGAAATTTTGTTGGGAAAACTTAAAAGTTATGGAATTCGGGGTAATGAATGGAATTGGTTTAAATCATATTTATCTAATAGAAAACAGAGAACTAGAGTTAATGGAGAGGTTTCGGAGACTTTGGATGTTTCTTTGGGAGTTCCTCAGGGAACGGTTCTTGGTGTGGTATTATTTCTGTTGTACGTAAATGATATGCATAATGTAATTAATAGGGCAAAATTAGCTCTTTTTGCGGATGACGCGCTCTTGTATTTTTGTGGTGATGATGTGGATGACTGCGTTGGGGTTATTAATCAAGAGTTAGAGAAACTTAGTGTATGGTTCCAAATGAATAAACTAAAACTTAATTTGTGTAAGTCAAAATGTATTATTGTAAATGACAGTAGGGGTAGAACTCGTGATGTTATGATGGAGGGTACTCGGATTGAGGTGGTTAGTCAGATGAAATACTTGGGTGTAGTTGTTGACGATAAATTGAACTTTAAGAGTCACTTTGATTATGTACGAGTATGTAAAAAAATAGCGAAGAAATTGCATTTTTTTTTGAAAATTAAGAAGAATATATCGGTTTTGAGCGTAATTAGGATTTTTAATGTGATGATAAAGCCTCATTTTGAGCACTGTTCGTCTGTTCTGTTTATGGGCAATGGTGGCATGTTGGATAGGTTACAAAAGCTACAGAATAGGGGTATGAGAACAATTTTAAGAGTAGGTCGTTTTATATCCAAAAGTATGTTGCTAGACACATTACAATGGCAGAGTGTTTATCAAAGAATTGTGGTTAATGTTTTGATGTTCGTTTTCAAATTGAAGAATAAGATGCTTCCGTCGTATTTGTGCGACAATATTACTTATGTGGCAGATGTGAATAGGTATCCAGTGCGTAATGCCCAGGATTTTCGTTTAAATCTGTTTAGGAATAATAGAACACAAAATATGTTGTTATATAGTGGTTTAAAATTATTTAATGACTTGCCGTTATCTCTTAAGATGGAGAAAATAGTTGAAATTTTTAAGAGGAATGTTAAGAATTACGTTAGTTTGCATTTTAGTTAGAAGGGGTTAATGATTTAATGTTTATTCTTTATTGTTTAGGGTGGATATTTTTTTTTGTAAACTGATTTTTTATTTTTTGGGAGTTTGTATGGATTTGTTTGTTTGTGATGTAAATAGTGGTAGTAAATTACCAAATAAAGTATTATTATAGCTTTGATAAATTATTTCTATTGGTCGAACGGTACCACTTAGAGACACGATTATTTTGTAAAATTAAGATATGGAATAGGCATTTTCAGTGAGTTTTCTTGTAAATAATTCTTCTTCCTCTTAATATAGGTCTACGACCTGTTCGTTAACTAATTTATTGAATTAATTCTTTGAGCATTTGGTTTTTTTTACATCTTAGGTAGCTTACCAGGTTTATCTTCGATGTGCCTGCAGCCTGTTTTTTATTGTTGTGATGGTAAATCATTAACACAAGAGGACCGACGGCTTTAAGTGCTCTCCGAAACACGGAAGACGGTCAAGAAATTTTACACTGTACCCGGAGTCGAACCGGGGCGCCTTGCGTTAGCAGTTGATCTCGCTAACGTTCTGGCCATGACCGTCGTCGTCTTAAATAATTAAGGTCACAAATCAAAGACCCTGATCAACTTTTGACTTTGAGTGCCCCTCCCGCAAAAACAAAGTAATTTAAAATTCTCAAAATAATATGTTATCTTTATTATACTTTAGGCTACTTCTATACAAAAGTTTAGATTGGGCACGCTTTTGGTTTTTTATTACTTTTGGTAAAGCGTTTTGATTTATGACCACGATCATTCATTTCGATGTCACTCTTAAAGCAAAAGCGTACACACTCTAAAATTTGGTATGCAAGTAGCCAGAAGCTGATAATGAAAAAGTATTTGTTTGAGAATTTTAAATTAGTTCGTTTTTGCGGGAGGCGCACTCAAAGTCAAAATTTGATCAGGGCCCCCATTTTGTGACCTTAATTGAAGGGCCTAGTGGAAAAAGTAGTTGTTAAGTCACTTTTTTTCAGTTTGTTGATTTTTATACTAATTTGTAGAGAATAAATGCCGCAATGTGAAAATGTGCTCAACTACAAATTGAAAAAAAAGTGACTTAACTACTTTTTCCACTAGGCCCTTAAATTATTTACACAAAAAACTTACTAAAAAGGCCCATTAAATATCTTCTTTTCACAAAAAGAATGTCTTTAAGTGGTACGGTTAGGTATAAATGCAAATATTGTTTTGTAATAAAAGCTAATACATATTGGCTATATATCCAATCTAACAATTTCTTTCATTTTAATTAAACAATAAGAGATTTATCCAGATGTCCTGGAGCATATTATTTTAGACACTTCGTATTTGTTAATGATACGATTATTTGAGACATCAAAGCCGTTTCAATTAGCCAAACCTAGAATTCGCATCCTGAAGAGAGTTTCACGAATTGAGCAAGCTGAGCAAATTAAAATGAGGGTAGCTGATATTAAAATTAATAAATATCATTGCAATGTATTGGGTGCCACGTGGTTAAGCAATTCCCACAAATCACTAAGGGTGCAGCTAATTGATTTTATTATAGGTAATTTAAGAATTTTAAATTGCTTAATTTTAAATTGAACATGCTTATCTATTCAATATCCTTCCGTCAATTATTGTTTTGCGAGGACCTTTTTTATTGCATAATTTTAAAGTGGTGCCTTGGAATAGTATCGCAAATAATAACCTAATGGTTTTCATGTTAAACAATTTAGAGCAATACAAGCTATAGATAAGCTTCATTATTTGTATTATTTCGCAATGAGGAAGTGTCGATACGATAAGCGTTAATACGTGCCTATCACACAGTAAAGCGAAACGTAGTTAAAAGGTGCATAAAGCAAATTTTAATTAACAAAAAGTGATCGAATCCGAAGTTTATCAAACGAAGAAGACGTGGACAAGAGAAAAATACACGCAAAAGAAGTGTAATTTGTGAGAATAATAGTTGAAATATACGTAGAGATAACAACAGCCATTAATATATAGCAAGAACGCAGGCGCTTTTGTTTACTTTTCAAAGTAAACAAACTCCAGTGGCGTAACATTGAGGAAACCCTAATGAGTGACAATAATTACGGTAAAAGAAACAGAATAAGCGACTCACCGATTGAAGAGGAATCACCTTTTCAGAGAAGTAAATTAATGCAAAGATCACCAATCAAAAGCGAAAGTGAAAATAAGACAGAAACTATACCGAATAACGAAATGGAGAAGATATTGGAAGAAATATCCAGAATGACACGCACCATAAAGGAAGAAATAAAAACGGGTAACGAAAGTATGCTAGAGGCCTGGAAGATACAATTTACGGCCCAAATTGCCGAGATTAAAGAAGAAATCCAACAAACAAAGGTACAAATGAACAACCAAGTGGAGGTCTATCAAAGCGAGAGACGACAATGGCAAGAAGAGCGAAAAAACCTAAAAGTGCGGCTTACGAAAATGGAAAGAAAAATGGAAATGGAAGAGAGAAGAGTCAGAAAAAACAACGTGGTAATTGTTGGAGTCGAGAAGTTCCTGAATGAGAGAGAAGAAATCCAAACCCAGGTAGAAAGTTGGATCAGAGAGAAATTAGAAGTCGAACCAAAGATAATAAAAGCTTACAGAGTGGGTCAAGATAAATGCGTAGTCGAATTACAACAAAACGAAACCAAAATTGAAGTAATGAAAAATAAGAAAAAGCTGAAGGGTAGTGAAATATTTATTAACGATGACTATACGGTCCAAGAAAGAAAGATCCAGGCTCAGATAAGAACGAAAGCCAAAGATGAAAGAAAGAAAGGGAAAAAAACAACAACTGGATACAAAAAACTTTGGATTGACGGAAAACAATTTATCTGGAATGAAGAAACCAACGAATTGCAAGAGAAGCTGATCGATCCAACAACAGCAAAAAACTGATAAGCACAAAACATCCAACAATTAATAAGACGACTAGGCGAGAAAACGGAAAAGAGATAGGAAAGCGAAATGTTAAATTGAAAAGTAATAATGTAATTTTTATGGCAACATGGAATGTAAGGGGAACCTATGTAGCGGGAACAATTAAACAGATAATAAATGTTATGGAAAAATATAAGGTTGATATCTTAGCATTACAAGAGACAAAACAGGACAACAACGGTATAATGGATATGGAAGCAGGATATACCTTCTTCATGAGTAGCGGGGAAGATCGAAGGTTGGGTACAGGTTTTATAGTAAATGAAAGAATTAAGGCAGAGGTGATCAATTTTACACATATAACAGACAGATTGTGCCTCATCCGACTAAGAGGCAAGTACAAGAAAATAACCATAATAAACGTTCATGCACCGACGGAAGATAAGGACGTCGAAACCAAGGAAGAATTCTACGAACGACTAGATAGAATATATGAAAAAATACCCAAATACGATGTAAAGTTGGTGGTGGGTGACTGGAATGCCAAACTAGGACAAGAAACAATGTACCAACCTACAATTGGAAAATTTAGTCTACATAAAGAAACAAACGAGAATGGAAGATTTGCAATAGAATTCGCAATGGAAAAAAATCTAAAGATCAAAAGTACCCATTATCAACACAAGCAGATACATAAAGGTACATGGTTGAGCCCAGATGCTAATACTGTCAATCAAATCGATCATGTAATGGTGGAAAATAAAAACGAAAACTGCATCACCAACATAAGAACGTACCGAGGAGCGGATGTAGACTCAGACCACTTCATGCTGGGAATAAAATTGAAGCAAATCGTACCGAGTACAAGTGAGAAAGACAGAAGCAGGAAAACGGTATCGAAAAGAATACAACTGAATGACCAAAACGCACAAGAAAAATATCGAGAAGAAATGGAAGAACATCTAACATCAGAAAAGAAACATGAAAACATAGAAGAAATGGCAATAGCAATGAAGAGGAGTATACAACTGATAGCAGGAAGATTTACAACACCTAATAGCAAAATTAAAAACGAATGGTTTGATCAAAGATGTAAAGAAGAGATAAAAAAGAGAAATAAAGCAAGAGAATCAATGCTAAACAATAGAACAGAAGGCAACAAACAAAGATATGAAGAACAAAGAAAACGATGCAAAAGAATAATAACTGAAAACAAAAGAAAGTATAAAATTAAAGAACTGGAAGAATTAGAAGAAAAATACACCAACAATGAAGTGAGAAACTTTTACCAGGGTACCAAGAGAATAAAGAAAGGATACCAAGCAAGAACATCATTCTGTAGAGACAAGAGTGGCAATCTGGTCGGAGCAAAAGAAGAAACAATCTAGAGATGGGCAGAATATTTCCAAGAACTCCTGAACAAACAAGAAGAAAATAATGAAAAGACCACCACAAGACAAGAGAGATTTTAAAGTGGTACCTTGGAATAGTATCGCAAATAATAACCTAATGGTTTTCATGTTAAACAATTTAGAGCAATACAAGCTAAAGATAAGCTTCATTATTTGTATTATTTCGCAATACCTAACTTACACCAACAAGTACTAAATTTTATTATTTGTAAAAATCAATTACAATTGTATAATTATAACTCCAGAACTGGCAATAATTTAGTTGCCGGGCAATTCCTTGAAGCGGCTCACCCTTAAAGAAATTTTCGCAACAAAGTTCAAAATAATATGAATAGCAGAAACAAAATAATAGCAGAAACTTAGTAATAGAAGACAAAGTTTGGTATTACTCCAAAAGAAGAAGACCTGAAGAATAAAATAAGGAAGTAGTCTGTGAGAGGGATTTGACACACTCAAGATGGAAGAAGTCACGAGATTTATGAAAACAACAAGTACAGATATTAAAAAGATAAAACAAAAAAAGAAGGGAATCCGGGTGGAAATAAGAGAAGCGACATAATAATAAGAGAACAATTAAAGAAACAGGCAGACGAGAAAATGGAATTGAAAAAGAATGGAACGGAGACATGGAAAGCGCAGGCGAAAGAAAATAGAAATAATGGCGAATAGATTCGAGGCGCAAGTAATAACACAGAAAAGAAACAAAATGGTGTTAACTGGATTAAAAGAAAATAAACAAAACGTAGACAAGCTGAAGGAAAGCATCGACAACTTTATTAAACAGAGTCTAGGGGTTGCGATAAAAATTCTTGAGCATACAGAATTGCAGATCATAAATGTGTGATCACGACAGAAGACCAGAATAGAAAGATGGAGTTAATCAGGAATAAATCAAAGTTGAGACTATTAAAAGGAGAAAAAATATTTATAGAGGATGATCTAATACGTGAAGAGAGAAAGATACAGGCAAACAGCGGAAACGCTAATGAAGAATTAAAAAGTAGATTACCAAAAATTGATAACTGAGAGACCTGCGGGAACTACTAAACAACTAGTGGAAAACATCGTAAAGGAAAACCATACGAAAAATTGGCGAGAAAACGGAACAACGATTAGGAAGTTGAGGAAATATATGTACATAGCGGTATGGAACATCATCAGAGGAACTTTCAAGGAAGAAGCGATTAAACAACTGATCAAAGAAACTGAGAGATTCATGAGGGGAAGTGAAGATAGAAGATTGGGAACTGGTTTTCTGATCAGACAGAGAATAAAAGATACGATTATAAAATTGATACCCATGGCGGAGAGAAAATTTGCATGATGAGATTAAGAGGAATATATAAAAGCGTTAAAATATAACGAAGGAGTTAAGAAAGCTCTATGGTGAGCCAAATGTAGTAGGGTTGGTGAGAGCGCAGAGATTGGGATGGCTGGGGCATGTGACAAGAATGGGCGAAGTGAGAGTGACATTCAAAGTGTGGAGAAGAAATCATATTGACGGGAGAGGACCAAGAGGAAGACCACTACTTGAATGGAAAGGAAATGTGAACGACGATATACAAACGCCTACAGGTTTCAAATTGGAGTGACAAAAGCAAGAGACAGGAAGGAGTGGAAAAGGATAGAACGAAGCTATGGTCCTTTAAGACCTTTAATGCTGTTATATATAAATAAATTGATGTCAGCCCAGTGTGGCCTTCAGGCCGCACAACCTGTTTAATTTAATCTTTTAATTTGAAAATTGATGAAACTAGGAATATCAATCATTAATCAAAATACGTACGTCAATAAAAGGGGCCCTTTTTCCAAATAATTATTTAATGCAAAAGCCGTTTCGGGGTTCTCTATATTAATAAAATAATAATCTTATGTGCTTCTGCAACTGAGGTACATTATAATATTCAATTATCACCCAATACCTTTGGAGGGCAATACTCAGAATATTTATCAACCCGCTTGGAGTGTTTGATCGATAATTTCCAGTAGAAAAAGAGTTATTGAAAAATATAAGGTTACATTTTTAACTTATATCCGATCGAAAATTTGTATGTGTTGGATGTCGGGAGATTGCCATGGAATGACAATATATTGTCATCGATAGTTGACAGTCAAAAATGGAGCTCTTTTATTCGTCCTTCCGGGTTGGAGTGCAATTGTAATACAATTCATTTATGCATCATCTATTTTATTCATATTTGCAAAAGTAAAGCTGATAGTCCAAATTCATTTTCTGATTATTGGTTAGTATTAAAATGCGCAACTTATTTGTTGTAAGCATCCGTTAAGATCACCAAGATTACCTACCTGCTTAATTTTAAGGAAATTGAATTTAACAAAATTCTACAGCTTAGTCAACACCACTAACGATATCATATATTATTGAAACTGTGTTCTTTAAAAAAATTAATCGTGAACCGCGACGTGTGGCCTCGAATGGCAACGACCGGGCTTTCACTTGGTTACCCGCCGATGAAGCGTTCCTTCGGTATTTCTAGCTCTAGTTTTTCTTTACTTCATTGTTACGCTGCAGTGGAGAACGTGAATAGAGTAACTGAACTTTATGATTTGATTATAAGTCAATTTAGAAATATTCTTCAAAAACAATGAATAAATATTTCATTATTCCTTCTAATTTGACCCGAAATGGAGTCCCTGGTGTATTCCTTGTAATCAGTATCCCAATCTTCCATCTCACATGCTTCCACGAGATGACTCTTGTTAAGGGCCTTCGTATTTTAGGTGTTGTGCTGACCATCCTGTAAAATTTCATCCAACCAGACCCAATCGTTTTCCTATCATTTCCATCCTTCTTTCTGACCACCACTAATGGATTCAAATAGGAAGTTGCGGTTTCTTCAATTGTGTTGTCTTGTATCATTTTCTTTAGTTCGTTCCATACTTGTATTTAATACGCCTGAGGAATTGGATAGGCTTTATCGTTTTCAATTACTAATTTATGCGTGTATCCGGAGGCAATAGGGGAGAACCGCAATGAAACGGACGGGCTATGAAACGGACACTGCCATTATCTCGTGAACAAAAATGTAAATAAATATGATATTTTTATAGATGCAACTTCTCATATCTACAATCACACCATGACTTGAAAATGAGTCAGTTGTTTGATAAACACAAGTCAGAGAGGTTAGTGGTTTATTCTTCTAAAAAGTATTTATTATTTGCAAGTTGTGAGTGCTCCAAGGTAAGGTTATTGTGTACTTATTTTACTAGATATTATGGCAAAATGCATATCAATCTATCTATTAATCTTAATGACTATAAAAAATAAAGTTGGTTTTTCCGTTTAATTTTTTAAACAATATTTGTTTTAAATGTCTATATGTACTGAAACGGACAGTGGATTGCGCATAGAAACGGACGTCCGTTTCAACGCATACCTAGTGTCCGATTCATAACTAAGAAAACATAGTTATAATGCATGGAGCACCGAAAGGAGCTTTAGGACTAGCTAACTCAAGTGGGTGGATGTCAGAAGACCTTTTTGTAAAATCTAGTAGCCATTTTATCAAGTACGTCAAACCACCTTATGATCATCCATGTTTAATATTACTCGATAACCATAGCACCCACATTACAATTGAAATAATAAACTTGGCTCATGAGAATGGCATATCAATCTTGACATTTCCCCCTCACTGTAGCCATAGACTACAGCCGTTAGACGTTGCAGTATATGGCCCTTTTAAATATCGATATAGAGAAGCAATGCACAGCTGGATGCTACAAAACCCAGGCAAAGCTGTGACAATTTACGATGTAGCGCAATTGGCCAATCAAGCCTTTGTCCATGCCTTTTCTATGCAAAATATAATAAGCAGTTTCTCTAAAACTAGGATTCACCCATTTAAAAAAAATTTTTTTTGGATGCAGATTTGTTACAAGCATAGCATGTTACTGATAGGCCAGACAATACCCAGAGTGTACAAGTGGAAAGCAAAATTCCAGATAATACGGTTCATATGCCTTCTGTTTCAAATATTTCGATTTTAGCCATGTCTTCACAGCAACCATCAACTTCTCGTAATTCCATCTTAATACCATCTCTTGAGCACATTAGGCCATATCCAAAAGCGCCACCTAGTAAACATACAATAAAGCGTCCTCTTAAAAGTAAAAGCACAGTAATAACTGATACACCCGAAAAGGAAAGGTTGTTAGCTTTGGCAACAGAAAGAAAAAGCAAAAAAAGCGGAAAGGAAAATAGAAAGAAAACTCAAATGCTAAATACGAAGAAAACGCTTAAAGCATTAAGAGACTCATCTCCTGACACTGATGTGTTTGACAATATGTTTTTGGATGATAGTACGTAGTAGTGGAAGTAATAATGAAGAAGTTTTATCAAAAAATGGAAAACGAAAGAACAAAAACTTCGCAGCAGTAAATGGTGATCACAAAAGTGATAAATGCGTAATTTGCAAAGGACAGTATGTAAAAAGTAAAGTAGAATGGTGAAAATGTGGCTTATGCCGTAGGTGGGCACACGAGAATTGTCGTGTTAAAGGAATTGTAAGTTTTATTTGCAAAAATTGGTTTTAAAGTATTCTAAGTATTTTTTCAATTATTATTAGGATTAACTTGATTTTTAAAATGTTTTTGTTTAATAAATAACTTTAGTAATAGAGTTTATACTTCTTTATAAAGAATGTCCGGAACATAACACCACCAGTCCGGTTCAAAACTAACAGTATCATGAAACGGACATTTCGCGATTTTTATTGAAAAGCCAACAACTTTTCAGTTTTGATGCAAAATTTTAGTTTACTCATTGATATGTCTGATGAATAACTTTTATTATTACGGTATCGTAATGATTATTGGAATTTATGTTTTGTTCTGAAAATACAACTATTTGACAAAAAGTGTTCGGTTCAATCCCACTTTCCCCTACGTGGTTCATTATTAATAAGGCGATGATTAGTATCCCAGATAGCATTTAATAATACGTAAGGTTGTGACAAGCTTGTCGATTGCTTATTTTTGGCTTACTACGACAAGCTTTACGGTGTAAACCTTGAAATCAGCTTGAGCAAAGGCTTTTAGTGACAAGCTTTACTTATAAACCTTGCAACAAGCTTTGAATAAGGTTTTAAGAGAAAAGCTTGTCAAGTAAAGCGAAATGAAGGCTTGTTGGTGGCTTAATTTTCAAGCCAATGACAAGATTTACATTTAAAGCGAAAGAGAGGTTTGTCGGTGTCTTGATATGATAAGTCTAATGCAAGTTTTACTTATAAACCTTGCAACAAGCTTTGAATAAGGTTTTAAGAGAAAAGCTTGTCAAGTAAAGCGAAATGAAGGCTTGTTGGTGGCTTAATTTTCAAGTAAATGACAAGATTTACATTTAAAGCGAAAGAGAGGTTTGTCGGTGTCTTGATATGATAAGTCTAATACAAGATTTACTTATAAACCTTGCAACAAGCTTTGAATAAGGTTTAAGAGAAAAGCTTGTCAAGTAAAGCGAAATGAAGGCTTGTTGTTGGCTTACTTTTCTAGCTAGTGACAAGATTAACATTTAAAGCGAAAGATAGGTTTGTCGGTGTCTTGATATGACAAGTCTAATCCAAGCTTTACTTATAAACCTTGCAACAAGCGTTGAATAAGGTTTTAAGCGAAAAGCTTTGCATGTTAAGCGAAATCAAGACTTGTTGGTGACTTAATTATCAAGCCAATGACAAGATTAACATTTAAAGCGAAAGAGAGGTTTGTCGGTGTCTTGATATGACAAGTCTAATCCAAGCTTTACTTATAAACCTTGCAACAAGCGTTGAATAAGGTTTTAAGCGAAAAGCTTTGCATGTAAAGCGAAATCAAGGCTTGTAGGTGGCTTAATTTTCAAGCCAGTGACAAGATTAACATTTAAAGCGAAAGATAGGTTTGTCGGTGTCTTGATATGACAAGTCTAATCCAAGCTTTACTTATAAACCTTGCAACAAGCGTTGAATAAGGTTTTAAGCGAAAAGCTTTGCATGTAAAGCGAAATCAAGGCTTGTAGGTGGCTTAATTTTCAAGCTAGTGACAAGATTAACATTTAAAGCGAAAGATAGGTTTATCGGTGTCTTGATATGACAAGTCTAATCCAAGCTTTACTTATAAACCTTGCAACAAGCGTTGAATAAGGTTTTAAGCGAAAAGCTTTGCATGTTAAGCGAAATCAAGATTTTTTGGTGACTTAATTAGCAAGCCAATGACAAGATTAACATTTAAAGCGAAAGAGAGGTTTGTCGGTGTCTTGATATGACAAGGCTAAGACAAAGTTTACTTATAAACCTTGCAACAAGCGTTGAAGAAGGTCTTTTTTACGTATTTATGCTCCGAGCAACATGCGTTACACTTTGAAATGCAAACAAGTACCCACGAGCGATGTTTTCAGGCAATTATAACACGTTGCGATGAAAATTCCGACAACATTTTTTTCTCTTTTTTTCACTTTTTTATTTTACGAATACCTGTACAATTACATTTCAAACAATACTGTACAACGATTTTTTTTTTGCATCAAGTTTACTAATTTTGTTGCCGTGTTTTATATGATATCGAACCCACACGTGTTTGAAAAACATTTTTTTCGATTTTTCCATTTTTTATTTCACAAAACACTGTAGAATTACTTTCCAAACGTTACTGTAGAACAATTTTTTTTTTGCATCAAAATTACTCATTTTTTGCCATAATTTCCGATATTTTTGCGATACATTTTTTAAATTTACGAAAAAAAAATATTTTTGACTCCTTTTTTGTAATTCTTGGCTTAGTAAGAAGTAAGAAGACAAAAAATCATTAAAAACACACGAAAATTAAGAAAAATGTCATTCGATTCACCGTTGTCACCGAGTACAGCCCTCCGCGAGTTTTATTACGATGAAAATTGGAACAGCATTTTTTTCGCTTTTTTTCACTTTTTTTATTTTACCAATCCCTGTACAATTTATTACATTTCAAACAATACTGTACAACGATTTTTTTTGCATCAAAATTACTAATTTTGTTGACGTTGACAACACACGCAAGGATTTACATAAGTAAAACACTCGTAAAGTCATTGGCGAGAAGAAGATTCTTTCTTGTTGATATAGGGGGGGGGGGCCGAAAATAAAGGCATATAATAAATATAATGCTTTAGGGCGATAGTTGTTGGACCTTCGGCCTCACTCAGGGGGATCGCAACCATACCTGTAGATTATAGTTATTCTATCATGAGGGAATTTAGAAAATCGTACACAATTATTGTGTTTACCGGCACATATATGTGCCCCCCCCCCTATATCAACAAGAAAGAATCTTCTTCTCGCCAATGACTTTATGAGTGTTTTACTTATGTAAATCATTGCGTGTAAACACACGCAATGATTTGTAACTTTTACAACAGAAAGTACTTGAGAAATAACTCATCGTTCATTGGTTCATTCAAATTTATCAAACCCGAGACGCGTTAGCTGTTTAGATACATAAATAATTATTATTAAACTTAGTGGGGAGCCCGAGGGCAATAAATGATTCTCAATTTTCTCTCTGATTTTCAATTAAAGCTTTTAAATGGAAAAACTTGTTTTTTACTTTGTTTTTATTTTCAATAAATCAGCAGCCGGCCGGCCCGGCCCTGCAAACACGTGTTTTGTTGTTTAAAAATTTATATTTCTAGCAAAACCGTGTTGTAGTAAAACAAATTTTGAGGAATCTTACAACTTTTAGGACAAATATTTGTCCTTTATAATCACGGCCCTAAATAAAATAATTATGAATACTTAAATTAATATTTATTATTACATTTTACATTGAATGTTGGTTTCAATAACTAAGCAAAACTTTTACGCATGATTCAATTATTTCAAAATTAGTTATATTGTGTAACTAAAATAACGTGTTTAGTTACAAAATATAACTAAACACATTATATATGTAAAACATTTAATAAAAATATTTTAGTAATTATATGAACTGAACTTTATTTTGGAGTAAAAATTCGCGAGGGGAACTGACTTATTAGTTAAAAAACTTAATTATTATTTAGAACAATATTAGGGAGATTTATAAATTATAAAATATAGTTTTTCTGAAAGAACTTTGAATTATAAATTTAGAAAATCGTACACAATTATTGTGTTTACCGGCACATATATGTGCCCCTATATCAACAAGAAAGAATCTTCTTCTCACCAATGACTTTACGAGTGTTTTACTTATGTAAATCATTGCGTGTAAACACACGCAATGATTTGTAACTTTTACAACAGAATGTACTTAAGAAATAACTCATTGTTCATTGGTTCATTCAAATTTTTATCAAATTAGTTGGCATATTCCTACCGACAAATCATTGCGTGTAAACATACACACGCAATGATTTACATATCGTCGCGTCAGAATCAGAGTATTCTATCTCCATTTTTATAAATTTTACAGTACAGCTGTTTAAAGTTTCTCTATTGCATTACTCTTCATTAGGATATTTTGACATAATTTCAATTGAAAAAGTTATAATACACATTTTGACAATTTTTATTGCATTATGCTGTAGAGAAATGAACATAGAATAAAATGGCATAAATAACTCAATTTATCAAAAAAATGGAGATAGAATACTCTGGTTCTGAGGCGACGATATATTACTGGGAAGATGGTTCTACTCCCATTTAATAATAAACAAGTTTGTTTTCCATTGTTACATACTTAGACGAAATGCTGGTACATTAGCGAGTACCTATTATTACAAGATGAATATTGTTTCGACGATATATGTCTCGTAACTCGTTGTATGGTTCAAGTCGATTTCCGTCATGGATAGAGGTCGCGATGAATATTTGGAATTGTTGTATTTAATCTTTGATTTAATGTGTATATAATGTTGTATAATAATTTGTAAAAAGGGTTTATCCTTTAATGTATTCGTTGTAAAAAGGTTTCGACCATGAATTTAATAAATAAATTAGACTTTAATAATAATTTTAATAAAATATTCCTCGAAACGGGTGAGGGTAATAAATTTTTTTCCTTTGAAAAATTAAAAACTGGCAACGCTGATGATTTCTATAAAATATTATAATTATATTGGGCATTATAATAAATATATAGAATATATTTAAAACAAATTACCTAAATTCCAATAGGTCTCCATGGCACAGAGCGTTAGATGTTAGCTTCCAAAACAGGATCCTTGGGTTCGAACCACGGCCAGGTAAAAAAAAGTAAGTATATTATGCATAGTTGGTTACACTTTATATTATATAGATTTATAAATAATAATAATATTTCAGGTTCCCTTAAATCAGAAGTCTACATAATATTATAATATAACATTCCGAGAGGGATCCATCATCGAAGACGAGAAGTATAAAAAATAGTATATTCCATTATAATTAATTTAAATTAAAGATTGTATAAAAAATTAAATAAGAAGAAAATAATAATTATATAATAAAAAAATTAGTACAGTTTAATTACTTAATCAAAATTTTGTTTTATTTCAAACATTTTCCACAGTCACGACAAGGTTATTGTAAGGTTATAGCAACATTGTTGGATAATTGTTTTAAGGTTGTATTAATCTTTATAAAAGCTTACGACCGTCAACTAGACCCTTTTTACAAGCTTTCTCTAAGCTTGTATGCCTTTTAACGACAACGATGTGACAACCTTTTCGACTTGTTAACTCAAGGTTGTTATAATCTTTTGACAACATTGTTGGACAATTGTTTTTAGGTTGTTATAAGCATTGTTTAAGATTATGACCGTCAACTAGACCCTTTTTACAAGCTTTCTCTAAGCTTGTATGCCTTTTAACGACAACGATGTGACAACCTTTTCGACTTGTTAAATCAAGGTTGTTATAATCTTTTGACAACATTGTTGGACAATTGTTTTTAGGTTGTTATAAGCATTGTTTAAGATTATGACCGTCAACTAGACCCTTTTTACAAGCTTTCTCTAAGCTTGTATGCCTTTTAACGACAACGATGTGACAACCTTTTCGACTTGTTAACTCAAGGTTGTTATAATCTTTTGACAACATTGTTGGACAATTGTTTTTAGGTTGTTATAAGCATTGTTTAAGATTATGACCGTCAACTAGACCCTTTTTACAAGCTTTCTCTAAGCTTGTATGCCTTTTCACGACTACCTTGTGACAACCTTTTCCACTTGTTAAGATAAGGTTGTTATAATCTTATAGAAACCTTAAATTGCTAACCAGATAGCATTTAATAATACGTAAGGTTGTGACAAGCTTGTCGATTGCTTATTTTTGGCTTACTACGACAAGCTTTACGGTGTAAACCTTGAAATCAGCTTGAGCAAAGGCTTTTAGTGACAAGCTTTACTTATAAACCTTGCAACAAGCTTTGAATAAGGTTTTAAGAGAAAAGCTTGTCAAGTAAAGCGAAATGAAGGCGTGTTGGTGGCTTAATTTTCAAGCCAATGACAAGATTAACATTTAAAGCGAAAGAGAGGTTTGTCGGTGTCTTGATATGACAAGTCTAATACAAGTTTTACTTATAAACCTTGCAACAAGCTTTGAATAAGGTTTTAAGAGAAAAGCTTGTCAAGTAAAGCGAAATGAAGGCTTGTTGGTGGCTTAATTTTCAAGCAAATGACAAGATTTACATTTAAAGCGAAAGAGAGGTTTGTCGGTGTCTTGATATGATAAGTCTAATACAAGCTTTACTTATAAACCTTGCAACAAGCTTTGAATAATGGTGAGTTCATGCTTGACGTAATTTAATGTATTTCTATTTAATTCTATTTAATTTTGCGCTAAGAAATTGGCCCGGTTCATGGTAGTCATTTAAGAATTCTACTTGCTGCAAAAAGTGTCATGGCCGCCTAACATCAGCTGTTCACAACAACTTGAATTAAACAAAATTTCGAATTGCCTTATCGTTTCGATCAATACTGTATCATTCATTGCAAATACCAAATAAGTTAACTACTTCACAATATATCAATTTATAATTTTAATTCAACTTCTTAGGATAGATAGGTTAAATTTTTTATTTTTGAATAACACGCTATCACGCTCATGCGCAGATACAATCATTTAAGAAGTTGGCCAATATTTCCTTGTGTTAAATTAAATTACGGCGCCTTAAATGTAGCACGAACGCCTATAGGTGGTTACGTACATTTAACTTTCTTAAATTAAAATACGTTAAAATAAATTACGTTAAATATTTTCGCTGAACTCACCAAAAGGTTTAAGAGAAAAGCTTGTCAAGTAAAGCGAAATGAAGGCTTGTTGGTGGCTTAATTTTCAAGCTAGTGACAAGATTAACATTTAAAGCGAAAGATAGGTTTGTCGGTGTCTTGATATGACAAGTCTAATCCAAGCTTTACTTATAAACCTTGCAACAAGCGTTGAATAAGGTTTTAAGCGAAAAGCTTTGCATGTTAAGCGAAATCAAGACTTGTTGGTGACTTAATTATCAAGCCAATGACAAGATTAACATTTAAAGCGAAAGAGAGGTTTGTCGGTGTCTTGATATGACAAGTCTAATCCAAGCTTTACTTATAAACCTTGCAACAAGCGTTGAATAAGGTTTTAAGCGAAAAGCTTTGCATGTAAAGCGAAATCAAGGCTTGTAGGTGGCTTAATTTTCAAGCCAGTGACAAGATTAACATTTAAAGCGAAAGATAGGTTTGTCGGTGTCTTGATATGACAAGTCTAATCCAAGCTTTACTTATAAACCTTGCAACAAGCGTTGAATAAGGTTTTAAGCGAAAAGCTTTGCATGTAAAGCGAAATCAAGGCTTGTAGGTGGCTTAATTTTCAAGCCAATGACAAGATTAACATTTAAAGCGAAAGAGAGGTTTGTCGGTGACTTGATATGACAAGTCTAATACAAGCTTTACTTATAAACCTTGCAACAAGCGTTGAATAAGGTTTTAAGCGAAAAGCTTTGCATGTTAAGCGAAATCAAGACTTGTTGGTGACTTAATTATCAAGCCAATGACAAGATTAACATTTAAAGCGAAAGAGAGGTTTGTCGGTGTCTTGATATGACAAGGCTAAGACAAAGTTTACTTATAAACCTTGCAACAAGCGTTGAATAAGGTCTTTTTTACGTATTTATGCTCCGAGCAACATGCGTTACACTTTGAAATGCAAACAAGTACCCACGAGCGATGTTTTCAGGCAATTATAACACGTTGCGATGAAAATTCCGACAACATTTTTTTCTCTTATTTTCACTTTTTTATTTTACGAATACCTGTACAATTACATTTCAAACAATACTGTACAACGATTTTTTTTTTGCATCAAGATTACTAATTTTTTTGACGTGTTTTATATGATATCGAACCCACGTGTTTGAAAAACATTTTTTTCGATTATTTCCATTTTTTATTTCACAAAACACTGTAGAATTACATTCCAAACGTTACTGTAGAACGATTTTTTTTTGCATCAAAATTACTCATTTTTTGCCATAATTTCCGATATTTTTGCGATACATTTTTTAAATTTACGAAAAAAAAAATTTTTGGCTCCTTTTTTGTAATTCTTGGCTTAGTAAGAAGTAAGAAGACAAAAAATCATTGAAAACACACGAAAATTAAGAAAAATGTCATTCGATTCACCGTTGTCACCGAGTACAGCCCACCGCGAGTTTTATTACAAGTTACGATGAAAATTGGAACAGCATTTTTTTCGCTTTTTTTCACTTTTTTATTTTACCAATCCCTGTACAATTTATTACATTTCAAACAATACTGTACAACGATTTTTTTTGCATCAAAATTACTAATTTTGTTGACGTTGACAACACACGCAATGATTTACATAAGTAAAACACTCGTAAAGTCATTGGCGAGAAGAAGATTCTTTCTTGTTGATATAGGGGGGGGGGCGAAAATAAAGGCATATAATAAATATAATGCTTTAGGGCGATAGTTGTTGGGCCTTCGGCCTCACTCAGGGGGATCGCAACCATACCTGTAGATTATAGTTATTCTATCATGAGGGAATTTAGAAAATCGTACACAATTATTGTGTTTACCGGCACATATATGTGCCCCCCCCCCCTATATAACAAGAAAGAATCTTCTTCTCGCCAATGACTTTATGAGTGTTTTACTTATGTAAATCATTGCGTGTAAACACACGCAATGATTTGTAACTTTTACAACAGAAAGTACTTGAGAAATAACTCATCGTTCATTGGTTCATTCAAATTTCTCAAACCCGAGACGCGTTAGCTGTTTAGATACATAAATAACTATTATGAAACTTAGTAGGGAGCCCGTGGGCAATAAATGATTCTCAATTTTCTCTCTGATTTTCAATTAAAGCTTTTAAATGGAAAAACTTGTTTTTTACTTTGTTTTTATTTTCAATAAATAAGCAGCCGGCCGGCCCGGCCCTGCAAACACGTGTTTTGTTGTTTAAAATTTTATATTTCTAGCAAAACCGTGTTGTAGTAAAACAAATTTTGAGGAATCTTACAACTTTTAGGACAAATATTTGTCCTTTATAATCGCGGCCCTAAATAAAATAATTATGAATACTTAAATTAATATTTATTATTACATTTTAGGATTGAATGTTGGTTTCAACAACTAAGCAAAACTTTTACGCATGATTCAATTATTTCAAAATTAGTTATATTGTGTAACTAAAATAACGTGTTTAGTTACAAAATATAACTAAACACATTATATATGTAAAACATTCAGAGATGTTAAACTGTAACCTAGATACCTAACTGTGTATATTTTGTATACCAAAAAGTGAAGCCTGGTCACGTGATCGCCGCCATTTTTAGTTGGGTCAACTCGCTACAGTATAATCATATTATTCCGTATTTAGAATGCTGCAATTATTGAAAAATATTGAACTTTAATACACAAAAAAATAAAAGTCATGACATTCATCTATTTTAGGTTAGATAAATTAAAAACGAATTGACTTACCGAAAAAATGACAATCCATCTTTAGATTTACCTCTGTTAGAGCAACCGTATGCAGCACAAGTATTTGGCATATTTTCAATTATTATTATCTATAAAATTAAATAATATTTAAAAGTTTTTATTGACTTTATTTTATTGTTTATTAAGTAGAATATCACACTAACCTCAAATAATGTAACAAATGTACAACCACTAGAGTTTATTTAAACACTATTAATTAAGAAACTTATCAAGAACGTATTTTTTTAAGAAATATTAAGCACGAATATTCAATGTTTACAACTATACAACCAAAGTATACAACTGCTTGACCCACTACAAATGGCGTCGATCACGTGATCAGGCTTCACTTTTTTATTCACACTTATGTATCTAGGTTAAAGTTTAACATCTCTGAAAACATTTAATAAAAATATTTTACTAATTATATGAACTGAACTTTATTTTGGAGTATAAATTCGCGAGGGGAACTGACTTATTAGTTAAAAAACTAAATTATTATTTAGAACAATATTAGGGAGATTTATAAATTATAAAATATAGTTTTTCTGAAAGAACTTTGAATTATAAATTTAGAAAATCGTACACAATTATTGTGTTTACCGGCACATATGGTAATCGGTAGAATAGTCTAAATCAAAATAGTCTACGGTAAATTGGTCCAGGTAAAAAGGTCTACGGAAAAAAAGTCTACGGGTAATAAAGTCTAGGTAAAATAGTCTAGGTAAAATGGTCTAGGTAAAAAAGTATAGGTAAAATGGTCTACGGCAAAATTCAAGGAAAGATTCCTTGGATAACTTTTTAATAAAAAGTTGCGATTACACCGCTTACATACTATGATATACACATCATACGAGTATAAAGATGATGCAGTGATATCATTCTGACACGAAAATACAAGCGATAATCCAGACCTTGATTCTGGAGAGTAATAGAGTTTTAGACTTGGAAATCTTTCCAAGTCCAAATCTTTCTTTAGAAATATAGAAATCGTTAAATTTAAATTCATTAAATTATAAAGGAGTTTTTGCAATACATGGTAACAGGGCCGTCGAGAGAAAATCGGGGCGCGGGGGTAGATGCATGTTTGTTGTAACTTTTCCCAGATTTCAGGATTTCGGTTGAAATCCGGGCGTTCTCAGAAACTCCTGGCCTCCTCAGAAACTCCGTGCCCGGTGGTAATCATTATCTACCCCCCCCTCTTGTCGGGCCTGCATGGTACACATGTCCATGGTACACATTAAATATTGTAAATATATAGCGAAAATATGCATCATATCACTAGATTTTGGGTAAAATATGCAAATAACCGGCTAAATATTATTTTGCCCATTCTCACCGGAATCTTTCCTTGAATTTTGCCGTAGGCCATTTTTCCATAGACTTTTTTACCTAGACCATTTTACCTAGGCCATTTTACCTAGACTTTTTTACCCGTAGACTTTTCTTCCATAGACTTTTTTACCTAGACTAATTTACCGTAGACTATTTTGATTTAGACTATTTTACCTACAATCAAAGTATGTGCCCCCCCCCCCTATATCAACAAGAAAGAATCTTCTTCTCACCAATGACTTTACGAGTGTTTTACTTATGTAAATCATTGCGTGTAAACACACGCAATGATTTGTAACTTTTACAACAGAATGTACTTAAGAAATAACTCATTGTTCATTGGTTCATTCAAATTTTTATCAAATTAGTTGGCATATTCCTACCGACAAATCATTGCATGTAAACATACACACGCAATGATTTACATATATTACTGGGAAGATGGTTCTACTCCCATTTAATAATAAACAAGTTTGTTTTCCATTGTTACATACTTAGACGAAATGCTGGTACATTAGCGAGTACCTATTATTACAAGATGAATATTGTTTCGACGATATATGTCTCGTAACTCGTTGTATGGTTCAAGTCGATTTCCGTCATGGATAGAGGTCGCGATGAATATTTGGAATTGTTGTATTTAATCTTTGATTTAATGTGTATATAATGTTGTATAATAATTTGTAAAAAGGGTTTATCCTTTAATGTATTCGTTGTAAAAAGGTTTCGACCATGAATTTAATAAATAAATTAGACTTTAATAATAATTTTAATAAAATATTCCTCGAAACGGGTGAGGGTAATAAATTTTTTTCCTTTGAAAAATTAAAAACTGGCAACGCTGATGATTTCTATAAAATATTATAATTATATTGGGCATTATAATAAATATATAGAATATATTTAAAACAAATTACCTAAATTCCAATAGGTCTCCATGGCACAGAGCGTTAGATGTTAGCTTCCAAAACAGGATCCTTGGGTTCGAACCACGGCCAGGTAAAAAAAAGTAAGTATATTATGCATAGTTGGTTACACTTTATATTATATAGATTTATAAATAATAATAATATTTCAGGTTCCCTTAAATCAGAAGTCTACATAATATTATAATATAACATTCCGAGAGGGATCCATCATCGAAGACGAGAAGTATAAAAAATAGTATATTCCATTATAATTAATTTAAATTAAAGATTGTATAAAAAATTAAATAAGAAGAAAATAATAATTATATAATAAAAAAATTAGTACAGTTTAATTACTTAATCAAAATTTTGTTTTATTTCAAACATTTTCCACTTGTCACGACAAGGTTATTGTAAGGTTATAGCAACATTGTTGGATAATTGTTTTAAGGTTGTATTAATCTTTATAAAAGCTTACGACTTGTGTTTAAGAATATGACCGTCAACTAGACCCTTTTTACAAGCTTGTATGCCTTTTAACGACAACGATGTGACAACCTTTTCGACTTGTTAAATCAAGGTTGTTATAATCTTTTGACAACATTGTCGGACAATTGTTTTTAGGTTGTTATAAGCATTATTTAAGATTATGACCGTCAACTAGACCCTTTTTACAAGATTTCTCTAAGCTTGTATGCCTTTTAACGACAACGATGTGACAACCTTTTCGACTTGTAAACTCAAGGTTGTTATAATCTTTTGACAACATTGTTGGACAATTGTTTTTAGGTTGTTATAAGCATTGTTTAAGATTATGACCGTCAACTAGACCCTTTTTACAAGCTTTCTCTAAGCTTGTATGCCTTTTAACGACAACGATGTAACAACCTTTTCGACTTGTTAACTCAAGGTTGTTATAATCTTTTGACAACATTGTTGGACAATTGTTTTTAGGTTGTTATAAGCATTGTTTAAGATTATGACCGTCAACTAGACCCTTTTTACAAGCTTTCTCTAAGCTTGTATGCCTTTTCACGACTACCTTGTGACAACCTTTTCCACTTGTTAAGATAAGGTTGTTATAATCTTATAGAAACCTTAAATTGCTAACTGGGATCTAACAGAAATTTTTGGTATTCTAGATACCAATTTTATTAATAATTATTTGACCTTCCTCATTAACTTCTAACGTCTCTTCTTTTTCATCTTCCTGGTACATCCATTTCATCTTCTCCCCTGGATATTTATTTTTCGGTTTGGAACGTCCAGTACTTCAATTTTTTCAAAATAATTATGTTGGTTCCTCGCATTATTTATTCTACGCTGTTTTTGAAATCTTTCATTTGTTCATCCAAATTTATTTTTATTTCTTGTATTTTGGAACTCCATCTGGGATTTATTTATAACTTGATTTGTTGTATCTATTTTTTTATTTGTTGTATCTATCTTTTTATTAATTTATTGTGTCTATTACTATTAATTGTGTTTTGTTTGCTCTATCTTGGATTGTTTTTGTTAATACTTTCATCTTTTAGTTCACTTCATGTAATATTTCGTAGTCACTACTAATAAAATACTACTACAATTATAATATCTTTATTCCATTACTTATTACATAAAACATTTGTGCTTCACACACTACAGCGCTGGCGCCAACCTCATAATGTGAGTTCCCCTACCAACCCCAAAACTAAAGTACACTACATCCCTTCCCACTTAAATATGTACATCATTAACCCACTTAAAACTAAAACTAATATCTAACAGTTTGTTTTCTCAGTCGAGTTCCCCGTCTTAAGGGTGGTGAACAAGATCTCGACTTGGTTCTGTTGGGAGTAGTCACATCCCTACTTAACTGTGACCCTGTCTGCTCACTGTTAACGTTTTCAGTTGCCTCATCTCCCACTTCACTATTTTGAACCATACTAGCCCCTTCAGCTAGTTCCAACATTTGATTAACATGTCTCCTAACTTTGACATTGTCTAGGCTGGGCAAGGCAACTAAATACGTTCTAGACCCCAATATTTCAACCACCTTCCCTCTTATCCAAGAAGGTTTACTAAATCTAAAGTCCCTAACGGCAACTGTATCGTGCAAAAAAAATCTTTTATATCTATTCCCCCCATAATTCAATTGTTGCCGCTGTTGGCATTTCTTTACGCTATCAACTAAGCTGTGGTTTACAATATAATTTTTATTTCTGGTTTTTAACAAGTCAAAACGAGTACGTAATGGTCTGCCAAACATCAACTCCGCCGGTGACTTGTCAGTTGTACAATGTTTCGTATTACGATAATCAAACAAAAATTTATTAATGTGTAACTGCAAGTCACCAGTATTTCCTTTATCCAATTTATATAAATAAGCTTTAATGGTTTTTACCACGTTTTCTGCTGCTCCGTTTGTTGCCGGGTGATAGGGGGCACTACACTTAAAAGCAATACCGTTGTTATATAAAAATGTTTGGAACAACTCTGATTTAAACTGACTACCGTTATCGGACACTACTATCTCGGGCAACCCAAATCTCGAAAACAACCCCTGTAATGCAGAGATCGTCGCGGGCGCATTTGTGCTTGGTACCACCAAAGCTTCCGGCCATTTTGTATGTGCATCGACAACGACCAAAACACTCTTCTCGAAAATTGGACCCAAGTAATCAATGTGAATTCTCTCCCACGGTCTACTCGGGTATTCCCAGTTTGCAAGGATCGACTTCGGTGGACTCTGTCGCAATGGCAAGCAATTCTCACAATTACTGGCCACCCCTTCAATATCCGCATTCATACTCGGCCACCACATGTAGGACCTAGCCAAACTTTTTATTTTAACGATTCCCATGTGGGATGAATGTAATTCGCGCAATAATCTGCTCTGCAATGTCAATGGTACGACCACCCTTTGGCCGAACAACAGACAATCCTTCTCTACACTGAACTTGTTTCTGTTATACATATATTTTTTTAATTCCCCCGTAACCTTCTTTGGCCACCCTTTGTTTGTATAAGCAATTACTTTACTTAAATATTTATCCTTCATTGTTTCCTTCCTAACTACTTCGCAATCTATTCTAAAATGATTGTTTGTACTTATCAATTTAATGTATGAAGTGCTCCCTTCATCAAAATAAACGTTTTTCAATGGCATGCGTGAAAAACAATCTGCATTATTACCTTCCGATTTGACATATTGAATATCATAATTGAAATTGGACAAGAATAACGCCCAACGCTGCAGTCGGTTTGCTGATAATGTGGGAATTCCCTTTTTAGGACCAAAAATTGTAATCAACGGTTTATATGGTCGGTGACCAAGGTAAATTTTCTGCCCGACAGGTATTGGTAAAATTTGTTTACCCCAAATATGATCGCCAACCCTTCCCGCTCAATTTGCGAGTAATTCTTTTGGCTGTCATTTAAACTCCGTGATGCAAACGCTATAGGTCTATCATCCCCAGAGGGAAAAACATGCGATAAGATCGCCCCCATTCCGCATGACGACGCGTCCACCGTTAATTTCACGGCCAACTTCGGATTATAGTGGACAAGAACTTTCGATGAGCATAATATTTTTTTTACATGTTCGAACGCACTTCTGCAATCCGCGTTCCATATGAATTTATTTCCTTTCTTTAACAGATCATATAATGGCCTCAAAATAGTCGAGCATTGGGGTATAAATTTATTGTAATAATTGACCAACCCTAAAAATGACTTTAAACTTGTGATATCCGTAGGTGGTTTCACCTCACAAATCGCTTCAACTTTATCTTTTGTGGTATGTAACCCTTCTCTATCTATTACATGGCCTAAGTAATGTATAGATTTTTTAAATATTTCACATTTTTCCTTTCTAATTTTTAATCCACAACTTTTTAGGATGTCTAACACTCCTTTCAATCTACTCAAGTGCTCTTCCCTTGTGGCACCTGCGACCACTATGTCATCTAAAAAACAAACCACCCCTTGTAACCCTTCCAATATTGATTCCATAATTCTTTGGAATTTTGCCGGAGCGCAGGCCACACCATACGGTAACCGTGTATATTTAAACAACCCTTTGTGTGTGCTTATGGTAGTGAACAATTGTGACTCTTCTTCCAATTGCATTTGTTGGTATGCATTAGATAAATCAAGCTTACTAAAATATTCACCCCCCTGTAATTTTATAAACAATTCCTCTATTCGAGGTAACGGGTGCTGATCAATAATCATTGCTTGATTTAATGTAACCTTATAATCTCCACAAATTCTAATGGAACCGTCCTTTTTTAATATCGGAACGATTGGTGTTCCCCAAGAGCTGAAATCTATTTGCCTCAATATTCCTAACTTTACCAACTTATCTATTTCCGCCTCCACCTTCTCTTTAAGCGCAAAGGGTAAAGGCCTGGCCCTGTAAAATTTTGGTTCAACATTTTCTTTTAATTTAATGGAAATTTTCCCTCTATTAAAAAGTCCCAACTTATCAGAGAATACTTCTAGATAATTAGAAATTAAATTGTTTTTAATCTCTTCAATATTTTCACTTCTCAAATGATTTATTTGTAATTTAAATCTATAATAAAAATCGCGCCCCAGTAATGGTGGCCCTGAACCCCTAATGACGTACAAAAACAAGTTCCGTGCAACATTTTTAAAGTCCACCGAAATCGGTATCTTACCAACCGGATTCATTTCCTTTCCATCATAATTGAAAAAAATTTTATCGTTACTCATTAACGGTATTTTACTGAAATATTTATCTTTAAAATCCGTGGATATTACTGAACAAGATGCGCCAGTGTCCAATTCAAATCTTAGTGGAATGTCGTTGAACTTTGCACAAACGAAAATAGGTTTAACATTGTTACCTTCTCCGATATTAAATAAAGTTTCCTCGAGCCTCGGTTCCCCCGTCATAAAATAGTGTCCGACCTCTGTTTTATTCTGCCTAGCATTTTTACTTTTACAAACTCTTGCCAAATGTCCCACTCGACCACAAACGTAACAGCTGCTGTTTCGAAATCTACAAAAAAATGTATTATGATTGGCATACCCACATACCGTACAAGCCGTTTTCATATTTTCGATGCCTCTTCCATTCTTCGTCCCTTCCTCGCTCTTGTCTATCTTATAAATTTCGTTTTCTACCTTTATTTGTCTGCTACTATCCACCAGTTCGTAATTTCGTACCGACGCTTCTTGATTTTGTGCGATTTTAATTGCTGACTCCAATAACATTTTACTAGCATCCTCTTCAAATAATCTGTCCATCATCTTTTTATTATTTAACCCCATTATGAATTTATCGGTTACAACCACTTTTAAAACTTGACAGTCATACTGACATTTGGCTACCAAAGTTCGTACACGAGCTGCCCAATCTGCCACACTTTCATTTTCATCACGTTTAGCATTATAAAACTTAAATCTCTCAGGGTAATATGTCTTAATTGGTAAAAAATGACCATTGAACGCACTAATCAAATCGTTAAAAGTTTTACTTTCCGGTTCTATTGGCACGCACAAACTTTGTAACAACAAATACGCCTCTTCTTCAAGATTGCTTAATAGTATCGATCGTTTAATAATATCATCCTCAATCGAATTTGCTATAAAAAACTGTGTTAACTTAGCCTTGTAGATTTTCCAATCCATTTGCATTTTAAATTCCTTGATACCACCGATTAGGGCCGTCGCCATTTTGGTTTCTACCACCTGTTCACCTTCAACCAAGCTAACATCAACCAAATTATCTCTAATGTCCGGTTCTAACGATTCGCTCATTACCTAACCGCGTGAATTTTAACCTCGTCGCCACTGTAATATTTCGTAGTCACTACTAATAAAATACTACTACAATTATAATATCTTTATTCCATTACTTATTACATAAAACATTTGTGCTTCACACACTACAGCGCTGGCGCCAACCTCATAATGTGAGTTCCCCTACCAACCCCAAAACTAAAGTACACTACACTTCAGGATTTATCGTACTCTGAAAAACATAATTCATAATTCATTTATTTTCTCGGTCAATAAAATTACATGGAAAGTCAACAATATCATAAAAAAAACAATTCAACAATCTAAAATCACAAGATCAAAAACAAATAAAAGTCAACAGCCAATTTACAATAAATAAACTATTATAAATATCAAAAATTATATTTCAAAAGCTCGTCGCTCGAGTAAAACGTCGTTGACAACAATACTTTTTTAAGCTTTCGTTCAAATTTCCTTTTACACAGTCCTCTAATCTCGGTCGGTAATTTATTGTATAATTTAACGCATAGGTGGTTCATTCCCAATTGTGTAGTTTTCAGTCGATGGTATGTAATTGCGAAATTATTTCCATTTCTAGTGTTATACGAGTGCAATTTTGCATTCCTTGTAAACTTGTTTTCGTTTTCGTGTACAAATCGGAGGCAGTCAAGTATAAAGACCGACGGTAATGTAAGAATCTGTAATTTCATGAACAGATCACGACAGCTAGTGTTTCTTGGGACACCACAAATTGCTCTAATTGCCTCTTTTTGCCTTATGAAAACTCTCTCCGATTCCGAACTATGGCCCCACAGTAAAATACCATATGTCGCTCTGGATTGCAAGTCATCCTTGCAATTTCCAATGTGGTAACCGCCTTCATCCTTCTTACCGTGAAGACTGCCGCAGACAACCCCTTCATTAGTGAGGCAATATAACTATTCCAACCCAGTGAATTTTCAAAGATGATTTTTACATTAGCACGATTAAAGGAATCTTCTTCTTCCGAGCATCCACTTTCATGTTTTCCGGGGTACTTTCCCGTAAAGGTTTATCTTCATCACCCATCTTAACAAAAAACTCTAATCTAAGGGCTAAAGTAAGTCCTATTTTTAATCGCACCCCACGCTATTATTGGTAAAGCCAATACTGTAAAAATTGTTAAATTTTCCTTATCGTGGTTATGAAAAAATAGCGTCACGTTGGGCTAGCCAATTTAAAGTCGCCGTGTTCTCTACAAACCTTAAAATTTCACCAAGAAAACTTCAAACACTTTTAATTATTTATTCAATTTTATTTTTAACTTCTAAAATACAAAACTCAAAATTGTCCACTTCGCGCGGGCCCGACTGCACATTTTTCCGCTTATTTTCCTGAACACTCCTATCCATTATCTTGTAGCGTGGTTTTGGCCTCGTTCAAAATTGCCCCTTGGGTAGCCAGGGTCTGAGGACGTCTTGTCGATTTCGGTTTGACACTTTTTTGACTTTTCTTTAAACTCGGGCGCCAAAAGCTTTTTCAAAGGGAAAAACTTAAAAACTTTTAAAACAAAAAAAAGAATTCTGAGTAAATTAACAAAAATTTTATTTAAAAAATGTTTACAATTTAATATTGATTAATTAATAATTCGGAATAAAAGTAAAATCATTTCAATATTTAGGTGTTTACACTGTCAAAAATTTAATGAGTACGACACTGGTGACGGAAATGGAACATACATAATCTGTGAATATTTATATTGACTTGAATGTATTTGCAAGTGAATTGATTACGGTTACTATATTATTACTGCTTCTGAAATGGTAGCAGCTACTAAAACAGGTGGGGAATAATGTTAACTAATTGAATCTAATCACAAGTTTTATAACTACGGAAAAAAAATCAACTACGGGATTTTTACAACTACTGAAATTTCGATTAGCAAAATTCAACTGTATTTTCGGAACGGGTGAAGTCAGGAAGTGACTTCTTATACTGAAGTTTATCGAATCTGCAAATCGGGTAAGTAATAATTCTTGATGAGAATTATCTACTCGGAAGTTCTTTCTTCCTGATTTCGACCTCGGACTGATCGGATTGGTGGTCGATTCGACGACGCTTTCTCAAAATTTCAGTCAGCCGTTCGTGTAGAAAAGGCAGAAACTTAAGGAATCAATTACCTTACTACCTTCCTCTGTTTGCAGCTTTCAAATGTTTGTTTATATTTGAACTAGTAACCTGTAATTTTGATATGCAAATAATACTTGGCTGGTATGCAACCAATCATACACCGGACATTATGTGATGAAATTTTCAAAATGTAATATTTTGCAAAATAAATTAATTAAAACATAATAATTCTTTACAATCTTCATTCAAACTGATGGCGACAAATTTAAATATTTATCGTAAATTCAAATACGTTTTAAATCACTCCGCTGTTATACAAATATTAAATACTTGAGGGAAGAAAATAACAGTTCAATATACATTCAAAAATAATAATATTGCGTTCAATTACATTATACCTATTGTCAAGCTGTCTTATTTATTATACACAACTAATGTACCTACCATTATACTAGGGTGTATCAATGGACTCATCCTCACAACATGTTCATTTAAAGTTAAAATATTTACTTTATGCTTTAACAAACCAGATTGTAAAATTCTAATAGCCAATCAAAAAAAGGAGAAAAACAAGACAAAAACGTAAACACGCTATAATAAGTAGATTCTTGATATGCTAAAGAGCTGGACGACGTCTCCAAAAATCAGGCTTCAAGAAAATTGTCAGTACTCGTTAGCATCATCAGCGTCATCACAAATAACTTACTATTATCAACAAAAAAATGATCAAAAACCAAATAATTTTCCAGACGAACGCAAGGAAAAAATATTACTTAAAAATATTTCAATCATTTTGTTTTGTAAACCAGGTCACTATATTTTGTGTAATCAATAGTACCTAATAAAATGCAATACTTGAATTTATTACACGATATTTCTATTAAACTGATACTTTAATTATGGAATGATTTCAATTATTTATTTGTATGTATATGATTACAATCAATAAGTTAAGAGATAATGATGAAAAATTGTTATTTTTGTTAAGCTTCAACGTAATACCTTAATTTTTCCAATTTTTTCTTATCAGATTAAATGTCTCCAAATGTTCGAGTATGTGGGTTGACTGCTGAGTCGAGGTATCCGATTAAATCCCGGGCTAATTGTAAGTAAAATAGTCATTCTTATGTAGCGTCCTCCCCCGTAGAAGACAATACTAAACCACCGAGCTGCAATCTATTTTTTAATATATTTGCTTTTAGAAAATATGTAACAGTTGCCTGTTCCAGCACCTGGAAATTCTCTCTACCGTTGTTATTTAGGAAGAGGTGAATCCATTTGCCGGTAACGGCAGTTGCTTTATGTGTTTTGGATTACGTTTTTCTTTCCAGGTTTTCTTATCATGCTTTATATGGTTTGGTAAAACAAAACAATTATTTATATTTTCCTATTTTGATATTTAGTTAATTAATGTGTATAGACCGATACAAATTTAAATGCGATATGTATAATTTTAGCGCCTAGTAGATATGCTGGGTAAACAAACATACAGTTTCCTTTAGAAGGAACAAAATAGAAATCAAGGTACCAGGTTCGTTACCTAGAAACAAGGTCGGTTGTTAAAAAAATAAATGGAACAAACACGTAAAAATTTGAGTCCGGTTAAAAAGTGGTATTTAACCGAAAATTAATAAAGTTTATAGACAAAAATTAGCGAGAGGTGTTATCTCCGATAATACGAATTATGGAAATATTTTGGGAGATCACAAATAATATATTTGGAGATCGAGAATCGATAATCGAAAATTCAGAGTGGTAGTGGAGGTATCGTCCTACCATCTCGGAAAATTCGAGCCGAAAATAATGGTTTATCAATTGGATCGACGAAGATCGATGATAGTTGGGGGAATTAGCAGTATTGGTCTTGATCAATCGTATGCAGTAAACCGGGGCAAAATTAGTGCACCCGTGATAAATAGTAACCAGATTATTAGTCGACTACATATTGCTGTGATTTAAAATGTACCCACACAACGCAAATAGCTGAAATTCTGAATTAATTGAAATATTTAATAAACTTAACCTAATTTGAAAACCTTAGATTGGACAGATAAACACATCCACCTTATTTCATGAAATTGCACACTTATAAAGATCTCTAAAGATAAGAATACTATACTAAAACCTGTTAAATAGATTCATTATGAAGATGACCATGTCAAAATCTTCCAATAAGGTGACCAAGTCAGATAAGACACACCAAAGCGAGTCGTTAGATATTCGCATGTAAGCAATACTTGTTCGGGAAAGCACTCGTGTGGGTGACCGACAAAGTGAGCTATACAAGAGGGACAAGTTTGGTGAACTCTCCAGTAAAATTTAGCACACAAAATTTAACATTTACATTAAATATTTTTCTTTCATTTGAAAGTGGCGCCCAAAAATTAATTGACGTGTGTAAGTTTTACATAGGGGAGATATCATAGCAATATGTGTGATAATTATCAGGGCGAAAATTACAGCAAAACCCAACAAAGGAACTGGTGATATTATCAAGTTTTTATTACTTGAAATTCAACCAAAATTGTCAGATACATCCTTTTGGTTTTTCAATCTCGTATATGTGTTTTTTCAATTATTTCTAGCTTACCGTTCAGAGGAGAAGGTACTTTTTCCATTCCATTTTGGCTCGAACAAGCTCGATCGATCGAACAGTCCGGAACAAACGGGGAAACAACGTCACTCGTAAGTAATTGGGAATCACTTATTATATGAGTTTGAAGCTAACCAATTTTGTTTGCAATTACTAACCAAATTCAATTCCGACGATCAATCATTTTCATGTCAATAATTTTATCATCAAGTAATAAAAAATAAAAGTAAACATCCTAGATACCAGCGACGAAGGTCGTGGAGTTTCACCACCGTTATTGTGCCGTTGTTCAATTTTTGTCAGACGTTATCGTTGTGGCACATTTTCAATTGTTCAAATATTACTATTTTGTTACATTTAAGGCTGTGAGATTTGTTTTGTTATTACAAACATTGTTACCATTAAAAATTTAATAATTGTTCCAAATAAAAGAGAATTTTGTCAAATCGTAGTATTTATTGGTCTTAAGCGTGTACTCGAAGTTTTATTTTATTTATGTTTTTAATTACGATACGAAGTAAGAATGTTAAGATTTACTCCGACGTTTTCGCTTCATATCTGGCGCCCACCAATACCGTTATCGAAAGTAAGGCTGCCTCCATTGATATATGCGAATCCACGATAGTTGCAAAAAGACAACCCTGCACTCCGACCGTGGCTACTCCCTATGAGCTAGCCGTCATGTAAATTACACCCACAGACGAGCAAAGCGGCGCAAGAGTGGAAATGTAACGGTTTCGCTTTTTATTTATTTATTTCGACAAATAAATAGGTATAATTTAAAAAATTTTAAGTAGTACTTATTGCTGTGACCTCCCTTATCTTTCTCAAGCCCTATGTTGGCTAGACAAAAATATGCTATGTTTAACTTATTGAAATAAATTTTTAGTTAAGGGATGTTTCGCACTTATGCCCCTTTTTACTAGCTCAATCAATGACACTCTCAGAAGTCGGTTCCTTGTGATTTTAATTAGAGGTAATCGTTGAAATTGATTTAATTTGTTCACAGATCTACTATCAAATAATAGTTCACAAATAAAACCTTAAATTTCATAAAAATACACAAGTCAAAAAGATCTCTTCTTTTCTTCTTAGATTTGCTTAATTAACTTTCATTAATTAAGTCTTTCGCTGTCCAATAGCGCGTTAAAATGTTTGAAAATTATAGATTTGCTTTTGTTAAAGCTTAAAGTTGAAAAAGTAAATAATAATGTTTATGAATAAAAAACCTTCCAAAATTAGGGTAGTCAAAAATACACTTCCGTGAAAGTCTTGATTCAACGTCCTTTATTTTAAATGCAGATGGCAAAAGTTTATAAATGTTAAAATAATAATGATTCACTGAACCTTAAGTATCATCAAAGTTGTAGTTTCAAAAATAAAAAGGATATGTGTGTGTTGTCGCCTTTAAATAACTTAGCAATAGATAACCAAAACACCTGCGCACTGTTGATACACTTGTAGATCGTTGGAGCTGGATGACATAATCTGGCGTCGTGTTGTTGTTGAATTTGTTCTAAAATTTGTGTTTATCAAAGTTGTTTACGAATTTAGTTGTTATCATAAAAGTTACTTCTGGTAAGTTGAATGAATCGATAATTACTCTTGATTGCAGTGAATTACGAGTTGATTACAAAAGTTGCAATGTTGCAGACTTACTACTTGTTGTTAGCCATCTTGATTTTCTAACCTTCCAAAATTTGCATAAAATCCTGGACACAATAAAAATACGTCTGCGTGGTTCCAACTTTCGGGATCAACTGATTTATGCCTCGAAAATCGATAAATTGGTATGCCTGTTGTTCAAAAGTAAGTCAAATTGTTGTATTTTGAATTTTTAATTTTCTTAAAATAATATTTCTGTTCCAGGTTAATGGTCCACATTGAAATTGTGTTTCAAAAAGATGTTTTCCATACAATTCCATTGATGGTATATGCTGTTTTTATGGTTTAATTCGGAATGTTTCTGACTCAGCTCACGCCATTTTATATTATTTTCAAATTTGTGCGATTTTCACCCTTATTTACAACTTTGTCGATTTTTGTCTCTAAATTACTTGAGTTACACAGTTGAAGAGATTACATAATTTTTGATATGAACAGATTTGTACAAAACATGTTATTTTAGAAGTAATTTGGTATCAAAGTTTTACATTTTTAGGTTATTGTAATATTCAAGATAACAATACAATACTAATTAATTTCTAGCTAATTAAATCTTTTAGTTACATTTTGATGTGACAATCATCAATTTAATTATTCTCAGCAATTTTTCACATGTCTTTCTTATCCCGAGAGATTCAAATAATGTCGTAAGATTGTAAATTGAGAAGGTTTTGAGTTTCTCGTAATCTGAAGTTTTTAAATGCATTCTTACTTAGAATTTTGTGTTTTTTTTTGAATATATTATTTATTTTTGAATTGTGTGCCTCTATAGAGCATTTTGGAACACAGCACTATGTATAATATTATAATGTACCGAAAATTTCTCTATAATACTATTACTAATTAAAAAGATAAGATTGATATTACATTAATCAATATCTAATTTTTTAAAAGATCCTTCAACACAAAAAATATTACCCGCCGATTTAGGTTTTCCGGCTCTCTTGCTTTCGTCTACCAGCTGCTGCTGTTCCGTTCTAAAGAACTCTGCATTCTCTGCAATACTCTTCTTCATTGTTTCTTAAAAGTAATAAGTAATAAGAAAATTTTTAATAGCCCAAAAAGCAATTTTTTACCATGCATTACAGAAATTGAATCAGCGCTACCGCCTAAATCTTTGGGCAGACATTCTAGAGGAATAAATTCTTTTAAAGTGTCGACCGATTCGTGCAAGTGTAACTAAAAATGACATTTTAATGTAATGAGCAAACTTTATGAAAATAACAAATATACCTACCACATCCAATAGACTTTGCTTCAAGAATGGCCTTGTCATAGCCATCAATTTATCCATAAATGGAACAACATTAACATAATGTAATCCCATCAAACGAACAGGCATTCCTTCCTAAAATGTATATTACTCAATTTAAATCTATGAAGAACACAAGAAACCCACAAGTTGCCACAATTTACCTGTAAATAGTAGAAAAACTTCTTCATTCCCAATAAACTAAATTTTGTCATGAAAGAAAATGGAAGTTTATCGATATCAAATACAAGGAGTAATCCCTTTTCGGTACCATACTGTCGTAATCCCAGCATCATTACCATATCAAACATTTTAACTTGATCGTTAAAGTTAAACTTGTTTACATCCAAATCAACTACCTTCACGTAGAAAACTCGATAATTATCATGAGTAAGTTTAGGTAAAAACGTATACAAACTAAAATAAGACAGTATTTTTAGAGACTGCTTTCCAGTGCCGGGTAAAATAACCCGATTAACGTTTTTGGAAATAACTGCATTATAACGCAAAATCTCAATCAAGTAACAATTCATTTCATTAAAAGAGACCTTTGGTCCCTAAAAAAATATTCAAAAATGGTTTCCAAGCTAAGAGTGCTTTGGAAACAATTTTTTTGAGAAATATCAATGTCATTTTAATGCCATAGTATTGTTTTATTGAATATATCTTGAATTTTTCAATTTGTAGAAAGTTAGGGGTAATTGTTGGCTAAAGAAAATGGAATGTCGAGTACAAAAACATGAACATTTCCGACATAACCTTTTTTTTGAGTTTAACCAAGGAGTTAAGGCATCGGAGGCCGCTAGAACCATTTGTGTCGTTTACTTATGAGGTTTATTGTTAACAACTGCGTCGCCTGGAAGCTGCAATGCAAAAATGACGACCGACAAGACGGCATCAAGTGGTTTTGCAGCATGATAATGCCCGTCCGTATACTGGCTACATTACAGAACCAGCTATTCAAGACCTCGGTTGGGAGGTTATTCCACATCCGCCCTATTCTCCTGATCTTGCTCTATCAGATTTTCATCTTTTCCTATATCTATCCAAAAACTGCGCGGAATCTCATTTAATAACGATGTTGCTCTTTAAAACTGGGTCGACGACGTTTACACCTCAAAACAATCGGATTTCTTCAGGTGTGGAATCGAAAAACTGCCAGAACGTAGGGAGTCAATCATAAATAATGTAAAAAATTTATATTTAAAAAAAAATCGCTACGAACGTATGCATCAACCCGATATATGAGATGGACGTGGTCAGTAATTTTTCCCATTGAATACCAATGTTAAATATCAAGAGAAATGATAAGATCAGGCTTTATCCGCATTTTGTAACTGTTTGGAATCGATTGAGGGGACGAAGAGAATAAAAGTCCCAATTAAATAACCATCACAAAATAAGTTTAACTGCACACCTAATGGCTGCGGGTTCGAATCTCAACTACCCCCTAATTATGTATGTCATGGCTCATATTCCACGTTAGTTCGTAGGCCCTAATATAAATTAATGTGTCAGTAAGAAAAAACTGCTAGCTTGTAATTCCTTGGGGTAGCTTTCAACTTGATTAAAAGAATCTGAATAGTATTTTGCCGTACTCCGCAGTTAGATTTTTGCAATCCATTTTATAAATATATTTAAATTTTGAGACTTACCAAGAATCAAAAATACCTTTTGGTAATTTATCAACGTCGCGGTTACTGAAAAATTCAGGACAATGAGTTTTAACCGTAAAGAATATATCGATTGTTTCCTTGGCAAGTTGAAAGCTTGAGTAGCAACTTTGTAGAAATTGCACTAATTGACATTCTGAAAACAATTCTGTATTAAATTTTTGCTCATTACCTATAATATTAGTTTTACTTGCCAGAAATTGGAGGTAAATGTGGTTGACTTTGAACCCACTCTTGCAAAAGTTGTACGTCTGTTTTCTTCAAGTCTTGGTTTTTTTCGTATTCCTCTTCAGCAGTGATAAACTTTGTAGGCATGATGTAATCCAAAATTAAGAACAACAGTAGAAATGTGTTTTATCTAACTGATAAACTATTATACTGACAAGTATAAGAATCGCGAAATAATGTATTTTAATTATGCTTTTTGTAATATTATGTAATCAAGTATTTATAGTTTTTAAAATAAGTGGTACTTTTGACTGAAACATCTGACATGCGAAACGATGCACTATTAACTGTAATTATTAATATAATTAGAAATTTTTTTTCAATAAAATACTATATTATGTTATGTCTCCTGATAAGATAAATTTGAGTAGGTAGCATTATACCTTATACCATATATGTATACCATATAGCTATTAACTCGGAACAATATAATTTTGGAGTACTTAATTAGGTATCTAATATTACTGAAATATTTGTATATTCATTAATTATGCCACACAAATGTAAGATTTTGATTATAGTAATTTGTATGACAGGTATAATTTCAAAAAAGAAATTACTCATCGTCTTGTGATTTATTAGGAAATCATCAAATAGCTAATTTATCCATCATCGGCTGTAAGCCTCTCTCTCCCTCCATACTATTTTTCTCTATCTTTTGCTGTTCTCATCCGGTTATAACCCGCGTGTCATGTTATGGTATCTGTCTATTTAGTATGTGGGCGGCCTATAATCCGTTTGTGAGCTCGCATGGTCTCCACTCTATTATTTTCTGGTCCATCGATTTTCACTTGTTCTAGGAATTATATCCCACCTATGTAGTTCCATATTAATAAATTGACAGATCCTTGTTCCTACGTCGGTACTATGAGTTTTCGGTGAGGATGTCCTAACACCTGTCACTCCGAATGAGTTGAAACTTTGCAATCGCAAAGAGGAAGGTTTATATAGGCCCCTCCTGCAAAAAAATTCTGAGAATGTATTATCAAAATTTTGAGTAAATCGATTTTGAAGTTTGCTAATTTACATGTAAAATTAACGAGATTCCCGCGCATCACTCATTTAAGACTTAAGAGTATTTTTGCCTTCATCCCGGTTTGCTTGATTGGTGGCGCCTTCTCGTATGTTTAGCTCCGCCGCGTAGCGGCTCTGAGCACGAAAAACCGCCCGGAGATGCGGAGCATCGGAGGGTAGGTTTTTTGATGCTCACAGCTCTGGCCAAGCCAAAAATTAGAAGGCAAAAAAATTTTTCCCTACTTTTCAAATCGATTTTTCTCAAAATTTTGACTATACATTCTCGGGCGAAATTTTTACAGGACACTCTAATAAGGTTCCTTTTGCTAAAAAAAATATTTTGGGGCGATTTCGGGTGACAGGTGATAGGTAATTATCCCCCTCTGAGCGATTTGCCATCTTTCCAAAATGTTCTTATTCAGGGTTCACGTTTGCGCACCGTATGTAAAAACGGGCGGAGGTAAATGTGCCACCAAATGTACCTGACCAGAAAAGGGTATCGGTAAATGTGCCACCGACCAAAAGGGTTCTTTAAATAAACACAGGTATTTGTGCCACTAACAGTGAAAAAATTAAATTTTTTTTGCCTTCGAATTTTGGGGTGTGCATTCGATAAGGAGGGTAATCCATCGTCAAAACCTACCCTTACGGGGCGCCGCTGCGCTCCGCTCCGCGTTGCACCCCTCCAGGGCGGTTTTGACTCTGGTTACTAGGCTAAACATACGAGAAGGCGCCACACATCAAGAAAACCGGGATAAATGAAACCGGGATGTGAGAGACCCTCGAAATAGCATTAAAAAGTATAGTTGCGGTATGGGGCAGTAAACTATTACGTTTCACCCCCAAAAAATCGTGTAAAATCAAAAAATAATCGATGTTACATGTAGGAGATGCATCAGGTAGATGCCGTTTTCTCCGGTGGCACAAATACCTGTGTACTTTTAATATCCTAAATTCGTAGCAGGTAGAATAACATTACTGGTGGCACATTTACCTCCGCCCGTAAAAACACTGGAAGCACATACCGTACTGTGCAAATGAACCGCAAACAATATTAAAGTTATTGACTGTAATTGTAATTTTAAAATTTACAACTTTGAGCTTGACCAGCCAGACTGGTAAAATATCCTAAACCAATAAAAATTAATCTTTTATGCGAGTCCACTTAGATAATATGTTGTATAGTTATTATGTTAATAGTATATTATATACCAAGGGACTTAAGTGCAATATTAAACCTGAGTGTGAAATTTTCACAATTGAAAAACTCACGCGATAGATTAACAATTCATTTAAGCCCTGAGGTACTCGTATATACATTTTTTATGCGTTTCCGGGACTTAAACTGCAATTAATATTTATTTAATGCTTTAATTTCAACATAACCCTCTCAAACTAAATGTCACTTTGACGTTTCTTAACATTCAAGTTGGATGCGGCGTCATGGACACAATGTATTTACTTTTACTTAAGTCCATTGGGACTTAAATTCACTTTAATTCCCTTGAGATTTAAAGTTTAACATGAATCTTCGACAAAAGGGAGTTAAAAGCAGTTTAAATCTCGGAATCGCATAATAATAATAATTTATTTATCCACTTGATAAGCAAATCGTATTAATCATTTTTTATGTGTTTCCTGCTTATAAAAATTCTGCTTCAAATGTATGTACGGCAACGCATTAGAAAGTCAGCTGCACAAGCTGGGCTTTACCAGCCAGACTGCACAATCCTCAATGAAATGCGCGCTTAAAATTTGCAATATCTATACGTAATTGGTGAATATCTGCAGGCTGATTTGGAGACATTAAAAATAAAGAAATTGTATTTATTTTAAAGGGAATTTATTTTTTATTAGTTCAAAATTTGTTATTAATTATTATTACATTATAATTGTTACTTATTAATATTTTGTTGGTCCCCCTTTTGATTTTAAAACAGCTTTAATATGATTAGGCATGGATTAGACCAAATTTTGCAAGTCAGCCAAACTTAAGTCTTCTTTCCACACTTTATGTAGGGCATCGCTATTAGTTCTTTCTCATTTTTAGATTTATTTTGTGCGATTTTCTTCGAAATTATGAACCACCAATATTCTATAGACTTCGAATCAAGGTTGTTACTAGGCCATGTTAAGCGATTAATTGCTATTCAACCCCCACTTATGACAGTTGGTCACAATCTTCGGACCCCCATGAACGTCCTATAATCACAAAACGACCCCCCCTCATTTGTCTAAAATCGAACTTGACACGACATTGTTTATACACGACATTTGGAATTTAAGAAGTAAATAATTTTTTTTTTACAAAATATTGCATAAAAATTATTCAAACACAATTTTCTTTCAGTCCGGCCGAGGTTGTAATCTTCCTCGAAGCCCAAACGTAAGTTATTAAATTTACATTGTTTTCAAAGTCAGCTTCTCAAGCACCCGATGAAGAGAGTAAGGCGAACGTCACTCGCAAAATATTCTCCAATCCCACCAAAAGCAAAGCAAAGCAGCACAATTTTTTCAGAAATTCCAAAAATGGGATTTTTATGCGGACGTCACATTTGTTCAACCCCTCCCCCCTGGTCAAACTTAGTTACATTTTGTAAAACCCCCCTCCGCTTTATGGATGACCCCAAATGCCGATGTGAATTAGTGCACAGCCATTTTAGGAATGGGAATGCAAATGGGTTGCACTATTGTTTGGCCAATAACGAAGAATATTTTGAAAATGTATTCTCACAAATTTTCCAAAATTTCAATGATTACCGTTTAACTTATTTTTTGTATTATCTTTAAATTTTTGCTTCAAATTCATAAACGGAGCCATTAAATCGAAATGTTTTAAAATGGATGATTGAAGATGTTTTCTACCTTTAGAATGTTGTATCGTAAGGTAGGGGGTACTATTTTTTCTCAAGTTACACAAAATAGTTATTTACGTATAAGTAACAGAAAACTATCCATGGATAGTTTGTAATGGATCGTTTCTGTACGCATCACGTATGCTATTTTTTTATGATAAGGCCCTACAGGAATAAAAAAAGAAAACCGGACCAAAATAATCAAGGGAATATTACAAAATAATTTTGTAATGAAGTGAAATTCTAAGATTCAAATAAAAACATTATATTGTTAAATGTAGAAATTAAAATACTTATTACAAATTAAAGTATCCAAAACATAAAAATGATTATTGAAACGAATGAATAAATAAAAATCCCAGATGCGTGGGTACGATAAAAATGCACTGCGTTGTGCTAGAGATAATAAGTAGAAGGAATTTCCTGACAAAGCGTCGGGGATTCTCCGCAAAGTTGACGGTCACAAAGAAATGCACAAAATAAACTTGAATAATAAATAGTTAAGTAAACATTGAAATTATTAATTATTCTACAAGAGCATTCAGGTCTGTATATTACCGTAAATAAATAAATAATAATTTCAATGTTTAATTAACTATTTAAAATTAAAGTGTAATGTATCAAAATTACTTCGTAAAATTAAATGTTAATGCACAATTTTTCGATATTAAAAACGAATGGGTATGTAGTATGTACAATTTTAAATACAAATCTTAAATAAACAAATATGTAATTTGATTGCATTTTTATTAATGAAAGTAACATGAAACTTCAAGCAATAATGTTATTTACAAAGAGCAATTTGAATCAGCAAAGGGAATACCCACGAGCAAAACTGCACCTTTTAGGAATTTATGGGCAAGAATGTACGTAATCATTATTAAGTAAACCACAAGTGTATGACAATGCAAACTATATATTATTTAATTATAAAGAGCGCATCGCAGCAACTATCGACCTAACATGACATCGACGGAAAACATGTAATATGACTAACCATCGCTCGAAAACATCGTTTTCTGTGCATGTAGATCATGTTACAGTGTTATCTTAGATTGTACCAGAAATGCCGACTTTCGAATAGATAAATTACAAAGACAATAATGATTTCGCGCTATCCTGGAGAAAAAAGTTGTTTAGACTGAATTCTTTTGAAATGAGTACCTTTACACAATTAATATTGTAAATAATAATAAATTACTGTATAATTTTATCTATGCCTTCTACTATAGGTGTAGTAGCCATAAATAAGATATATTAAAGCTATAATAGTTGATTTACTTTGTCACCTGACTGCGCGCATCGGTCACATTTTTTTTAAATCTTGTTATTATGAGGTATTATACTTATAACAAAAATTTCGAATGGATCCGGCAAAAATTTAAAGTCAAATATTCCGTGGGAAGACATTTTTAGGTCAGTGGATATATCGAAAAGATTGAAGCGGTAACTTAAACGGACAAATTTATGTTTTACGATCGAGTAGTAATTATAATATTTGATGGGAAAGAAAGTATTCTCAAAAGAATTTAATACACGTCTAATAAACCATGCGGTAGATAATATAGTTTTAATAAAGTTGACGTAGCACCCATCAATAATTCGCATCGTCAGCAAGAAAGTCTCCATTCGATAGCATTGCAACCCAAACGTCAATCCAGGCATATGCTTTGCTATAATTTTATAGAGGACCGAGAGACACTTTTATGCGATCTACTATGAACTCATGTTGAATATCAACCCACGTGCGGTCTTTCAAATCGTGTAAAACAATGCCCGTTGTTCTCTTATCTGAGACATGTGCCGATAAGCAGCCAAATGTGCTGGCAGTTAACATGGGAGGTATAGGGAATTAAAATTATCGAGGACAAATAAAAACTAGACAAAAACTTATTTTGCTCAAGTCCAGACAGGCAAAAAATTGTTATTCTGGGCTCATGTGCTGATATATATCCCCACACTTTCGTTTGGAAGAAAGACGAAAGCGTGCTTTCACACTTCAAGGAACGTCCAATTAAAATGCATATCCCTTCTTTCCAAATTAATGGGACCCAATTATAAGGGCCCAAATCAATCGTTAAGTGGGAAATATCCTAGTTTTAGGAAGGGAAAACGCATAAAAAGGACTGCAAATTGCATTTTCGGAGAGATTCACCAAAGATTCTGAGTGATCTTAATAGAATCCGATACCGCCTTCTCGTATCGTAACGCTTCCAAAAGCGGAATTAAAACACCAAGATCTCGCATTCAGTCGAGATTTTTAAATCAATAATATTCAGTTGTGCTAAAATTATTGTGCGTCAGCTCCAGGTAAATTATCGAACATTTAATACCGTCAATTGTTTATAACGTTTAATAAATTATCGAACATTTAATACCGTCAACTGTTTATAACGTTTAATAAATTATCGAACATCTAATACCGTCAATTGTTTATAACGTTTAATAAATTATCGAACATTTAATACCGTCAATTGTTTATAACGTTTAATAAATTATCGAACATTTAATACCGTCAATTGTTTATAACGTTTAATAAATTATCGAACATTTAATACCGTCAACTGTTTATAACGTTTAATAAATTATCGAACATCTAATACCGTCAATTGTTTATAACGTTTAATAAATTATCGAACATTTAATACCGTCAATTGTTTATAACGTTTAATAAATTATCGAACCTTTAATACCGTCAATTGTTTATAACGTTTAGTAAATTATCGAACATTTAATACCGTCTATTGTTTATAACGTTTAGTAAATTATCGAACATCTAATACCGTCAATTGTTTATACCGTTTAATAAATTATCGAACATTTAATACCGTCTATTGTTTATAACGTTTAATAAATTATCGAACATTTAATACCGTCAATTGTTTATAACGTTTAATAAATTATCGAACATTCAATACCGTCAATTGTTTATAACAATTAATAATATCGAGGTATTGAATAACATCGAGTTATTTCAATTAATATATCGTACCTTAGTCTCGCACTATTTGCCGCTTGGATGCAATCGCATTGCATTTCTTTTTATCGGTATGGTATAAAACAGGTGTTGCGTTGCGAACACATGGGTGCATTCCCATAGTTTTCTTATCGAACACCACATTGACGTTTCTTATTTACACAGTGCCGGCTTTGACTAATTTTAACTTCACGGATAATTACCCTAGTGAATTATTTAGTACGGAGACCCCTATTTTATCGCGAAACACAGTGCGTGAATCACCCTGTCATTTCACCACCTTCCGATTTGAAGAGGTTTTGGAAGCTGGTTATTGCACCCACTTTCTGGTATGGTTTGAGACATCGTATTCAGCTCCATTCTGCATTCCGAGGACGAATCTCACTCCTGAAGGACCCGCCAACGGCTTTGTCTAGAGGTCGAATTCCAACGAATACACTAAGTAAGAAACCTTTGTATTTTTAAGATTTGTGATGTTAAGTGGTCCTATTGACCACCAGTTACGTTTATGAACGTTCAGTTCAACCCTGGAAGTCGATCGCAACCCTTTTGTACCTCTTTTGTGTTAATTAATGTTATTGTCTGTTATTAACGTAACTTTTACTACGCCATTCGAGCGTTCAGATTGTAACCAACAATTTAACGTAATATTTCAAGTTTAGCATTGTAGCTAAAGTTTGTTTTTCCCGTTGTTGGGAATTTTTGGTAATCAATTGCATTGATTAATTTTCATGATCAATTTTATGAATCATAGTTTTAGACGTTATCGAGTTGCACTTAAGTAACTATTAATTTTGGTGGAGTGCTGTATTCAATACGCCCCCCTTTTACGTATGAACTTTCTGGGGCATACTTTGCAAATTAACAGTTTGTATTTTTGTAACAGTAATCGTTTTACGAATATTAATTTCGCAACGGAAACCACACTGAAAGGTTCCGTCAACTGTACATATTTATTTTTATACGATACATGTAAATTTGATAGTATCTTGTGTAAATTTTGTCAACTCCCCCCTGATATTATTTTATTCATTACATTTTTGTTATTTCCCAACTGTGTGTTTTATTGTTATTGTGTTAATGTTTATTTAGCTATTTTCACCAACGGAAAGTTCGCCTCCTGTAAAGGTAAGGTCATTGAGCGAGGCTTTTCCGGAGTGAGAATTCGCCGTAAGATCATCAAGTTGTCGCGTACCAGCTTGGAAGGTGTGATAACCAGTCCCCTTCAAAAAGATTCATTTCTTCGTATGCGTGGCGCCCATTTAAACTCCCTCGTGTATATTAATCCCACCGATTGTGACTTAACTCCCCCCCCGTGTAAATTATTCACACCGATTTTGACAATTTTTAGAATCGCGATCGAGGATTGCCCGGTCGTCGATAGGAAACACACGCTTTGCGACGTGCCGTCACACGACCCTTTTATTCCTTTCACCAACCCACCCCTTCGCGACTTTGAGCTAGTCAACCTTTTATTACCTGTTGGAAAGGTGTCGTGGATGCTAAACGTGTTGTAACAGGCTAATAATTTGGCGCCCAACGTGGGGCGTCGATAAAGCCCTCAAGAACAGCCCTTTTGGCACATCATATCGAATTTTTTTTTGTAAATTAAGTAAAGTCCAAATTAATTGTTGTAAAGTTAAAATATAATTGGCGCCCAACTAACTTATTAATTCCCGATACGCCTTTTTGGCACATTACGTCAAATTTTGTAAATCACGAAGTTTTGAATTAAGATTTCAATTTTAAAAGTAGTACCGACGCGCATGAATGGACTAACGAGATTCCATGACGGCCCCCTATTTAGAATTAAAAGTAAAAATTATCGCGATTTTAAGATCAAATATTTTGTTCCCGTTTACCATCAGTTGGTTAGAGTAATTCATTTCAATTAATAATGGCATTCAGGATTGTACCAGACAAGTTACGAAAGGACGAGGTCCAATACGAGTTAAAGATTAGAGGTTTACCTTTTCACGGTTCAGTAAAAGAATTACGTGATGAATTAGTAATAGCCCTTGATAAAGAAGAAGAAGGCGAAAGTTACGCTTTAGCGTGGTATCCGTTTACCTTTGCAGAAGATTTGGTGGCATTAAGAGCCGGCTTATTGATTCTTCATAGACTACTTGGTCGCTTGGAAGTTTCACGCGACCAAGAACCTAACGTAGAAATCGAGGTAGAAACCAAGTTAGCGCATTACTTTAATAGATTATCCCGATCAAAACCCTTTTTAGTAAAAGATAAAAATTCAAAACGAACAGTTATGGACGAATTAGAAGAATGTAGATCCGCGTACCGTTTATTTGTAGCAAATTCTCGAACGGAACGAGACTCATTATCGAATATCGTGGCCGAAATTAGTCGAGAGACCCCAGTAGAACCAGAAGTAATCGTAACTTCAAATCCAGTTTCAGTAAATATTAACCCACCTCCGGTTGAGGTAGGGCAGAAAAGTTATTGTACGAAATCAACACCTGTTGTCAAGTGGCGATTAAAGTTTTCCGGTGAAGCAAAAAGTATTTCAATCACTGCATTTTTAGAAAGAGTAAATGAATTAATTGTTGCTAGACGTGTAAATTTAAGTCAACTCTTCGAAGAGGCGATTGACCTGTTCGAGGGTAAAGCGTTGTTGTGGTTTTGCGCAAATAGAGATAAAGCATCTACTTGGTCAGAATTAGTAGTATTATTAAATGCACAATTTCGACCAGCTGACTATGACGTCAGATTACTTGAGGAAATTACACGTAGAACTCAAGGGAACGAGGAAAATTTGGCAATGTATGTAGCGATGTTAAAAACAATGTTTGCTCGCTTAGTCATTCCATTGTCGGAAGAAAGACAACTAAGTATCGCATTACGAAACTTAAACCCATTTTATATTGTACAGTTAGGTTTTACCGAGATTACGTCTTTTGATAGGCTAATTGAATTAGGACGCATTCTCGAAGCGCGCCGGTTGACGATTTCGAATTACGCACCGCCGTCAAAGAGGAAAAATGATTTAGAACCCGATGTAGCATATACCCACTTGAGTGTGCCGACGCGAGTAAATGATCGCGCACCGCGTGCCGAATCAACGTCTTTTAATAACTCACGAAATAATAAACGATCTGTAAATAAACCGACTTTTAAAAGTCGTAATAGCGCTGTCGAAGTTTTTAGTAAAACTTCAAGTAATAATTCTTGTTGGAATTGTGGTGGCACAGGACATTTAGCGTCGCGTTGTACCGTTCCGCAGAAACGTATATATTGCTATCGTTGTGGGTGAAAAGATGAGACTACAAAAACTTGCCCCCACTGTAACCCCAGTCAGAGTAGAAGGAGTTCGGAAAACTCTTCCGGGACTCACTAGGACGTGGTCACCTAGTGAACTCCCGCAAGCTTGTAAATTCGACCCGTTTTCATAAGATGGTAGATAAACGTAAAGATAAAATTAAAACTATATTAGATTATGTATTAGAGAATTCAAGACATGACACTCGTCCTCATGTAAGAGTCAATGTTCTCGGTTGTGAAAGTTTAGCCCTCCTGGACTCAGGGGCGACCAACACAATTTTAGGAGAAGAAGGTTGGAATATTTTACAATCTACCGGTGTAAAAATTCAACTCGACTCCACGTTACGACCAAAGTGTACCGTAGCAGACGGTGAAATTATAAACAGTATCGGGATAGCTCAATTACCCATTAGATTACAGCATCGTATCGCCCATATTTCAGTCATTGTGGTACCAAAGTTTTCACACGCACTTATTTTAGGTGTAGATTTTTGGGAATCCATCGGTTTCGTCCCTGATTTGAAAAACAAATCGTGGTATTTCGGGAAACCCCAAGTTACATCTGTAATTACCGACAAGAAAACACCCTTACAAAATCTTTGTAATTTATCAGTTGAGGAACGTCAGCGTTTAGATAAGGTCATTGACCTACATTTTCGGACTAAGGTCAAAGAACTCGGTTGTACTGACCTAGTGCAACATGTAATTAAAACCGACTCAATGCCGATTAAACAGCGTTATTATCCGGTTAACCCTAGTGTACAAGCACATATCGATAAAGAATTAGATCATATGCTTAAGTTAGGTGTAATAGAACGATCATCTAGTGGTTGGTCAAACCCCATTTTGTTAGTCAAAAAGAAAGACAAATCATATCGATTTTGTGTCGATTTCAGAAAATTAAATCAAGTATCCGAGAAGGACGCGTACCCAATCCCGTATGTGTCCTCAATTTTAGATCGTCTTCGAGACGCTCGGTTTATAACGTCCCTGGACATTAAGTCAGCGTATTGGCAAATTCCTGTCGAGGAAAATTCCAAAAAATATACCGCCTTTACAGTACCCGGACGTGGATTGTTTCAATTCACCAGGATGCCCTTCGGGCTTCATAATGCTCCTGCTACTTGGATGAGGTTGATTGATCAAGTTCTAGGTCCCGATCTCGAACCCTTTGTATTTGTATACCTGGATGACATCATCATCTGTACATCCACCTTCGAAAAACACCTCGAAGTGTTACAGGAAGTTTTTTCTCGGTTACGTACCGCAGGTCTATCATTAGGGAAAGACAAATGTCACTTTTGTCAACCCGAATTGAAATATTTAGGATACGTGATTAACGCAAATGGATTACTTGCAGATCCAGATAAGGTAGCGGCAATTACGCGTATACCAGCCCCTCGTACGGTTAAAGAAATTCGGCAATTAATAGGTATGGCTTCGTGGTACCGCAGATTTATCCCGCAGTTTTCAACAATCCTTGCACCGCTCACCGCGTTGTTAAGAAAAAATTCCAAGTTCATTTGGGATGAACCTTGTGAAGTAGCGTTTACTACTATTAAGAATTGTTTAGTTTCAGCCCCTATTCTATCGTGCCCTGATTTTAGCGTCCCCTTTACCGTACAGACAGACGCATCCGGTTTTGGACTAGGAGGAGTCCTCAGCCAAACCATTGACGAAAAAGAACAAGTCATTTGTTATATTAGTAGGTCATTAACTCGTAATGAACGAAATTATTCCGTTACGGAACGAGAATGTTTAGCAGTTTTGTGGGCAGTAGAGAAATTAAGACCCTATCTCGAAGCTTCACGTTTCACGGTCATTACCGATCACCACTCCCTGATTTGGTTAAATAATCTGGAGAACCCCTCTGGACGTTTATGTCGTTGGGCTCTCAGGTTACAACAGTACGATTTCAAAATCATCCACCGAAAAGGAAAGGATCATTTAGTCCCTGACGCTTTGTCGCGCACTGTTCCCGAGATAACGTCCGTGTTAGTTGACCCTGTTCAAGTTAGAAAGTCACCCGATAAAGTAAAGAATCCCGTAGATAACGACCAACCCTTAATTAACTCGCATACCGATCGTTGGTACTATCGAATGTTGAAAAATGTCAAGAGAGACCCACTTCAGTTTAGGAAATGGCAAATTATTGACGACGAATTATTTAAACAAGTAAAAGTTCGGTATCCATCTCTATCAGATAGAGAGTGTCAATGGAGAACAGTAGTTCCGAAATTTCGCAGAAAGAAAATTATTTCCGAGTGTCACGACAAACCCACTTCCGGTCATTTAGGCGTTTTAAAAACATTTGATCGAGTAGCTCATGAGTACTACTGGCCAAAGATGAAAACCGATATTACTCGTTATGTAAATAAGTGTCCAGTTTGTATGGCTCATAAGCCCGAACAACAAAAACCCCGTGGTTTTATGTCCCGTCATCCCGTAGTAACTAGACCATGGCAGATGATATCTATCGACATCGTAGGACCACTGCCTCGGTCAACTAAAGGTTACACCCACATTTTATCAATTGTGGACTGTTTTACCAAATTTGCGTTATTTTATCCCTTACCTACAGCTACCGCGTCTCAGGTCATTCAAAGACTTGAAGATAACGTTTTGTAAGTATTCGGAGCCCCGCAGTATATTTTGACTGATAACGGAGTACAATTTAGAAGTAAGGAATTTCAGAAAATGGTACAGAAATATAATACCAGAATTATTTTTAATGCATATTACCATCCCCAAGCGAATCCTGTTGAAAGGGTGAATCGTGTGTTAAAAACTATGTTAGCTTCTTACGTTAACGATAACCATAAGAGTTGGGATATTTATCTCCCCCAGGTTGCTTGCGCAGTACGAACTGCACTGCATGAAGTCATAGGAATGACTCCGTACTTTGCAAATTTCGGTAGAGAAATGGTCATGTCTGGTAGGCAACATATCGAAACAGCTGATCCGAACACGCTGGAAGAAATAACGTTTGCCGACCGCGACGAATTAAAGCGACGTGCAGTAGCACTAGGTGATGTTTACGATGACATCACCAAAAGATTAGAAAGCGCGTATGAGAAATCTAAAATTACTTATGATTTAAGGCGACGTCCGTCGAATTTCGATGTCGGTGATACCGTGTATAGACGTAATTATGTTTTATCCGATGCATCGAAGCATTTTAATGCTAAGTTAGCACCAAAATTTGTAGGACCTTTTGTTATTCATAAGAAACTCTCGAACACCACTTTTGTATTGTCAGATACCACAGGAGTTAGACCTGGTGCATGGCACGCCAAGGACTTGAAATCAAGCCCTAATTAAGATTTCAGTTAGAGTCGACGTATGTTTTATTTTTTTACTTTCCGAACCCCTAGGTAAGGAAAGTATTGTTATCAGGCAAAATTTGACCCCCCAATTTTTTGACAGATGTTCACGTTTTGAGGTCCCCTGAATCCATTTTTATCATTTTTGGAAGGATGTCTGTATGTATGTGTGTATGTGTGTAGGTGTGTATGTGTGTGTGTATGTACGTCTGTGAACACGATAGCGTCTAAACGAAGCAAGCAAATCATTCCAAATTTTGCATATAAGCTTTTTCTTGTCGTAGGACGAAGCCAGATGAAAATAAATTAAATCGTGTAACGGGAAAGGGGGGTTTACCTCGAGCGATTATGACATTATGCGTCATAACTTCGATACGAAATTAAATATGTAAAAATATTAATAACAAAAAATTAGCGCTATGGAATTTCCTACATTTTTTGTCCTTAAAGTTTTTCTTTAAAATATACAGGGTGTTTCAAAATTTTTTGTATTTGTAAAAAAATTTTTGTATTTGTAAATAAAATAGTAAACCGCATTCTACTAACGAAAATAAGATGAAAAGTTTCTAATAACATGGGTCAAAAAATGCTTCGTTTGCAAGATATAGGCATTCAAAAGTTTTTTTCTTCCTATTTTGGCATAATATGAAATTTTTCATCGATTTACTGTTGAAATTATGTAACCATTTTATTTAAAAATATAATATAAAAATTTGCGTCAGTTCGGAAAGTTATGCGATGGCCACATCAGATTTTTTGAATTTAATTTTGAAATTCAAATTTTCTAGTTAGTTTTGTAAGTACGGTTTGGAAATTTACGCATCCACCTAGTGGACCCGTAGAAGGTTGTTTTTGACTTTCACGTAGTTAATTTACGTTAAGTTTTTTTGAATTCAATACCGACCCTTAAGGAAAAGCTTTTGCAAATTTTTTTTAAATTTAGTATCGACATTTACCGTAAGGCTTTTTAATTTTTTTTGAATTTAGCTTTTCAAATTTTTTTTGAATTTAATACCGACATTTATAGTAAGGTTTTTTAAATTCAGTCGGGAGTTTAGTTTGGCGATTTAAGTTAGAGTTTTCTTTTGAAAGTTTTTTTCTAACGCGCCTTGTAAGGAGATTTTTTTTTGTATCGAATTTTATTGTTGTAGTGCGGTTGCGTTGGTTGATAGTTGTTTAGAGTAACCCGCTTCTCATTGAGTTATCGTATTATCAGGCTGGACTTAGTTCCACTGCCAGATAAATTTTTTTTGGACGTCAATCCATTTCTGGATGTCGATCCAAACCCCGGGGTTATTGAGTAATTTTGTGGACATAGTCCATCCCTCGGCGCATTATCGTCCCATTTATTTTTTTTCGTTGTTTGGCGATTTATAATCTGCCCCAAAGGAACCTTTTTGGAAAGGGAGCTTTGTACAGGAGTAGTGGTTAAACTCGAAGCAACACCCTGGGAAATTTACCTTGTTAGGGAATAACAGATTAACCACCATCGGCCTACGCAGTTAGGACATCTGTCGGTCCACGGAAGGACAATTCGATCGTTAGTTTTTATTTTTTTTTCCTCCCCGCCCCCTTTTTTTTTCTCTCTCTTCTCTACGGACATTTGGAAAATAAATAGAGAATTAGGGATGAACTTGTATATCTGATCCATTCATCCCAGAGGCCATTGTAAATTTGATCGCGCCTTTTAAATTTCACCCTAGATTCGGGCCCAACCCAAACTAGAGTTCGGCGTCTCTGTTAGTAACTGTGGGTCCCACGGTAAGCGAATGATCGCGTGATTTCGCGAACCGCCCTCTCTTATGACAGTCACAACGGCTTTAGAAGTGATTAGGACCTCGAAGGTTTTCCTTGTGTGTAACTTTTATTCTTTTATTGTGTAATTAGCAGTTTAGGTTTCGGTTTAGGTAGTGGAAAGTTTAGGTTGAGTTTCGGTGTAATTAATTTTAAGGTATCGATTTAATCAATGTTAAGTTTAGATATTATGAAGATAGATTGAAGACGTTAGGGGAAAGGAAGTTAGTTAACGGTATCTCGAGCGTATAGAGTAAAATTACAGACCCAATAAGTAATCAGGTCTTTAGTTGGTTTTTATTGTTTATCACGCATAACGGTAGGAATCGCGAATTTCGTTTTTTTATCAAACATTTAAGGAAGTAGTTACGCGAAGTTAGAGGGTATACTTATCGGTCCATTGGAGTAACTACCCAATAAATCGCTTAGGTAGACCAAGTATAGATTGGTGTTGCGGTGGCTTAGTTACCCAACGTCCTCATCAGTCATACGTTAATTTTGTGGTCATTTTGGTTTCTGTTTGGAAGAACGATTGTGTTCTCCCCCCTTTTTTTTTGGATGTAAAGTAGTAGAGTCACTTCATGCGGTTACAGTAAACATTAGAGGTGCAACTCAGACAGTTGTCACCACGTCGAGCCCTGACCAAGTTACGTTTTTTTGTGGGAATATTTTTTTCTCGTGGGTAAACAACAACTTTAGTCCCGGTTTAGTCAATTAACTCCCCCCCGCCTACCGAATTGTATATAGAACCAGCATTGTGAATACGTTCCGGCCAGCATTCGCCCCAGAGGACGAATGACCTTTAGCCGTTTTTTTTTTATTAGTATCGTTATTTATATGGTTTTGAGAATTAGTCCGTGTAAGACACTAAACTACCCTTCTCAATTTTCACTTCCATATTTTTCAGATTTTGTTCACGTACAACGTGATCATCACGAACGTCGTGTTACTGTTGTTTCTTTTTTGGAAGTGTCGGTGTTTTCCGACGCACGTCCAAGAATACCGGTATAGGAGTATCTGGAATGACGTGTACATTTTTCTTCTTTTCTTTTTCTTCTCGTACGCTAGTACATAGGTGCTTCAACCCTTGTACCCACTCAAGACGTTAAGTCGTACCGTTTTTTTCGGTTCGTTCGTCATTTTTATTTAAGGATAACGACATTGACTCTCGATTTGAGTCAAAATAGTTCCCGATATTTCCTTTGATTTTCAACCATGTTGACTCTCGGTTGATGTCATGGTACTACCCCGGTATCCAGGCACTTTACAAATTGCCCGACTCCGAAGTATTATGTCACCATCTTGGAGCAAGACCCTCTTGTTACATTCCTTACATTTTTGTGACACATAGCTCTGGTGGATACGTTCCACTCATATGGTGTCGCCATCTTGGGCGAGCATTGTCGCGTTGCGCGATTTGCTCTTAGATTGGAGATTTCCCCCGGTGTCAGTCACCGTTGGATTTCCCAATCATCCGTCCGTGCAAGACACTAAACTACCTTTCTCGCTTTTTCACCTCCAGGTAATTTGGATTTTGTCGGGTGTGGTATATTCATACTTTGCATCGGAGGTACAGGACTCTGCCGAGTATGGTATATTCATACTTTGACATACTGGTACAGGCGTTCCTTGGATTGGAGATTCCAGTCGGCGCTTACCGCCGTTGGGCTTCACCAGTCAAGTTGACGTCGGGTATTCTCAAGTAGTGAAGTTTTTCCAAGTTTTTTTCTTGGAAATGTCCCGATAATTTCGGAGTAGCGTTCTCGTTTTCGTCGGTGTAATTCGGAGATTCGGTCCCTTCGGTTATACTGACAAAGACAATCCCTACCCTCGTATAGGGTTAAGTTTTTTTTTCTGGTCTTATTTCATATTTGATGCTCGTATCGTTGTCGACAACCGTCTTACTTCATATTTGATGCTAGTTGTATCATTGTTGACAACTGATATTCTAGTCTCGTCGACTCGAGCTCTGTAGCGTAAATATCTTTTAAAAGTATCGCATATTTAGTTGTGCGGCCACAAGTTGTGTAACTTGTACCTTTTGATATGGGTGTCGGTTCGGTACCGTCCCACTCTCGTCCCGCCGGACCCCATATCTCTTATATCGCGTCTTTCGCGAATTTTGGATCACGCTCATCGCGATCCCCTCTTAGTCTTTACTTGTTGATTCGGAGATTCAGCCCCTCCGGTCAACACGATTGACGTGGCATTCGTGCCCCATTTTTTTCTCGTTCTGCACACTCTCGTGCGTAGATCCGTGTTCAACCCGGACGGTTCGAGGATTTGCTCCCTCGACTGTCCCTTGTAGGTTGTCACCCCACCCTAATTTTTTTTTGAGAAAACCCCCCCCTATTTTTTCGTTTTCTCGTGTTTAGATCCGTGTTCAACCCGGACGGTTCGAGGATTTGGTCCCTCGACTGTCCCTTGTAGGTTGTTATCCCGTCCCGTTTCGTATTGCGATTTATGCCCCACTATTTTTCCCGGTTGCATCCGTGATCAACCCGGACGGATCGAGGATTTGGTCCCTCGACTGTCCCTGGTAGGTTGTCATCCCGCTTTTTTTTTAATAACCCCCCCCCTCCCCCACTCTTATCTCATACCCCCCATCACTACCTCTTCTCTCTCTTCCGATCATCTCGTCTGGATCGAAGTCATGATGAAGGTGGGTGATCTCCCAAACGGCTTTGTAAATTTGATCAAGCTAAGCGCAAGTTTTTTACTCTGTTTTCCCCAACGATAAATGATAAAACAGACAGTCCCCATCTACTGAAGTGCCTCAGACGGCTTTTGTAAATTTGATTCAGCCAAGCACGCGTTTTTTTTTACTCTGTTTTTTTCAACGTATTGAAAAAGGCAGACAGTCCCCATCGACTGAACATTTTAGAGAAGGCTTTGTAAATATGAGTACGCCAAAGAAGTGTTACCTTAGCTCAGGTCTACCTTGATCTAGAGTCCGGTGTCTTCACAGACATTTGTGGGTCCCACGGCCAGCGAATGATCGCGTGATTTCGCGAACCGCCCTCTCATGTAGGAGTCACTACGACGCACAGATTGATTAAGCCTAAGGGTTAGGTGAACCTTCTCTCTCTTTTTCCGGCATATACGTATAGTCTAGTCACTAATTGAGTAGTTGTTTCAATACTACGAGTATTGATGGTATTGTAGGACAGTTTTGTGTTTCGGTTGAGGTTGCGCGCGTCCCAGTTGAAGAGTAGTTAGGGATAACAACTCTTGACGTAAGGGGAGTGTCACCTGACTGCGCGCATCGGTCACATTTTTTTTAAATCTTGTTATTATGAGGTATTATACTTATAACAAATATTTCGAATGGATCCGGCAAAAATTTAAAGTCAAATATTCCGTGGAAAGACATTTTTAGGTCAGTGGATATATCGAAAAGATTGAAGCGGTAACTTAAACGGACAAATTTATGTTTTACGATCGAGTAGTAATTATAATATTTGATGGGAAAGAAAGTATTCTCAAAAGAATTTAATACACGTCTAATAAACCATGCGGTAGATAATATAGTTTTAATAAAGTTGACGTAGCACCCATCAATAATTCGCATCGTCAGCAAGAAAGTCTCCATTCGATAGCATTGCAACCCAAACGTCAATCCAGGCATATGCTTTGCTATAATTTTATAGAGGACCGAGAGACACTTTTATGCGATCTATGAACTCATGTTGAATATCAACCCACGTGCGGTCTTTCAAATCGTGTAAAACAATGCCCGTTGTTCTCTTATCTGAGACATGTGCCGATAAGCAGCCAAATGTGCTGGCAGTTAACATGGGAGGTATAGGGAATTAAAATTATCGAGGACAAATAAAAACTAGACAAAAACTTATTTTGTTCAAGTCCAGACAGGCAAAAAATTGTTATTCTGGGCTCATGTGCTGATATATATCCCCACACTTTCGTTTGGAAGAAAGACGAAAGCGTGCTTTCACACTTCAAGGAACGTCCAATTAAAATGCATATCCCTTCTTTCCAAATTAATGGGACCCAATTATAAGGGCCCAAATCAATCGTTAAGTGGGAAATATCCTAGTTTTAGGAAGGGAAAACGCATAAAAAGGACTGCAAATTGCATTTTCGGAGAGATTCACCAAAGATTCTGAGTGATCTTAATAGAATCCGATACCGCCTTCTCGTATCGTAACGCTTCCAAAAGCGGAATTAAAACACCAAGATCTCGCATTCAGTCGAGATTTTTAAATCAATAATATTCAGTTGTGCTAAAATTATTGTGCGTCAGCTCCAGGTAAATTATCGAACATTTAATACCGTCAATTGTTTATAACGTTTAATAAATTATCGAACATTTAATACCGTCAATTGTTTATAACGTTTAATAAATTATCGAACATTTAATACCGTCAACTGTTTATAACGTTTAATAAATTATCGAACATTTAATACCGTCAATTGTTTATAACGTTTAATAAATTATCGAACATTTAATACCGTCAATTGTTTATAACGTTTAGTAAATTATCGAACACCTAATACCGTCAATTGTTTATAACGTTTAATAAATTATCGAACATTTAATACCGTCTATTGTTTATAACAATAGACGAATTTATAACAATAACGGAGTATTTGGATGGTCTTAATTGGTGTGTGTTGCAGGATTTGGACATAGAAGATGGCGTCCGGTATTTTTATGATAATTTATATTATGCTATGCAATTGTTTATTCCTGTAATGGTGATTTCTGAAGGTAATTGTTTTCCAAAATATTATAGCACTGAATTAAAAAATCTTATTCGGGAAAAAAGAAGGGCTCATAGGTTATTTAAAGAATTCAATTTGTACAGTGATTATTTGAAGTTTTCTGATTTGAGGACTGAATGCAAGTTACTGGCTCGTAGATGCTATGAGTCATATATTGCGTCGGTGGAAGCTTCTATACCCGATGATGTGGGGGGGTTCTGGGATTACATCAGGGCAAACAGGTCTTCTGGAGGTATTCCGTGTTCTATGTTTCTGGGTGACTCGAGTGCTGACTCGCCTGATCAAGTATTGAAACTCTTTGCGAGTTATTTCTCTGGTGTTTATGGGGATGGGACAGTTTTTTCAAGAGATTTTAAATATGAAAAAACAACAAATTTGAGCCATTGCCATATTTCTGTTGAGGATATTTTGAGAAAAGTGAAAAATATTAAAACTAACAAGGGCCCTGGTCCGGATGATGTCCATCCAATTGTGATAAGATCATGTGTGCATTCACTTAGTCTCCCATTGTTTATTTTGTTTAACAAGTCGCTGTCAGTTGGTGTTATGCCGAGGGTCTGGAAGCAATCGTTTGTGGTGCCAATTTTTAAGAGAGGTGATAGGTCCGATGTTTCGAATTATCGCCCTATTTCAATTCAATCGGTTATACCGAAAATATTTGAGGGCCTGGTACTTGATGCGATCTCTTCTGATCTTACGGATCTGGTTGTTCCTGAGCAGCATGGATTTCTACGGGGAAGATCCCCGTTAACAAATCTAATGATATATGAAGATTACATCTTTAAGTGCTTTGGGGACGGTTATCAGGTCGATTCCATTTATACGGATTTCAGTAAAGCATTTGACAGGATTAATCTTTCTATCCTGTCTTCTAAACTTGAGGCCCTGGGTATATATGGTTCTTTGTTGTGTTGGCTTATCAGTTACGTATCTAGTAGAATCCAGTATGTTAAGATCAAGATGCATTTGTCCCAGCCGATAGAGGTGTCTTCTGGTGTGCCTCAGGGGTCCCACTTGGGTCCCTTACTTTTTACTCTCTTTATTAACGACATTGGCAATGCTCTGGGACTGGGTGTTCGTTATTTAATTTTTGCGGACGATCTAAAGATATTTTGCGCGGTAGGATCAAGCGATGATTCAGTTGGGATTCAGAATGCTTTATGTGCGCTTTTGGTATGGTGCAATTATAATCAACTTTTTCTGAATGTTAGTAAGTGCTGCGTCATGAGGTTTTGTAGGAACAAGTCGCCTTTCTTTTATAGGTACGCGTTGGAGGGAGAGGCTCTTCGATCGGTTGACACAGTGTGTGATTTGGGGATAATTTTTGATGCTAGGTTGACCTTTAGGTGTCATATGGAACATATATCTTCCAAAGCAATGAGAATGCTGGGTTTCATAAATAGAAATACTAGAAATTTTAAAGGTATTAATACCCTTAAGATCTTGTACATGACCCTGGTTAGATCCCTTTTGGAGTATTCTTCTCCGATTTGGTCTCCTTTCTATGCTGTTGACTCTGATCTTATTGAGAGAATTCAGAGCAAGTTTTTATATTTGGTTGCATATAGACTCCATTTGGAGAGCGATCTTGTAGGCGTAAAAAGGTTTGTGCGAGATTTATTGTGTTTGTCGACCCTGCACGATCGAAGGGTTGTGGCCGATTTGACCTGCTTGTTTAATATAGTGAATAGCAAATATAATTGCTCGGAGCTCCTCCAGCTGATTAATTTTCGGGTTCCTCGGTGTGGTGTTAGGATTGGTGGCTTGTTTTACGTCGACTTGGCTTTGACCAACTATAGCTACAACGCTCCCATTAATAGAATCCAAAGATTAGGCAATATTCACTTGAGCGGGGTCGACGTCGACCTGTTTAGTTCATCATTGCGCGGGTATAAGAGGCTTTTAGGGTTACGTTTGGATGGTAGCCAATAGGATGGGTCCAATGTATTTGCATTTTTGTTTTGTTTTTATTTTGTGTATTCGGTAAACATGTATGCTTTATTGAGAATGTAAATGTTTGAGTACTCTGCGATAATAATGATGATAATAGCAGTGATTGTGATAATGATTGTAATAATAATTGTGATAATAATTGTAAAAGGGCTGTAGCCCGTATTTGATAAATAAATAAATAAATAAATAAATAAATAAATAACGTTTAATAAATTATCGAACATTTAATACCGTCAATTGTTTATAACGTTTAATAAATTATCGAACATTTAATACCGTCAACTGTTTATAACGTTTAATAAATTATCGAACATCTAATACCGTCAATTGTTTATAACGTTTAATAAATTATCGAACATTTAATACCGTCAATTGTTTATAACGTTTAATAAATTATCGAACATTTAATACCGTCAATTGTTTATAACGTTTAATAAATTATCGAACATTTAATACCGTCAACTGTTTATAACGTTTAATAAATTATCGAACATCTAATACCGTCAATTGTTTATAACGTTTAATAAATTATCGAACATTTAATACCGTCAATTGTTTATAACGTTTAATAAATTATCGAACCTTTAATACCGTCAATTGTTTATAACGTTTAGTAAATTATCGAACATTTAATACCGTCTATTGTTTATAACGTTTAGTAAATTATCGAACATCTAATACCGTCAATTGTTTATAACGTTTAATAAATTATCGAACATTTAATACCGTCTATTGTTTATAACGTTTAATAAATTATCGAACATTTAATACCGTCAATTGTTTATAACGTTTAATAAATTATCGAACATTCAATACCGTCAATTGTTTATAACAATTAATAATATCGAGGTATTGAATAACATCGAGTTATTTCAATTAATATATCGTACCTTAGTCTCGCACTATTTGCCGCTTGGATGCAATCGCATTGCATTTCTTTTTATCGGTATGGTATAAAACAGGTGTTGCGTTGCGAACACATGGGTGCATTCCCATAGTTTTCTTATCGAACACCACATTGACGTTTCTTATTTACACAGTGCCGGCTTTGACTAATTTTAACTTCACGGATAATTACCCTAGTGAATTATTTAGTACGGAGACCCCTATTTTATCGCGAAACACAGTGCGTGAATCACCCTGTCATTTCACCACCTTCCGATTTGAAGAGGTTTTGGAAGCTGGTTATTGCACCCACTTTCTGGTATGGTTTGAGACATCGTATTCAGCTCCATTCTGCATTCCGAGGACGAATCTCACTCCTGAAGGACCCGCCAACGGCTTTGTCTAGAGGTCGAATTCCAACGAATACACTAAGTAAGAAACCTTTGTATTTTTAAGATTTGTGATGTTAAGTGGTCCTATTGACCACCAGTTACGTTTATGAACGTTCAGTTCAACCCTGGAAGTCGATCGCAACCCTTTTGTACCTCTTTTGTGTTAATTAATGTTATTGTCTGTTATTAACGTAACTTTTACTACGCCATTCGAGCGTTCAGATTGTAACCAACAATTTAACGTAATATTTCAAGTTTAGCATTGTAGCTAAAGTTTGTTTTTCCCGTTGTTGGGAATTTTTGGTAATCAATTGCATTGATTAATTTTCATGATCAATTTTATGAATCATAGTTTTAGACGTTATCGAGTTGCACTTAAGTAACTATTAATTTTGGTGGAGTGCTGTATTCAATACGCCCCCCTTTTACGTATGAACTTTCTGGGGCATACTTTGCAAATTAACAGTTTGTATTTTTGTAACAGTAATCGTTTTACGAATATTAATTTCGCAACGGAAACCACACTGAAAGGTTCCGTCAACTGTACATATTTATTTTTATACGATACATGTAAATTTGATAGTATCTTGTGTAAATTTTGTCAACTCCCCCCTGATATTATTTTATTCATTACATTTTTGTTATTTCCCAACTGTGTGTTTTATTGTTATTGTGTTAATGTTTATTTAGCTATTTTCACCAACGGAAAGTTCGCCTCCTGTAAAGGTAAGGTCATTGAGCGAGGCTTTTCCGGAGTGAGAATTCGCCGTAAGATCATCAAGTTGTCGCGTACCAGCTTGGAAGGTGTGATAACCAGTCCCCTTCAAAAAGATTCATTTCTTCGTATGCGTGGCGCCCATTTAAACTCCCTCGTGTATATTAATCCCACCGATTGTGACTTAACTCCCCCCCCGTGTAAATTATTCACACCGATTTTGACAATTTTTAGAATCGCGATCGAGGATTGCCCGGTCGTCGATAGGAAACACACGCTTTGCGACGTGCCGTCACACGACCCTTTTATTCCTTTCACCAACCCACCCCTTCGCGACTTTGAGCTAGTCAACCTTTTATTACCTGTTGGAAAGGTGTTGTGGATGCTAAACGTGTTGTAACAACTTATTAATCTTATATATAAAAATGCTTGTATGTGGGTATGTATGTATGTTCCGCATAGACGCCTAAACCCCGTAACTGTGGGCGTTGAAACTTTCACGAGATCTGGCGACATTCAAGAGTAAACTTTTCGTCGTCTTTGATTTTACTAATTCGCCACCATAAGACGGTCATCAGCAGTTAAACGCTTCAGGTCAACGTCGTTGTCATAGTTACGAAGCGATTTTGACACTAAAAGATTAATTAAATGACTTTGACATATTATAGTCAGTAGCGGCTCGACAAATAGGGGGCACAACTTTGACATAAGAATGTTAACCTTAAAAATGACAGATGACATATACTCAGTGGCGTTGCACAAATAGTCAGTAGCGGCTCGACAAATAGGGGGCACAACTTTGACATAAGAATGTTAACCTTAAAAATGACAGATGACATATACTCAGTGGCGTTGCACAAATAGTCAGTAGCGGCTCGAGAATAGGGGCACAACTTTGACATAAGAATGTTAACCTTAAAAATGTATGTATCTATGTATGTATGTATGTATGTATGTATGTATGTATGTATGTATGTATGTATGTATGTATGACAGATGACAGATGACAGAAAATATAAAATAATAAAAAAGTACAGAAAACCAATACAACTTTATAATTTATATTTGGATAAACAATTCTTTGAGTGCCAATGTCATTATTTTAAGGTTAATATTCTTATGTCAAAGTCAGTTAATTCCAGGCAGGACATCGTAGGAAATAAAACACCAATAACAAAGGCTAAGAAGGTAAGTAAAAGAAGAGCTGCCGAAAGTGAGGAAGTACGCGAAATTCGGCTTGAAGCATTACGCGACAGAGCTTCGACGTCAAGAGCTGGCGAAACTGAGGAAGTACGCGAAATACGGCTTGAAGAATTACGCGATAGAGCTTCGACGTCAAGAGCTGGCGAAACTGAGGAAGTATGTGAAATCCGGCTTGAAGAATTACGCGACAGAGCTTCGACGTCAAGAGCTGGCGAAACTGAGGAAGTACGTTTAGAACGACTTAATGTCAATCGCTTACGATTAGTTTTATCAAGACAAAAATTGAATTTAACATTGGAAGCATTTAATTACGACAAAGACTACGATTACATGAATCACGAGGATGTAGTAATAGGACTTATGAACAAACTTTGCTTGCATTGTCGTGTTTCGAAGTTCGCTAAGGAATCACCAGGAATGTGTTGTTCGAACGGCAAAGTTGTTTTGCCACCGCTGATTGATCCACCTGAGCCGCTTCTAAGTTACCTTACTGGCACCACTGCAATTTCAAAACACTTCCTGCTAAACATTCGCAAGTACAACTCATGCTTTCAAATGACTTCATTCGGAGCAACAAACATTTTCTCCAACGTCGGTTACATGCCCACAGTCATTTTAAAGTTGAAATAATAAAAAAATTGTTCATAATGTGTTGGTTCTGTTTACTATACGTATGTCTAGCGCCGCAGGCGCTAGTAATATATAAATATGTATTTTGTTACCCGCTAATAGCTAACCAAGTTGACTTATTAGACTAAGGTCCAGTTGTTCAGTTTCGGGTTATCTTTTAACCTGGGTTATTTTCCATAGAAATGATTGTTTCAAGAATTGTTTCCATGGAAAATAATTCAGGTTAAAAGATAACCTAATACTGAACAACTGGGCCTAATTATACTTAATAAACACCTGTAATAGAACAACCAAACAATAATAGTAATAACTAATTAATTTAACAATAATTAATACTGCTAGTAATTTAATAACATATTATTAATCAATATCCAATTTTTTGAAAGACCCTTCAAATCCAAGTTCACTACTACTTTTAGTTTTGACGATTCTTCGTGATTCATCACTAATTTGTAATTGATCTTGAATAAAAAATTCTCGACTATCCATCAGTCGCTTTTTCGCTCTTTCTAAAAGACCTTATGGTTAAGTACATACTAAAACTTTTTGTTATCTTTTTACCATGCAATGTTTCAATAGATTCGTCAAAGCCTCCCAGATGAGATGGTAAACACTCCTTGGGTACAAATTCATACAAAGGTTCCATCGAACTTGAATGAAAGTGAATCTAAAATTTTAAAAATATATTTAGTTTAGTCTTGGAAAATTTTTGTGGAATACCATATCCATTAATTCATTTTTCATAAATGGCTTGGCTAGCGAAATTATCGTTTCCACAAAAGGAGCCATGTTTATGATATGTATGGATTTAAGGCGTATTGGCATGGCTTCCTAAAATTATAAAATTCATATTTTATTAAAAAAAGAAGAATTAAAAAAAAAATGTTTTATGATAATACGAGTACTCAATAAAAATGATTTGTTTAAGTCACTTTTTAAGACTTGTATCATAAATAATTATTTTCGTTCGCATCTCCTTAAATAAGTGACTTATTATACATCCTTATCGAATTGTCGTAAGCTAAAGTTACCGCTCGCTTATTAATTGCTATCGATTGTTATTTTTCACCCCGCAAAAGTAGTCTAGAGAAATAAAGATTTTCCATGCGCAACTAAAGTGTCGGTATAACGTTGGATATGTGTCATCACAAAACAGCGTTATATGAGAATTAATTATCGTTTATAAAGTTATCACAATTCTAAATATATTTACAATGTTGCTTTGTATTTATCTTAATCTGAAAATTTAAAACTAAAATGGAATGTATAAAGAAACGAACTGTTTATTAAGGATACACTAAATATGCAATATTTAAATATATGATTTTTAACTAACGAGATTTATACAGAATTAAATTTGAAAAAGTGAAATAGTTAATTAAACATGTAAATAGTTTTTATTATAAAGATATATATTGTTGTGTCCATCGTGTTCCACCAATTATGGGCAAGCACTGCAAGGGGAAACAATCGGAGATGATTTTAAATGTATTAGTTTTAAGTTATTGTTAATTTAAGTTTTGTTTATTTTAAAAACGCCTGGTGATAAGTGCGTAGGCAATACACAACTCAGAATAAAATCATTAAATGAAAATCAAATGGGAATAAAACAAAGAAAAGAGGGTTGTCATGAGGATAAGAATGAAGGTGAGTTCAATAAGAATGAGCGACGAAGACAGTCGTAGTAAAAAGAAGTTCCATTAAAACTAAGTGTAATGGTTTAATAAAAACCTAAGTTTAATAAAAACAATAAATATAGGGGAAAAAGGGAGTGACCTTTTAGATAGCGTCCAGATAGGACGTGTGGAGCTACGAATTCGAGAGCGAACCGAACGGTCGTAGTGCGTTACGAAGCTGAAAGCGTACCGGACGTACGTGTAGTCGGTTAGTGATTCTTGAGGTGAATTAATCCACTAATTCAAGAAATTTAATTAAATGGAATTCAGATGTGATGCATTATAAAATGCAACGAGAATTATAGATCTTAAGATCAACGGTTAAGTTGAAGAACCAAGAAAGAGTATTCCGTGTTTGTCCTAAGGAGAAGATTGTACAGAACCATACAGTAATTGGACTGGGATTGGTGTAGGTCTAGGTCTAGTCATTGTAGGCGACAATTTGGACCAGGAGATAATTGGACTGGGATTGGTGCAGGTCTAGTCATTGTAGGCGACAATTTGGACCAGGAGATACGAAACGAGCAGAGAGTGGCTGGGAAAATAGTGTTGTGTGATAAGCCACGAGTCACCATAAAATAAAGGTTAGGATAAATTTCGTTATAATTTTAAGTTTGTTGGATTTGTGTTTACGTTTTTGATTTTGTTGTTCCGTTTTTCTATATTAATGTTATTAAATCTGTATTTATGCAATCCGATTGTTTTCTTTTGTACTGTTTGCTTATAAGACGTTTAAGCGAGTATTGAGAGGAATACACCTGAGGTAGAAGAGTGTTCGAAGTGTTCATCCTTATCTTGGCATTTCTCAAAATAGCCAAGTTGGGGACGCAACAATATATACGCGGCATTACAAACTAGGGTATTCCCCAAATTATGGGGAATTATTTTTTATCATTATTACAAAATGTAATATTTTAATTATGTCTGTTTTTAAAAGTACTTACGCCAAATTTGTGTATTTATTGTAATTGTCTATTTACTTAAGGAGAAGCGAACAAAATATCTTACTAGGGCGGTAAGTGATTTACAAAGTGTAAATGAGTTAAAAATCACTTTTACCGCCCCTGAAAGTAATATACTATTAACAGAATAGATGTATAAAATTAACAACCTGTAGATAATATAAATATTTCTTTATCGTCATAATGTTAATTCGTGTAAGATGACCCATATGTCCTAATCTTGCATCCATAACAATAATAAGTCCATTCATAGGCCCTTCTTGCGTTAGCCATGACATTATAGTCATGTCGAAAAGCTTGATTTGGTCATTAAATACATATTTACTAGCAGTTCCGTCCCAAAGTTTGGTATAAAATATTCTGTCACCCTCCGTGGTAGCTTTTGTTGAAATTATATGAGCACTGCAATAAAATATATGTTTAAATAATAATAGCAATAAATAGTATAATTAGTACAACTATATAACTTTGTTATTATTACTCCTCAAAAGAGTTGTGAGAATCCACTTGGCAACTATGTGGTTTGTTGATACTATTTACTAGAATTATTTTTAAACTTTCGTCCATACGCTGCTTGTTAACATTTTTTGTATAACAACAATTAGCTGATAAGATTCTTGCCAAATGAATTCAAATGTAGTTACCACAGTCCCCGTACGACTACAAAGACAAATTAAGGATAACTACCAACGTTTTGGTAAGAGGCGGTCATAGCTTGGCAGTTAAGTGCGTCTACTGCTAATGCGAAACGCTCGGATCGAATCCGGGCAGAGTAAGAACTGTATTCTGACCGTCTCTCCTCGGCAGGCAATGGCAAACCACCGAGGTAATCTGCCAAGAAAATCCATCTCGAAATGAAGTGTAGTACACTTCATATGCATAGAAAGAGATAGAATGAGATGGGTCACCAAACCCTCATTAGGGTAAAAGGACTGAGAAGGACCAACGTTTTAATTTATATAACGATTTAATTCATATAATTTTTCATAGACACAATTTTTGTAACAATGAGCATATAAATTATAAAAAAAATTTAACAAACATTTAAATTATTATAATAATTAAATAGATTGCTATTTAAACCATAGAAAATTAAAATGTAGCAATAAAGTATAAAATGGCAGGCCAATAAATAATGTAATATAAAGAAAATAAAAACAAGAGTCATTTTGTGATTTAAATTTTATTGTGACGAAAAATTGCTAGTTAGCAATTTAACGAATCAATCTGGGTAGGATCAAAATCCAGAGATCTTAGATGACCTTAATAGGGCCCACTACTAGGACATTAATCAGGTTTAAACCTTGAAAACCTTAAAGTACGATTCTAAAAAAAGAGAGCATCTTGTTGACTGGAAACCAATACTGATCTACAATTTACCATCAAAATTTAATGTTTAATGTTTCGGCTTACAGTTAATTTTTATTCAGTCTAAATGGTCGGTTTATTTTTAGTCTTTTATTATATCATCATATTGTTAATATGTAGAAGTAGATAACAAGTTTTGTAATTCAAGATTGTAGTGCGTTTAATGATTATCGATTACAATTTTGGAAAATACTTGTAATAAATATAGGTACTCTAATTTCTATAATCAATAGATAATTAATTAATAACATTAAAGCATTTTATCCGACACCATTAGTAAATTTATTTGTAATTTATTATATTTATTTATTTATTCATATTAACAATTATATCGTTGGTTTTACACAATTTATACCACTCCATGCCCGATTGCACCACCTACACTTAAAATTTAAGGGTCCCTTAAATCGTTAAAGGCCCCTTATTCCGTTGCACCACTGAATTAGGGGTCCCTTAATCTCTCACTGAGCACCTAAATTTAAGCCTCAGAAATCTACCGTCTAAACTTAAACTTAACCTTAAAGTGACAGATATTTGCGATGATAGAAATAGAGAATGACTTGATTAATAATGATTTAGAAATTTTTGAAATCCTAAGCATAGTTTTCCATGAGAAATTTACGAAAGGGCTCACTGTATTCATAGTATGGATGATTTATCATTTTTTAAAAGTTCCTTGAATATCCATATGACAGAAATAATTCTATATCTCCTGTAAACCAAATTTTATTGACACTAAGAATTTATGCAACGGGAACCCACTTGCTGGCAATAGCCGATATTGGTGGTTTATTGTCAAAAGCGATTGCAGGTTTATATGAACGTTATCTTAAATTTCCAACTACAAATGAGGAAGTTATGCAAGCGCAGAGAAATTTTTATGATATTGCAGATTTCCTCGGGTAGGCGGTGCAATTGATGGCACGCACGTAAAGATTTTGTCACCTGGAGGAGAAGATGCTGAAGTATTACGTAATAGAAAATGTTACTTCTCCATTAATGTTCAGGGCGTAGCAAGCGCAAATTTAAAATTTGTAAATGTTGTTGCACGATGACCTGGGTCAGCACAAGATGTTACCATTTTTAACAATTTTATTTTAAGGGGACAATTTGAAAGTAACGCATTTCATAATTCGTTACTTTTAGGGGCTAGTGGATACAATATTAGACCATATTTGCTAACTCCTCTTCTGAATCCAGAAACACCACCACAACAACGATATAATGAATTCCACATTCGCACCAGAAATGCTGCTGAAAGACTTTTTGGGGTACTATGGAAACGAAGATTTCCTATTATGGTATACGGATCTCGTTTAAATTTCAAATGAAAAAACATCTTGAAAATTCCCTAAAATTTCCCTAAAAAAAATCCCTAAAACATAACCAAAGTTACTAGACAAATGCGGTGTTGCCAAGGTTTAACTAAGGTGACGTTAAACACGAGTGGTGCAATGCAACCTAAATTAAGGTGCACCTTATAGTTAAGGGTTCCTTTGCTAAGCGACACATTTAGTCAAACATGGTGCAATCGGGCATAAATATATAAATAATACACAATTATTTTATTTTGGTATTTCTTACTCAAGTCTTTTATTTAACTTTTTATTGTATCTTTGAAGACTTTTATTAAGGTCTTCTGTATATTTGGTTTAATTTCTTTGGTAATAGATGTGCACAGAACGAGCTGCATATTAATAATACATTCTACCAGCACAGCATGCATCACAAGTACACCTTTACGAACACCAGGGGCCAGAGATCTATCATCGACTATGTGCGAACTCTCAACTCAGCCAATGTAGGAACAGACCATTCGCTACTCTTGTGTAAATACAGATTCACAGAACAACTGCAAAAGAAAAAACAACCCCACTATGTAACCAAGTTCAACGTCGACTCCCTTGGAGATGAAAGTACTCGAACACTGTATCAAAACAGACTAAATAGTAAACTACTTTCAACACCAGTGACACAGGAGGACAGTGTTGAGCAAGCATAGAACAAGATTAAAACAAGTATCATCAGTGGAGCAACAGATGCACTCGGGGTCACAAGAGTGAACATAAATGGTAGAAGAAACGAGAATCCCTGGTTCACGGATGAAATCAAAACGCTGTCACTGGAGAAGAAGGAAGCATACATAGCTTATAAAGGTAATCCGACTCAGGAAGAATAAGAATGTCCGTAACAGAACTACTAACGCCATCAAGGAATTGAAAAAATCCTACTGGGAGAAGTTCTCGAGCGATATGGAACATGATCTGTATGGGGGTCAGAAGAGAATTTGGAAAATGCTGAGGAGGAAGAAGAGATCTGTTAACGAGGAGGTAGAGATCAGATCTATATCACCGGACACCTGGGCGAATTACTTCAGAAGTCTATACCAACCCGCAGGAGAAGATCACCTGGAAGAGCCGGATGTGAGAATACCGGAACAAGACTATGAGATGAAGTATGTAACGAGAGAAGAAGTACGGACTGCTATTAAACAGTTAAAAAACAGAAAAGCCCCAGGAATATATGAAATTACCAATGAGTTGATAAAAAATGGTGGAAATCAACTTGAGGAGGAACTGACTAGATTCTTTAACCAAGTCATAGCAAGTGAACAGATCCCTCAGGATTGGAGGTCAAGTATCACCATCCCCATATTCAAGAAGGGATCAAAGAATGATCCTAAAAACTTCAGAGGCATAACACTGTTAAGCACCGTACTGAAACTACTCACTAAAATATTATCAATCAATGTTACAGAATCTGTTGGTATCAATGAAGAACAACAGGGTTTCCGAAAGAACCGTTCAACTCTAGACGCTATCTTCATACTGAGACAACTCGTCGAAAAATCCTTGGAGTACAGCGCGCCCCTGTTTCTGTGCTTTGTTGACCTTAAACAGGCATTCGATCGTGTGAGACTGAAAGACGTCCAAAAGATCTTAAGACAACACAACATTCACCCAAAATACATAAAGCTGGTAAAACAACTCAACACCAACAATACCACCAGGGTAAAGGCAGGTAACACACTGACCGAGGAGGTACCTGTATCAGTAGGAATAAGACAGGGTGATAGTCTCAGCCCGATCCTGTCCAACATGGTTATGGATGAGATAGTGCGACGGGTCAAGCAAGTCGACGCAGGGTACAGGATGAACCAGAAAACTGGTAAAATTCTGTGTTATGCTGATGATGCGGTTTTGATGGCGGAGAATGAAGACCAACTACAGAGACTGCTCTTCGAATTCACCAGAGAAGCTAAAGAACTAAATATGGAAATCTCAGTAGAGAAAACTAAAGCCATGGTTATAGCTAAGGAACCGATCAGATGCAAGCTGGTGGTGTATGAAAAAATTGTAGAACAAGTTATGAGCTTTAATTACCTAAGGTGTAGAAATTTCAAGTAGTAGACACATCCTAAACGAGGTACGACTTCAGGTCAGCAAGGCAGCACGAATATCTGGCTGTCTGAGAGACACTATTTGGAAGAACAAGTTCATGTCCATCACCAGCAAAACCAGGATTTACAAAACCTGCGTGAGACCAATTCTTACTTACGCTGCTGAAACTAGAGCTGAGACAGCAGCTACCAAGAGGCTTACCCGCAGTACGGAGATGAAGACACTCAGGTCAATCAGAGGAGTGACCCTTTGGGACAGGATAAGGAACGAGGACACACGGGCGGTTTGTGATGTACAGGATGTAGTCAGATTCGCAAGGGCAAGGAGACGGCAATGGAGAGACCATGTTGAGCGGATGACCCATGATCGGATGGCAAAATGGGCGAAGACAGCATTGCCAAGTGCGAGAAGACAACCAGGTAGACCACCCAAACTGTGGCGAGAGTGCTGGACCTCAATCTCACAAGAAGGTCAACCATAGTAGTTTAAACAGGGCACAGCCCTTTTAGAAGTAGAAGAAGAAGAAGAAGAGGTAATAGATAAATCCTTTTTGAGTCCGAAATACTTTTAATTTTTAGACTTTGTTTTGAGAGCTTAATGTCGTATATTATATTTCAATCATGTCCTAATCGTTTTACTTCGCATATTTCTGACTAGAACTAAATATATTCCTGTTGTGAAATTATGCCGGAATTTTTCCTTAATTATTTCTCCACTCTTCCAAATCATCTAGAAGCAGCCATGAAGCTATGGCCCCGCACAGGGAAAGTTATTACGCTTTCTGTGATATTTTATGGAGATTTCTGTTCCTGCCAAAACACTAAAGCATGAATAATGTTCGCGTTTTTATGTTGGCCTTCGCAAACGTCATAAAACAATACTCCTTTGTAATCTAATATACCCAGGTAATTAATAGTAATGCACAGCCTACTGCTGTTGATTATCGACCACCCAAATCTTTGGTCCAAACATAAAAACTGGATTCCCTTGAAAACAAACTTAGACTGCGTAAAGTGTAGAACTAGAACCCTATTTGATGTGTATAAAACCTGAACTTTTGGTTGCATTTTAATACAGATATCATTAGTTTTATTTTACCGAAACGATTACAAAAATTGATAGAGCTCTATTTGAAGATATAAAAGCGGCCAACACATAATTTCCGACCAAAAGTGGACGGTTTTGCACTCAAGCTCCTCAATTCAGTAAACACAAAAGTGATATCAAATCGACTGGCAACGAAAATCTTCAGTGCGCAGCACCGGTTTTCAGTCGATCAGATCTCTCATAATCATTACAATAATAATTCAAGCGCGTATAAAGGACTTCAGTACGATGGTCTCTCGTTAAGTCTTGAGGGTTGAACCTCAATAATGCCCCATTTAGAGTTGGACCAAAGCAACTTAATAGAAAAGGTCCAAATAGGTATATCGTTGTTGGAATGCTCTGGTTGTGACTTCCTCAAATTGTTAAATTTCCTCGCATACGGTTAAATTGCTTTGGCCTAATATAGGGGAGTTTTTTATGTTACTATCTAGCTATGAAAGCAGTATGCTATCGCGACAATTTTCTTATGTCAAGTTTAGAGAAGCGAAAATGAGTGATTTAAAATTTGAACACAGAAACGTCCTGAAATTTCTATCGAAAGAAGGCAGTAGCCCGAAAAATATCCGTGATAGAATGGTGGCAGTATACGGAGAGAATAGTCCGTCCTACTTCCAATTCCAATATTGGTGCAAGCAGTTCAAATTGGACAGGGAATTCATTCGTGATGAATCAAGTGTGGAAGATCTCTGGAAGCACAAACCGACGAAATCATCAACAATGAAATTTTTTTTTCTTTGATTCGTGTTGATTCACTGTCGAGTAAAAGTTTTAATTATTGCTAGAAAAATATGAACATCAGAAACAAGTGATTATTAAATTATGTGTGAAGATTTGGGAATGAGCAAAATGTTGGCACGATGGATTCCCAAGCTGTTCAATCCTGAACAAAACCTGTGTAAGCGACAAATTTGCTTGGAGAATTTGATTGCTTTATCCCAAGGTAAAGACTTCTTCTATAGAATTGTAACTGGGGATGAGGTCTGGGTACACCACTGGGATCCTTCCATAGAACAAGAGTCCATAAAATGGGTTGATAAGGCGCAGACGCAATTTTCTGCTCGAAAAGTGATATCCACAGTTTTATGGCACACGGAGGGGATTATCTTAATCGAGTTTATTATGCCAAAAGGGACTGCAATTCGGGGAATGTCCACAAAGATACAATTAAGAACTTGGAAGCGGTTGTACATGAAAATAGACCCCATAATTATGTTTAGAAAACTCTGCTTCTGCACGGCAACTGTAGGGTGCATAAATCACGAATTGTTTCAGCAGTAGTCAATGAATGCGGGTTCGCGGAATTGCAACATCCACCTTACAGTCCCGACCTCATTCCCTGTAGGCAACTATTATCTCTTTCCAAAACTCAAAAAACCTGAGAAAAAGCACGAGTGCAAGGATAATACTCGAAGATTTTCGAGTACAGTATTAGTAAGGATATTGCGCGAGCGAAGCGAGCTCAATGTCCGAAAGTAAAACCTGTACGAGTTGAATCTTTGAGTATTTTTCGAGTACGTGCCCCCCCGTAATCAAATTTTTAATAAAATTGGTGTCAATCGACTTAATGAGCTTCTAATTTTTCGTTTGAACTTCAAAGGTAGCGGAGTTATTCACGATATATTTAGGAGGGAGGAGAGGCTGTAAACTTGATGCCCACCTAACTTCTTCATGAGACTCAAATGATGTTGAAAGATTTTAGTGGGGGAGGATTTTGCGAATTGAATTTTGAGCATCTTTTAATCCTCAATGAGTTTCCATTCTTTTCACTTCGCAATCGCAACCGAAGTTCAGTTATTCATGAAATCTTTAGGGTTACCTGGTGACACATCTTTCTATTTTCCTTCCCATTTTAAAGTTTTTGCAAAACCGATGTCCATCGATAGTGCTTTGTTTGAATTTCAATGAGTTTGTATAAGCATAATAATTATCAGTTCATTTTTTTTCAAAGTTATGGATATTTTATATTTTCGACAACTCCGAGCAACACGCGGTAACTTTGATTTACCCGGATGATTGGTATGGTTTCCTGGAAGAAATGCCTTGTGAATCCCGACTTCATTAAGGGAGCGGTTTTTACTGATAAAAATCTCAAATCCTCAATGCTTGAAAAAAGAGTAAGATTTTGTAAATAACTTCATGATTACAAACACGCTTGTGGTTCAAATAAAAAGAATACAAGTTCATAGCGCTTCAAACCATGCTGAAATGTTTAACACCAAAATGCGCAAATTCATAGAGGTGGGGATTTTTAGGTAAAATTGATATCAACTTTCGTCTTTAGTATTTAAAATTATTCTATAATACGTAATTTTGCATGAAATTATCGTTCATGGAAACACATTTTACCTTCGACAGTGAATTAATTCCCAAGAATCGCCCAAAATAGTCATATTCTATAATCTATAATGGTTTTGCAGGTCGGTGATTACGAATATAAATCGAAATTTATATAAATAAAATAGGGGTTCCAATATCACCGTACAAGATCGTAACCCCACCATGATAAAATAACCGTAAAAGAGAATTTTCCCCGTAGTCCTCGCAAAGAACCCGAAAAATAAAAATTCCGGTCAAAAAATTTGAGTGTTCTAATGAACCCTTTAAAATATTTTTTTTAGGTCTTCCGGGTTAACAAAGTCACTATAGTGATTTATCGCTTTAATTTCAGTTTAAAAAAAAATGTTATCACATAAAATTGAAGATCATAAAATAAAGTTTTTCTTAAATTTTCCTACATGTTAACGTAATATTTATAATACCAGAAATAAAAATAAACTTCACAAAGAAAATGCATTGTTTTATTTTAAAATTTGAAATAGGAACTAAATTTTTTTTAAATTTGCATTTCGACTAAAATTTTCTTACATGTCATCTTCAACATCTGAAATGAATGCTGAAAATATTCTTTTTAATGAATTTTATGTTCTTCCAATTTTCCCTAAAAAGGAAATGAAATAAGAGTGTTATAGGCGAAAAACCAAGTTGGTGGAACTAAAATCCCTAATGGATGGAGATTCTGGCATGGGAATCCAGGGAACTTTTGGGAGAGGCGACGTTCATCATGTCTACAGCCCTCCCCCGCAAGATTTTCACGAATAATTCTGCCACCTTTGAGGTCACCAAAAAACATGGATACTCGAGGGGCAATCGATGTTCTAACAATAATTTACATCAATTTAATCAAAAAAGTGGGCAATCACATACACCTTTTTAGGACCGCCAGAACTTTAGCTTGTTAAAATATCATCTTGTGTTAGTTCATTCATTTAATCTCATTTTTGAGGTCCGTTACTTCCCCCCACCCGCGTTAATATTTTTGCTCAAAAAACTAGTTCCCGATTCCTTAGAGCTAGCACCTGCTAGATCCCAAATATTAAAACTAGCACCCCCTAGGTTTATCCAAAAAATTAATGGCCGGTGTTTTCTTTGGTTTTTCATTGTTGATTTTTGGTTTTTCAATGTTGATTTGTGGATAAACCTAGGGGTTGCTAGCTTTAATATTTGGAAGCTAGCTTTTATTCCTTCTTTTTTTTATCGGGGGTTAGCGTTATTTCCCCCACACCCCTCTGTAGAAGCATTTATTAGTGGACAAACCTAGGGGGTGATATCTTTAATATTTGGGAGCTAGCCGGCGCTAGCTAACTTTTTAAGAAAAAATATTAACTGGGGGAGGGGGAACAAGGCAATGGACCCCCTCATTTTGTATAGATTAACTCATCAATTGCCTTTGACTTTGTTCATCTTCGCTAGGAATTTCCAACAAAATGCGCTGGATTTATTACCATCTGGTTAGGTTTGGTGGGCCATATTTTCGCGCTTTGAAGTTATTAAATGAGATTTGGGTTAAAGTTTAGTTACGTGGGGGCGGGAAATTTAAAAGTTGATTGAAATATTACACTGTTGAAAACCTTAAAAATAATAAAATTTGTGCCGTTAACTTACCATATTTCCATGGAGTCTTGAAGTAAACATGGATCTCGATTGTTAAAAAGCTCTGGACTTTGAGCTTTTATCATAAAAAAAGTATCAATTGCATTTTTAGCAGATTCTATGCTATAATAACAGCTTTGAAGAAATAGAATGAACTGCAGTTCTAAAAAAATGGAAAATAATAAAAATTAATTGTTATAATAATATACGATGAATAATTAGTTCTAAGTTCTAATAATTAGTTCGACTTTGAAAGCTATTGTTTCATTTATGAGTCCACAAACTCGTTATCCTAATCCATTATCATATACTTGGACGTAATTTTATTTCCAATTAGTTCTAAAGTTTAAAATAATGCAAGTTTTTATTAAAATAATTATTTACGTACAAGCAACAGAAAATGATACTTTACGAAATGAACGAGACAATACTGGTCCTTCGGACGTGAATTTAGTAAACAATTGTTTCTGTGCGAATCACGTATGCTATTTTTCCTCCAGAATAAAGCCGTAATCAAAATAAAAGTAGAAAATCTATACTAAAGAATTAAAAGAGTATTACAAAATAAATGATTATTTCTGTGAATTTGGAACATATAATAAATAAAATTATTATATTATAATATTGTAATGTAAATTACTTCAGCAATAATAATATAATGCATACATTCAACAAGCGCATATCTACTACAACAAACTGATAGTATGGGTTTGTACGAGGGCAATCACATACCTACCGCAGGTCTATTTAGTATAATTGATATACGTTCTTTTAATACCTTATACTACATTGTAAGTTATTAAAACTTTCAAATCTACCAAAAAATTATTAAAATTTTAAATAAATTGTTAATTACAAAGTAAACCTAGCATTTACCCTCGACGTAAAGTAAGTAACTTGGTATAACATGCATTGTAAAGTGTGAAATTCCGCCGAGATTACGTAGTTTGTACCGGAATATTTAGCTGATTTTCGCTTTAATAAATCTCGACGTAAATCTGCACTTTATGCCGTTCTGGAGAAAAAATTTTTATTTTACACTACGTAAAATTAGGGAGGATTTTATTTCAAAGATATGTTATCCAAGGGAGATCGGTAATCTTGTGGTATAATATGTAAGATTACGTTTAGTGCTCAAGATTTATACAAGTGTACAAATTAACAAAATAAATTCTGATTGGTGTAGGTATTTAAAAAAACAGTTTATTAGTATAATATTATTTATTTAATTGAATGCATGACCATAACAGTCTTCGTACATATCTTTATATGGTTTTTCTACATTTGAAAGAACAACTATTTAATTTTCACTATCTTGACCATCTAGGTGCTTATGGCTTCCACTCTTTGCTTTATTCACAAGGCCAGCTTTAATGCCACCACCAGCACCGCCGCCAGCTTTACCTCCCATGCCTGCTCCGGCGTTCATGCCTATACCAGCTCCAGCTCCAAATCCTCCTCCAAATCCTCCTTCAGCTCCTCCGCCTCCACCTGCACCTTGAGCGTGAGATTCCTCCTATAATATTATGTAAAGAGAGTTAATATTACTAAAGTAATACACCTTTACAATGTGTAATCTAAGAAGCGAACTCGAACGATATTTTGTACAAATTTTTTTAATTTTGTCACGAAATTACTTTTCAAGAATATATTGGTTGTCTTGGTTTTTCCGTTTCCATCATTGGATTAAACTTCGCTTATTTATGTGATAATAAAAAAATATATACACGTGGTGCTAATTAAAAAAAGTAATTTCATGGAAATTCGAGATATTATGAAATATTCCATTGGAACAGAAGAACTGAGACACCCAGTATAGCTTACTATTGTATGACAGTCAATTATTCAAAATAAAAACGAAACAATTCATGCCAAATTAATGACTCAACAAAATTACAAAATTTTCAAAACAATTCTAAAATTATTTTTAAATAATCTTTTTCAAAATTAATTTAAATGCAGGTACTTACCAACAACAAAACAGAAAGTATTAAACAGATAACGAAGAATTTCATGGTTGTATGTATATTTAGATCGGTAAATCACTATACAGTATGGATTGATATTGGAAATTCTTCGTTTTATAGCAATCGAAATTGACGTTTCATCCGGTACATATTTTTTTCTACATTTTTGTTCATGTATTTTTTTATATGCACAATTGTTCCATTTAGCACTTTTGGTATGTTTTACCAGGGAAGCACATATGTAATTGTCTTAAATTAATTTATATAAATAATTTTTATTCTATAAATAAATAATTACTAGTAGGACTATACAAAATTATTGTTAAAAAGATGACCTAGCAAGAGTTAGTGTAGTGTAAAAAACGCTAGGGTATTATTAACCGGATTTACAATAGTAGATAAAAAATATAAATTTTTTTATTTATTTATACTTCTATATTGAATTTTATAAAATGCCGCTTCATTCACATGCATTTCCGCGTATCAGTTTATTGTTGTCTAGTTTGAATGTTGAAACAATAAATTGATTTCGGATCTGGGTTATAATTAAAAAAATAGGCCAATTATGCGTCAAGTAAATACTTAAAATGAAATTAAAACTAAACACTCTGTGTTAACCGTTTCAGGTGAGTAGGAATGGTTTTATGTAACATAATATTAGGTATAAGAACGTTATTTATTCCGTAATTTAATTTTGATATGCTAATGATAATAAATTATAGTATCATATTAAAAATTATTAAAAATCATCAAAATAGTAAGTACTATTAATAAAATAGGTTAATAAGATAGGCCACAAATTTTATGTAATTGGTACTTATACACTATAATATATAAAGTCTCTTCCAGTTTTTATTTTAACCATATTTTATTGCGGTCACAATCATGAAACATTTTATTACCGGTTTAGTAATTTGTGCTATATTTTTAGTATGGAATTTTTACCAATAATTTTCTGTATTGTATTAATATTTTTAGGAGCAATTTCCTGTCCAGGGGGTAAGAATTGATGGAAACGTAGGAGCTGGTGCAAATGCAAATCTGGGAGTAAGTCACGATGGAATGGGTGCTGGGCCAAATGTTCCAAAAACTGCAAGTAGCAAAGTCGTAGGCCTATCAAAATGTATGGCAGAAGTAATATATGGATATTTTACTATACCGGTACCTGTAGCAATAGAAATTTCGGCAAAATGATGCAAGTATACTAAGGTCGAATGAAACAAAGAAAAATAAAAAAAATTGACAAAAAATATAATTTTAACGGTTATTAATATTCTACGATTTCAAAGTCCTATAATATCAAAATTTTAAATGTTGGAAAACAATAACAATAAAATACAAGAACGTTCCTATTAATATATTATACAGGGACCTCGTAAAATTTGGTACAAATTCCATAACAATTTTGAAGGGATTTTCTCAGAAAATCCTCGCGGACACATCAACCTTATTTTTTTAAATGTTGCTTCATTCTGCCATTGACATATTTTTTTATCGCGTTTTGTTTTTGAGCTGTAACGTCATTGTAAATTTTTTTTAATAGCAACACTTATTTTTCTTTACAAATTTAAAAAGAGCACAATTTTCTCAGTATGAGAATATAAAAAAATAGATCTTGAAGAGAAAAGTTTTCAAGGTAGTCAATTGGTCCAAAAGTTACAAAAAAGGATTTACTTAATTAATTACTTGAAGAAAAATCAAATTCTTGGTTATATCCTATCCGCCACTGAAAATCCGAAACACTGAAAAGAATTCTATCCTTTAGTTCATCAATGGTAGCTGGTTTATTGAAATAGACTTTGCTCTTGAAATAGCCCCATACAACGTAATCAAGCGGAGTAAATAAGTGGCCATTCGATCGTTCTCTTGTGAACAATCCATCGATTGGTAAAAACTTGGTTAAAATTCACGAACGATTACTGCAAGGTAGGGTGGGTCTTGCTGGTACCATATCGGGTTGTTGGGCAGATCTGAATTTCCATCATTTGGGTATAGCACCGCAAGTGCAGGGATTAATTCGTATCTTATAAAGTTAAGATATTGATATGAAATTCAAGAGGTACGACAATATATTTTTTGCCATTCCGGGGGTAAAGTACTCACTTTTTACCCCAATTTGCGGGTGAAAAGGGGCACTTTTTTATCCTGGGGGAGTAAAGTTAAAAATTAGGGGGGGGGAGCAGGAGAAAAAAAACTTTTTTTTTGCCCTAGGGCAATAAAAAAGTCACCAGATGACTGATAAAAAAGTCACTAGATTTACTAAATGTCGCCACGTGGTGAGATGTTAGGACGCGCGATTTTTTCGCCGCATATCTTCGTTTTTCCGCTTCATAAAAGCGGATAACTTGTGGAAATTGCCGATGTCAATGTTTTTTTCTAGTTTAGTCACGGCCTTGATCATGGAATACTGCGACCACATGGTCGACGACTTCAACGTTTTAGCCTTTTCATAAAAAAATGCCAAAAACACGTCTTCAGTAAAATAATATGCAAATTCTTTGTTCTTGCACCACTGCACAAAAGCGTCGTAGTGCTTTTGGTAAAGTTTTCTAGATTTTGTTGGCAACAGTTCCACCAACGCCATCTTCGCTGCTTCGGCAATTTCTACGTTCTCGCTCATGGTACGTCTTGCTCTTTCTAAGGCACAAATGTAAATGAAATGAATCATTGGTAGAATAAGGGGTGCCATCTGCTGTTTCCTAGTACTTTTTGGTAGTAGTTGGTAATATTACTAGTGCTATTTTGTGAAACTGTCGACCACGTGCATTATTAAAAAAATGCGTTAAATTTTTGCTTTAAGTTTCTAAATTGGCGAAGTTCCTACTTTACCTCCCGGAATTGCAAAAAACAGTATATGCACGACGGGAGTAAAGTAACTTTTGTCCCATAGGTAATTGTTTCACTCTTCTGGCGCCTCGTGTAAACAATCCTTTACCCTCGGGCCAAAAAAAAGTCACTTTGCTCCCTTGGTGCATAAAGTACTATTACCTCTTAATGTGCTTTCAAAGAAAAATGGGCTCAATATAATGTTACCTAAAATGCCAGCCCAAATCTTAAGTTTTCTTCTAATTGAATGCGACGAACCATTTCAAAATTGTTAAAAATGAGTCCTAAATACAATTTAGGCAACAATTAATTAACATAATACTAAACCACAGATTACAAAATTCTAATTACTGTCAAAACTGTGCTATTCTTTCCAGCGCCTTCTTGATAAATAGTTGGTATACTCTAATAATTTTATCATGCATTTTTGAAACTTTAAGACTGATTATCTCGAAAACTTTCCTCTTCCAGGTTATAGTTTTTTAACATTTAACACTCAGAAAATGATGTTTTATCCAAATCCGAAAAGAAAATTAAGGGTAGTTATTTATACTATTGTGCATCTTGGAAAATAACATTATGCATAATTACATCCCTGGTGGCCTGTTGACCATCCGAATATACGGAATTTACATGGAAAATTATATTTTCACATTCCTGTTTCCCATTGTAATATAAAGAATAATAATGTAAAAATTGTATCAATCGAACAAGATTTCTTTCCGCAAATGCAAGAATAAATAGATCAAATCTGCGTAAGTAATTTTGGAGCGATTATTTTTCCAAGACAAGCCATATTTCGTAAAAATAAAAAGCTTTCAATTTATTCCCGCATTTTTGGCAACGCATTAAACTGTATAAAATGATAGCTGTCCCTATATTAGCAAATGGAAGTGAGACGTATTAAATGAAATTCTTGTGACCAACCAAAGTATGTTGTACAAGGGCAGACCGACTTAGAAACGAGCTATTAGAGAAAAGTTTCCAAAGAAAACTTAGAAAAACTTTTAACTATTCATAACACTAATTCCAATAATGCAACCGGGAATGCAACGTTTAATTTTTATAATCCAATTTCATAAACTCCGCACACATTTTTTTTTTATAGATATATAATAGACATTCGTCTATTCCCGTGGTTCGGAATCCACGTTAAGCTGTAGGTCCTCTGTGCTCGTCACACATTTTCAACACGCAACGAGCAGAGACAGGGAGGTATCGGGAAAATGTCGCAAGACGTTCAAAACCGAATATACATACTTTTTTTTTTCATTATCTTCCATTCGCACTCTTATCTACTTACTTCAATCTGATAGAGGAAAATTCAATTGTCCATCACAAATCAATTTAAATTTTTAAATATTCGGCTGGTATGCAAATATGAAAAATAGGAAAATATTTGGTGGAAGAAAATAAAAGTTCAACTTTGTACAACTTCAAATTCCCTTTGGATTGAGAAAAGATTTGATAAAAGCATCTTTGCGAAAAACAACAATTATAATTGAAATAGCTATGTGATTTTCGGACCATTTTGTTTAAAGCATGTGCTTAAAGCTAAACTCTAACATGACCCTTGTGGTGTAGCGTAAATTTTTGGTAATGCAGAAAAAGGTAAACGAATTTTCACCCGTGTGAATTCATTCAGCAAACTTGGGTAAATTTTACATGGTCAATGGTTTTTCGCTAGTATGGATCAATAATGAAAACAAATAAATTAAAATTTTGAAATTATAATTAAAATTAAATAAAAAATTCAAGCAGCGGAAATAACATTCCTGGGAAGAACTAAAGGCTAAACGAGGATATCCGCGACGAACTAAAGATCTTCCTTATTAATCAATATTCATTAATCATCCCCACTCATCATTCACCATTTCTTTATTATTGTTATTGTTAAATTTTTTTTTAAGAACATTATTATTTCAATGTATCAATTTGCATAATTATACTCCCTCTCTAGGTGGTTAACATAGAGAGGAAACAGGAAAAAAAAACAAATCAAAAAATCTCGGAGTATAGAGAAAACTGGAGATCACATGTTAACAGTATGGAGAACAAAAAAATCCCAAAGAAAATTTGGGTCATAACCCAAAGGGAAAAAGAGATGTCGGCCGCCCAAGAACAGGCCTAGAAATTGAAAGGAAGAAGAAGAAGAAATTAAAAATAAAATCCCCTTTTCATTAAATTGAAATTAAATTTCCTCCCTTAAGTGGAGTACTTAGCCTAAACTAAATTTGCAAAACAATTAAAAAATTGTTAACTCGCAATCATCCAATTTTTAATCTTATGAAGCTTGATTTTCGTAATAAATGGATGCCTCCAATACTGTGCAATTAATTCGTTGCATCCGGTCTCAATATTATAGATACTCTTGATAACATCGAAATGGACCAAATACATTTTCTTCTTAAATCCATTAAAGAAGGACTTCCATAAATCTTGGAAGACTTTTGTTTTCTTTATTATCCTCTTTCCATTTACGTATTTGCGCAACAACTCCAAAAGTAATAAAATTTGTTTACTTGGAAATCTTCTTCAATGCCCGTATTATTCGGTTTGTTACCAAATCTTCTTAATGATTTGAACATTTAAATGATTGTTTCGTAATTCTTATCATTTGCTCCACCAAGTATTCCGTATTTGCAGTGTAGCGGAAAACTACGAATAAATTCATCTCCTTCAAAAAGTGAATCTAAAATGTCTTCTTCAGGTGGTGTTTCGATGACTCCTTTCATCGCATTGTCGAAAATTGCTTCTAGTTCAGTTGATTTGGTAACTCCGGTGGTACCCTCACTTAAAGTTTTAATCCATAACCTGGAATTGTTTTTCTCATATTAATAAAATTCTACCAGACCGGCGTTCATATTTAAATAGTTGAGATCGAGATCCTGGATGAAACTTACAATCGTGTCTTGTTTATCAGTGGCTACCAACTCGATGTTCTGCTTCTGAAGTTTCCTTCGTTCGCCTTTCTCTTCGGTTCTTGTTCGAGAATCATCAGAAATGACATCACTATCCAATTATTCGATTTTATGGTAATATTTTCATTTAGAATTTCATACTTTTCTTCCAACGGTTTCTCTTCAATTTCAATGTCGATTATTTCGTGTACTCGGTATTTCACCAGTTCCAATAATGCAACGTTTAATTTTTATAATCCAATTTTATTTGACAACCGATCATACCAAAAATACCCTTGCTATCCACCTCGCGCAGACCCCTCATGTATTCTTTCCCATTATTTTTCCATCCACACTCCTCTTATCTTCTTACTTCAAACTGATGGCTGCAAATTCAATTGTCAATCACAAATCAATTTAAATTTCTAACCATTCCTCTGGTATATAAATATGAACAATAGGATAATATTTGGGGAAGGAAAGTAACAGTTCAATATTTAATTTATAAAATTATAAGATATTCTTCGTCGGGTATAGGTCTGTTTATAGATTCAATTATTAAACCAACGTTTCGGGCCGTTTATTTTGGTCAATTTCCAGGTTTCAATATTTAAACTGAAAGTTCAAAATAAACATAATAATAATAAGCGGTAGAGTGACAACCTGGAGAAAATGTCAAGTGAGAGGCTACCAATAGCAGGTTGGAGACACAAACATCCAGGAAGAAGAAATGTAGGTCGGTCGAGGAAGAGATGGGTACCGGAACAGGCAACATATAGCCTACACCGTGAAGCGAAGAAGAAGAAGAGTTTTAACAATAATCAAAGAGGATATAGGTAAATAAATAATGTTGGGTAACTTCAGTCGCGGAAAATAAATCTCTTTCGATTGACATCATTTTTTCTGTTAAAATTGACTAGCTATATGGTATAATATCGATAATTGATTTTTTTAGTATTTTTTAACTAATGTCTCATGCAAGGTGATTCGGTTCCAAAAGAATGAATAATGTCATATTATATACATAATAATACCTTATTATAATAGTCTATAAATTATAATATAGAACAGGTTTATATTAACAACAATTATTATAAAAATATTAATAAATAATATATGTAAATTGCGCTGAATTAGAATTTTAACAGCTAAAAAAAAGGTGATTCAATAAGATGTGTCATTTTAATACGTTAAAAAACGTCTTATTTTAATTTAATGTTAATTGTTTTATTTTAATTTAATTTTAATTGTTCTTTAATTAATTTATTACATAAACGGAAATTTTTATTTTAACATAAAGCAAAAACATTGCGATTATACTTGAGAATACAAAATCATTCAAATGTCCTTCCCAAGTATCCAACGTCGGTTTTATGCCAGTGTACCATTGATATGGTATGGTATCAATGCTATGCCGGTATAAAACCGACGTTGGTGTTACTTGGGTCGCACGAAATAATTCATTTGGTAAAATTTTTCATTAAGATTTCGCAAAAATGAGGCTTAATATTTGCAGTTCTACGTCGAATATTGTTCTTGAGGTCTGGAATTGTTCGGGGTTTGTCCATAGACTTTTCCCTTAAAGTAGTCCCAAAGACAAAAATTTAATGGCTTCAAATCGTAAGATCTAGGCTGCCAATTGATGTTAACATGTCGAGAGATAACGCGCTCTTCGAATTTGGAATGCAATAAATCAAGATCGAAAGCCCAGAAATGAGATTTTTAAGAAACACAGCTGGATACGCTAATAAAAAATACGAAGAAATAAGACTCGAGCTGGAGATTGGCGAACTTAACAATAAAATAGAAAAAAATAGATTAAAACAGAACACATGCCAGTTGAAAGAATACCCCTCCAAGCATGGAATTGCAAACCAAGAGGAAGAAAAGATACCGGGAGGCAGAGAAAACAAAATTATTAATTCTGGATTTTAATACAAAATATTCAAGCTATAGCTACGAGCAAAAAGACTCCGCTTTTGCGAAAAGGCTGAGCGCAGTTGCCCATAAAAAAACATTCGACATCGTTCGCTATCAAACTTAAGAAAGAATCCCCCAATAGTGAAATGGGCGCTTTTAAAAATTTTACAAGTTGTGTTAACCCCCCCTCCCCCTACCAAGTGATAAAGATACCAAAACTGTTAAAGTCATCCAAGAAACCAATATGCATCTTCTAGTCATAACTGACGTCAACATGGGCTCCATCCTCGACATGGAAGTTGACTTAATTATTACCACCAGCACCCCGTTTGCTACGCACAACAGATCTGGAATCCTCGCCGATATCCCCGGAACACGTATTCAAAAAGACCAAATCCATACCAATGGTCTACAGTCAACCGCCAGCCATCGAAGCCCCGTGACAATAAACCGCCCCTCACCGTTCTGACCCGACCAATTGGCAACATTAGCATTTTATGGCCCGGACTTGTCCGGTCATAAAGGGTAACATACGCATTCAGCATGTTCGTGGCCACTCATGGTTGTACCTCAACAATATCGAGGACCAAATAGCGCTCAAAACCACACTCTTCTCCGGAGGCGTAGGAGCTATTCCTACGTGCCTTATCTTAACGGCACTTACACCAAATAGGAGTTATATAATGTCAATAAAATCGAAACACAAACCATTATCCACCAAAAGGATTCTTTTTAATAACATTCTCTCCACAGAAAATACTGACTCAAATCAAAGCAATCTGCACAATCGGTCCAGTAATTGTTAAATTTACGGAATACAACAAAGGGAACACCCCAAACCTTATGCCACAGGTGCGCACATGTGTCAAAACTTTGGCTATAGATCGGCCAACTGCAATATTAAACCCCGATACGTAAAATGTTTAGGACACCACATTACCACCAGTTGTCCGAGAAAAACCAATAAAGACGACCAAATCAGGTGTTATACCCTGCCCGGAACAACACTCGGTCAACTATAGTCTCTGTCCCAACTATTTATCATACAGCAAAAAGTTAGTGCAAACTCACAGCGTCAATCATTCTTACTGGTGGCTTTAATTCAAAATAGCCTTTCTGGAATAATTAATCGACTGACCAAAATGGATCATACTTACACAATCATTTAAAAGTCAACCCTTTTATCCGATACAAACGACTACACTTACTACTATTCCAATGACCGAAATCCCTTTACTATCGACTTAGCTTTATCCAACAACCTTAATATTCAATTCATCACCACCTTCAACAAGCTAAGTCCGGATCACCTTCTTGTCGAAATTTTAATAAGCTCCCTTAACATTCCCATTAATCCCCCAGGACCCTCTAAAAAGACTAACCGGAAGAAATTCGGGGAAGACCTCCAAAATTTAAACCACACCATACAAACGTACAAACAAACCTTGACATTGACCTAGAAATCACAAAATTCACGGACATTTTAAAAGCTTACAACGACAATACAACCAAAATCCTGCTTCAAATTATAAGCTCTTCCTCCCGCTTGACATTCAACTAAAAATAAACCTAAAAAGCAATCTAAGAAAAATTTTCCACCACCACAGATTCCCGCCACTTAAGACTTAAATCAACAAACTGACAAAAGACATCAATACTGTCACCAGCAACCTTAAAGATCAAAACTGGAACAAGACTTTTTCTGACTATACGAGACCTTAAATAAACTTGGAAAATTTCAAAATCAAAACCCAAAACTCAACATCAAATTAAGCAAATGCTATCGTACGGTCTACTTGTCGCACCATAGTGCGACAATCTCACCTCTTAGTACTCCGATCCCGGCACAACCTATCAAGTTCAACAATCTAAAATTAACTTCCAAAATTCCTCTCAACAGAGAAGCAGCGAAAAGCAGCTTTATTTTAAGTTAATCACCAGCAGTCACCCATCCAAGTGCATACATTTAGCAACCTTGCTTGACGTTCTGTAATCTAACGACCACATAAATTTGCATTGCTCTACGTCGCTGCTCAATATTCATAATACCTTCAGTAATATAATAGTTATATCAAATAATTATCACCGCTCAATATCTGTAAAATGAAATTAAAACACTGTTATAACACCTACATAAAGTAATAATAATAATTTATCTCCCGAAAATCAATTTGGTAGTTAAGACTTTTTAACTAAGGACGGCAATATTTGCTCTTAACTTCTTTGATTTAAAGAATTTTACACCGTGATTGCTGCATTATCATCGAGTTGTTTGTAATATTGGAATGGGGTAGGTCCAGAAACAAATTTTGTACGAAATATGCTGAAGTTGCATTCTTAGGATCTCCGTTGCCATGTGAAATGCTCAAATTGCTTTTAGTGCAACTTATTTAAATTAATCAAGTTTAAATGTAAATTATACGTTATAAAAGATCAGAAGGTATCTACCGCCATGACCTTCTAATATAAATTAATAATTAAATTCACTTTAGAAAAATTTAGGAAAACCTTAAAACTGTGGTAGAGTGGTAACGACTAAGTCGTGGTCGTAGGGGAGTAAAAATTGAAAATATGTATTTAGATGCCCGGGTCGAAAGTTGCATGTGAAAGGCCTAAAAATTTGCAATTGTGCTACTCAAAAATATAATTTATTGGCTTATTTGAATTAAATAGAACTGTGTGTTCTTGACTGATTCTGACTTCTTCTTCAGTTTCAGTTCTTGTCAAAGTAACAATTACTGCCTCTAATTATTATTTAAGAAATAATACATTTTCAGTGATATAAATAAATTGAGAAAGTGATGCATCGTATCCATGGTGAATTTAATGAAAAACAGGATTAAAGTATAAACGGCGGAGATGGAACTTGGAGACAAAATAATAAGTAAACGAGATCTGGTGGTGGGAGGAGGTGATAAAAATTCCTCCCGAGTAATATATAGTAAAAGACAGGTAGAATATTGAATGTATAATTAAATTAAATCTATCGATGCAATGGATAATTGAAACAAGATTTTGAAAATTAAATCGAAAACAAAAAATTTGAATAATCTTGAAATAACTTATGGAAATTTTGGAATAAATTAGGAATAAAAATAAAACTAGTGTAAAGTGGAGTCAGAGACGGTCAAGATCGACGAAAGTAATGGAAAAGAAACAATAAAAATATTATATTAAATTATTGTTATTCTTTATGATGTGTTATTTTGTTTAATTAAATTATTTTGATGTGTAAAGGTTCATGTTTATTGTTGTGTAGTTGGTTAATTAATTATATATGCACCATTTCAATATTGTCAGCATATTATTTCATTTGATTAAAAAAATTAAATAAAATAAAAAAAGGAGATCATTAACAGATGAGGCGAGAAAATTAATTGAATTTAATAACTTTAAAAAATTGTAACATCATCAAATTAAATTAATTCAGACTAAAGAAAAATTAATGAAAAGAAAGATAAGGCTTTATATAAATAAGGCATGATTATTCAACATAGGGAAAATCGCAAATATAAATGGCACCCAATTGTTCAGGGTCATAGCAGTACCTTAAAATGTAAGTTTTTATTGTAATATACACATTTTATAGAAAAGGAGCGAAAAATTGTTATAAATTTACAAAATAAATTAAAATTTTAAAATAAACTGCGTGAAGGGATTTCTCAAAATCTAAGTTGATAGTGATTTTCATTGAATTATTATAAAAATCAAAAAACCCTTAATTTAGTGGCGTGAAAATGACACCTGAACTTCAAAACACAATAAGAACAAAAAAACACAAGAAGAAATAATTACATCATAAACAGATATGTTTATAGTTCCATTGCATATTTTATTTTTTAAATTACATGTAATGTAGAAAAGTTATATTGTTTTTAATTCAAAATATATTAGGTGACGTATATACTTGTAACACTCACTGTATATATTATAATATATCCGGTTAATACCGCAATACGCGGCATTCCGGTTTCCCTGTCTAACTATGCCCTCTACGTGTTAAGACTGTGTGATGAGCACAGAGGAACCTGCAATTTTATGTGGATTCCGAACCACGGGAATAGACAATTTTTACATCGTCCATTCCGATCAGGGAAGTTTGTAGTTGAAGAAGAAGACTATTAATACTAAAAAATCAAGTTTCGGTGCTAGGGCCATTAAAAGGTATTAATTTAAATAATTTCTTTACACCCCCCCTGTTTTAATTAAACATGTTTCTTTGAAAAGAGTTACTATTATCACCACCTGTGTGATGTACATACATACAGTGGCTCACAAAATTATCTCAACACTACAGAAAACTTTAGATATTCTTCCAATATTTAATTAAAATAACACCCTATAGTTTTACATGATTAAATGATACTTTCTTATTGATAACAAAAACAAAATTAATTCTTAACTTAGTTTTCCAGGGAAAATCTTTACGAGAAACTGGAAAAATTGTTAATAGAAATCATTGTACAGTGCGTAATATAATAAATAAATTTAAAAATGAAGGAACTCTTATAAATGAAGCCGGACGAGGGAGAAAGTGTATACTGACACCAAAGACTAAGAACTATATTGTTAGGAAAATTAAGTGTAATCCAAAAACAAGTGTGCCAACATTGACTTGTGAAATAGCAAAACTTATCAATAAGCAAGTATCTACCGAAACTGTCCGTCGAGTCCTTCGAAAAGAAGACTATAATGGTCGAGTTGCACGCAAGAAACCATTTATTTCTAAAGTTAACCGAATAAAAAGACTAGAATTTGCAAACAAGTACGTAAATGAAAATGTCGAGTTTTGGAAAACCGTAATTTTTAGCGACGAAAGTAAACTTAACATTTTCTGTAGTGATGGAAAACAAATGGTATGGAGAAAACCGAATACGGAACTGAAAAAGGAAAATTTATTCGGAACTGTTAAACATGGAGCCGGAAACGTAATGCTTTGGAGTTGCATGGCAGCCAATGGGGTTGGAAAACTTGTATTTATTGATACTACCATGAACAAGTATCAATATTAAATATATTAAATGACAATTTGAAACCTAGTACCTATCGATAAATTGGGTTTGAAAGACGTATATCAGTTTCAACAAGACAACGACCCGAAGCATGCTGCGTACATTGTGAAAGAATGGTTGCTTTATCATGTAAGAAAACAGCTTAAAACTCCCCCTCAGTCACCAGATCTCAATCCCATAGAGAATTTGTGGCAGGAATTGGAGAGAAGAATACGACAGAGGTCGATTTCCTCTAAGGAATCACTAAAAGCAGTGATTTTGGAAGAATGGCAAAATATTCCCGAATGCATAACTCAGAAATTAGTGGAATCTATGCCAAGACGTCTACAAGCAGTTATCAATGCAAAGGGTTACTCAACCAAATATTAATGTACTAAAGAAAAAATAAATAGTAAGCTTTCGTTGTACTGTATAAATAATTTTGTGACATGCATTTCTTATAATTACTACTTAGGTTTTCGCAGTTCAACATTAATAAATAAAAATTTTTAGAATTTTTTCTTTCTGTTATTGACCCCAATGTATTAATTAATATGATAACAACAGAATAAAATGTATTGCAGCTTTATTAACGATGAATTTTGAACGATTTTGTATTTTTCTTACAGTCTTGAGATAATTTTGTGGGCCACTGTATATCAGTCTTGGGAACACCTTGCATATAATATGAAAACATGAAATAATATGTATTACCAAAAATTCACAAAAACTGTGTTTTTTACAACGGCCACATTTTTATTATCGAAGCTTATTGGCAAAAAATGAAATAATAAAAAATTTTATTATAACTATTACTATGTCGTAACAGTGTTAATTTTACGCAATACACTGTTTTTTTGGAGGTAAAAATTAGAGTATAAATCATCCTTTGTAAATCTTACGTGCTACCATGGGCTCGTGGGAAAATTTATTCTTTCATTCCGATGATTCATTGTTTAAAAAAATCATCATTACATAAGGCAACCCCTTCAATTTTGTTCCTAACATAGGTAGTACGTCTGACGATATTATATTATTATCATGACAAAACTATCAATATAATTATTAAATTACATGCTTTACCTGAAATCTGCGGCAAATGCGATTGTTTTTCAGCCCATTCTTGCAAAGATGTAACGTCACTTTTTTTCAGTTTTTTATCTTTCATGTACACGTTATTTACATCTGCCGTTTTAAAAGACATTGGTAATTTTATTAATCGTTTTATTGATAAAATCAATTATTTTAAAAGTTTGTTTACTGTAAAGAACGTACTTTTAAATTAGCGTCTTTATTTGTTCAAGACCGATATGTGACTAACCGCGCGTCTGAAGGTAACCAATTATTATAAAAACATAATTTTTCTACTTTCACATTTGTTGATTTTCGTAAATCAGCATCATGATAAATTATATTATTCTATTAAAATGAAGATTTAATATCGTATTTTTTATAACTTTAATTTATAACGTACAATTTTTGTTTTTTACAACCACATTTAAAAACCAGTCAGCACCAAAATAATAAGGTTAAATAATGTCGCAAAAAATGTTCCAATATAGTTATTTAACTTTTTCTTCATTTGGAAGGAATTACATTTCACTGTGTCTAATATGAATATTTAATTTAAATTATGTAATAGTCTATTGGCTCTATTCTAATTCACCATATTTATTATACACCAATGCGTAATTACGTATATACATAATATAATAAACGATAGAATTGATACAATTTAGAAGAATTTTTTTAAATTACTTAATTAACAATAATTGTAAAATTATAGTTGAGCATTTGGTAATTGTAATCTACTGTAGAGGTAAGCTTTTATCAATTTAAATTTTCAAATTTTTAAAAACTAATTTTTACTAAATTACGTCCTGTACATAAATTTATAATTTGTTTTCAAAATATTCAGTAATTAATGATTTAAGATATGTGTCTAATGACGCGACCTTGACGTGTTACTTTTTTAAACAATAAAAAAGTATACATAAAGTACGAATATACATAATATTATATGGGTCCTGTTTGTTTAAGACGGCATGTTAATCGAATATAACCATTGCATAAAGCTTAAGCCCAAGCGAAGATGAGTAGCGTCATCCAAGTAGCAAACAATAGGTACATACATAGCTCATGAAAAAACGGACTATATATTTTGTCTTATTGTCTGATCATCGCTTTGTTGTCACCTTGCTAAGAGGACTCAATGCGTCAGACACGCATTGTCAGGTGGTCTTCTTGTTCTTAGCCGTTTTTCGTTCAAGTTTGAACATAGGCCTCTTTCCATATTTTCAATCTAATTCTGTTTCTTGCCACACTATTCCATTCGAAGCCAATTGCTCGCTTTATATTGTCTCTCCAACGCATTTTCAGTCTCCCCCTACTCCTTCTTTCCATCTATGGCCTCCAATGATTAATAGATGAGTTCCATCTTTCTGTTGGATCTTGCACTATGTTCAGCTCATCTCCATTTTAATTGGACTATTGCTGTTACTGAGTCTTTCACTCGCGTTGTCATCCTTATGGTTTCGTTGATGATGCAGTCTTTTAAGGAAATCCCTATTATTAATCTTTCCATCGTTCTTTGGGTTTTTCTTGTTTTGTCCGGTCCAGGACGTTTGAACGCGAGTAATTAAAACAATACAAACATTTTTGGTTTCTTATTGGATGACATCGTTAATTAGATACTTATACTATTTTTCTAATTATTATCATACCACAACACATAATAAAACGCAATAAAAAAGGTGATTATTTTTGAACATTTATTTAAATAACCCGAGGGTGAAGTGGTTAATCTCTTTTATCTCTTAATTTAATCTCGTTAATCAGAGACTAAAACAGAGACTGGGCGACTCAGGGTATTTGAAAGAAAGATCATGTGTAGGATATTGGGCTCAAGAAAAGAAGACAACGGTGAATGTAGAGCACTAATGAATCACGAAGTAGAAAATGAGATGCAAGTTGAAGATCTGGTAAAGTACATCAAGTCACAAAGAATTAGATGGTTGGGTCACATTATGAGGAGAAACGAAGACAATCTGGTGAGAAAGATAACAACATGGAAGCCCAATGATGACAGAACGCGAGGAAGACCGAAAATAAGATGGTGGGATCAGGTGGCAGACGACCTGAGAGCGATGGAGGTTATAGAATGGCAGTTGAGCGTACAGGACAGACCGACTGGGAGGAAGATTGTCACAGAAGCCGCAAGACATACAATGCTGTAATGAAGATAAAATAGACAGAAGAATATTAAAACTAATTATACAATGTTTAACGGGGGCTAATCCTCCCTTTCAAACGGATTTGTAAATCCCGAAAGATTGGGATAGCTATATTCAATATAGAATGTAAATGCTACAAATAAATAAATAAATCAGAGACTAAAGGCATTTTTAGGTCGGGTTGTATAAACTAACCATACGCTACTCTCCGCTCCGCTCCGGGCGAATTTGACAACAGTGAAATGACAATCCTAACTGCTCGCGTTCAAACGTCCTGCTCCGGATATAATTTAAAAATAATTTTGAATTTCATGTTGGCGCCCAAAGGTGGGGGCTTTGTAGCATTTAATTGGAAATTTTAAAATTCAAGAACTTAAATTAATAAATTGAAGGTCGAGGTAAAATTTTTATCGTGCATTGTCATGGGCGATTATCGGCATGAACGTTAAAGAATAAAGATTGGCATACTAAATAGTGAAGAGGCAATTAAAAAGAACCGACTATCTGAGAGTGGAGTTTTCCTTTGAGTCTTTTTCTTTTTAGTTCTCGAGCACCCGAAGTGGCACTAAGACAATGGATTTTTTATTTAGATAAAATACACCTTTACAAGAGTAAACAAACAAATGATGTCAGATATTATAACATGAATGTACAAAAATCGACGAAGTAAAAGCAAATATGAATGAAAACAAAACAGAAATAAATACAATTATTTTGAAATTAGAAAAAGCTAGTACAGTAACCGTAGGGAGATTCAATCTGAAAATAGAGAAATTGGATGAAAATATAAAAAAGATGCGACAAGAAATAAAACTGTATATTGAAAAAATTTCGTCTCGAATGAGTACTGAAGAGATTTAGAATAGAAGGATACAAACTAATAACAAATGATTTTTACCTAAATGCAGATGAATGAAGAAGGAAATAATCGAAAATTATAAGTTTTGTGATGTAAGAAGGTAAATAATATTCATTCATAAAAATTGGAATAATGAGAAATTTGCTACAAGAAGAAAATACGATGTTAAAGGCGTAAGAAGATTGAAAATAAAAAATACGTCAAGAAATTCCAAAATTTATGGTTTTAAATATAACATAACAAAAAGAAGCACAAAAATCTAAAAAAACAAGAAAAGTAGAGATAAGATTAAAATATTAAAACTTAATGCCAACAAAAATTTAAAATATGAAGAATTACAAAATATAAACAAATATGAAAATTTTGGATTGAGAAACAAATTAAAATTTGAAAAGTTGAATAACAAAAAAGTTATAACGCTAAACCCGCTACACACGATCCGATTTCTAGGTCCAACTTGCGACCCGACGAGATTGGAGGTTGCCTCCACACGATCCAACCGCGTTGGGTGCTCTATCCCATTCTATCCCGTGGGCCAGAGCGCATCGAGGAGTGTTGTTTCCTATGCATAATATACCATCTGACTTAGCTCGGGATACCGAATTCGAAAAAAGTTAAAACTATAAAAACGTTATCTTTTGACATGATAATAATTTTATCGGAAAAAGTATTCTATTAAAATAAAATTTAAAATTACAATAAAAATAAATTAACAACTCGTAGGTAAATAATTATAAATACAAAAATTTCGTCGGATGCCAACGCGGTCGGATGGCTACATCGGTGACTACATGATCCGATAAGAAATGTTGCGAAATTTGTAGGACGACAAGCCTCCACACGGTCCAACTTGAGACCCGACCGACGAGATTGAATTTTAGTACCAACCAGATTGGATCGTGTGTAGACCCTATAAGAGAAATCAAAACAGAAACAACATAGTAGTAGAACAACGCTGTCAAATTGTGGAAATTTATTTTCAAAGTCAGAGTTCCGTTCGCGAAATTTATAGAGCTCTTCGCCCATTTTATGGTCGACATAATCGACCTTCTGATCAGGCTATTGGTGCGCTGATGGATAAATTTCGTATCACTTCTTCATTGCATGATGTAAGACCACCAACAAGACAAAGAAATGTGCGTACCGAAAAAACTATCGTTTCTGTGAGTGAAAGTGTGCAAGAGAACCCAAACATTTCAATTCGCCATCGTGCTCCATAGAAAATTTTTCATCAAGATCTTGGTTTACATCCTTACAAGATCCAGTTGGTTCAAGAAATGAAGCCTAATGATCATCAATTGCGTCGTGCGTTCGCCGATTGAACTCACAACCAATTGGAAGTGGATCCATTTTTTACCGCCAAATTTTGTTCAGGGACGAGGCACATTTCTGGTTGAATGGGTATGTGAACAAGCAAAATTGCCGTATATGGACTGACTGAGACCACTCCGGAACATTATCTTGAGACTCCATTGCATCCATTAAAATTGACTGTTTGGTGTAGAATGCACGCCAACGGCATCATCGGTCCATATTTCTTTCGAAATCAGGAAGGAGCTACCATTACGGTGAATGGTGTGAGATATCGACACATGCTCAATTCATTTTTGTTTTCAAAAAATTTAAGACTTAAACATCGACAACTTATGGTTCCAACAGGATGGTGCTACGTAGCACACACAGCCACGGAATCCATCGATTTATTGAAAGGACAATTTTGTGACAACATTATTTCAAGATAAAACTTCCATATCGTCCTTGTTTTTGTAATAATTAAATGTTAGTATTAATGGGGATATAGGACTGGCAAAAATGAAACACTCGTCTAATCTATCGTCGACGTTTCGCCGTCACTCACGGCTTCTTCAGGACTATAGATCAACAACTATAATTTTGATTTTTGTAATTTTAACGTACGACTTAAGTATAGAGGTTTTATTGGTTTTATATAATTTTAAGTAATTTATTATGTTTTAAAGGTTTTAATGTGTTATTGGAGGTTTTTCTGACGTGTAATTGTGGGTTTTTGGGATGCCGATTGTATGTTCTACCTATGATGTTGGCTTGCACGGCTCTCTTTGTTTGTGAGGCAAGTTGTTGATCTATAGTCCTGAAGAAGCCGTGAGTGACGGCGAAACGTTGACGATAGATTAGACGAGTGTTTCATTTTTGCCAGTCCTATATCCCCATTAATACTAACATTTAATTATTTCAAGAAATGGTCCTATCAATTGGCCTCCAAGATCGTGTGATTTGACGCCTCCAGATTATTTTCTTTGGGGGTATGTTAAATCCATGGTTTATGCTAACAAACCAACAACTCTGGAAGCATGGGAGGTTAATAGTCAACAAGCCATTTATGAAAAATGCCAGATATATTGAAAAAGTGGTCAAAAATTGGACTGATCGGATGCTCTTCGTAACGATTAGTCGTGGTGGTCACATGCCGCAAGTCATTTTCAAATCATAAATGGCATTAAATTTACTTTCATAAATAAATAATTAAAAAACCATTTCATCATTATTTTAATGTTTTATTTCAATTTGAAGTTGTTTTCCACCCTATGTGGATCCTGTAATTTGTGTCCGTGTAGGGTGAATTTTCTTTTGTAAATGTGGTTGGAATTTCACGCGATTTTGTATAGTTGTTGTAAATTAAAACACATTTTGGTTAATTGAAATAAACAAATATGCCTTTAATGTTGATACAAATTAATACAAAGTAAATGTGAATTAAACTTGTGATTACACAATTATAATAATAATTAGAGTTTCCGGTTTGACGGGTGTAATTAGACTGACGTTTTTTTGTCCCCAGCCATAATTGAAATAAACAAATATGCCTTTAATGTTGATACAAATTAATACAAAGTAAATGTGAATTAAACTTGTGATTACACAATTGTAATAATGATTACGAGTTTCCGGTTTGACGGGTGTAATTAGACTGACGTTTTTTTTTGTCCCCAGCCACCATGTTACGATCAGGTCGCGAGATCGAGCGATTAACCGAATTAAAAAAAATGACTAAACAGAAGTTCTCATGCAGCTAAAAAACACCCTATACTTCGTTCATAATGGGTCGTTTTTTGAATCTTACTGATAATTGGCACTTGTTTTCATCGCCAATTTAATCTTGTCTCATTCTTTGTTTAGTCGTGTTCTTTTCTCTTAACCCTCACGCCAACAAAATTTTCCAGTGCCAATCTTTTATTGCTTTCTCTTTTTTCTTTGTAGTAAGTTCTTACGTCCTGTTGGATGTTGCTCCTTTCCCTCACACACATACGTGGTCCATCTGGTTTTCCTCCCCAACACCGTTTGCTCCCGGTTTCATCCATATTATGTGTATCGGTCTGTGTTTAAACTTTATACTATTTATGATCATATTCAATACTGTTAACATAATATTACGTTATCCGTTGTCATTGGTCTTGTAAATTTATTAGCTATTTCATTAAGATATTCCTCTTTTTCTATCCCAGATAGGATATTAAAGTTTCTTAAGACTTATTTTCTAGTTTGCAATAAAATTGTTCTTTTTGTCGTTAGGTTTCTCTTCAATTGGTCTGTGTATGCAATTGAACGATGTTATATTTATTATGCACACAGTTACCAGTAGGTTTGACTTTATTCTTACTTTTAGTGACTTAAATTGAATTATATCTCTCTTCAAATAATTTCTTATAAAGTAACTTATGTATACCGTTTGCCCCTTGTTTCTCTTCTCCAGAATACAGGAGAATGTATATGCCTGCATCTACTTCTCCACTACCTTTCCATCTCATCTCTTGGACTGCTACTACATTGATTTTGTAGATCGATAACTTTCTTGCTATCTGGTAAATTTTCCCCTACTTTAACATGCTCTGCTAGTTTTTTGACACCTCTTGCAGGAAACCTATCCTTCTTTTCCATTTCATTAGCTTGTCTTCGCATAACATTCTGGTCGCCTATCTTACTTTTTTCCAGACTTTCTCAGCTCTTCTGCCTTTTTTCTTATTTCCATCTGTATCTTCCCCTCTGTGACTGTTAGGTCACAGTCTTTATATAATTTCCTATTAGTTAATTGATTCGATTTAAATTTGTTTCTTATCTATCACGAATTTTTCCTCGCCGATGTTATACGCCGTTAGCAGAGTTTTACCTCTTCCGTCAGGTTAATGTACTATATTATGTAAACTTCAGGATTACCTTATATTTATTAAAAATAATCCAGTTAAAATGTGCTCCAATATTTTTATCAATGTAAATTTCTTTTTTCGATCCAAAATCATCGGCCCACTATGAAAATTGGAGTACGTGTAGATTATGTTAATCCTAGTATATAACAATTTTTAGAGGCATAATAAACACCCTTTGAGGAGAGGATGCAAAATACGTCCGTAAAGGACGTACATCCCTAGGGGATAGGGAGGGGGGTTACAAAATGTGACCAAGAATGACCAGGGGGCGGGGTTGGACAAATCTGACGTCCGCATAAAAATCCCACTTTTGGGATTTCTGAGAAAATTGTGTTTGAATATGTTTTCATGTAATGTTTTGTTCACAGAAGTTAGCAGAGTTTTACCTCTTCCGTCAGGTTAATGTACTATATTATGTAAACTTCAGGATTACCTTATATTTATTAAAAATAATCCAGTTAAAATGTGCTCCAATATTTTTATCAATGTAAATTTCTTTTTTCGATCCAAAATCATCGGCACACTATGAAAATTGGAGTACGTGTAGATTATGTTAATCCTAGTATATAACAATTTTTAGAGGCATAATAAACACCCTTTGAGGAGAGGATGCAAAATACGTCCGTAAAGGACGTACATCCCTAGGGGATAGGGAGGGGGGTTACAAAATGTGACCAAGAATGACCAGGGGGCGGGGTTGGACAAATCTGACGTCCGCATAAAAATCCCACTTTTGGGATTTCTGAGAAAATTGTGTTTGAATATGTTTTCATGTAATGTTTTGTTCACAGAAGTGGCTTGGTGTGATCGATGGTTGAGTTACGGTGCGGATCTTGGAGGTTCGAATTGCAAACTTCACGCAATTTCTTAGCACAACCCTCTGGTGAACATCAACACTCTGTGAACGAGTAAGAGTGAACGACGAGATACCAGATAACACGGCCTTGTCTTCGTAGCGTCAAGTTGTAAAGTAAGGGAAAAGAGGATGAATGAAGCCTTGGGCCTGCACGGCCTGTTGAGCAAAATTGTGTGTGTGCATTTTTGTGTAAAAAATTTATTTAACCCGCGAATTCCAAATGTAGTGTTAAGTTCGATTTTAGAAAAATGAAGGGGGGGACTTTTAAAAGTCAGAAAAAATTGCGGACGTCCTTTATGGACGGCCCATAAGAAAAACTTATTTTAATTCTGATAATACCATAGTAAATACGCTTTCGTATGAAGCAAAGGGTTATAATTAAACAGTGACGGAACATACAGGACACATTTATCCAATCACGAAACTTTTTTTTTATTTTTCTTATTGATATAAAATTAAATCTAAGTTAGTTTTTATGCTAAGTAAGTTTGCATATCATTAGCATACTTATTTGATGTCCTTCATTACTTCCCAATTTTTTGACAACACTTGTTTGTGTGTTTGAATTGATTTGGCGCAATATAATAATTATCAACAGAATAATTCCAGTTTTAAGTCTTTGCATGTTTAAACTTTGCAAAATTAAACTTCAAAATCGTGTAATTTTACAAATATTTTCAATTGTCAAAAAAACACTATCTAAAGTTGGAATCAAATTAATTGGCCCATGCATGACGAATTTCTGGTTAAGAAATGACATGCTGAAAGACCGAAAGACCGTCGGTGATCAAGGTTGGTTTTACCCCCCTCCCCTTTATTAGCGACGGCCATGGCTTTGAATTTATTTTGACAGAGAAACGCAGTTGCTGCCCCATATTGATAGTAATGCAGGTTCATCCACATCTACTGATCAAAAATTAATGGAATTATATTAAACGTTTTTAGGAGGAAAGGTCGTGAGGGATATACACATTCAGTGCTTTATTATACCACTAGCTATAACATCAATGGCCAAAAATAAAGCACCAAGTCCGAAAATGAAAGATTTGGCGCGGCTAAGACCAGAAGTCCTGCTAAAACTTTAAGTAGACTTTTAGCTGAAGGTTTTTCTCTGAAGGAGAAATTTGTTCTCATCAGAAAGGGAGTCAAACTCCTAGAATATCTGAACACGTATAGACCAATTTGCTTTTTAGACTGTATTATAATAATATAGTCTACAGCTATTTGAAAGACTCTTATAGTTGCCTCCATTGAAGGTAGAAATCCAACGCCCTGGAGGAACTCTCCGACAGCCAATATGTTTTCGGGAATAGTTATTCAATAATTGCAGCCCTTGAAAAAACAGTGTGCATAATTCAAATATAAGTAAAGAAACTTGGAAGATAAGAAAATTGTCATGTTGATCATTTTAGGCATAAAAAACGTTTTCAACTCCGCTAAATGAAACAACATCGTGAGAAAGCTGGCCGGAAGCACGAGTATATGCGGAGAGAGAGCTGGATGAATAAATAGCTACTCTAAACATAACATTGGTCATTCTGAGCGCCGAGAGGACTTGGGAAACAGTTCCAAAGATGAAAAAGTTATAAGACAAATCTTGGAGAGAAGATAAAACCCAAAATTTCAGCTAATTGCCGAGAATGCAAAAACCATTGAGCCGGTAATATGCGGACGAAATGCGTAAATGTGGTTTCCGGTGCTACTAAGTTTTAATGGGTAGACCCCAAACTACCACCAAGCGCGGGTCTTCGGTCTTGTTTAAGATAAGAAAGAAACGTTGAGCTTAATGTAGATCAATTGTCATATTGAATATCAGGATGTTCATGCGAAGATGCTCATTATGTTGCTAAAGGAACGTTGTATGGACCAGGAATCGATGATTAAATTTAAGAAAAAAATGAAACAACTTTATAACTTTTTGATTTTTCAATTGACTATTAAATGCTATTTAATAGCTACATACTGTTGTGTCTACCGCGAACGAGGGTAAATTCGCTTAAATTGTAATAGCAATACATTGAAAGAGACACAATTATTGTTTGTTGCTATGCATTTTTATAATTGTATTTGTTAGGATTAATCATTGTTAAATTAAGTTTGTTATTATTAATTTAAATGCGAGTGCGAGTAAAGGCAAGGAAACGGGTTTTCAAATCAATAAAAATAAATCTGGATGGCAAGAACCATAAAAACAAAATGAAGAGGGAATCACCTTGGTAAAAAAAACAACAGAAAACAACCAAGATAATTAGAGAGTTCGAAAATTTGCGAACGAGCGAATAGTCGCAAAATAATTTGATCCGCAAAAAATAAAATTCGGAGTTTGAATTCAAGTGCTAAGCACGCACTACAAAGCCAATTAGTACTCCACAGTTGGGGGCTATTGGACTGAATAGAGTTATTCCACTCGACCTCGAGTGTTGGAACGGCATCGAAAAACGGAATCCGATTACCGGAAGTCCGAAGAGTATACAAAGAACAGAATTGTCCAGGAGAAGCTGGAAGCCACGATCCAAAGAAAGAACAGAATTTTCCAGGAGAAGCTGGAAGCCAAGAGCCAAAGATTCCGAAAGTGCGTCGAAACACGTGCACTGATAAGCATTACCTCGCAGGTATTTACGTTAACAGTTATATTTTGAGTTCATTTGTTTTTAGTTTAAGAAATGTTTGTTAATTTGTTTTATAATTTGTGTTTATTAAATATTGTTCATGCTGAATTGTGTCTTTTTTGTGTTTCCTCCGATCAAATCAGTAAAGCTTAATAGTAGGCACCCTGAGAGCCAAAGAGTCAATAGAAGGTAGGTGCTCATCGATTTGTTGTCGCACGTCCTCTGTCCATAAAAGCGACACAAGAGGACATCATTTTTATTTGAAAGATATATTAATTCAACTATTATGACGGTATAAAGTTATTTTTACATCAGTGCCAGTGGATCAAATATTAAATTTTTATATTTTTTGTTCTTGCCGAATTCTACTGCCTCGGCAAAATTCTACAATCACTTTTGAACCTACAGAAGTAGTATTAAGACTAAGAAATATAATCTAGATTAATCAATATCTAATGTTTTAAAAGATCCTTCAAATCCAAGATCATTTCCACTTTTAGATTTCGTAATTCTTCGAGACTCATCACTAATTTGTAACTCATCCTGAATAAAACATTCTCGGTTCTCCATTAGACATTTATTTGCCGTTTCTAAAAACTGAATGATTAACATACCTAATATACAAAAATAATTGCACTTTCATTTTACCATGCAATGTTGCAATCGAGTCTAAGAAGCCTCCTAATTCTTTTGGTAAACATTCTTTGGGTATGAATTCATACAAGCTTTCAAGTGACTTGGAATGAATCTGCACCTAAAATTTTGTATATTTAATAAGTTTTACCTTTAAAAAACAATTTGTGTAATACTGTCTTCATTCGGTCCTTTCTTATAAATGTTTTCACTATTGAAAATATTGCTTCCGTAAAAGGAGACACGTTAACGATATGTGTACATTTGAGTCGCACTGGTAGGGCTTCCTGGAATTATGAAAATGTTTTGTACTTTATTGATTTTTCAAAGTTTCTTTATCAAAATGTATGTAAGTAAAAGCAACCGTTATGGCCACCTCCCCGATTTTAGCCACTTTTTTTTATATTTTTAATAATATTAAGACAACCTATAGAAATATTTCAATATCAAATGTTGCCATATTATGTGACTTGTGTGTAAAATGTTTTTTCGACTCCTTCAGAATCAAAGAAGAAGAAGCTGAGAGAAGATGCCAAAAATGTTGATGCTCGAATACTTGGCAGTCTGTTGTAACCATGAAGACTGTACGGAAAAATGCCTAAATTGTGGAAAACAAGGTCATTTCGCAAGAGACTGTAAATGAAGAAGGCCCTTTTGTATCTGCTGTGGGGCAAAAGGTCTTAGAACGACAAGCCGCGAATGCCCCAAAGCAAGAGAGGGTTTAAACCTATTGATCTTGGCATGAGGAAGCCGCTCAGTTGTTCACCCACCTGCTGATAATCTGGTAATACGTTGATACGATAATACAATGATACGATAATCCGTTCATCAATTCAGTTAAGGCTATATAGGTTACAAATTGATAAAATATGGGTACACTGAACATTTTCACAACTTGATATTTTTGCTTAAAATTTTATTTTCAAATCTAGATACGGTGAAAATGGATCAAATCACAGAATTTGAATCAAGCAACGGCAACAGTTTATTTGGAACTAAAGCGGATGCAAAGAGTTCAGCATTAATAAACGAATCCTATCGAACTAGAAGTGGCAGAATAAACAAGCCTCGGAATTACTATTTTGATAAATCCGATGATTCAGAAGAGGAAGATGTCGATGATGATTATGAAGATCCTGTGGATACCATAAAAATTTGTGGAACAGCTTTTAAACGAATGAGTATATTTGGAAATTGGATGAAAGGAAGTAATCGGCGCAGTTAAAGGATGGTCATATTTGGAAAGCAGCTGACTAAGAAATTTTGGAAATTGGGGAAGATAGAAGAAAGAAACAACGGCGTTTTATGTAAACTATTTGAATTGTAAAAAAATTCTGCAAGTACGAACAATTTACTATAAAATTTTTTGTCACATTTTATGTTAGCCAAAATTTTACAATCACAAACATTTCAAAATTTGCATAACGATATTTGTAAAGCTTTTTCAACAAACATAATAAAATTTTTGTTTTAATTGGATTAATTCTTTTTCAATTTTTATATTTTAAAAATATCATAGCAATATAGATGAAAGAACTACAGAAGGCGGTCATCAACACGACTGATGTGGTGAAGTGATCAAATAGACGGTGTCCCTAAAGCCGGAGGTATTCCTCAAAGTCTTTAACGGATGCCTCACGGAGGACAATAAGCCACCCTGGTGCTCCTTAGAATGGGGGCAAGTCCCTCCATGACCCCAGCCCATAGAGACCAATATACCTCATTGACTATCATGGAAAGGTTTTCGAGAGAATGATACTCAAATGGATGAAGGAAGCAATACAAAACTCGCAAGTCCTATCCGAATGACAACGCAGATTCAGAGTGGAAAGATCAACTGCGGACGCGATAAACCGATTAAAGAAGTTTGCGAAAGCGGCGGATGAGAGCACCTGGCGCACGAGGAGATACTAGATGTCAGAAACGCCTTCAACTCCGCCAGATGGAGGTGCATCCTTGAAGAACTGACAGGGAGAAATCTACCTACATATCTCCTAAGAATGGCTCAAAACTATCTGAAGGAGAGATAACTAACAGCTGAGGAACTACTACAAGAGGCAACTCGGCTCTTTTTTTGGAACGTCATGTACGACGGAGTGCTGAGGCTGGTCCTCGCAAATATAGTGCCGATGGCTTGATCGTGAACATAAAAGATGAAGATGAACGAGACAGTTTAGAAAATTGGGGAGTGGATGAACACTACCCAACAAACATTTTAGCTGTAAATAGGCTATTAACGAGCTGGGTCGTCTTTATATTCCCGGACTGGGCTGTTTTGAATATTGATGCAATTTTTCATTATGCTGTTTTTTAATCACATATGCATTGGTAACCTGTGTGGCAATTTACAAAACAATTGCATCATTATTAATTTTATTATCTGTCAGTTTGTGTCGTCGCGCGTTGTATAATGTATCGAAATGAATAAAATAGAATACCGGGCTGTTATAAAATTCCTTACAAAACAAGGAGAACCTCCAAAAATTATTCTTTAAGAAATGTTGGCTGTATACGGGAATGATTGCCCTTCTAAGTCAACTATTTGCGAGTGGTCAAAATTGTTTAAACATGCTGGTCGAGAATCACTGGATGATGATCCCCGTCCAGGGCGCCCTGTTGACGTGATCACTTCAGATGTTGTTGAAAAAACCAAGTGCAAAAAACCTGATGCATCACCTTAGAGATGCTATTAAAGTGAAGAGACGCGGAAAACTGACGCAAGGTGTCTTGTTGCTCCACGGCAATGCACCAGTGCACAAGTCCAGACTTTCAAAAGCTGCTGTAGCTGATTGTGGCTTCGAATAAATTGAACATGCGCCTTATAGTCCAAATCTAGCACCCAGTGACTATTTTTTGTTCCGGAATCTCAAAAAAACAATAAGGGGGACAAAATTTAGGGACAATGACGAACTTATAGCAGCTGTTGAGGGCCATTTTGCGGAAAAACCAAATGAATATTTTTATATTGGATTAAAGATGTTATTGAAACGGTGTTATACCTGTATTCAAAAGCAGGGGAACTATATTGAAAAATAAAATTTTGTTGTTGCTCTACTTTTTTGTTTTCATGCTTAGTCCGGGAATATAAAAACGATCCTCGTAGTATGCTTTTGCTTTTAAATATAATTGGGACCAAATAAATTGAGACCTGCGTCACAAATTTCTGATTAAGAAAAGACATCCTGAATATAATTTAGGACGTCGTTTAGCTTTATTAAAAAGAGAAAGAACATATTTGAAAGTCTTTCTGACCAAAGACTAAGAAAAGACGTACGTTATCAACATTTTACATTAATAATAAATACTATATAAAATTAGTATGTCTGAACTTAAAAATAAAAGCAATAAAAATGGAATTGACTCGCGTATTGAAATTGAAATCAACAATGAGTAGGTAACTACGGATATAATTTGTTTATGTCATTTTCATGAAGTTTTGATAAATTATAAATTTAACATTACATAACCTAACTTTAGTTATATGACATTGACAGAAAGATAATTTAAATTATTACAGGAAAGAGAAAGAAAGCTATATTAAAATGAAAAGGGCAGATGCATCTTAAAATGCACTCATTTGACTAGCGATTTTAATATTAATTCGTACTGTTTTAAGTAATGACGCAAGTCTCAATTTATTTGGTCCCAACTATAGCCATTTTACAGCTAATTTGCAGCTAAAATGTTTGTTGGGTAGGGGCCAGAGAAAACGGAGACAGTTATGCTGAGCGCAAGGCGAAAAGACGATGTTGCACTTAGACTCGGAAATCCAATCATAACTCTGCGGAATAATATGAAATACCTGGGTGTCAAAAAAATCCATGAGATTTGCCCAGCACATAAGAACGGCTGAACAAAAAGTGGTTAAAATAGCACTGTCCAGAATAATGCCTAACATAATGGGACCCTCCACTGCAATAGGAAGACTCTATTTTCCTTCGCTGGCTGATTCAAGCGCCACAGATATCAAATGGAAAAATATCAGCGGCGACTATCCATCCGAGTCATTAGAGCATAGAGAACAATATCGGAACAAGCCGTACTCGTAATCGCTGGAGTGTTTCCAATAGAACTATTCGCAAAAGAAAGAAGAGCAAGACAGAAGCTGCTACAAGACTTGCAAAAAAATGGGTCACAAGAGAACATGGCAACATATGCTTCATGTGTGTTTCTCCAACTATCTACATTAATACCAAAAAAAGACAGACTTCTGCGAGTATGTCGATCCATCTGTCCACACCCTGTTCAATTGCCAGAAAGTGAAAGCCCCAACGCACAAAAACAGATTTTCTTTTTAATAAATTCTACTTCTTTTTCAACAAAAGTTCATTTTTACATATTTAAACAATGTAAACAGCTAGGTAAAGATGGCCCAAACTGGGGATTAACATGGACAAATCTGGGATTTCATGGCCAACACTGGTGTATTATGGCCAAAAATTGCTTATATTTTAATTATTCTGCAGCATTAGATGCTACCTTTTTCGAATATTGTATGTCTTTCTAGTTATACACAATATATACAAAAAAATTCACCTGAATGATTAATATTGGGATACTTTCACTCATTAATTTACCGAAATGCTCTCATTTTTCAAACTTGGTGTAATTCTAAGTTATATCAAATGAATATACTCGTAGTTTTTGTCGTCCCCTAAAGTGCACCGTTCACGTTGTACAGCACTCCAAAATAATTGAAATTTTTCCCACTCTAAAATTTGGTTTACAAGTAGCCAAAAGTATGATCACGATAACATATTTATTGAGAATATTAAATTACACCGTTTTTCGGAGAGGTTGACTCAATGGCAAAATTTTGTCAGGGCCCCCATTTTTTTTACCTTAATTATTTACACAATAATACTCACCGAAAAGGCTTGGTCCATATCTATATAACAAAAAATAATCGTGTCTCTAAGAGGTGCAGTTGAGCCAGTATAAATAATTTATCACAGCAAATTTGAATTATTTTGGAAGGTTGTACACAATCTGAACATTTAGGGACAAACAAAGAAAAAATAACGGATATGTTTTATGGATGTATGAAAGTATTTAGAATTATAACCAAGTTTGCGCTAAATCGAAAAGGAGTGATGAAATTAAATGTAAAACATTGGTTAATTTGATATGGAGTGACATGAAAGCATTACAGTCGAGGTTTTTGTTAACATGGCCATAACTGGGCAATTCACCTTATGAATATTTAAAATTAACTACCTGCAGATAATACATAATATTCTTTACTGACGTTAAACCAAATTTTGCAAGGTGGCTATACTGTGCGTATTTTGTATCAATAATCATAACAAAACCAGCTGAAGGTCCGTCTTGGGTTAGCGATAAGTGTGTAATCATATCAAAAAGTTTAAAACCATCATTAAACACATATTTACTAGAATTGAAATCCAGGAAGCTGAAATACATTATTGTATAACCCTTCGGGGTAAGTTTTGGTAAAATCGAGTAACACCTGCAATTTAAAACATTTATCTAAGTTACAAATTTTGAAAAATTGAAGCCACAAAAATTACTGTTATGATTTACTTACGAAAATTCGATCCTTAGGATGTTTTTTACCATAAAAACACGATCAAATTTTTTTAGCGCAACTTATTTCCATGTAATTATAATTTTAAGCTTTACATTCGGGAGAATATTGCAATCCTATTTCAGGATTTTCAGATCCGTTTGAAGAGGAGGAACATGTTTCAATTCAAATCAATATATCTGGTTCTTATATTACTTCATAATTTTGCTCATAATGTGTTACAATGGTCTTTACGATTTCCTTCCAGCTCTGTCTGTTCTGTGTCTTTTTCATCTATCTTTACCTTCTTCGCTTTCAGGTCGTTCTTTCTCTGTTCAGGTGTTCTCTTTCTATAGCATAATGTTCTTCACTATGTCGTTGTCGGACATAGTTCAGCTTTGTTCTGTTCTGGTGCATGCCATGGTGCCTTCCATTATTATCTTTATCAATTTAATCAGTTTGGTCGAAATATTCATTTTTTCCGTCGATCTGTATAATTTTCTTGTGTTTATTTTATCGAAAACTTGGCGGAGGTCTATGAACAGCATGTGAAGTTCCATGTTATGTATGTTCATTTTTTGCATGGATTGTTTTTAAATCAAAGAGAAAAATTGAAATAAGTATTATCTGAACCACGAAAGAAAAGCCCTACGTTATTATTTTATGAACTTAGAAATGACATGACATTATATTTTCCTTATATCGTTTAACGTAAGAGGGACAAAGATGCAAAATAATAAGTTGTCTTACAGACAACTATTGATGACGAATTATTGATGACGCAGGGCTGGCTTTTCTTTAGTGGCTTAGATAATAAATTAATGTTACTGAATCCAGGAAACCAATTGTTGTTTAATTTTCATACTTGCAAATTGATTAATGGTGATTGTCTGATGTCAGTAATTAAAAGTTTAATAGAATACAAATAAGGGCTGGAAGGAGGTAGTTGAAATATTATATAAGGGAATGTTGAAGAAAACTAATGAGAATTACGCAGCTGAATACGTAGGATAGTCCAAGATGGTTAAGATACAAATGTCTCTGACAAATATCAGTAAAATTCTTGCAGTGATAGCTAGATCATACTTATCCACGTGGTGACATTTTTGCATCACTAACTTCATGTGCTATTCAAACTACTTTATTTAATTGTGATTTTATTACATGATTACATGGAAATGAGTTGCACTAAACCAATTTTATCATGTCATGTCTCATAAGACATCTTGTGGTTCGAATTGTCATAATAAAAATACAAAATTTTGTGTGTTACAACTTACCCTATTTGCATGGCTTGTTGAAGTGAAGGTGAACACGGATCTCGGTTAGCAAACAACTCTGGAGAATTAGCCTTTGCGATGAAATAGGTATTAATTGTCTTTTTAGTGACTTCTATGTTGAAAAAGCAGCTGTGAAGAAATATAATGAGCTGAAGCTCTAAAACATTAAAAACAATAAAAGTAAATAATTATGTAATCGCTATCAAATACTATAAAAATCCATCTTTTACTTCGGTATGTAAACATTGAATAACTTTAACAAATGACAACCGATTTGCTAAGGCCCAGTTGTTCAGTTTCGGATTATTTTTTAACCTGGGTTATTTTCCATAGAAATGATTGTTTCCATGGAAAATAATTCAGGTTAAAAGTTAACCTAATACTGAACAACTGAGCCTTAGTCAGACATGTTTTGGAAACGTCAATCCAGTACAATTTTAACCATGAATCGCTACACACCTAAACAACGCGCCGAAATAGTGACGCTTTACATTGAAAATAATCGTTCAATTGTGTTAACTCAACGTGCATATCGTCGAAAATATCGTGGGCAACAGGCACCTTCTGACAATACTATTCGTCATTTGGCTGCGAATTTTGCGGAGCATGGTACTGTGGGAGACCGTCCACATCCTATTCATCAACGTACGAGACGCTCCAATGAAGTGATTGAAGCTGTGCGAGCGAGTGTTGCCAAGAACCCAGAGGAGTCGTATCGTCACCGAACTCAGCATTTAAATGTTAGTGGAACCACTTTGCGACGCATTTTGAAGGACGATTTGCAAACAGTCGCTCGAATGGCTGACACTGACCCTGATTTTTGGAAGCAAATTTTGATGACCGATGAGGCTCATTTCATACTGTCTGGCGGCGTTAATAAACAAAATTGTCGCATTTGGGGTGCCGAAAATCCACACGTGATCCATGAACAACCATTGCATGACCAAAAAGTGACTGTTTGGGCTAGCGTTAGCGCCAAAACCATCATTGGGCCCTATTTCTTCAACATCAACGAAAATATCGACGGAAATCGATATCGGTGGGTGTTGGCGCATTATGTCTTGCCGCAAATGCGTGAAAAAGGCATAGAAGGCTTCTGGTTTCAACAAGACGGGGCCCCATGCCATACTGCAACTCAAACAATGCGGTATTTGCAACGAAATTTCCCCGGACGTGTGTTGTCGAAAAATGGCGATATTGACTGGCCACCGAGATCTCCAGATTTAACGCCTCCAGACTTGTTTTTGTAGGGATATTTGAAGAGCAAAGTGTACACCAATAAGCCTCAGACCCTGGACGACCTCAAAGCCAACATCCGTGCTGAAATGCTTGCTATACCGACCGAAATGCTTGAAAAAGTGATGGAAAATGCCGCAAAAAGAGCCCATTTTGCCGTGACCAATAGAGGCGGTCACTTAATTGATGTTGTATTCGGAAATTGATCCAAGTAAATTGTAAAGGTCCAAATTAAATGATAACAAGTCAATTTTAAGTTTTTTGTTTTTTTTTCAAAGTTATTCAATATTCTCATACCGAAGTAAAAAATGGCGCACACGTTTATTCTTTCCTATAATCACCAGTAGAGTGCTTGGCGTGTTTATAGTTTAGTTTTTGGCAGTGAAAATTATCAGTATACCGACTGACCATAATCTGTATTTTACAATAACTAAAACTTACGCTAAATACTTGTATATATAAGGTATAAGATAATTTAGCTAAGGTAGGTATTCTAAAATACAGATATGGTTATACCTAATACGATATCAATATTTACTATATTAACCACGAGTCCATTGATTATTATCCAATAATTTTGGTGAGAATATTGCAAGTAGAATTCTAGGTAATTTGTAAGACAGCATTTTGTACGACTGAAAGTTAGAGTTAAAGTACGATTGCATTTGTTCGACTGAACATTTAATCGACTGGTCATTTTATATGCCACCCATTTGTACGTCGGAAATTTTTACGACTGAATGTGAATAAATTTAAATTTAACTTGCATTTAGCAACCATTGGCGAATTAATTAAATAAAAATTATATGGTTTTTGCAGTCAAGTTAGAACTGAATCAGAAGTCCATCAAACCTTGAGCCAATCAGTACAAAAAACATTTTCACACGATATAAATAAAAGTTACGTAAAAACGAAACAAAACTTTCCCAATTTGTAGTAATTTAATTCCATTTAATTAATGCTTTATAAAACTTAAAATTATTTTATTTTGATGCGAACTTTAACGTAATAATAATAAATTGTTTAGTTTCCCATTTACCTAGGAGAGGAAAGTATTGTTATCGACTTATCATCAATGATTACAGACAAACGCGTGCACCGATTGATTTGAAATTTTATACGCTAGTTTGAAGCAGCTGTCCAAAGAGCTGATTATTTGCTTGAAAACCGTCCATTTTTAACCCATTTTTTACAAGAATTTTTCTCTTAAATTATTGTTAAAATGCAAAAATAAAACAGCGCTTTTAAAATAATATGGGTTACCTTGGATAATTTTGACCTGTCAAGGTGATTTGTATTGTTTTGCTTGTTTGGTATAATTTTAACAAGTTATAAAAACATAATATGTAATATTAATATCAAAGGAATTTTTTAATTACTTATAAAAAAATTAATTTTGACGTATTACGATCATAGTTTAAATTTGATTGCTTATAGACGGCGGCGCGGCGTCCCGCAAATTTCTAACTTTTTCTGCTAAATGACATTTTAAAAATATTTTTCAATGCAAGCATGTTATTTTATTGTTAAAATGAAATTATACCCTGTTCATTTAATCAACATCCAATAAGTTACAAATTAAATTTGGTAACTTTAATATGTCAAAGTAATTTGTGTATTTTATCGAGATTTTGAGTTTGAGTTTTTATTAATATTTAATATAAAATGAAGGCGTCCATGAAGTTAGCTCCCTATTTCTTGAATTTTAAAATTTATATTGCTGTGCCAGGTTATGCAAAGGTTGCGTCGGTTTTTGAAATTAATTTTTCGTTCTTAATTTCTGCTAAATACAAAAAGAATTGCTTTTCACTCTAACCCACAGTTTTGAAAAAAATAATTTTTTTTATTCAATAGATTGTACTACTTGTTCTGAACATTGTGCTAGAGTTTCAATTTAAAATTGTGAACGGATATCTGGAAAATCCAAAAAAACAATTTGATGATGGCCCTCCATTTTTGAAAACTTTCATTTTTTGTGATTACGGTGTAACAACTTTAAAAATAAACATAAAAGACCGTTTTAGTTAATTCAATAATATTACTTTTAGTTTAACAAAAGCCCTAATCAAATTGTATTTTTCAACTTTTGAATTACAGTTAATTAATCTTTAGAACACAACACCATTAAGTACGCCATATCTTCCCTTACTAAACTAACCAAAACACTCCAAAACGGTGATGACTCATACTTCAAGTTTTATGACCGTGTAAAGACCTTGAACTATAGGTGGTATTGATAAAATACCCTGTCGATTAAATATTCAGTCGAACAAGTGCAGTCGTATAACTTTCCGTCGTACAAAATTCTGTCGTACAAATGACCGGACACGTAACTTCCCTATACCTGCTTCAACAATTTTTGCGGAAATAAAACAAAAATTGCGGAAAAAATAAACCCTTAAATAACTCGTATAATAATTAATTAACTAAGGCATACCTGAAATTTGAGGCAAATGTGGTTGTTTTCCGACCCATTCTTGCAGAGATGTAATATCGGTTTTTCTTAATTGCTCATTTTTTTTATATTCGTTACTCACATCAGCTGTTTTAAAAGACATTTTGATTATGGTTGTAATAATCACTGATATATTGCAATACTCCAAGTATTAAAACGACTGCCTTTATTTAATGAAGATAGATATACACATAACATTAATCTCTGCAATACTTTAGGTAATATATAGTAATTGCAAAAAGAATATTCTTCTTGTTTTTGTTAATTTCTCATGGTTACTCATAATTATAACAAAACTATTTATGTATTATTTATAGAACACAAACCCAGAGGTCACCATGAAACTTTTTTGAGATTTTTTTCCATACAATTACTCGGAATTTCAATATATACGTCCAAGCACAGCTTTGATGTTGTTGATGGCATATTCCAATCAAAAATTGCATAGTGCACTTAGGTTCTAATAATAGTAGTATGATATTCATTTATACATTATTATTATATTATGTATATCTATGTACATAATATTTTATTAATGATAAATATTAATTGTTTATTTGTTTGCAAATTTGAATTACTTTTTGTTTTATTAATATTATTAGTATGCACATTATGCTTTGCAATTATATTTCTATTGTTTCTCTAAACCACATTATTATAATATACGAAAGAATGTTTTTAATAGACACATAATATATTGCCGTGATAAGCTACTAGAATTATTTAATTTATTAAGCGGGGAAAAGACGGCACTTTATTCTAAACTTCCGGACTAACTCAGCAGTGAGACTCTATAAATAGGGCGAAAAACTGGGTCCAGCGGAATTACAAAAATACATTCCACTCTTTCAAATTAAATTAAATATCGGGTCAATGAAACAACAAATCGCGTATACCTGGAGCTTACCTGTGCTCCAAAATGCTGTGGAAACTTATTAACAAAATGGAAAAATAGAATATTCTCATCCACAAACTGGTTTTAGGCTTCTATACAAAGTATATAAGAAGCCTTATGATCTGGCTCCGTGTCCGTCTGTCTGTCCGTCCGTCCGCATAATTCAAACCTAATCAGAACCCTCGAAATTGTCATTGTAAACACATTATATGCATAATAATAAAATTAAAATTTGTTTTAAATTTAAAATGGACTTTCTAGTTAGGCTTCTATACCAAGTAAAGCAAGAAGCCTTATGATCTGGCTCCGTGTCCGCCCGTCTGTGTGTCTGTCCGTCCGCATAATTCAAACCTAATCAGAACCTTCGAAATTGTCATTGTAAACATATCGTATGTAAGGTATAATAAAATTAAAATTTGTTTTAAATTTAAAATGGACTTTCTAGTTTTTTTTTACTTTGATGTGAAAAAATAATTTTTTATTAATGTGCTTAGTGAAGTTAAGTTGTAAATAAAAGAGAAAGGAGAAGATTGGTCCACCTCAAAAAAAGGATCATACATTACAGAGAAGTAAAGTTTCGAATGGAATGGAAAAGTTTGATTGTTATTACTTATAAATGAAAATTACCAACAGCAAAAATTTAATTAGTGCAGATTATCTGATTATGTGATGTTACATTATAAGGTGACCAAAAATAACCAGATAATAACAACTTTCCACACCAGAAAGGTAGCTGTATAGAAGCCTGAGAACTGCCGCTAAAGCGAGTTCCACCTTATTTTATTATTCATACACAAATTATTATATGGAAACAAAATTATGACCTTTGAAAAATTTTTAACAAATTAAGTTTATAATTATAGTTATTAACTAATCTAAAAAATTAAACCCCAAAATCTATAACACACTTGTTAAAAAAAATTGTTTGCGATCGCTTTTTATAATGCACATACAAACTCAATCAGTCTTACCGTATTAATAAAAAAAAATCACTTTTGCGTCGTAGTCGGAATTGATGTCCATTCGAATGCAGTCATCACGAAGGTTCGCATCCGTATCTTGAATCCAATTGTAATTCGAACCAACCATAAATATTCAATAAATTGTCTTCCATCTTCTATATTATAATCACAGGTAACCATTTCATTTTACTTAATTTTCTTTAATTACTAATTTTCCTTCTTCAGCGGTACCAAAATTATACATCGTTCCAAAAACCAATTAACAAAAATTTGTTCTTTCTTATTGATGGACACACGGGAAGAGTTCCTGTAACAAAATTCACACATCCTCTCTTATTCGTGGATATCAGGAGAGTCCCATTAACCAAAATACGTCTATACCCGTATACGGACACGAAGAGAGTCCTCGTTCCTCGCTCTTGCCAGCCTAATCTCCACTTTTCTCCCTTCCAATTCTCGAGCAAGCGTAATTCGAAACTTCAAATTCAAAATTTTCTTTAATTACTGATCTTTTCACATATTCCCGACTTATCTAGGTTCCATCAACTCACTACTGTTTTTGCGCCACTTCACTTGTCTTATTAATTGAGCCTAACTAATTTACAAATTATTCTTACTTAATTTGTTAAGTTTTTGACCAAATAACCAATGACCAAATAAGCTACTTCATAATTCTGCCTCTGTTCTTATTACATTTTATAAACAGACTCTGGTGAAGAATATTCCATTCCAATCGCTCAGTGAATTTATACAAAACAGCTAAAGTTAGAAAGTACATGTCCGATGCAGGTATAATTGTTAACAAATTTTAATATTTCGAAAATAAATCTTAATCTTGTAGTGGACGTATTTTCAAATTCAACTGACCCTATCTTGGACCATCGCAATATATTTAAATTAATGGCGAACTTTTTAAAAGAACCTTCAACATCTAATATAAATATAAAAATATTAAACTAATAGTCCATTTTGTGATATTAATTAATTATGACTCCAATTATTTATTTATGTAATTCCAATATATTCAATAATAGTTACATAAACCCATTTATTAATCACTCCATGAGCACAATTTTGTGATTCATTGTTTAAATCAGATTGATGCATAGTAAGTTCGTAGCGGTTTTGGTTTCCAAGGTAAGAGTGCTTTGGAAATTTCAAATCCAGTTTGCTCGGGGGGGCCCTTTTTCACTTTCTTACTTCAATTCATGTCTCAAAGCCTTTAATCGGTTTTTGCATTCTCTACGACCGTCTTCCATATCTTCTTCAGCATCTTATCTTTCCAGTGACTCACATCGATCTGCATCATATCTTCGATCGCATCCTCTCTCCATCTTTTCCTTGGCCTTCCCCTCAGTATATCCACATCAGGATTCCACCATGTGCGTGAAGTTAGCCCCCCCTTTTCCGAAAACCAAAAACATTTTTTTTGTATTGTGTTGTATTCATTTGTATTAGATTGTATTGACAAAATTTTTTTTTATTTTGCGAAGCATTAAAATAAATATCGTGAAAAACCGTTATTTGGGCTGGCCCCCCCTTTTCAAAAATTCAAATTTTTTTGGGTTGTATTTTGTTGTATTCATTTGTATTGGATTTGTATCGTAAAAAATAAAAGTCGGAAGTTTAACCTTAACCGCGTAAATCGCGAAACAAAATTTAGCGCTGGCCCCCCCTTTTCAAATATTCAAATTTTTTGTTGTTGTATTTTGTTGTATTCATTTGTATTGGATTGTATCGTAAAAAATAAAAGTCGGAAGTTTAACGTTAATCGCGTAAATCGCGGAACAAAATTTAGCGCTAGCCGACTGGTTGACAAGCCCAAAATTTCTTATATAAAATGTAAGGTATTGCATTGTATTGTATGTGTAGTGACCGGGAATTATGTTATATCCGATGATCCCTATCATCGGATTATTATCGGATTACTGGGCAGTAATATGCATTAATGGTAACGCCAGTAATTGCTGAGTCTGCTTCATGGACACATTGTAAATAAAAATTATTAGCCCAAAAATCAATAAGCTTTTCATTCCCATGTGTATCCTGTTTTGATAATTCATCCTCTTCCTGGTCTTCTTCTTGTTTCTCGTCATCGCTTTGTATATTATCAATGATATTGTAATCTTCATTGCTTTTAATTTTCTCGCAAATATAAACACGCGCATCTTCGGCCAAGGAAATTTGCCCGTCCTCAGTGTATCCAGATGTTTCGCTAGTACTAAGAATAATGGCCGATTTAATTAATTTCTGAAAAATACTGAATGTGGTAGCTTTAGTTAGTAAACACATAAAAATAATATAAAACTTTTTTACATGAGGGTTCAACGACCCCAATGTTTTCCACCTAGCTATAAAAGCAACGTAATGTGATATGTCCAATCTTAAATAACAGCCCGGCAAATTTTTATCACTATTTATAATCGCCAAATAACACTTGGATAAATAATCTCGAAGATATCCCTACATTGCCCAAAGACTCTCGCCACCGCACCCATTAACGCTTTATCAAAATCGCAAACTACTTCTCGTGGCATTGGGAAATTTGATTTGTGCATGCAACCTATTCGAACAATTTCAAAAAGCCAGTACTGGATAGCATTGGTATTTTGTACGGCACTTAGCATTTGAAAAACAGGCATTTTTGCTGTTGTGGTTTTACAAACGATTTGGTACAAATATATGTGAGCCGATAATGCAGAATTAGCTTTCTTCAATTTTTTAACCAATGAACCTGTTGCATCTATATAAATTACATCAGAATGCAAAATGTAGGTTGCCATTTGTGCCAATGTCCAATAATGCACAAAAAGTGGGTCCAATCCAATGCCGTGAATTTCTCCAACATGTCGTTCGTATTTCAAATGGACAATAGTTTGAATGGGGTCTAAACCTTTAACTAAATTCAACAGCTGATCTTTCTGTTCTTGTTTGGCTTTCCGTAGTGTTTGAAGTTTAGGCAAATGGGGTGGTTCCAGATCACCCAATTCCATTAGTTCAACAGCTGCCTTTCGACGCCACAGGCATGGTTGTAAACTGCTTTCAACCATCACTTTAGAAATTTTGGCCCTTCGTTCTCCTTTCAGTTGTCGTTTCTTTATATGCTTTAAAGAAAAATCAAACTCCTTCATAGAACATTCCATAATTGCCGGAGAATTTAGATCTGGAGGTTTGTTTATTATATGACCAAGAAAGACACCACCACATTCTTCACAACGTCTTTTGGCAGTTACGAAGTATCCTGTTTCAGACACATCACAATGTTTAAAGGCAATGGCACATGGTAACTTTGTTTTTTCATATAATATTTGAATATTTGAAAAATTTCGTCCGTCCAACATTTACGTTTTAATGCACTGTATCTTCTACTACCACGTTCCTATTTGGAATATTGTTGCAAATTTGCTAATTGCGCCTCCATAATTTTTTATTTACAAAATTTTGGATGCAATAATTTGCACAAATTTAAATCAAACGAAAAACAACTTTATTCTCTTATTTGTTACTGGGCCCATAACCTATTGGGAAGGTTGGCAGTAGACAAGAGAATAAATACAACAATCACAACATAAACAATTTAATAAGAGCACTTTGGTAATACAACTTAATAAAACAAAGAATGGATAACATCACTAACCTGGTTGTGGACTCGTACTTGAGTGACTAAAAGTACAACCCAGGTGTCCTTATATCCAGCATTGGTATAAAGATAACCAGCTACATAAATATGTCGCGCCATCTATTAGTCACATTGTAACTTACATACCAACAGTTTACTAATAAATCCTAAACTAGTATAAATATATCGCAATTGTTCAAATTTGTTCCAAGTTAACGATTTTATTTCTACCATATTTAGTTATTATTTTATTTTAAGTGAGTTGTTTATTAGAAATAAAAGTTTCACTTATATAGTATTTTTTTATCTGATAATCCGATGATACGGATAATTCCCGGTCACTACACATACAATACAATGCAATACCTTACATTTTATATAAGAAATTTTGGGCTTGTCAACCAGTCGGCTAGCGCTAAATTTTGTTCCGCGATTTACGCGATTAACGTTAAACTTCCGACTTTTATTTTTTACGATACAATCCAATACAAATGAATACAACAAAATACAACAAAAAAAAATTTGAATATTTGAAAAGGGGGGGCCAGCGCTAAATTTTGTTTCGCGATTTACGCGGTTAAGGTTAAACTTCCGACTTTTATTTTTTACGATACAATCCAATACAAATGAATACAACAAAATACAACCCAAAAAAATTTGAATATTTGAAAAGGGGGGGCCAGCGCTAAATTTTGTTTCGCGATTTACGCGGTTAAGGTTAAACTTCCGACTTTTATTTTTTACGATACAATCCAATACAAAAATGAATACAACAAAATACAACCCAAAAAAATTTGAATTTTTGAAAAGGGGGGGCCAGCCCAAATAACGGTTTTTCGCGATATTTATTTTAATGCTTCGCAAAATAAAAAAAAATTTTGTCAATACAATCTAATACAAATGAATACAACACAATACAAAAAAAAAATTTTTGGTTTTCGAAAAAGGGGGGCTAACTTCACGCACATGATTCCACCTCATTATTCTTGAGATGGCTCTTCCCTCATGTGCTCTCTCAACATGTCCCAACCAGGCCAATCTCAAAGCTTTAACATGTCTGACTATATCAGCCTCCTGCAGTTCTCACTTGCTATCTCTCTATTCGTTCTTCTTCGATACTGTTCTTCATTCACTTTCATATGGCCTAATATCTTTCTCATCACCCTTCTCTCAAAGACCCTGAGTTTCTCCTCTTCTGCTTTTGTTAGACAGAACAGTTGAACTCCGTATGTTACTACGGGTTTTATCAGTGTCTTATAAATCTTAATCTTAGTGTTCTTCATTAAGTTTCTATTCTTCAGGTTCTGGTTGTTATAGAACGCTTTACTTCCTGCCATCACTCTTATCCTTCACAATTTCTCCTCTCTCATTGGTGTTATTTATCTGCATTCCAAAGTATTTAAAATTTCTGATCTCTTCAAATGCATAGTTTACGATTCGTGTAATTTTTTTTTCCTCGTTTTTCTCTGTTGCATTTCATAAATTTGGTCTTGTCCTCATTTACACTCAATCCGGCCTTACGAGCCTCTCGTTCTATATTTTCAAAGGTTTCCACAAGGGCTTTGTGCGATATTGCCATTATAATCACGTCGTCGGCGTACGCCACTAGCTGCACCTTATTGCGCTTCGGTATCGTTCTATTGCAGTTGGCTCGTCCCACTATTCCTTCCCACACAATATTGAACAAGGTAGTAGCATCTCCCTGTCTCACTTCCGAGCTGATTTCAAACTCGTCGGTATTTCCTACTTTTGTGTAAAGGAATTCATGGTAAGTTGGTTCATTTTTTATTTCTAAGTCTTTATCTCTTCCTGTTATTTCAGTTTCAATTTCTTTTGTAGCGTTTGGTTTTGATTCACCATTCAGTAATTATTCCTGCAAGTGTTCTCTCCATCTATTTTTTTCATGTTTTCCGTACTTTATTTCGCCATTTTTGTCTTTCAATCCTCTTACTTCGTGTTGGGCTTTTATCTTTCAGTGTTTTATTTTTCTGTATCATTCTCTTGGATTTCTATAGCTTAGTCCAAAGACTAAGTCTAAAGAGAAGACAATAATGGGTATTCTTTCTTTTGCATAGTTTCACTGTCTGTTTTGATTTCTCCTTGTAACCCTACTTATCTGTCTTTCATCCATTTAATTCTTCCATTTCTCTTCAATATTATCTCTTCTTCGCATTCCTCATCAAACCACTCTTTGACTATTAGTATGAGCATAATGTCTGAAAGGCCGTAAAGGGCTCGCCACATAGCCTGTGCTGTGCTATGCCAATGTCAAACATTGAAGTAGAAACATAATAGTGACGTTCATATAGTTATGAGTTGCTATGCTATTTTGCGCATGACCATGACATTGTTCAACGTTTGTGTTGACATAACACAGAGCATAGCATAGCACAGCACAGGCTATGTGGCGAGCCCTTAAGTCCTAACCCCCTCTGGGGTTCATACCTATAGGGTCAGCCTGAGGGAACGGACTCTTGCACGTTTTACAGTGGAGGTCACATTTAACACCAGTTTCATGACATTTGCGAATTTAGTTTTCCTTTTAAATGTTAATAAAACAATTTACTTCGATCATCTGCGATTGCGGGTGTTCCATACCCCCCCCCCCTCACACGCAGTATTTAATAATTATATACCTACACCGATAAAAGCTACAATAAATTTGCGGAAATTTCATGCCAGTAAACGGATCCTGGTGTTTTTATGTACCAGGAAGTTTGTGAGGTATCAGAATCCGATTATTGCAAATGCATTTCTATAATATTTATCTTGTTATTGGTTACTATTTCTTTGCAGAGAAATAACAAAGATGTATTCATATTTTCCACTTAACAGCCGTCTTATGTAGAGTGTAAATATATGAACGTTGGGCACTGATCGGGGATTATGGAATACCCCCAGCCAATGAAATTAATAATTACTATTCAATGATGCGGGTTTGTGATGTCTACATTATGGCATCGATCTCCATAATCTATTTATTAAAATGGTGAAAGTAACTAATTTTTTAATTAATTAAGAGGAACGTCACGAAGACGCGTGTTGGGATTGCAACATTAAAATTTTCAACTACGAACAGAGGGGTACCCTCCAACCACAGATGATCGGAATAAATAATTTTTTAAACAATTAAAACAAAATTGGAATCGATAAATGTCATGATGGGGCGTGCTTCAGAATTCCAAATGACATAGGCAACGGTCAATTTTTGCTCGTACCTGGAGCCCCCCCCCCCCCCCACCGGATTCCAACGCAACTATTGAAATGGCACTTTCTGTAAACTGTTATTATTTGTTACCATTTCTTTGCTGGCATGAGTAATAATAAAGGTTGTTGCCCCCCCTCTTTCTGACCCTATTTATACAAATAGTATTCTATATGTAATGCTGTGTTTTAAAATCAAGCCATTAAATGATACATGAATTGCTAGACATTTTTTTTTTATTAATAATAATATAATATCAACAATCAGAACATACTGCTATGTTCTCCTTGACCAAGGAGTTAAACACAAATGCCCTTCCTCACTAAGCCCCGGTGATGAGTCGCTCAAGGGTGGGTTCCTTGAAACATTCAATATTAGAGGCGATTTTAAAGGTGTTATTTGGCTCTCTCGGGATACTTATTGCTCTCTCATTGAAAAATAAATAAAGATTTCAATAGTCTCAAAAAAATTGTTTATATTAAACAAAAGTGATGGTTATTTTTACATAAATAAATGTTTACACAAATAGTTTTAGATCGCAGATCTAACATTAATTAAATTTTTAAATAAAAACAGTTAATGCAAAAATTTGTTTTCAAAACACAGCGGTTTCCTCACTTTGTCCCGACGTGCTTGTTTTAGTTGTAAACTAAAACAAGTCTTTCGCTGTACATTAGCGTGCAAAATGGTTTAAATAATATTTGTGCTTATTTAAAGCTTAACCCTGAACAAATCAAATAATAAAGTTTGAATGAAAAACTATCAATGAGGGTATCGAGAATTTGCACTTTCGTAGAAGTCTTTTTTCTCAAATCCTGTATTTATACGCTGAAGGCAAAGTTTATAATCAAATTAACGAAATAATAAATTTCACTGTACCTTTTTCACATCAGCAGAATCGAAATTTTGATTTTTATTTAAAAAGGATATTTTGTGTGTGTCCAGCTTTAGTTGACATCACATGGATGAGTCATCGACCTTGCATTAATCATACCAGTTATCAGCTGTTCGTGGTTGAGTGAGGTTGTTTCATTGACTTAAATTTCCTTGTGATTTTGTTGGCGTTGTTTACCAAGTCGTAGAGGTTTTAAAAGAGAGAAAAAGGTAAGTTGCATATTCTTTGCAGTAAGTTTTGGATCCAGTTTTGTTGTTGAATTAAATCCCTGAATTGTTATTTTTGTAGAAGCATCGTGCGAACGGCCATTTTCATTGTTGTTTACCAATTATGAAATTATTTCCATTTTGCTGAAAAATCTTAACCATCAATTGTTTGTAAACAATTGATTCGTGAAGAACATCTCGATACGTCTACACAACTTGAATTCACGAAGTCAAAAATTTGGTTAACCTCCAAAGATTTGTAAACATTGTTTTCTCGAGCGCCTTGGAATTGCGTGCACTTTGATCGAATGCACGAGGTCAACTGAAATTCGATCTAGAATCGATGAAATTGGCACCATTGTTGCTTGAAAGTAAGTCAATTTTCATCTTATTGGATTTTTTTTGTTTCCATTAATTCGTTTTTATTTCAGATTCATGATCTGCATTGAAATCCATGTCTTTTGATGTGACTCCCATGCTGTATTACTGGTATATTCTGTTTTTATGCCATTCTTTGGACGGCTATTTGACTCATATCTGCCATCTTATATCAACTTTTGGATTTTGCACAAATTTGACCTTTATGTACTAATTTAACGATTTTCACTTTGAAATATTCACTTCAACTATATGAGATGATTACATAATTTTTGGTGTGAACAGTTTTGTACAAGACATGTTAGTTATTAAATAATTCAGTTTACAAGATGTTACATTTTTGTAGGTTATGACGATTTACACATAAAAATGTTTTTTTTTCAATTTTGAGCTAATTCAATCTTTTTCATTATTTTTGATGTGACAATCATCAATGTATTTACTCTTAGCAATATTTAACATCTTAATCTTATCCTGAGAGACTCAAATTTGGATGTGAAACTGAAATTTTAGAAAATAAATTTTTCTCGTAGAGCAAAATTTTTAAAGTGCCTACCGATTTAGAATTTTATGCTTATTTTGAATTTAATATTCATTTTTGTATCGGGAGCCTTTATTAATCATTTTGAATCATAGCAATACTTATATTAAATACAAAGTCCTATAAGTTGATTTGTTGTCCGTGTCATGCAGGAATACGCCCATCAGCGATATCCGCTTTCGAAATTTTCGCTTATGTAAGAAGGTCACATGGCCATTTTCTCTTTAGTCGTCTATAAATATTTTCCTGGAGGAGAAGGTTGGTGCAAGGATTGGGGTGGTCTTGCAGTCTCAGATTGTGCTTCTCTGCGCGTTTTCTAATTTCTTCAAATATATGGTTGATCTTTAGGTCATTATGCAGGGTTTGGTTGGTTACGTACCATGGCGCATCTACCATTATTCGGAGTGCCTTGGATTGGAATGTTTGTATATAAACAAATTTTAGCTCATGTGGTTGATAATGGAATTTTGGTGGAGAATCAATCAGGTTTTAGAACAAGTCATTCTTGTGAAACATCTTTGCAACTGACTATTAATAGTTGGATTAAATGTGTTGATGACAACAAGTATGTGGTTGCGATATTTATCGACTTTCAAAGAGCTTTCGAGACCATAAATAGGGATATTCTTCTATGTAAATTAAAATATTATGGTCTGGAGGGAACGGTTCTGAACTGGTTTGGTGATTATTTGAAAAACAGAAAGCAAGTGACTAAGATTAATGATTCTTTCTCAACAGAGTTATCTTCCACGTTTGGTGTTCCTCAGGGAACCATATTGGGTCCGTTGCTTTTCATTTTGTATATAAATGACTTTCCTGAGTGTTTGAATTGTGATTTCATTAACTTGTTTGCTGATGATACGCTTCTGGCTATTTATGATGACAATCTGGATAATGCAGTGAGGAGAATGAATATTGAATTAAAAAAAGTAGAAGCATATCTTAATCTAAATAATCTAAAATTGAATGTAACGAAAACAAAGGCTATGATATTAAGTAAAAAACATAATTTAAAAAATAAACCCAGTGAGGCATTATCAGTATACGGTGACCGGATTGAGGTTGTGTCGGAAATTAAATATTTGGGTGTTGTAATCGATAGTGCATTGTCATTTAGGAGTCATTTTAATTACATCAAAAGTAAAATTACTCAGAAACTTTTTCTGTTCACTAGGATTTCACAAAACCTTACTTTGATCAGTAACATTACGGTATACAGGACCATGATTCAGCCGCATTTTGACTATTGTGCTAGTTTGATGTATAGTTTGGATGGGAATTCAGTGGCACAATTGCAGAAACTTCAGAACAGAGGAATGAGGATTATTCTTAGGTGTAATAGGTACACACCTGTTTTGCTCATGTTAGATGCACTTCAGTGGTCGAATGTTGAAGTAAGATTGAAATATATGACAATGACGTTTATTTACAAAATACTCCATAATCATGTACCTGACTATCTTCAGAAATTTGTTTCTTTGAATGTTGATACTCATTCTCATGATACTAGAAATAAGAATCATATACATGTTAATCGTACAAACTACAAACATAGTATGAAGTTTCTAACGTTTAAAGGTTTTGTTGAATACAATCAATTACCTAATGTAATTAAAAATTGTACTAGTGTAAATAGTTTCAAGCACAGCTTGCTGCAATACCTGTCATAGGTGTGGTTGTTATGCATTTGTAAACTAAATTGTATTTTTGGATTGTAAGTGAAAGTATTTTGTTGTTGTATTGTATTGTATCGCTTCAGTTTGTTGTGGCAGCACTGTGTACTCGTATATGCATTTGTTCACTGTAATTTATACTGTTTTCTTAGTTGTATATTAGGCTGTTCCTATTTAATAAATATTAATAATTAATAATAATATTATTTTTATATTTGACATACTAGCGCACCCCCATAACTCTATTCCGTAGGTCCAAATAGGCTTAATGATGGCCTTGTATATGAGTACTTTGTTTTCAATAGAAAGTATTGATTTTCTTCCAAGTAGCCAATACATTTTTTTAATTTTCAAATCCATTTGCTTCCTCTTTTTCTTGATATGCGCCTTCCACGTTAACCTTCTATCTAGGTGTAGTCCGAGATATTTTACTTCCTCTTTCTGCGGTATTTGTATGCCATTAATATAGATGGGTGGGCACTGTAGACGATTCAGGGTAAATGTTACGTGAGTGGATTTTACTTCATTTATTCTTATTCTCCACCTGGACATCCAAATCTCAAGGAGGGACAGATGTGTTTGCAACACTTCAGACGCTTGTTGAGCATTATCATGTTTTGCCAGAATAGCAGTGTCATCTGCAAATGTGGCAATCTCTGTGTTTGTAGTGACAGGTAGGTCGGAGATGAATAGCAGGTACAGTACTGGACCAAGCACACTACCTTGTGGTACTTCTGATGTTATGGGATAGATATCAGACACTTCATCATCTTGCTGGACTTGGAAATGACGATTTTGCAAGTAAGACTTTAAGACAAGGTAGTAATGTTGTGGCAAGGTTTTTTTTATCTTGAATAAAAGTCCCATGTGCCAAACTTTGTCGAAAGCCTGTTTTATATCCAAGAAGGCTGCTGAGCAGAATTGTTTACCTTCTAAGGTTCTATAGATGATATCCACTATTCGGTGACATTGTTGTATGGTTGAATGCTGCTGCCGAAATCCGAACTGATGCGTTGGTATTAAATCTTCCAAGAGGTTGGTTTCATTTAAACGTTGAAGAATAACTTTTTCAAGTAGTTTGGAAATGACTGGCAACAAGCTTATTGGGCGGTATGAAGAGGTATCCGTAGGGAGTTTGCCTGGTTTCAAGATCAGAATAATTCTAGCGAATTTTAGTTGCATTGGCCAGTATGACAATCTTAGAATAGAGTTAAATAATATTGTCAAAAATTTAATTCCCAAATTAGGCAATTCCGATAGCACTTTACCCGTTATTAGATCGTATCCTGGAGCCTTGGTCTTCTTTAACCTACTTATTTGTTGTTTAAGCTCGTTTTTCCTGATTTTCCTTATCGGTAGCGACATCTGTAGAGGAGCTTCCAGATATTGCTCAACTTCTTCATTTGGCTCATCAGAATAAGGTTTAAAAACTTCTGCCAGGTGTTGTGCAAACAGTTCAGCCTTCTCAGTATTTGACCTCGCCCATGAGTTGTTAGGATTACGTAGAGGAGGGATGGTCGATTGTGGTCTTTTGAAACCTTTTGTAGCCCTCCAGATGGAGTAGTCTTTATTAGAGAGATTTTTTAAATAGTAACTAAAAGTTTCATTTTTCGTTTCCTTTAGTTTTCTTATTAACTTATTTGTTAAGCGGTTGTAATCAGTTTTGTCTAAGGGATTTGCACTTCGTTGCCATTTTGCTCTGGCTCTTCTTTTTTCTTTTACAAGTTCTCTTATTTCCATTGAAATGTTAAATGTAGATGTTTTATTAACGTTTGTAGGAGTAGAATTCCAGCTAGCATTTTGTACAGTTGTTATGAAATGATTTGTCGCATATTCTACTTCATCTGGTGTCTTAATACTTAACGAGAAATTTAGTTCTTTGTTTATATGCTCTTTAAATTGATCCCAGTTAGTACTTTTATTATACAGGGATGCCTTTGGTTGTTTTACAATCATAGTTGTACTAACTGTGAGTATGACTGGTGTATGATCTGATGTTAGGTCCAAACTTGATTGAATTTCCATAGAATTATTTGAAATTCCATTGGTTATATAGAAATCCAACAGATCAGGGATCTTATTAGGATCAGTAGGCCAATACGATGGTTCACCTGTTGAGATGGAGTTGTAATGTTTTTCATTTATTAGTTTGAGAAATTCTCTTCCCTTTTATTTTATTTTTTTTTTACCATTATTTTTTGTTGACTTGGAACCTGCCGACAACAATAAATCGATATATGACTTGAGATACCTCCAAAACAGGAGCATTAAGGTCGAACCACCACTAAGAAATAGTGACATAGTGCAATGCACAAGATGTCAAATGTACAATCACACCAAAGCCTACTGCAATCGCCCATTTGCGTGTGTAAAATGTGGAGGACAACATGATACAAAATCTTGTCAAAAAACCAGAGATACACCTGCCAAATGTTACTTGTGCGATGGGCCTCATCCAGCTAATTATAAGGGTTGCGTAATTTACAGAGAACTACAAGACAAATACAGTAAAAACTCGCAACAACAAGATAAGAAGCGTACTCAATCGTTTTACCATAACACCTCAACTCGCGTGCCAGGAACAAATCAAACCAATACAGCACAGACATATTACAACCAAAGTTACAAACCAACATACGCTGATGCACTAAACGTTAATTCAGGCGAAGGAAGTCACAAAGAAGATATATCTCTAACTAAATTTCTTAGCGAATTCAAAAATATGTTTAACCAACTCATGCAACAATTGCTAGACATAAGAAAGAATTCTCAAGGTATTATTAACTTTACGAGGACAACAATTTTAATTTTTAAATACATGAATGATTTGTAATTGCCTGAAAGGAACAGTAATTAATTAATTAGCGCATATTTACAAAACAAAATACTTGCAAGAAAGTTATATTTCTATAAAAAAAAAAATTATGTAAAAGAAAAATTTAACCTCAACGAGAAAGGATATAAAATTTTTATGTATCATCTTGAATTATGTATGATAAGAAAGGTAATTTTGTGAACAACGTTTTTCTTCATGTAAACTTCTCTGTGTGAACCATAATTTAAAAGTTATTTAAAAATTTGTGAAGTGAAATTTTCATGTAAAAATTTCAACATCTGCTGATTAAAAACCAAAACGCGTAAATAAGACCTTATGAAGGAAGATCTCAACCAAATCAACATCTTGAACATTCAGAGGACCTGCTGAACGAATAGGAAGCGCCAATACTACAAGAAAAAAATCAATTATATATCAAAAAAGGTACATTCCAAGATAACTTACCCTGTATATAACACAAAATTTGGATGATAACAGGAAAGTTATAAAAGACGGGACCAAAACTTTGATAAAGGGTCTTCTAATTTAGTTGCGAGACCAGACGGTTCGCAAAATTGTTCAAATTTGCGCAGACCGGGGATTTTAGTTGCGACAAAATTTAAGTTGTAACCTGGAAGCGGCCATTTTTGTCACCAAAGACAAAAACAAAATTAACCTGGAAGAAAAGATTTTTATTTCAATTGGATCTATATTAATCCTCAATATTAAACAGATGGAAACAATTAATCACTTACCTTATATACTAAAGAAGCGTTCTATAATAATTGGAGTTGCTGTTATCAACAATTTTGGAACGATTTTGGACAAAATCAGGAGCGGTTCAAAAACACTTATCACCAATCCACAGCAGCGCGATAAGAGAGATCCATAGGCGTATCCTTATGCAACCCGAGATCAAGGAGGACTTGTAACAGATTTCTGTTACCTCGTTTTGGAACGATATTTTTCCTTTTCCTTTTTTAGATTTTTTTTAAATTTTTATGAACTATGTATAATTTTTTATTTAGCGAGTTTTGTTCAGCAAAACTGATCTTTATTTTTGTATTCTTGTAAAATAACTTTACCCGGTATTTTTGAATCTTAGCGCCTAAAGGGTATATGACCCATAAATCATTAGCAGCGATCGCAAATTTTTGTATCGAAATCAATCGATAATACAGTTTTCCGTTTGATAGCTCGAATACGCGCCGACGGCTCGTGAGCGCCAAGATAAAAGGTTCGCCTAACACCGCTTGCATAGTACAGACGTGAAATTTTAGCTCTCCAAAAATTTAAAGTTTAAATGGTTTTAATTAAATTTAACAAACCAAAGTTTATGAGTTTTTACAAACAAGAGATAACGCGTACGAGTGAAGTGTTATATTTTAGCTTGTCACATGATCTGTATGATCATAATCGATTTCTGGATTCTATAATTTTAATTGCCGCTATGCCATTTAGGGAAGAAACGATCGTTATACAATTTCGAAATCCGGTTCCAAGCTGTCCAGCGCTACCATTGCATTGAAGTTATCCTTTTTTAACACTTGTTACAACTTCAATAACTGTGGGCAATCCGGAGGGTTATTAGCAACCCCAATAAAGAAGGGACTCGATCACTCGAATACCAATCTGCGCAGAATTGTTCTCAAACAAGAAAATTTTAGCCATCTTGTAATTTCAAGAGCGTCCAACTTGGTGAACATCTGTGACTTTCAAAAAATTGCGTGCATTATCTTAAATATCATCCCAAACTCAGCTGAGGAATCTAAAATAAATCTGGTGGTATTACATATCGAATTTAATTACTTTTTATTAATTCAGAAAACAATAGCTACATTTTTATGGTTTTTAACAATTTTATACATGTGTGTTTTTCCTGACTACTTTTAGATTGAACATTTACCAACAGAAGTCCTGTTGACATTTATGAGGAACGGGGGCATGCCATCGAATCCGAACAAACTAAATAACGTAAACATCACGATAGTACAAACCGTAAGTAGATCAAAGAATCACTTACTGTATAAATTGTATAATAACCAACCTATGAAGCACGTAGTAGCTAACCATTTTGTAACCTGCTTAATTAATTTTTGCCTACCTTCTGTAGGATTAGTAGTTAGTTTTTTCCTGCTTTTGAGTAGTAGTAGAGCGTCTTTTTGCAACGCTAAGATTTTATAAAGTAATAAAATTCATAGCCACACCAGATACGTGTGAAGATTCATCTCGAACAACTCTCAGCAACATCATTGCGACATCAATTGATTCGCCGGATTATTTTGTATATAAATTTTTGTTTAACTATTATACGATAAATCATTTACTGTGTGTACCCAAGAATCTGTATATTTGTTCACAATTAATTATATGTTAGTTTTCATTAAACGTGTGTATTCTGAGCAGTCAATTTTATTTTATTTTAAGTTCCATTTTGTCCCTATAAAAGCAACTAGTTTAGCGAAAGCTTCTATTCGAGGCTGGCGCCCAAGAAAAATAATTATTGTGCAGAGCAAGGCCTCTTTTAAGAACCCACGACTACCGAAAGGTAACCCAGCATCTCCGACGCGGAATAATTTCCAAGAGCTAGCTGCTCCATACAGTCCATCCACGAGCAAGACAAGCGGCAGGTGTGACCGAAACTATTTTGTAACAACCGAGTTTCGGCCAGAACAGACTCCATTGGCGTCAACACGACATTTATAAAAAGGTCAGATATTTTATTAAATTTAATTTTAAAACTTTATAAACAATTAAAAAGAGTGCGCGATTTAAACAAACTATTCAAACAATATTCGACGAACGCGATAAATAATTTTAAGAAGAAAAATTCAACATTTAATTTTATAAACATTTATTTTGGAAATTTATTTGTTCTCATTACAATTCATTTATTAATATTTGTACCTTTCATACATGAAACTATTATTTGGTGTGTAAAATATAATTTTTATGCAAGATACTAGAAACTTCAGAATTATTTCGACAGTCAATCCTGAGCTTACAAATCATTCGCTACACCCTTATTTTTCACCAACACCTGCTTTACCTTGAGAGAGTTTTCAGACTGGCTAGAAAGAAGGGGCAAAAGTGCAAACCTTCCCTTAAATTTTGTAAGAAAATTTATTTTATTACATTTTTTCATCCTAACTGGATGTGGCGCCCAACATAACCGAGATAGCACAAAATTTAATAAGGGAGGATATAGCAGTAAGTTTCTTGTGAAATAATTGAAATGTTCTCCATTCCCCATCCAATAAAAGAAATATTATTATTCAAATAATTGAAAGGAATGTTATTTAGCTTTTTCAAAGGAACCTTTTTTTATTTTTTTAATAAAATTATCAAGATAAAATATATGTAAATATAAAGATTAATGCTTTCTCTAATCTATGTCCAGTTTCTTAAAAGATCCTTCAACACCAAAAATACTGTTTACAGTTTCAGGTTCTCCGACTCTCTTAGTTTCATCGACTAACTGTTGTTGTTCCCTTATGAAGAAATCTGCATGCTCTTGTACATTTTCTTTCATTTTTTCTAAAATTTATTAGTAACATTTTTTTAAATAGCCACCTTACTTGACCAATAGTACTGTCATATAGAGATGAGATTTTTAGGTCGTATAAATGTTATACCAGAGAGCGTTAAAGGGTTAATTGATACACGGCCCCGTTCGAAAGTTATGCGGTATGAAAAAGAAAGAAGAAACGGGGCCGTGTATCAATTAACCCTTTAACGCTCTCTGGTATAACATTTATACAACCTAAAAATCTCATCTCTAGTCATTATTATACTGCATAATATTATAGCAATATACAGAAACACTTCATTGCGCGAAACAGTAAGTAATGATACCAATAATAAGCGTGTAAGGTGTGAAAAGTAATGATGCTGTAATGATGGAATGTATTGCAATACTATTGATCGGGTAAGGTGTCCATACTAAATATGCATTAAGCCATAATTACCATGTAACGTAGAAATAGCATCAACGGTACCTCCTAAATCTTTTGGCAAACACTCTTTAGGAATAAATTTAGTTAAAGTGTCGATCGATTGATGTAAGTGTAACTAAAAATAAAATAAGTTATTTAACCTATAAGTGAAAATGAAACATAAAACATCAAATTTATTTAATGTGTTCACTGATTCATGAAAATGCAAGTAAAAATGAAATAAGTAAGAATTGAGCCGGGGCTGTTTCAACAGAACATTATTGTTGTGGCCATTTTTCAATATCTGTAATGTTTCCAAAGGGAGACGGCCAGAATAAAGTTCTGACTTCGCCGCCCGCGTCATCCGATTGGACACTCCAATTTGTATCATTATGTGAAAGATAATATACATACCATGTCCAATAAATTTTGTTTCATGAAAGGCTTCATTATAGCCATCAATTTATCCATAAATGGAACAATATTAACATAATGCAATCCCATCAAACGAAGAGGCATTCCTTCCTAAAATAATAAATCACTTATACGCTCTCTTATATCCTCGATATGAACAACAATCTAAATTTTCAATATCAAAGCACTCTACAAAGATTTTGAATTTTATACCTGCAAATAATAGAAAAACTTTTTCATTCCTAACAAACTGAATTTCATCATGAAAGAAAATGGGATTTGATCTATATCAATTACAAGTAGAACTCCTTTTTCAGTACCATATTGTCTTAATCCTAGCATCATGACCATATCGAATATTTTCACTTGATCATTAAAGTTAAACTTACTCGCATCTAAATCAATTACCTTAATATAGATTACTCTATAATTATCATGGGTAAGTTTAGGCAACAAAGTGAATAAACTAAAATAAAGTAATATTTAACAATATAAACTTTAGTTACAATTTCGTAGCTTACCAAACATCAAAAAATTCCTTTGGGATTATGTTAACATCCCGATTACCGAAAAATTCTGGGCAATGAGTTTTAAGCGTAAAAAATACGTCGATTGTTTTCTTGGCAAGCTGAACACTTGAGAAGCAGCTTTGTAAAAATAATATTAACTGGAATTCTGAAAAATGCTTGAATTTAATTTTTATTTGTTATAATAAATTAAGTTACTGACCTGAAATTGGAGGCAAATGTGCCTGATTTAGCACCCACTGCTGTAAAAGTTGCACATCGCTTTTCTTTAAATCTTTGTTTTTTTGGTATTCCTCTTCAACATTTGCAAAATTTTTCGACATAATTCAACCGGATTCAAATGCAACACGCAACTAATAGCCCCTACACACGATCCGATTTCTAGGTCCAACTTGCGACCCGACCAGATTGGAGATTGCCTCCACACGATCCGACCGCATTGGAGTTTGCCTCTACACGATCCAATCTCGTTGGCCCGACACCAGCTGCGCCTGATATTATTTCGAACTTAAAATTTATTCTTGTATTAAATATAATGATTAAATAATTCGTAGTGTTTGGGAGAAAACTGATACTTGCAAAAGTAACGTTTTTCAGTACCTATAGCTGTTCAATATAGTAAAGTTCAATATCGTTCAATAAATAGTAAAATATCAATAAAAGATCAATTTATTTTTATTTATTCATTTATTAATTATATACTTAGAATGTAATAATAATGTTTAATAATCCAGTAATTAATAGAATGTAATAATAATAATAATGTTTAATAATCCAGTAATTTTTTGAAATTAATAACTGTCATATTTGTACCATACGTTTAAACTTATCAGTTTTCTCCCAAACACCACGGCATTCATTCTCTTTAAAGCTTTGAACCTATTAACATGGCTCCGAATTTATCGAAATTTAGTATAGCAGGAATTGCGCTAGCGGCATCAATAAACACTAATAGTACAAGCAGTACAAAAAGGCTATGGTCAAAAAATCGTTACGCGATCGAAAAAAATTCAGCGTATAGAGATAATAACAAACAGTTACGCATTTTTTAAATTTTGTATATGTTCATCAATCAAATATATAACAAGTGCTTTCTATAGAAAACTATAAAAATGTTATATTTTGACATGAAATAAATTTTCAATTTGTTATCGAGTTATTATAAAAATATTTTATATGAACTGAAAGTGAAAATATTTAAATATTATTCGAGAAACCCTTTTAGACGTTTCATATCTTTTCGTGAGAACTACAAAAATTATCACCTAATTACATTTTGAAATCCTAAATTTTTTTAAATGATTATTTAAAACATAGATTTTGGTCAGTTTATTACCTCCACTTTTCATTATAATTATAATTATGGATTATAATTTTAATATTTCGTGTGATATTTTGAAGGTATTTAATAAAAAAATAATATGTTTTTATAAAGTAGGTAGATAACAAGTCGGCTGGGTTGGTGGGTCTGAAGCTTCCTACATGATCCGACAAGGAATGGCATAAAAAACAGTTTTTATCAAGTTTAGCTCGCCTTATCTGCGATCCGACAACGCTCCACACGGTCCGATCTCGCCAAATTCCAACGCGGTCTGATGGCTACATCGGTGACTACATTTCCTACAAGGAAATGTTGCGAAATTTGTAGGACGACAAGCCTCCACACGGTCCAACTTGAGACCCGACCGACGAGATTGGATTTTAGTACCAACCAGATCGGATCGTGTGTAGGGGCTATAAACGGCAACTTGGTATTTCTTACGTCACTAACTGGTCCTAAATTGCAATTAAGAATCCGCGATTTTGTAAATGTTTTTTATGTAAGTGTTTAAACATGTTTTTTTGAATTTCTGTGTAATGAAGTAGGCGAATTTTTTTACTTTTTATAATGTTACTAACAAGATATCGATATTATAATATTTAAACTCAAATTTATACTTAAAAAATTAAATCTACTTTTAAATATTTTTAAAAATTAAAAAAATGAAATCTAAATTTTTCAAAGGCACTCAAATTAAATACAGTTGAGAGATATTTAGTATTCTCATAAATATGAAAATATTTACATAATGATATAAGACGACTGTTATTAATTTATTGACCTGTAATAGCTATTCAAATAGTGATTTTAAATTTTCTACATTGAGAAGAAAAAGTAAATTTAATTTTTAATTTAACTTAATTTAGCTAAAATAAAAATGTTCTGTATTTTTTTCAACTCTTAAATGGGTTAATTTTCTAATATTAACCCTATTTCAAACCCAATTTCTAACGGGTCCTTCTTCTTAATGTTTTACTGTTTGTTTTTCAATATAAACCTTCAGAGCTATCGGCAAAGATGAGGGTGTCATCTGCATATCCGATATTATTAATCAGTCTTCCGTTTACTTTAATTCCGTGTTGCGCTTCTTCGAGAGCTTCCTCAAAAATGGCCTCTGGGTATAAACTGAAAAGGAGTTGTGAGAGTCCACAGCCCTGGCGAACCCCCTCTGAATTTCCATGTCTTTTCATTCGGTTGTAGTATCTCCGAATCTGAGTTGAGCTGATTGACACCAATATTGGTATCGTATAATATTGATTCCTTTGAGTCCTTGCTGTTTTTCCTTGAGGACTTGCTGAGTCCTATTCTTCGCAGTAGGTTAATGAGTATGTCGTGTCTCACTTTGTCAAAACCTTTCTGATAGTCAACAAAGCAGACGAACACTGGTCGTTGCTGATCAAGGCATTTCTGTGCTAAGACTTTTATACCATTTCTGAAGCCAAATTGAATATCTCCCATTGTTTCCTCAATTTTTCGCCTCAGGCGCGCGTGTATTATTTTTAAAAGAGATTTTAATGCATGACTCATAAGACTAATCAGTCTGTAATCACTACAATATTTATGTCTTGCGTTCACCTTTTTAGGCATTGTGATAAATGTTGATTTTAACCATTCCCTGGGTAAGTTTATCCAGTTTTATAAAAATAGACAGAGCCCTATTCATTTCTTCTCTCAATATCTCCGGCCCCTCCAGAACAACGCCGGTTCCGTCGTCGATGGGTTGTCGATCGTCGTCAAATAAGTCATTTTATAGCACTTCCATATTTCTGATTGTTCATCACTATCGAATTATAACTGATTGTCATTGTTGTTCATTAGTTTTCCCTTTATATATTTTTTGTTGGTGTGTTAAAGCGGTCGTGTTTCTTCTCCAGTTTAGTGGAGTAAAATGCCCGGTTTTTTCTTTAGTTTAGTGATACCGCGGTAGAACTAAATGAAATTTATACACAACGTTAGTTAGGTCATACACTATTTGAAATGTAAGTGATGACTTTTTTCGCCGGTACCGAAAAAAGATATGGACCTAAAACCTCAAAAAAAAGGGTACCGCACTTTGGCTCATTCTTAATTTTTTTTCTATTCGTAAGCATGTTAAAGAGATGGGCTTCATTTTAGAATTATTGCCAATGAAATTACCAATACAACGATATATAACACTTGCCGATTTTGTTTATATTTATTCACATAAAACTCGATTTTCCCAGAAATTTGAATATTCTTGTATAGTTTCTAGAACTTTAAAAATCAATAACTTTTTATTTCACGATATAAATTTAATTTGTTTTTACACTAAAAACTTCGCTATAGTCTTTAGATCATTTCTGTCGTTTTGAATTTTGTCGCGTTTCAAAAATAAAGCCGCCAGAGTGAAAAAACTTCCGCGTCGCACGTTTTCTGCGAATCCATACCGTCTGATGCAACGGGAGGGAGCGAGGCATACACATATATGATTCAGCACGAGTAGAGAGAGACGCCCAACAAATTCCAACGATTATTTTGAATTAAATATTTTTTTGAGGTTTTAGGTCCATATCTTTTTTCGGTACCGGCGAAAAAAGTCGTCACTTACATTTCAAATACTGTATGACCTAACTAACGTTGTGTATAAATTTCATTTAGTTCTACCGCGGTATCACCTACTTCAAGAAAGAGACGTCTTTTGCCCTGCATTTTACTCCACTAGTTGTTTGATCTCCCGACATCTCTCATTGAACTATACCTCTGTTGCATTTCTGATTTTCACTTTATTACTTTCTGAATTTTACGGTGGCTTTCCATGTTTCGTTTTTGTTTCCTTTTTGAATTCATTAGATCTACTATTTCATCGCTCATCTATTCATTTCTCTTCTCGTTTTTTTGGTATCCCAGTGCTTCCTCGGGGCCCCCTTCTGTAGGTTTTTAATGTTTGTCCATGTTTCCACTAATGTCATTTGTATTTCTTATGTTCTTCATTTTATTGTTGATTTTATTGTAGGTCATGTTTCTCATGATTGGATCTTCAGAATTTGGAGATCTATCCTGCTTTAGTATGTCAGTTTTGCTTGGAATTTCTTAAATTTTCTCTCGCTATTAGGGAGTTATCTACCGAATTCAAATCCGCACCCGGGTACGCTTTTACAGACTTGATGTCATTTCTGAACCTGGAGTTAATCATAATAAAATCTGCGTGGTTCCTAATAACGACCCTGGGTCTATCTTCGTGTGATTTCCACGTGTAAAGCTTTCAAGCAGACAATTGGAACCAAGTGTCTTGGACACGCAAGTCGAAAAGTCAAATAAAAAGTCTGCTGTAATCTCGCGCCTCCATACGTTCGGATGACTTAGTTAGTCTATGGATTATAGAAAAACTTCACTAAATAATGCGGTATTATACTGCAATTTTGTCCGACTTCCTTGCAAACCCAATTTAAGCTCAGATTATCTCTACACATAAACAAGCAAGTCGGCCGACTTGTTCATTTGTAAATAAATTCGATTTAGCTCCATGTTAGTAGGGCCAGTAAGAGCCGAAATATATTGCTTTCCGTAAACTATTAAACAAATAGACGCGGCTGTCTCGCACAGCCGCATGATATACAACCAGTTCCCTCTAAGTTACGCAAGAAGGGTGATTCGCCTTGAGTCGGCATGTACTTGGGACACCGAGTACAGAAATGCCGTCCAAGGCTCAACCACCCGGCAGCATTTACCTACACTACAAGATGTTCGTTTGTTTCGAGGTGCCTTTGATACCTCTTTTGAAATGACACAGATATTGACGGGTCACTCGTTTGCGCGCGAGTATTTGTATAGGTTTAAGATCAGTCCTACTGACGTGTGCCCCTGCGATTTAAAAAGTAGGCAGACTCTGCAACATTTATTGTCTTGCTGCCCAAGATATACCAACACCAGACACACTTATACTAACCATTGCCACTTTTATAATATTTCACCTTTCGACCTTACACAAATCGCAAAAAACAGTTTCATATCAAAATTATTCACCAAATTCTGCAAATCAATACACTAAAAGCGTTCAATACCATCCCTTAATCTACTTCCATATGAATTTGTTTGTACTCACACTTGGCACTAAAAATTTAATACCATCAGTTCTCATTTTTGTTTATAATTCCATCCATTTTTAACTTTCTAAACGTTTACCGTTTTATGTTCCATTTTATATATTTAAACTTTTTTTTTTTATTGCTGTTCGTGTTATACAATTATTGGTTGCTGCCATTTGTGCTTCAGCTTAAGTTAGATAATATCATTATTACGTCTCGAAAGAGCCTTATTAGTATTATTAATTTGTTATTGCTGTTCCAGTTATCCAATTTATTATTTGCCACCCATTTTTACTCGAGCCCATGTATTATTGTTATATGTATATTGTTAAAATTTTATTTTATTTATCCATTCACATTTCATCCCATCTATCAAATATGTTCACCCGCATTTTCATATTGTTAAATATTTAAATAATTTATTGTTATTAATCTGTATAAATTAGCAGAATATACACTTCTTCCCGGGTGGTTTAGCCTGAGAAGAAAAAAGGAAAAAAAAACTATTAAACAGCATTTTGGGAAATAAATAAAAATTTATTTTTCAATTTGTTTTCTTTTTGGTTTTTATTTGGAGATGTATCCAGAGGTGTATAGGCGAAATTATATATGAAATTGTAGTATTTGCTTCATTATTATTATAAATCGACATTTTGATTGGTAGTTAATCTGAACTGACGGTTTCATTATTAATCAAATATGTTTAATAACAAATAATATGAATGCAAAGTATCGTCACTTGACAGAAAGTGCACTTTCTTTCTAAGAAAGAAAATTCCTTTTTTAAATTATCTTTAGATTTCGGCTACAAGACATTCCAATAACAATAAAAAAATTGACTGAATTAAAATTGATTAATTTCATTTACTTGATAATTTAGTTCAAAATACACTGGACTGAAAACTAGAAAATGCACATTGGTGGTTTTGGCATAAGGGGGACGGTATGTCAAAGTAATAATATTATAACCTCACAATTTCGAATAAACGCACCTAAAAATTTAGACTCTTACGCTCAAATTCATAGTCGTTACTTAAGCACATCAAGTACGTACTTAAGGGTCAAATTAATATTGCATAGACGCATGTTCGGGAAATACACTTGGGAATCCAAAAAACTGTGCTAATAAAATATATTTATACACTAAATTATAAAGTTTCAACACTTCCGGACTTATTTGGTGTAGAACCCTTATTTTCGATCAGGCCACTGGACCATTAATAAATCTAAATCGAATTGCAGACATAGAAACACCCAATTTGACTTAAATATTTTAATTACAACTTATTCTTTCTTCTTCTATAGCCGATCTCGTCTATCTCTACCCACCAAAGTGCATACCGCTATAGTCCATCCTTTTAAGTATGCAGAGGTGCGGCCTCAAACCGCACAAAGTAATCCTGCTTGATGTTCTGCAATCTAAAAAACTCGTCCAGCTCCACCAAGCTTAGAAAGGACACGGCAAATATGCCAACTAATTTGATAAAAATTTGAATGAACCAATGAACGTTGAGTTATTTCTCAATTACATTCTGTTGTAAAACTTACAAATCATTGCGTGTGTTTACACGCAATGATTTTTACAAAATTCTTTTGAACTTAATATTTACTAAAGTTATTCCAAAAGTGCTTTATTTAATATTTGCGATAACATTTTTTACGTATTTCGTGACTGCAATTTGACAAAATAATTTATGGATTTTAAATATTCGCGCCGAGAAACTTTTCATCTGAGTGTATATTTTTAATTTTAGCAGCGCCTGACACGCCCCCTCAGGTCGGTTATAACGTTGGTGGAGCTGTACATACGTTTGCATTGCTCTACGTCGTTGTTCTGTAAACTTAATACTATATTTAAAACTTCTGTATTTATATTTTTAAATAAATGAAAGATTGTTTTGATTGTCCAACATTTCGGGGATTTATTCGTTTTAATTTGAATATAAATATGCCCGAAACATTGGACAATTAAAACAATTAAACAAACAATAATTAAAACAAACCCTCCGCTCAACAATTTATTTAATAATATTAACATGAAGGATCAATAAACTAATAACCACATTTCTATATTTAGCTAATATTTTTCTTTACGAGTACAAAGATAAAATCGATATCACTATCAGTGGCGTACCTAGACCACTTGGGGCCCGGGGCGGATTTATTTTGTAGGCCCCCCTCACCCCAAAAAAGGTCATTTATCACTTTTTAATGTGGCTAGCCTTTTTTTTGCCTTAATCTAACCGTCTTCCATAAGCTATTGCCCTGTGCAGAGAAATAATAGATAGAATAAGGGAACAAACTCGTGCAGTCCGAGTCATCAATTATCATTACTGTTAAAAATGTTAAACTGATAAAAAGTTTTATCGTAAGAGCCCGAATTCGAACAATTGAATCTTCCGACGTTCAGCACGACGCAACGCAGCTCCGAAACCGACGCTGTCTGAACGACTGAGCCACGAACGAGCTCGCTCACTTGAGAAACATGGAATTATTTATTTTTGGGTGGGGCCCCCTTCGTAAAGGGGCCCGGGGCGGACCGCCCCCCCCCCTAGGTACGCCACTGATCACTATACAAACTAATCTTTCTCTAATCTATCTCCAGTTTCTTAAAAGATCCTTCGACACCAAAAATAGTATTTACAGTTTCTGGTTCTCCAAGTCTCTTACTTTCGTCGACCAGCTGTTGCTGCTCAATTATAAAGAAATCTGCATGCTCTTTTAAATTCTCTTTCATTTTTTCTAAAATTCAATAGTTACATTATTACTTTCATATCAACTTGAAGCCTATAAAGAAACACTTATACTATATACAAAACAGCCAAGAACAATAACCCTAATAATGACGGTGTAAAGAAGTAATGATGGAGTAGTGAATGAAGTGCAGTAATGAAGTAATGTTGATTGGGTAAGGTGCCTATAACACAACATAAATAAAACTATTATTACCATGTAACGTTGAAATAGAATCACCAGTTCCTCCTAAATCTTTTGGCAAACACTTTTGAGGAATAAATTTAGTTAAAGTGTCAATCGAATCATGTAAGTGTAACTAAAATGAAATTATTACAAATCTAGATTTTTGGAAATTATTCAGAGTTTTTTGTGAAGATGAAACATAATATCTCCTTCTGTTCCTTCATATTGTTCGCTTAATGAACATTGTGACTCTTTTTTCAATATTTCGGATGTATCAGTAGGGAAACATTTCAATTCTACACACTGGAGTTTACATCATTATGGGAAAGATACGTGTACATACCATATCCAATAAACTTTGTTTCATGAATGGCTTCATTAAAGCCATCAACTTATCCATGAATGGAACAATATTAACAAAATGCAATCCCATCAAACGAACAGGCATTCCTTCCTAAAATAACAAATCACTTACGCCAGCATATATTGAGTAGATGTTATCAAGACGGGATAAGGATTCATATTTTAAATGTCAAAATACTGGATAAATCCGAAATTCTGTACCTGTAAATAGTAGAAAAACTTTTTCATTCCTAACAAACTGAATTTCGTCATGAAAGAAAACGGGATTTGATCTATATCAAATACAAGTAGAAATCCTTTTTCAGTACCATTTTGCCTTAATCCTAACATCATTACCATATCGAGTATTTTAACTTGATCATTAAAATTAAATTTGCTTGAATCTAATTCAATTACCTTAACGTAGATCACTCTATAATTATCATGAGTAAGTTTAGGCAACAAAGTGTATAAACTAAAACAAAGCAATACTTGCCAATATAAACTTTAGGTAAAATTTTGTAACCTACCAAACATCAAAAAATTCCTTTGGGATTGTATCAATATCCCGATTACCGAAAAATTCTGGACAGTGAGTTTTAAGCGTAAAAAATACGTCGATTGTTTTCTTGGCAAGCTGAACACTTGAGAAGCAGCTTTGTAAAAATAATATTAACTGGAATTCTGAAAAATGCTTGAATTTAATTTTTATTTGTTATAATAAATTAAGTTACTGACCTGAAATTGGAGGCAAATGTGCCTGATTTAGCACCCACTGCTGTAAAAGTTGCACATCGCTTTTCTTTAAATCTTTGTTTTTTTGGTATTCGTCTTCAACATTTGCAAAATTTTTCGACATGATTCAATCGGATTCAAATGCAACGCGCAACTAAAACTACATAATAACAGCAACCTTGTATGTCTTACGTCACGAACTGGTCTTAAATTGCAATTAAAAATCCGCGATTTTGTAAATTTAAACGTGTTTTTTTGAATTTCTGTGTAATGAAGTATGCGAATTTTTTTACTTTTTATGATGTTACTAAAAATACATTGATATTATAAAATTTAAACTTAAATTTATACTTAAAAAATTAAATTTACTTTTAAATATTTTTAAAAAATTAAAATTAAAAAAATGCAATCTAAATTTTTCAAAAGCACATAAATTAAATACAGTTGAAAGATATTTAGTATTCTCATGATATGAAAATATTTACATAGTGCTATAAGAACTCTGCTATTAATTTATGGACATGTAATAACTATTCAAACAGCGATTTCAAATTTTCTACATTTGTGAAGAAAAGGTAAATTTACTAATGTTAATTTAGCTTAGGGGTTATTCAAGCTCAAATCAACTGATGAATTGACTTGACCCATACCAAACTTGACGAAACTTAGTACACACCATCGTAGTAAAAATACAAATTTTACAATTTGTCCCACAGGGCATTTGGTTTTTCTTTTAATCCTTTAAAAAGTCAAAAAGTTTGCGTATAAACTTGTAGAAAAGAGACTATAACTTCATCCAAAGTGGTTTAAATTTCAAAATAAAAATGTTCTGTGAAGGAAAATGAACCTTCTATTTAAATATTCAACTGTTTATTTTTTCAACTCGTAAATGGGTTAATTTTCTAATATTAACCCCATTTTTAAACGGGCCTTTTTTTTCTTAATATTTTGCTGTTTTTTCGTGCTAGTGTGCTGAAAATTTGCCATTTGAGGGTTGAAAAATAAAAAGTGCTTGAATATTTAAATAGAATGTTCATTTACCTTTACAGAACATGTTTTATTTTCAATTTTAGACAGGTTTTTATAACTTCTTCTTCTTGCGGTGCCTATCCGTTTCGGATGTTGGCGATCATCATGGCAATTCGAACCTTATCTGCGGCCGCTCTAAAAAGCCCCACCGTCGTAGTATTGTACCAGTTCTTAGGTTCATTACATGTGTTTTCTATTGCCATTTTGATTATTCTTGGGATTATAATGAGGTAGTTTCCCGTTGCTTTCCTCATCGCAGTCTGACAGCCGATTAAATCAATAAGTGATTGTCGCCTGTAAGTGTCTGAAGTATTGCCAAAGAAGATCCATTGCATTTTCTCCGCCATATACTCAGTGATGGCACAGCTGCTGCCCTATGACATTTGTTATTTTGCCATCCCTAATAACTGGGTTGCCACTTCCGCCATTTTCGCCGAATCGAACTTTTGTTCATCGCCTCCAATGCCGTTGTGGTCTTCATCCGTAACCCTGGACAAGGGTAATGCGATATACCCCGCAATACTGGGTCCTCGACAGAACTTTGCCACCGACTTGTGTCGGGCCCACCCCCGCGACGTGGACGCGCCTGCCGAGTATTACCTAAGTGAGTTCAGAGACGAAGACTCTGTTTCCCCTTAGGCCGGGTTAGTACTCGTGTATGAAACCACGAGCAGAGGCCTTTATCCAGAGCAGAGAGTTTTTATAACAATCAGTATAAATAACAAATTTTAGAAACATCAAACAACAATCAACTGAAATTAACAAAATCAAATGTGCAAAACTATGAAAACATCAAATAACAAGTGCAAAACTTGGAGTTACCGTAATTTTTCTACAAGTCTACACACAAACGTCTTGACTATTTACGGGATCAAAATTCTTAAATACGCTTTCAAATCAACGCAATTAAAAAATCAACTTACGTACTTATCATTGTACGTGATAAAGGCAATTATGACCTTCGTAAATCTTGGGCGACAAAATACCAGTCACCGACCCTTCGGCACTTGCCTGCAATTTCCGACTTGGCAATGACGACGCCACGGCTTTGCCCTGTAGAGAGCAATTTGGGGTGGGTCTGAGTTCAGACCGTTACGATCTGATCCAAACTCATAAAAATATGGGCGCCATGCGCTTTTTGTCCTCTCAAAAAGATAATGTCGAAAGCGCAAAAGCAAGGAATGAACAAAATCAAGTTGGAATTACAAGCAGCAGGTACAGTGACGAGTAAAACAAATTTATAAAATAAAACAATTTAATTATAAAAATCAACAGCCACAAGTCAGAAGTCGCCGAATCGTACTTAGCGTTCAAACAAGTAAACCTAACAGTGGAGATTACGATCATATATTAACAATGGTATATCTTAGTACTATTCAGATCTGAATTAGAAAAAGAAAAATATATAAGAAAAACACAAATCATACTGCCGGGACCTTGTCTCGGACACTTCGCAAACAAAACAAAAGTTAGGGTGAAGTTTTAGTTTTCTTTCTTCCTTGCCTTGGATACGTAAGTACGCAAAGAATAAATGTGTGAACTCAACCGTTCACCCGCCGCGCAATGTCAAAAAAAACAAAGGATGTACTACAATCACTCACCCCGTTCGGTCCGCAAGCTACGTTCATGGATATGACCCACCACTGGATCTGACTCGACCAATGAGAGTCCGTTCTTCAAATGTAAACAATACAACCAAAATTCTTCTTGTGTGTTGTTTTTAGTTCTCCAATCGTAAACAGTACCATTTGCTGTTATATGCCTCCAAGGATGTAGTGAAATTTATAATTCCAAAAGAGGTGAGGTCGAATTTATAGCACTGGTAATTATGCAGAATTTTGATGGATACGCATCGGATAACAAAAAAACGTAGGCGTTGATAACGTAGTCTTTTCCAAGCAAGTTTTCGAATAATGCTTTGAGCTACCAATCGCTACTAATTAATACTTCTCGGAAACTTCTCCCAAACCTGGTAATCGTTGAACCAAAAACGGTACTTGTAACGACAATATTGTCCCTGGGCTCTACCAATTTATAATCCTCAAAACTTGTGATATCGGATTAGCTAACTACTAAATCACCGGCAAAATACTATCCAAAACTACTGGCAATGCCTTCCGTAATAATCAGCTTTGATTTTCGCTAAAACCAACTCAACAAAACCCGCCTGTCGACTTTGTCTCGCATCTATTACTTATCTCTCGCTATAGGGAACTAGTGACAAGCAACACGGCACCTAGCGGAATTTTGGCGAACTTAGTTAAATGACTAGTATCGTTAATTTTACGCAATTTTGCGTATGTTGTAGTGGTGATTTTAAAAGTTTTCGACGATTACCAAAATTTTCTAATAATATACTTCGATATGAGCGCTAATCAATATTGTTCAGTGCTCCAATGTTCATCTTGGGCAAAGAAAAATCCGGAGTAAAGTTTTCATTTATTCCCCACGGCTGAAGACCCTCGTGGTAAATAAATTGGGAGTAAATTTATTGCAGAAGATTGGATGCACAATGCTACAATATTTATTTTGTTCTGCTTCGCTTCTATTAATGTTTTACCACATAGAACAACGTGCTCTTCGTTTAAAACTGTTTCGCCTTCATAAACACATCTAGATGTTTCAGCCCCTCTAAATATTTGAGATAGTCAAGAAGACTTAATCTTAATTCGTAAGATTCTGACATATCTGCAAATTTTAAAAATTAAACATAAAACCCCACGTCGAAAATAAGCGATCTAAAACTCACCTAACCGTATACGTATATTATTTAACTGCAGGAAGATGAACTACTAAACAACACTAACCGTAATTTGTCTTAAACAAAATAACAAGTTCACTTGGAAAAAGGAATGAAAAACTCGTAAAATACAACGAACACAAGCGCGGCTGTCACACGAAAGTGTTTTAACGTAGTTCATATTTTTACCCAGCGGCGCTGCGATCTTAATCTCATATCCCTATAAAAATTGCCAACCTTTTTGAATTTATATATTATGTTGGATTTCAAAAATGATTATGTACAGGAGGAGGCAAATGTATTGTAACATATTTTTAATATATGAAATGTATTAAAACCAAAATAAACCTGTTACATCAATACTTTATTTTTAATAATATTAAATTTCTACGCCACATATTGGGATTTGTTAAAGTTAATTGCAGCGATCTATTTTGAATTGTAACAGGCCCTTTAGGACAAATCCTTAAATTTGTATTTTTTATTTATTACTATGATGGCGTATACCAACGTGGATCACGTCAATTTTGCCAATTTTTCAGTTAATTTGAGATGGAATAACTAATTTTTAGTTTTTTTTCGCTAAACGAATTACAGCAGACAAGAAAATAGGACCAAGTTTAACAGAACTCATTCAACAAGAAAACAGTCCTGAAAAGGCTGAATTATTGAAAGTTTAGTCTATTTGACCAATTTCACTTTCCGTGAAAATTCATGGGGATTATACCCATACCACTTCCATGTATCCGTCATCCTTGCTGAGCCAAAATCATGAAAAAGATATGGAAATTTCAAAAATGTAATATTATTAAATAATTTTTAACACAAAAAGTGCACAAAATTTTATAAAATGCAGCATTCATTTCGTAATTGTGTGGGATACCCCTTAAAACTCGAATTCACGTCCGAGAAACTTTCTGCGTTGTTTTGATGACTCGTGCACAACAATTAATCCTTCAATCATTACATCTCTTCCTTTCTAAATATTTTTTACTGTGGCGATGAATCTCTAAATCATAGGATTTGATCACATTTAATTAAATATTAAATAGCAGGCACGCAGCATTTGAAATTTGGTAAGTTCAATTACCAACTTGAGCAAATTGGCCGATTACATGTAAGAGGGTTTGCGCTGAATTTGTAAAAATTACTTAAAAATTCAAAATAAGTTTTAAAGAACTTAGCAAAAACATTTTAATTTACCACTTTGTGACAGGGCAGGATTCCCCTATCGCACCTTTAAGTTATAATTCGAGAATTTTGCACAATATCAATATTACTTTCCCATTTACGTAGTAAAGGAAAGTATTGAATTTTGAGTTAGCATTTTTCCCATGGTCTATGAGCCCATACGAATTGTTTAAGACCAATTTTGGAATGATGTCCGGATGTGTGTGTGTGTGTGATGTGAGGTGTTCCTCGTCAACGTTTTCAGACAAACGCATGCACCGATTGAATTGAAATTTTATACACTAGTTTGAAGCAGCTGTCTGAAGAGCTGATTAGATTTTGGTTAAACACCGTCCATTTTTAACCCATTTCTTAGAAGAATGAAAATTGCTAAAGTGCATTTCCGCTTCCCGGTTGAAGATATGAGATTTAAAATCATATCAATCGAGAGAGATTATTTTTCCGCATCTTACGATACCCTACACTTGATATTTTCCTCTTAAAAATAATTATTGTTACCCTATCAAATGCAAGTAACCCCGGCAATATATTACAACCAAAACCACCAGCAAGCAGGACCGTACCTGAAAGAGACTGTGCCCGGAAACCATTACTTGCTCCAGCAACAGCAAACTAGTCAAACCAAGTCAAACTTATGATTTTCCAGCAACCTTGCAGATGCGAGGAAGACAACCGGTTGACGCAGTGCAAACATTACAAACTCAACTACAAACTCAAGAGCCAGGATGGAACCCCGTAGTCTATCGCAAAAGACAACGACAAAATGAGAGCCCAGAAGTAGCCAGAAATACGCGCAAACAAACCCAACTTAATGAATGATGGCTTAGTAAACCCGTGGCGACTTCCAATGCTTTCGAAATTCTACAGGAAAAAGAAAAAGACAAAAATGATGAGAACGTTCAGGTGGATGAGGTTGAAAAGGTACGAAAACCACCACCAATATTTATGGAAGGTGTCGAAGTAATCCAACCCCTAATAGACCTACTTAAAGAGTGCGCTCCGGACGGTCACACCATTAAATGCCTATACAATAATCAAGTAAAAGTTCAACCAAATACTCCACAAAATTACACAGACATAATAAAGGCTCTTACTGTAAAGAAAGCAGAATTCCACACCTACCAACTTAAAGAAGATCGCACCTTCCGTGTAGTACTGCGAAATTTACACCCAACTGTAGACCAAAAAATTCTTAAAGAGGAAATCGAATCTAAAGGTCACGAAGTGAAAAATATCTCATGCATAAGAGAAAGAGTTACAAAAAGGTTGCTCCCCTTGTTCACCATTGAATTGAAAACTAAACCAAACAATAAGGAAATATTTGACATCAAAAATCTATTGAATGTGATAGTCAGCGTAGAACCTCAACGCCCGAAACGTGAAGTCCCTCAATGCAGACGTTGCCAACGATTTGGTCACACACAAAAATACTGCCAGATTAGACCAAGATGCGTCAAGTGTATTGATGACCATGCAACTGCAGATTGCCCGCGCAAAGCCAGAGATGACAGAGTCCAGTGTACGAATTGTGAACAGAAACACCCAGCCAACTACAGGGGCTGCTTGGTATACAAAGATATCCAAGCAAAGGCATTTCCGACACTACGTAGAAAACAAAATAGCAACCCTCAAAGCATGCCGGTAAACAATCAACCGATACCAGATATAAGCTCCTTTCCACCCCTCCCCATCAACAGAAACCAAGTCCAACAAGGGTCGTCCTATGCTCATATGACTGCAAATGATATTCCAAATCACCAACCCCAATCAAACCTACAGCAAAATCAAAATCAAATGCCACCGATAATGTTGCAACAACAACAAAACAACCTCGAACAAATGCTAACAAAAATGATGGAGAAGATGGATAAAATGCTAGACCTCCTGATTACCATGATTGGAAAAATGTAATGGGAAGCAATGACAAATCCAAATTAACTACACTAAAAATTTCCCTATGGAACGCCAATGGCCTAGTGAACCATGGTCTGGAAGTCAAAACATTTTTAACAAACCACAACTTAGACATTATGCTAATTTCGGAAACCCACATGACCAATAAAAGTTTTATAAAAATACCTCACTTTACAATCTATCACACTCAACATCCTGATGGCACAGCGAGGGGCGGTACCGCTATAATCATTAAAAATAATATAAAACATCACGAAATTTCAAAGTCAAGCCTCAGAAATCTACAAGCTACGACGGTTGTGGTAGATGACTGGAATGGACCCCTCACGCTGTCGGCAGTATACTGTCCACCGAACATTACCATCAAAAAAGAGCAATTCGAGCTATATTTCAAATCACTCGGCCATCGCTTTATAGCTGGAGGCGACTATAATGCGAAGCACAACCATTGGGGCTCGAGGCTTATAACACCTAGAGGCAGGCAATTGTACCAATCCCTACAAACTTGTGGCCTACAGCCGCTAACATCAGGCGAACCCACTTACTGGCCCTCTGATCCAAATAAAATCCCGGATGTACTCGAGTTTTGCGTCACCAGAGGAATATCTCACAATCACCTAAAAACTGAAACATGCCTGGACCTATCATCTGACCATACTCCCATCCTAGTCACCCTTGATTCTTGTGTCCTTAAAGTTAATAAACCACCTACATTATTCAATAGATACACAAACTGGGAAAAATTCAAAAATAGCCTCTCTTGCAATATAAACCTCAACATCTCATTAAAAACGGCGCAAGAAATAGATGAAGCTGTAGAAAACCTAACGACATCAATCCAACAAGCCTCATGGAACGCTACCCCACCTGCGCCATCCATCGATAAACCAGGATATGTGCCCGCACACTTAAAAAAGAAAATAGAAGAAAAGAGAAGGCTAAGAAAACGCTGGCAATTAACCCACTCCCCAAACGACAAAACAAACTTAAACGAAGCTACGAAACAACTCAAAAAGCTGCTAAACGACTACAAAAATGAGGGAATCAAAAATTTTCTTGAAAACCTCTCAACTACTGAAGCAACCGACTATTCTTTGTGGAAAGTCACCCGTGCCACAAAAAAACACAAAAAACCGAACAACCAATTAGAAAAACCAATGGAGAGTGGGCTCGAAATAATGAGGAGAAGGCCAAAACTTTTGCTGAACACCTAGTAAGAGTGTTCCAACCTCCACCAAGAGAGATCACCCTTGAAGAAGAACACCAAATACAACAGCTTCTTGCAGCTCCACATCAAATGGACCTACCTATAAAGAAACTCAAACTGCATCAAATCAAAAACGCCATCATAAACCAAACAAAACCAAAAAAGGCTCCCGGATATGATCTGATAACGGGTAGGATTCTCCAAAACCTACCAGAAAATGGCTTCAAACTACTCAGAAACATATTTAATGCAATCCTTAGACATGGCCATTTCCCATCCCAGTGGAAGGTGGCACAGGTAATCTTAATTCAGAAACCGGAAAAGGATGCAACCGAAACGTCTTCCTACAGACCTATAAGTCTGCTACCAGTCATTTCCAAAACATTCGAAAGATTATTCCTGGAACAATTGAAAACTGTCCTTGAAGAAAACAACCTAATCCCAGACCACCAATTTAGCTTCCGACAAGGACATGGAACGGTGGAGCAGGTCCATCGAGTTACAAAAAAGATTAGAACTGACCTGGAAAGCAAGAGGTACTGCTCGGTCGCTTTTTTGGATATCTCACAGGCGTTTGACAGAGTGTGGCACGACGGCCTGATATATAAAATTAAAAAATATCTACCTCAACCTTACAGTCGACTCCTGGAATCGTACCTATCGGACAGGTACTTTATGATCAAGCTGGGGGACGCTCAGTCGGCATTGGAACCCATCCTGTCTGGTGTGCCACAGGGTAGCGTGCTTGGACCAACTCTGTATCTCGTATATACTGCAGACCTGCCGGAAACGGACAACACTGTATCAGCCACGTTCGCGGACGATACGGCCATAATGGCATCAGACCACGATCCAAACACTGCTTCCCAAAACCTGCAATTTCACCTGAAGAAGATAGAAGATTGGCTGAAGAAATGGCGTATTAAGGCCAACACTACAAAGTCGGTACACACCACATTTGCCCTCAGGAGGAGTACCTGTCCAAGCGTAGTATTGTATGATAATGTCTTACCAGAACAAGAAACAACCAAATATCTAGGTTTCCACCTCGATCGCCGACTAACTTGGGCCAAACATATTTGGTCGAAACGCGTCCAGTTGGGACTTACCCATCGTAAAATGTACTGGCTTATGGGTCGAAACTCACCTTTATCTATTGATAACAAACTATTATTATACAAAGCAATCCTGAAGCCCATATGGACGTACGGCATTCAGCTGTGGGGCTCAGCAAGCGATTCCAACATTGCAAAAATCCAGTGTTTCCAATCAAAGGTACTTCGTTGTATTTGTAATGCGCCCTGGTACATTCCAAACCATGTCATTAGCTCGGACTTAAAAATCAATAGTGTTAAGGAAGAAATCACCAACGCAAGCAAAAAATATCAAGCGAGACTCGAAGACCATCCCAATGCACTAGTGACTGACCTACTCGCCGGCCTGCAAAAGAGAAGACTCAAGCGGTATGATCCGATGGACCTGCCCAACGCAGATGAGTGCTGAAATGGAGTTACAACTGAATTATTGTAAAATGCAATGTTTATATATAAGGGAGGCCTGCCAATGGGCATGCTCTCCAATATGTCAACTTAATTAGTTATGTCAAACAATGTTGCTTATTGTCTTCGGACAGATTGTAATATAGCGTGGAGTCAAATAAAAAAAAAAAATTATTGTTAAAATGCAAAAATAAAATATGCGCTACTAAAAGAATATGGTTTGCCTTGGATAATTTTGATCTGTCAAAGTGATTTGTATTGTTTATTACTATAATTTAATATTTTAACTAATTTACTTATATAAACATATTATGTAATTAATATCAAACGAATTTTTTAATTACTTGTAAAAAAATTAATTCTGACGTTATTACGACCCTAGTTAAAATTTGATTGCATATAGACGGCGCAGCGTCTCGCAAATTTTGTTAATTTCGTATAAAAAAATTAATTCTGACGTCATTACGACCATAGTTAAAATTTGATTGTAAATAGACGGCGCGGCGTCCCGCAAATTTCTAATTTTATTTGCTAAATGACAATTTTAAAATTTTTTCAATGCAAACATGTTATTTTATTGTTAAAATGAAAAAATAAAATAAGTGCCTTAAAAACATTTGAGTTACCATGTTATAAACAACATCCAACAAATTACAAATTATATTTCGTAACTTTGATATCACAAAGTAATTTAATGTGTATTTTATCTAGTTAAAATTTTTTTTAGTTAACATATTTTTTATTAATATTTAATATAAAATGAAGTGGAATCTACTAAATGGGAAAGTAATGTGTTGTCACTTCAGATTTTTTTCTACGCCACAATGGAAATGATTAGTTTGTTGTTTGAGTTAAATTGAACTATTATTAATTCAGTAAAAAATTTCTGCGATTTTTCACTTGAAAAACTGCAAAATTGTAAGTAATACGACAAATAACTTTCATTAAAGTGCATATTTGCTGATATGGAGTGCTTGCAAGATCTTTGTTTATAGTGAAATCTCAAATTCAAAATTTTTGCTACGTAATACCATCTATTCTTTTCTTAAAAAATCGTCGTTACTTAAGCACATCAAGTACGTACTTAAGGGTCAAATTAATATCGCATAGACGCATGTTCGGGCAAAAACACTTGAAAATCCAAAAACTTGTGTTAATAAAATATATTTATTCACTAAAAGTTTCAACACTTCCGGACTTATTCGGAGTAGATCCCTTATTTTCGATCTGGCCACTGGACTATTAATAAATCTAAATCGAATTGCAGATATAGAAACACCCAATTTTACTAAATATTTTAATTAGAACTTCTTCTATAGCCAATCTCGTCGATCCCTCCAGGTCTTACCCCCGTGGAGGGGAGGGTTAAGGTCATGCAGTAACGAAGAGCAGCGTTATTGAAATTTATCACCAGCGGTTACCCACCCAAATGCATACCGCTGTAGTCCATCTTTTTAAGTATGCAGAGGTCGAACCGCAATGGTGATTGGTTAATATTTAAATACAGCAAATTTGATTTGCCGTTCGATGCCGCACATCTGCATACTAAGAAAGAATGGACTATTGTAATCCTGCTTGATGTTTTGCAATCTAAGAACCCGTACATACTTTTGCATTGCTCTACATCGTTTGTAACAGTCGTTTGTTACTGTCCTCCGAGGTGAGCCGTGAAGAGCTGAACCTTTATTGTTTCTTAATTAACAGTCGTTAATTACGGTGTTTTGTTTTACGTTTTGCTATTCGGTTTTTAATCATATTTAATATGGTTTTGTGAAACAAAACAATTTACTTATATGTATTTTCATATCTTGATTTTTAACTTTAACATCACGTCGCGTCGGTAAAAGGCGCTACATACCTACTTATCACCATTATCGAATAGAAATTGTCGATAAGCAATATGACAGTTCCCTTTATAAGGAACTAGTAAAAATCAAGGAACCGAGTTTCTGCCTAGAAACAAAGAGGTCGGCAACAACAACGGCCAGTAATTTTTTGTGCTCCAGGAAAATAATTATTTTCATTGGTAATTTCAATGTTTTTTTTGCGATCGAAATTTTGAAGAAGTGCAATAAGTAGTTGCACCGGTCGTGAAGGTGTTTTGGGCGCAAAACTATTATGATAGATAATCGAAAAATCGGATCGAAATGGAATGCAGGGCAGGTCCGCCATTTGGTGAAAATTTTCCACGAGGCATCTAAGTTTCCATTTGTATCACGAGGATCTGTGGGATTTAGAAGAATGAGCCGCCGTAGTTCCAACATAATCATCCGCAATAAACCGGGACGAAAATTTGACGTCGCCGCAATTTCGAGATTATCCATCCACCACATGTGCGAAATTTGTCAGTCGAGAAAATCAATCACGAGTACAATTTATCAATCGAACAAAGCTAATTGGTGACAACAGAGTTTTTATATTATTTATTACAAACGTCAATCTTTTGAAAATATTTATTTTGGTTTCGACCCATAAAGTGTGTTCCTTTCAATTATATTTTTCAGCCGTTATTTTCGAGGAATGTAGATGAATTCCGACCCATTTTGGTTAGTACCAGTTCGATCGAACAGTCCGGAACCTACGTTACAAATACACAAAATCGTAAGTGATTGAAAATTACTCACAACATGAGGTTAGAACCAACCACTTTCAAGTCAAAAGTCAACCATTTTCAACTCAAAAGTTAACAATTTTTGAGTCAATAATTAACCGTTTGATAATAAAATTTTAATAAAAAATCTTGCTTACCGACATCGAGACTCGTGGAGTTTCAACACCACAATTAGTGAATTTTTGTACCTGTTCAAATATTTTAATTGTTCCATTATTTCAATTATTGTCACCGTTAATATTTTTCGAACTGTTCACAATAAAAGAGAATTTTGTCAAATCGTAAGTAGTATTTATTGGTCTTAAGTGTGTACTCGAAGTTTTATTTTATTTATGTTTTTAATTACGATACGAAGTAAGAATGTTAAGATTTACTCCGACGTTTTCGCTTCATATCTGGCGCCTAGCAATACCGTTATCGAAAGTAAGGCTGCCTCCATTTATATAAAAGTATTCACGATAGTTGCAAAACAACCCGGTTCTCCTGCAGTGGCTAATCCCTATGAGCTAAGCCGTCATGTTAATTACATCCACAGACAAGCAAAGCGGCGCAAGAGCGGAAATGTAACGGTTTTCGCAATTCTCACACGTTGTTCTGTAAACTTAATACTATATTTAAAATTTCTGTATTTATATTTTTAAATAAATTGTTGAGCGAAGGAATCAATGAAAGACGGTTTTGATTGTAGCAATCCGCATTAAGTTTAATTAATTATTTATATACCGACCACGGAAATTGTAATAAGTAAAGCTGAATTTCTGAATATACAAGTTAAACCATGATACTTATAAATTAGGTTATAAAATTTATTCATTAGAAGGATTAATTTGTCCATAATCATTTAAGATATATTAAGCTAAAATAATAATAAGCAATTATACTTAATGGAGATTCAAATTAAAGTTAATTTGAATCTCCATCTAAAATACTTTGGTACGCCTATGTGAGAATTCGGGTAATAAATTTAACAAGGGATGCTTGTAAAACATTAATAAAAATCTTTCCCACGTCAAATGGCAAAATATTCACAATAGATTTCCGCCTAGGTGGCCCAAAGTAATTTCAAGAAATTAGACAAAGAGATAAAAGAATACATAGTTTTCAACCATCGTTCCAGACAAAAGTCAATAAATGATATTATCTTATCCCGTGAATGTAGAAAAATTCTCAATAGAAGAATAGCAAATACAGAAATTTAAAAGCAACGGTCAATTAGAACCAGACAAAGAATGACATTTATTGCAAATTATGTTCCATCCTAAACATGGAAACAATGAAATCCAAAGCTTTTAAGTGGGCAGGTGCAACTCCCTTTGTTAAAAATAAGATGGCGTAAAATTGATAAACATATTAGGTGGTCTAAAAGTACACCCCGCTCGAAAATACAATTAGCCCCTAACCACCATTTCAAAGAGGAGGATTTCATATGTTAAACTATCAATCCAACCCCCACTCACCTGAAAGAATATTGTTTCAAATTCAATAAATAGGGACGTAAGATCAAAAATTGTCAGTTCCACTAGAAGGAGTCTTCTAGGAAAGTCTTCTATTAACTAATTGAAAGAACCGTTCGGGAGTTCATAAAATCGTTCATCTATTCAAGTAATTCGACTTTTTTTGAGTTTTAACTCAATTAAGTCAATTATCAACTTAGTGTTAATTCGAGCTAACTATTAAACTTAGCTCCTTTTTAGAAGTGCTCATAATTTTTATTAAACTAAATTTGTTTTAAAGTGTTTAAATAAATTATTCGCGAGTTCGGTAATTTATAAATAAATTAAAGTTCAAATAAATATCTAATCAAGTAATCTTCGAATCCAAAGGGCCAATAAATCTGTCCAAGGAAGGACCAAGGAACATAAATAAAGGTACATGTCATAAAATTCACCTACTCAGTAAATTCGTAACAAGATTAATTTTTATTCTACTGTCTCTCGTCAAATACCAATCTCAATTACTTAATTAAATTAGTTCTATTTTATTAACGTTACCTATGTTTGTAGAAGCAATTGTTTTGTTCTTTTTTCATTTTTTTGATTATTGTTTAATATTATTTAATAAACCATTTATTTTTAAAATTAAAATCTTTTATTATAAACATTTCGTGTTTATATGGTAGTAAAGGTTGTCTGTCACAAATATCCTGCGTCTTTGAGGAACCAGCCGCATTACCACGTTTACCAAAAATAAGTTAGCGATTGAGGAAGTAAGTAGTCTGGAGTTTTGGGTTATCGACTCGCTATCAAATTCCATTTGATAGAAAATAGACGATCCTGGTGGCAGCGTTAATTAAAAGAAGGCCAGTTTGGTACAATTGGTGGTTAAGCGGCAGAACAAATTGTTAACCATTGGCGACGCTAGTACATGATTGTCCAACATTTCGGGCATTTTTTTCGTCAATTTATTTGAATATATGCCCGAAACATTGGACAATAATTAAAACAGTATTTCATTGACCCTCCGCTCAACAATTTATTTAATAATATTAAAATGAAGGATCAATAAACTAATAACCACATTTCTTTATTTAGCTAACATTTTTCCTTACGACTAGAAAGATAAAATCGATATCAGCATACAAATTAATCATTCTCTAATCTATCTCTAGTTTCTTAAAAGATCCTTCGACACCAAAAATAGTATTTACAGTTTCTGGTTTTCCAAGTCTCTTATTTTCGTCAACCAGCTGTTGCTGCTCAATTATAAAGAAATCTGCATGCTCTTTTAATTTTTTTTTCATTTTTTCTAAAATTCAATTTCAGCATTTTTTTAATATGTTAAGAATATTAATATACTTCATTACGCCCTATTATTTATTGCTTATACTTTATGCAAAACAGCCAAGTACAATAACACTAATAATGACGGTGTAAAGAAGTAATGATGGAGTAAATGTGAATGAAGTGCAGTAATGAAGTAATATTGTGTTGACAAGGTGCCTATAACACGGCATAAATAAAACTATTATTACCATGTAACGTTGAAATAGAATCACCAGTTCCTCCTAAATCTTTTGGCAAACACTTTTGAGGAATAAATTTAGTTAAAGTGTCAATCGAATCATGTAAGTGTAACTAAAATGAAATAAGTTATTACAAATCTAGATTTTTGGAAAGAATTGAAACAGAGTTTTTTGTGAAGATGAAACATAATATCTCCTTCTGTTCCTTCATATTGTTCGCTTAATGAACATTGTGACTCTTTTTTCAATATTTCGGATGAATCAGTAGGGAAACATTTCAATTCTACACACTGGAGTTTACCTCATTATGGGAAAGTTACGTGTACATACCACATCCAATAAACTTTGTTTCATGAAGGGCTTCATTAAAGCCATCAACTTATCCATAAATGGAACAATATTAACAAAATGCAATCCCTTCAAACGAACAGGCATTCCTTCCTAAAATAAGAAATCACTTACACCCGCATATATTGAGTAGATTCGTATTTTGAATGTCATTGTACCTACTGGATAAATCCGAAATTCTGTACCTGTAAATAGTAGAAAAACTTTTTCATTCCTAACAAACTGAATTTCGTCATGAAAGAAAACGGGATTTGATCTATATCAAATACAAGTAGAAATCCTTTTTCAGTACCATTTTGCCTTAATCCTAGCATCATGACCATATCGAATATTTTAACTTGATCATTAAAATTAAACTTGCTTGACTCTAATTCAATTACCTTTGCGTAGATCACTCTATAATTATCATGGGTAAGTTTAGGCAAATAAGTGTACAAACTAAAATAAAGCAGTATTTAACATTAGGAAGCATTGGGGTATATGAAACGATACTAATTTGCATACTAAATTGTATCCAATTTAGTTTATGCAGTGTGTATTGCGTTCTACGTAGAATTTAATACAATTTAGTATGAAAATTAGTACCATGTTATACGTGTTTTAAGGTCTTGTAGCTTACCAAACATTAAATATTGCATTTGGCATTGTGCTAATATCTCGATTACCAAAAAATTCTGGGCAGTGAGTTTTAAGCGTAAAAAATACATCGATTGTTTTCTTGGCAAGTTGGATACTTGAGAAGCAGCTTTGTAAAAATAATATTAACTGGAAATCTGAAAAACGCTTGCATTTAATTTTTATTGATTATAATCAAGTTACTGACCTGAAATTGGAGGCAAATGAGATTGACTTTTCACCCACTGTTGCAAAAGTTGCACATCTCGTTTTTTCAAGTCCTTGTTTTTTTTGTATTCAGTTTCAATATTTGCAAAATTTTCTGACATGATTTAATCAGATTAGAATGCAACATGCAACTAAGACTAACTGCAAATTTATATTTCTTATATGTCACTAACTGGTCCTAAATTGCAACTAAACGTGTTTTTCTAAATTACTGTATAATGAAGGAGTACTATTTATATAACAAAATCAATCGGCCACTAACGCCAAACATACTTTTATATACGAAATTTTGTTTTTACTGTTTATATCTTTTTATAATAAAATGAAAGAGATATTCTAAATATTATTTTGCAAAACATGTATTATATTATATACAATTATAATACAGTTCAACGGTAATCAGTACTGATTTATGAATTTATTATGTAACCCAAGGAAACAGATATAAAAACATAAGTATTTTTTACTTTTATATTCTTAAACAGATAAAAATTTTGAAGTTATACAGTTTTTATTTAAAAATATATTTTGAGAAGCTAAAATAAATTACTGATAAAGAAGTACCTACTTGCATGTTTCTTTCTTACTTTTTAGAAAACAACGCGGTTTGACCACTGAAAAAAATTTGAACACCAAAATTACAAAATTTGTACAATATTAAATTTTCAGATAAATTGTAAACAACCCTAAAATGTGTAGGAAGGTTGTAAAAATTGCAGACAAGGTTTGCAAACAATCTCAGACAATTTATTATAATACCTGTTAGAAAAAAATTATAGAGTAGTTAACCGCCGGAAAAATTAAAAACGTATTTTATAGTGAGAAATTAGTATGAAAACACAACACGAAAAAAATATTATGAACGAATAATACAAATAATATTAATCATTTAATTAACCCAATTTCTTAAAATCCTTTTGTAAATTATTTTGGCATAGAATCTATGAGATTTTGATGAATTTCTAATATAATTTTCGCCCATATTCTATTAACCATCTGTCGGAATAAGAGCAAATGCAAGCTTTTCTGCGACATGATTCAGTATCCGGGTCACAAAATATCCGCAGAAAGATTCGAAAAAGATGAAAGATTGATCAGAGCAATCGTGGATAAGCCTACACCAACCAATTTAAAGGAAGTACGGGCAATCATTGGGATGGTAAATTATTATGCCCGCTTCATTGCAAATTTGTCGAAAAGATTAAAACGACTGTATAGATTATGTGAGAAGAACGCCCAGTTTAAATAGACGGAAGATTTTGATGAAGCGTTTGGATGGGCAAAGAAGGAAATTACATTGGATCCGGTGTTGGTTCATTATGATTCAAAGTTTCCATTACGAGAGGGATTGGGCGGTATTATCCCACATAATGCCCGATAGGTAAGAGATACCAATAGGTTTCGTTTCTCGAGTACTATCAAGAGCGGAATAGAACAGAAGCAATGATCCAAATGGAAGCGTTAAGCATTGTGTGGGAGTGAAGAAGTTCTTCTAGTGTCTGGAAAGAAGGAAATTTTAGATCATGAACGACCATAAACCTTCAGAAGCATTATTTAGAGAACACAGAAGTTTACTGCAGATAGCAGCGTGACGATTACAAAGGTGGTCTCTTTTCTTGGCGAATTTTGATACCTCCTTTAAATTTATTAATGGGAAATTTAACATGCAAGCCGACTGTTTATCGAGATTACCACTGCTGAGTTCTAGAAAGGAGGAGAGTGAATATGATTATTTAGATTTTATGTAAAACATAGTGCTAATTGATCTGAATCGAATAAGGTCGGCAGCCAGGAAAGATTCGGAATTGGGAGCAATTTTTAATTATATAAGAATTGGGTCTCCAAAGAGAAGTGACAACGAACTGTTGAAAGTATATTTTTAATAAAATCGGAACTGCCAGTTGAGAAAGATGTGATCATGTGGGGATATAGGGTGTTGGTACTAAATTGCTTACAATACAACTGTTGAACGAACTTCACAACACACACAACGGGATCTCCAAAACGAAAGCCAATGCAAGACCGTATTTTTGGCGGCCATCATTAGATACAGAAATTGAGAAATTTATAAATTTGTCCTAGGTCTGTTTGTTATTAAGACCGAAGCTAGTTAAAGCAAAAGTAATTCCCACTATGAAAGCAACATATTTTGTGAACGAGTTCATGCGGATTATTTGGAAATAAAATTATTGTAATCACTTTAGACAGTGGAAATATCTAGAGAATGCTTTGCTATGGGTTTGACCTAGCGGAAACATTGATTACAGATAATGAAAACACCAAAAAATTTGCGAAATTTATCAACGATAATGGCATAAAATACCTAACGTTTCCTCGGTGTCATCCAGCTACAAATGGGTTTGCAGAAAATAGTGTTGAAAGTTTCAAACATGGTTTGTTTAATTTAAAATTAAACAGGTTCTTTGTTGGTTGGTTGGTTTGTCGTTTGCAACCATCCTGTATATAAAGTAAATTAAGCAAGAACGCATAATTGTAACAAATATACTTAAAAAGTGCTAATAAAGCAAAAATGCCCTCATCGCACGTTTAGTAGGTAAAATTAAATTTATACATGTAATTCATTGAACTTGAATTCATCGTCATCATCAGGTCAATAACTTTAATTTAAACTATACCATTAAAATGTGATAATTTAGCAATTAAGTTTTGTAAAAATAGTGTATTTAAAAATTAATAAAATTAGTATCATTTGAACCTACAATTTGAGTGTTACTCATACAACGAAGTAGCAAGAAAGAGTGTTATGGACTTAAGTCTAATCCATGAACCTTTGTGAGACTGCAAGGAATAACATCTCTTATCTTCTAATTTCGACATGGTCCTTCGAACCTTAAGAAGATAAACCAGCAACAGCAACAACAATTACAACGGTCCAAACAAGAGATCAAACAGCAACACAAACAAATACAACGGTCCAAACAAGAGATAAAACAGCAACACAATCAAAATACAAAGGGTCCACAGCGACGCCACAAGCAAACAACGGTCCAATACAAAGGTCCAAACAATCAACAAACAAGGGTCCACAGCGACGCCACAAATACAACGGTCCAAACAAGAGATCATACAATCAAAATACAAGGGTCCACAGCGACGCCAAACAAGGGTCAAGAAGACGCCACAATACAACGGTCCAAACAAGAGACCAAACAATCAACAAAATACAAGGGTCCACAGCAATAAAAATTTGAATTCAATTTTGATTTGTTATAATTAAATTACTCACCTGAAATTGGAGGCAAATGTGGTTAACTTAGCACCCATTCATGTAAAAGTTGCACATCGCTTTTCTTCAAATCATTGTTCTTTTGGTATTCCTCTTCAACATTTGCAAATTGTTTAGACATGGTACAATCAGATTTGGATATAAAGCTCAACTAAGACTAGCGGAAAATTTGTAATATTTCTTATATATCACTACACCTTTTCCACTTTTATTTGAGAAAGCATTAATTGTAATTCAGATTAGTAACTTGTATTTGAGAAACCGTCAATTGAAATTCAGATTAGACAGTTGAATTTGAGAAACTGTCAATTTACATTCAGATTAGTCAATTGTATTTGAGAAAGCGTCAAGTTACATTCAGATTAGTCAATTGAAATTGAGATTAGTCAATCGTAATTTAGATTAGTTGACTATAATGTCAGCAAGCGTAAAGGTTATTCAAAATTGTGAATATTTTTTAGTTTGGAATAAATGAATGAACCAATCAGAGATGAGTTATAGCGATCAGACGGACAATATTCGTGTATTATTTCCATCAGTATGCTTCTTATACCGTTTACTTACCTCTAGGAACAGTTTCAATTGAAATTCAGATTTGTCAATTCTATTTCAGAAAACGTCAATGTAATTCTGATCACTCAATTTGTAACGAATTATTTCTTCTCGCAGTTCGTTACTAATTTTTCAATACCCTGTATGATTCTCAAAATTAATTCTAGATAGACACTATCTGAATTTTGATATCGAGTCAATATTCTCGTTTTCAACACCGAGGTCACGGTTGATTTTTGCGTTCTATTGACTAGAATTTAGTTGCTAATAATAGTAGATTATTATTTGATTTATGCATCACCAAGCGACCTTTCGTTTATCGGATCTATCGTGTTTTTGAGAATCGTAAGTAAAATTAATCTTTACGCCTTCGTAACTTCTTATATTGTTTCGTATCAGGTGGAAATCTTTGACCGCCATTTTTCCAACCTTTCGGCAAGGAACTTATTTACCACTGTTTTACAACCAGTAATTAACTGTATTGGAGCTTTATTTTGCCACCAAATTTTAACGTTCGAGCTTACCATCATCCATCTGCCGATAATATTCCATCCGAGGTGTTTTGGATTGTAAAGCCGGACAATTACATTAAGCAGCCAATTATCGTTCAACCATCGTCATCGGTTTATGATATATCAGTTGTTAGCAGCATAGGGTGGCAAGGCAGAAACGCTTCTTTGTTTCAGTATTAATTGGCTACCTTACTCAACGTCAGGACTGTGGACTGCGTTCGCTCGGAACAGGGTACCGGTATCAGGTTAGTAGTGTACTGGTTTACTTTTTTGATTGTTGGTGAGTGTGTTAAGCCAAATCTCTTCTCAGTGGATCATATTTGCGTGATCACAAGTGAAGCGGTTTTGCTGACCCATCTCTATAGCTGTTTGTATTTGAGACAACTTGTAATTTTATGCCTGATACTTTGAGTATATCTGTATCGTTGGAAGACCTGTTACGTGTTACAATTTTTACCTAATAATTTTGTTATTGTTAATAGTTGGATTAATTGTAATTATACTTGTTACCCTGACTTTTGACTATTATTTCACTCACAACCCTTGCCTCCGACGTGCTGAGAGCTAGTATCAACATCTACGGGTACGTCTGCAAAAATTATTACTGTTGAGTTTTTGCTCAGCAGATGTACAGCCTTCCTTTTACCAAGCCGATACAAAAGGAAAGAAGAGGAAAGGTTGACATTGGCGCCCAACGTGGGGCGTACATTTTGAACTCGGGGGTGAATTGTACTGTCGTTCAGGACTCCACGATACAGAGAAGGCTTTAGGAATTTTACTGCGTTGGTTGAACGAAAACATTATTTTTTTGCATTAGTGGATAGAGTTGCATTTTTCTTTTCAAAGTATTTTGATATTCTAAAGTTGTTTAGAGTAGTTATTGGCATTCATTTGATTAATTGCAAATTGGCAAAATTTTTGGTTAATTGTAGAATTAAACAATTTAAAGATATTTTATCCTTGGTAAACAGTTCCTTACCGAAATTTGCAGTTGTTCGCTGCTACGTTTTTTTGCATTAGTGCTATAAAATTATAAATTCAAATGTCGAATATAAAGAGCTATGTTAGTTCGCTAACTAGTGAAGAAGTGTTAGTTGAATTATTATTTCGTTTAGATGATCCGACAACAATTCCGGCCCATAAAGCTTCGCGAAAAAGTATATTAAAGAAACTTATGCGTGATGAAAGTTTTACTTCCCGCCTAGCTGTTCATAAGTACAATCCATCAGATTTACCTACTGAATTGACTTTGTGTAAACAAGCATTATCTGATATTGAAAATGAAATAGAATCATTAGAGATAAAAATTGATGCTACTATATTAGACACAGTTACGCATCGTCTTGCCCATTATAATAATCGTCTAGATATAATGGAGGGTGCGGGATTTAAAGATACGGAGAGGGGTAGTTTGTTAGAGATTTCGAAAACTTTGAGGAATCGCCTCGAGATTTTGATTACTCGCGCGGAAGCTGTTAGCGACGATGATGAAATTGTTCCACCAGCGGAAGAAAATCCTTCAGAGGATGTGTCTCCAATTCATTCAAAATTTTCTCCTCAAAGAAAATCTACATTGATATCAACCTCGGATTTGTCGGAAATTCTTTCGAAACTTTCAATTAACAAAGGGTCTGAGTACGTTGCAGTACATAAATGGAATTTGACATTTGATGGCACAGGTGATTACGCGCAAGTATTTAATTTTGTGGAAAGAGCCCAAGAACTTTCTCATTCAAGGGGAGTTAGTAAACAGGAATTATTTGACAAAGCTGTTGAATTTTTTTCAGGGGAAGCTTTAACTTGGTATCGTACTTTGGGTTCTAGCGTTACTAATTGGGATCAATTATTAGATGCTCTTAAAATTAGATTTTTATCCCTAGATTTTAGTAGAGAATATATTGAGCAGGTACGTTCTCATAAACAAGCTCCTGGTGAATCTGTATGTGGGTACATTGAAAGTATGTTCGCAAAATTTAAAAGAGTTACACCTACTCCTTCAGAGGAAGAACAACTTTGGGTGGTTAGAAGAAATATGTTACCATCTATTTCTTTAGCTATGGGAACCATTCCCATTAAAAATAGAGAAGATTTTGTGAAAGCCGCTCAGTCTGCTGAGAGGTTAATAAAATGGACTAGTCCTGTAGAAGCGTCTACTTCTGTTTTAACGACTGTACCTTCAGATAGACCACCTTCAGTCAATACCAGTTTACCTCCACGAAAACCCTTGATTTGTTGGAATTGTTCCGAGAGAGGACATTCGTATCGTTTATGTCCTAAGCCTTTAACGAGTTTTTGTTTTATTTGCGGATGTAAAGGCGTCACTGCGTTAACTTGCCGTAAGAACCATTCAAAAAACGGAAAAGGGCAAAGCGGAGCCTCTGCTCGCCGCTTACCTTAAGTATACGAGCAGATAGATTAGGTTGGAAGGATTGGTTGGTGAAAGTTACAGCTTTTTGCGGATCTACCACCAATACCTCAGCATTATTTGCTCACCCTACTTTTGACCAACGACCTTATGTTAGAATAAGTATAGGAAAAGTGCAATTATCTGCATTATTAGATTCTGGTGCTAGTGTGTCCATTCTTGGAACTGAAGGCCACTATTTAATAGATTTACTAGATTTAAAGTTAGTACGTAATGGAAGTTTGTCATTGCGGTCTGCTGACGGGACTTCGCAAGATATTGTGGGATCAGTTGTGTTACCCATTTCGATTTGTGAAGTAGTCCGACCGTTAAATGTTTTAGTTTGCAAATCTATTCGTACATCCTTAACTTTGGGTATAGATTTCTGTAAATTGTTTGGTGTTAGAGCAGATTTTACTCAAGATCAATTTTTTGTTAATGAAGTTCATTCAGTGGATTCAATTCGAGCAGCGAATGATCTAGATCTTGAACAACAAGTTGCACTTTCCGCCATAAAAGAAAAATTTCAACTTCTTTCACATGATAGGTTAACTAGAACTCATAAAGTTACTCATGATATTGATACTGGAGATGCAAAACCTATAAAGCAACGGTTTTATCCTCTTTCTCCCGCTATGCGCAAAATAGCTCATGCTGAATTAGACCAGATGCTCGCGTTGGATATCGTGCGTCCGAGTAACTCAGCGTGGTCTTCTCCTATGTTATTGGTTAAGAAGAAAGACAATTCTTACCGTTTGTGTTTTGACGGCCGCAAACTTAATCAAATAACTCGGAAGGATGCGTATCCTTTGCCGCGACTAGATGATATTTTGACTCGGTTACAGGATGCTCGCTATTTAACGTCGATAGATCTTAAAAAGGCCTTCTGGCAAATACCTTTAACTCCTTCGTCTTATGAAAAAACAGCTTTCACCGTTCCTGGACGTGGTCTTTTTCATTATGTAGTTACTCCTTTTGGAATATCAAATGCTCCCATTACACAGCAACGTTTAATGGATAACATTTTCGGACCTCTTATAGGCGAGAAAATATTTGTTTATTTGGATGATATCATAGTGATATCTAGTACTTTTAAAGAGCATATTGATCTACTTGAACAAGTTTACGAACGGTTACTAGACGCCAACCTGACTATTAACATGGATAAGTGTGAATTTTGTCGGTCCAGCTTAACGTACCTTGGACATGTTATTGACAAAAACGGTTTGCATACTGATCCTGCGAAAACTCAAGCCATAACGGCAATAACTAAACCAACTACTACAACAGGTATTAAGCGTTTTTTAGGTATGATAGGATGGTTTAGACGTTTCATTCCAAATTTTTCAACCCTTTCTGCGCCTATTACGGAATTACTTAAAGGTCGTGGTAAACGTCAATCTATCACATGGACTCAATGCGCTGAAGAGTCATTTGAAAATCTGAAGAAACTTTTGATTTCTGCTCCGATTTTAGCTAGTCCCGATTTTAGTAAACCGTTCTATATACAGTGTGATTCCTCGAATTTTGGCTTGGGTAGTATGTTAAGTCAAGGGGAGGGTGAAGAAGAGAGAGCCATTGCATATGCGTCAAGAACTTTAAATAAGGCAGAACGTAATTATTCAGTCACCGAACGAGAGTGCTTAGCAGTAATTTTTGGCATAGAAAAATTCAGACCTTACGTGGAGGGTACTGAATTTACCGTCGTGACGGACCACTACAGTCTTTTGTGGTTATTATCGATGAAAGATCCTGCCAATAGATTAGCTCGCTGGAGTGTACGTTTGTCGCAGTACTCATTTAATATCAAACATAGGAAGGGTCATCTAAATGTTTTACCGGATGCATTATCTCGTGCACCTTTGGAAGTTTCGTCTCTTGACTTGTCCGCGGACGATTTGGATGCGTGGTATCGTCGCATGTTAGTTAAGGTTGCTGAAGCTCCTGTCAGTTATCCTGACTGGCGTATAGAATCGGGATTATTGTACAAACTCATTACTAATCAACATAACATTACTTCCAATTTGGTGGAGTGGAAACAAGTAGTTCCAAAGTCGCGTCGGATTGATATTTTTAAAAAATGTCATGATGATCCGACTTCTGCTCATTTGGGAACTCTCAAAACCTTTAATAAAATTAGTGAGTTGTACTACTGGCCTAGGATGCGTGCGGACGTGGCGAGATATGTGAGGCGGTGCTCCGTGTGCTTGTCGTCCAAGGCTTGTCAAGGAGGGCGTTACGGTCTTATGGGCAAAGAAAAAAAAGTACGGTTTCCCTTCCAGTGCATATCGGTGGACTTGATGGGTCCTTTTCCGCGTTCAGCTAAGGGGAATACTATGCTTTTGGTGGTATGCGATTGGTTTACTAAGTTTGTATTAGTACAACCATTGCGTAAAGCGACGTCTCGAGCTATTTGTGATTTTCTCGAAAATCAAGTATTTTTGATGTTTGGTACTCCACAAATTTGCCATGTGGATAATGGTCCACAATTTATTAGTCATGAATTTCGTAAACTTATGAGTGAGTATAATGTTAATCATCTTTTTTATAACGCCTTATATCATCCCCAGGTCAATTTTGTAGAGCGTGTCAATAGGGTTATCGGTACCGCTATGCGTTCTTATGTTAGGGACGATCACAGGACTTGGGATATAGAAATTCATAAAATCGCTCATGCTATTAGATCTGCCACTCACGATGTTACAGGGTTTACGCCATCTTTTCTTAATCTCGGGCGTACCGTGCCTAGTAAGGGAGATTATTACGGTCGTATTATGGATTTAAGGGAGGAGGAATTAACCTTAGAAAGTCGTGAACGAGTCGCTAGTGAAATGAATCGGTTAAGTGAACTTTTTGTTGATGTTACTAAACGCTTAAAAGACGCGTACCAGAAAAATGCTTCCCATTACAATCTTAGAAAGCGTACTTTACATTTTAATGTAGGAGATGTAGTCTGGCGTCGTAACTTTGCTCTGTCTAATGCTAGTAAGCATTTTTGTAGTAAATTGGCACCTAAGTACATCAAAAGCCGTGTTCGTGAAGTTACCGGTCCGTTGACCTACCGTCTTGTGAATGAGCGTGGTAGAGATGTGGGAGTATATCACATTAAAGATCTTAAGCAACATCCCCCAGTAGATATTCCGTTAGAACCTGACGATCAGGTTATAGGAAGATAGTAGTGGTGGAGTAAATAATAGCAATTGGTCCATGAGTCATGTCATTAGACTCATACTTTCCTTGGAGTCTACAAGTCCCCGACTCATTTTGTTTTTTTATTCTTGTTTTTTTATTCACAGCTGTGAATGTTAACATCGAAAGTTTGCAGTTGTAACATCAGAGATTTTTTTCTCACGTATTTTTTAAATCCGTTGCCGATACAACATTTGGAGTCCCTTTGTTGGTCAATTTTGATCAAATTCAAATTAGTTTTGAAATTATTATTTTTTTGTTTATTGGTTTCTAAGACAAAAGGACTTTGAGTGCCTTTTCCTGAGACAAAACCTTACTGCTGAGTGAATGTTTTTTTATTCGCTTCCGAGCCGTGAAATGGGTCCTATGTGGTCCATTTTTTTAGATACGAGTTAGTAGTAGACTACCGTATAGTTAATTTTTTTGTGAAAACAGGTCCTATGTGGTGCTGTTTCTAACCGTTGAAAATCCTGGGCTATGTTTGGAGCTAGTAGGAGGTTTCAAGATTTTTTGTAGACTGTACTAAGCGTTACGCGCTCAGTCATTAAAGATTCTCACATTTATGTGGATATAAGGGTAACGTTTCGTTATTAGCAGAATTCTTAATTTTATTATTATTTTTATTATTTAGTTTTGGGTCATTTTGAGGGTCCTAGTTTTTTTATTTTTATCCAATGTTGTAGAAGTGCGTTATTTTTTTAAAAACACTCCAAGTTAAATTAGAACATATTATGTAACTAATAAGATTGCAGGTATCCGGCTATCATTTTCACCTATGAAATGATGTAGGGAGGGGGCAATGTAACGAATTATTTCTTCTCGCAGTTCGTTACTAATTTTTCAATACCCTGTATGATTCTCAAAATTAATTCTAGATAGACACTATCTGAATTTTGATATCGAGTCAATATTCTCGTTTTCAACACCGAGGTCACGGTTGATTTTTGCGTTCTATTGACTAGAATTTAGTTGCTAATAATAGTAGATTATTATTTGATTTATGCATCACCAAGCGACCTTTCGTTTATCGGATCTATCGTGTTTTTGAGAATCGTAAGTAAAATTAATCTTTACGCCTTCGTAACTTCTTATATTGTTTCGTATCAGGTGGAAATCTTTGACCGCCATTTTTCCAACCTTTCGGCAAGGAACTTATTTACCACTGTTTTACAACCAGTAATTAACTGTATTGGAGCTTTATTTTGCCACCAAATTTTAACGTTCGAGCTTACCATCATCCATCTGCCGATAATATTCCATCCGAGGTGTTTTGGATTGTAAAGCCGGACAATTACATTAAGCAGCCAATTATCGTTCAACCATCGTCATCGGTTTATGATATATCAGTTGTTAGCAGCATAGGGTGGCAAGGCAGAAACGCTTCTTTGTTTCAGTATTAATTGGCTACCTTACTCAACGTCAGGACTGTGGACTGCGTTCGCTCGGAACAGGGTACCGGTATCAGGTTAGTAGTGTACTGGTTTACTTTTTTGATTGTTGGTGAGTGTGTTAAGCCAAATCTCTTCTCAGTGGATCATATTTGCGTGATCACAAGTGAAGCGGTTTTGCTGACCCATCTCTATAGCTGTTTGTATTTGAGACAACTTGTAATTTTATGCCTGATACTTTGAGTATATCTGTATCGTTGGAAGACCTGTTACGTGTTACAATTTTTACCTAATAATTTTGTTATTGTTAATAGTTGGATTAATTGTAATTATACTTGTTACCCTGACTTTTGACTATTATTTCACTCACAACCCTTGCCTCCGACGTGCTGAGAGCTAGTATCAACATCTACGGGTACGTCTGCAAAAATTATTACTGTTGAGTTTTTGCTCAGCAGATGTACAGCCTTCCTTTTACCAAGCCGATACAAAAGGAAAGAAGAGGAAAGGTTGACAAATTGAATTTCAGAAAATGATTATTCAAATTCAGATTGTCAATTGTATTTGAGAAAACGCCAATTGTAATTCAGTTTAGTTAAGTTTATTTCAGAATGCGTTAATTGTAATTCGGAAAGGGTTGCTTGTAATTCAGAAAAATTGTATTATAAGTTTTAAAAAATACGCAAAAGTACAGATATTTAAACAATTAAATTAGAACATTTTTGTTGTTTCATACCAAGTTTCTACCTCTAACAAATAATAAATAAAAATTGAAAGAATACATTAACATAAGTATAAGATTGTATCAACAAATATTTTTCAAAAAGGTCCAGGTCAGAAAATAATTTTGACATGCTTACAGTACAGTAAATATAAATTTCACACTATTAATTCACTAATCACATAACTTCCAAATAATTTTTAATCTATATCTAGCTTTTTAAAAGAACCTTCAACGCCGAAAATATCATTTACGCTTTTAGGTTTACCAACTCTTCGAGATTCGTCAGTAACTTCAAGCTCTTCTTTAGCAAAGTAGTCCTTGTTCTTTCGTAGCCTTTGCTTCATTTTTTCTAAAAATATAAGTTTTCAAAATAAATAATGGTATATCATTTACATCTTAGGTGGAAAATGCTACATTTCAGCTGTATTCACAATTATTTAGTTTTAAAGGGCAATTAGCAAATAAATAATGATTCACTGCGATCAATCAACAGTGTCGTGGTTATTAAGTCAATAACATAACCTAAAATCAAATTTTGTTCGCGAAGTAGTCACTTTCTGATCGTCCCTGAGGTTGGGAAGTAATTATAGGCCAGAAAGTGACCACTTTCTGAACGGACCGGTTGGAAAGTTACAGTGATTAATAATAACGCATTTTCGAACTTATTAAAATTTAGTAATACATCAATAATTATTAACTGATGGCGAATAAAAGTTTATAAAGTTATTGTGACGTACCGTGTAATTCATCAGTAGAGTCTGCAGAACCTCCTAAATCTTTTGGTAAACAATCTTTGGGAACATGTTTGTACAAACTATCTATCGATTCGGTATGTAAGTAAAACTGAAAGTTGATAAAAACATTATTTAATTTTAAATTTCTAGCCTGTGAATAGGCAAAAAATGAGAGAATTGCAAATTTGTGGTGTCAAAACTCATACTATAGGTAATATACCGAGACACAACACCAGTAGACATATAAACATCCCTTGTACGTAGAACTATTATATAGACAACCGGGTCAAAATAGATGCATATAATTACTTACATAAAATATATAGCATTTTATTATATTATAAAGTACATCAGTGTAGAAACATGTTTTTATGCTCTCCTGGAATGAATAAGAGACTTTGAACAAATTATTTATTTATATTAAAAAGAAAATGGTGTATCTGAGGAAGAAAACAATGGATAATTTCGAGCATAACAAGAAGGAATGAATGTAAAGGAAAATGGAAGAAGTCGAAGATAAGAATGAAACGATGGATGATAATTTAATGCAAACTGAAGAAGAATTGAAAAAAAAATAAAGGGGGAAATAATTATGGGTTTACGATGAAGGAGTTAGATAGAGACGAGGTAAGAAAATCTTACGGACAATAAAAGAGGGGATGATGAGAAGGAGGTGATAAATGGAGTAAAATGTTTAACGGAAAGATAGATGAATTTAACAAGGAAACAGTAGAAGAGTTTATTAAAATGGTACCAAAATTTGGGGAAAACAAAGTCGAAGTAGTGGTAAACAAAGGGAAGATAATGCAACTAAACAAACAAAGGGGTATTAGAAGTGCAATCTTGGCGGTTATGAGAAAGAGAGAAATAATAATAGCAATAATTCAAGTCAATAGGACGACCAATCAGTTGGGGGATGGAAAAAGTTAATTTAATAATTACAAAAAATTTTTGAGAAAGAAGACGTGAATAATTCAATTATAATTAAATGGAAATAAAATAAAAAAGTTATTAATTTTAGTAAAATGAATCAAATAAAATACTACGAGGTAAGATGAAGAGGGGGAAGATGTAAAATAAATTAAATAATCAGAATAAAATTAAATGGATACAAAAGGGGTTAATAATTTAGTTAAAACAAGGAGGTAAATGGTAAATCTTTAAAATATTCATTTAAAATGAGTTAAGTATATATGAATTAACAGGAAAAGTTAAAATTAGAATAATCATAAATAAAGGATGACGATAAAGGAGATCAGAGGTTTTAAAATCTAAATTTGCTCGCTCATCAAATATTAGTCATTTTAAAAAAGCGGGTTGCGCGAAGATATACCCAGACCATTGCTCATATACATGGTGCAATGAAGTATCTCTATAAATAATATAAAATGTAAACATGCATTATAAACACGAAATACAAGGAAAGTTTGGTGCATCGTACCCAAGGTGAGTTTTTTTAAATAGTATTTAAATATGAACGGCGGATAGATGGAATTTGTTTAGAAGCAATAGGCACTGAAAGTGTAACATAATTCAAATAACTACAAAACTTGTAAATAGTGTATAAATTGTTAATATTAATAAATAGTTTTTGTCTGTCTGTCAGATGGAATTTGTTTAGGGGAGATCTTTAGTAACCTAGAGACGGGGAGAATCATAAATAATCGTGGTGAGAGGAAATTAAAAAAACTCTTCACAAGTGATAGCAGCTATTTAAAGCAGATATTAGATAGCACCATTTAAGGATCAACAAAAAAAAAAGGCAAAAGGAAATCAATTAACCGAATGCAGCGAGAAATTTAAATTAGTTTAATTACTCTAGTAATAAAATAAAATTAAGAAAAACTTAGATTAAGCTTATATAAAAATTTATAAAAAGAAAATATAAAGGTTTTATATAAATACTAGCTGGCACGGGCGGCATCCGCCGCCCTTAGCCATCTAGACCCAGAATAGATCCGAGTAGGCCATAGTTGTTCGGCCTTCGGCCTCACAGGGGGAGGACCATAATAGATCCGGGAAGGCCATAGTTGTTCGGCCTTCGGCCTCACAGACCGGACCATAATAGATCCGTGATGGCCAAAGTTGTTCGGCCTTCGGCCTCACAGGGCGGACAATAATAGATCCGTAAAGGCCATAGTTGTTCGGCCTTCGGCCTCACAAACCGGACCATAATAGATCCGTGAAGGCCATAGTTGTTCGGCCTTCGGCCTCACAGACCGGACCATAATAGATCCGTGAAGGCCATAGTTGTTCGGCCTTCGGCCTCACAGACCGGACCATAATAGATCCGTGAAGGCCATAGTTGTTCGGCCTTCGGCCTCACAGACCGGACCATAATAGATCCGTGAAGGTCAAAGTTGTTCGGCCTTCGGCCTCACAGACCGGACCATAATAGATCCGTGAAGGCCATAGTTGTTCGGCCTTCGGCCTCACAGACCGGACCATAATAGATCCGTGAAGGTCATAGTTGTTCGGCCTTCGGCCTCACAGACCGGACCATAATAGATCCGTGAAGGCCATAGTTGTTCGGCCTTCGGCCTCACAGAGCGGACCATAATAGATCCGTGAAGGCCATAGTTGTTCGGCCTTCGGCCTCACAGACCGGACCATAATAGATCCGTGAAGGCCATAGTTGTTCGGCCTTCGGCCTCACAGACCGGACCATAATAGATCCGTGAAGGACAAAGTTGTTCGGCCTTCGGCCTCACAGAACGGATCATAATAGATCCGTGAAGGCCATAGTTGTTCGGCCTTCGGCCTCACAGACCGGACCATAATAGATCCGTGAAGACCATAGTTGTTCGGCCTTCATCTGTCATCTTTCATCTGTCATCCGTCATCTGTCATCCGTCATCCGCCATCCGTCATCTGTCACCTGTCATACATACATACATACATACATAATCAAATTTTGTTTGAAAGACTTGCAATTTGATTTTTAGGAAAAATATCGAAAAACGCTTATCTGTCACCTGTCATGTCACCTGTCATCTGTCACCTGTCATGTCACCTGTCATCTGTCACCTGTCATCTGTCATCTTTCACCTGTCACCTGTCATCTGTCACTCAATGCTTATCATAGCGCCATCTGTTGACAGTACGTCAGAATATATTATCGAAAAACGCTTATCTGTCATCTGTCACCTGTCATGTCACCTGTCATCTTTCATCTGTCACCTGTCATGTCACCTGTCATCTTTCATCTGTCACCTGTCATGTCACCTGTCACCTGTCATCTTTCATCTGTCACCTGTCATGTCACCTGTCATCTTTCATCTGTCACCTGTCACCTGTCATGTCACCTGTCATCTGTCACCTGTCATGTCACCTGTCATGTCACCTGTCACCTGTCATGTCACCTGTCATCTTTCATCTGTCACCTGTCATCTTTCACCTGTCACCTGTCATGTCACCTGTCATGTCACCTGTCACCTTTCATGTCACCTGTCACCTGTCATGTCACCTGTCACCTGTCATGTCACCTGTCATCTTTCATCTGTCACCTGTCATGTCACCTGTCATCTGTCACCTGTCATCTGTCATCTTTCACCTGTCACCTGTCACCTGTCATCTGTCACTCAATGCTTATCATAGCGCCATCTGTTGACAGTACGTCAGAATATATTTCGATTTTTGACAAATTAAATTTTTTGTCAAACTTGTGATTTGATTTTCGAAAAAAGCGAATAACTTTTTTCCCCGCTCGAATTTCTTCTCCATATATGCGAGAATAGTTGCGCCTGGAGCTACAAAATAACTGTGCAAAATTTGGTCGAGATCGGTCCAAGGGTCTAGGAACGTATAGCGAACAAACACGCAGATCTTTCCTTTTATATATTTAGATGGCCTGATTAATCAATTCTCAGATATTGGAGCTTTTCATATCGGGATTTCAGGGTAACACAGCAATACTTTGATCAACAAAAAAAAGGCAAAAGGAAATCAATTAACCGAATGAAGCGAGAAAATTAAATTAGTTTAATTACACTAGTAAGAAAATAAAATTAAGAAAAACTTAGATTAAGCTTATATAAAAATTCATAAAAAGAAAATATAAAGGTATTATATAAATATGGCCTGATTAATCAATTTTCAGATATTGGAGCTTTTCATATCGGGATTTCAGGGTAACACAGCGCAATACTTTGAAATGTCCTGCATCTCGTGGAAATCAAAAAAAATTTATTTTGAAAACTAAACGATCAAAACACAAAAATTGCCACAATTCTCTCACATCTTCCTATGTTACTATCGCTAAAATTTAATATAGCCGGTTATTACCATATCCATTAGTTCCTTTTTCATAAACGGCTTCATTAATGCTAACAGTTTATCGATAAATGGTACGACATTAACAAAATGTAAACCCTTCAACCGCACTGGCATTGCATCCTGAAATTTCAGAATAATAATTCAGGGTTTATATACGGTTCCTTTTATAATAAAATTGGTCTAAAAATCGCAGACCATTTTAAAACTTTTTTTTAATAAAAATGTGCCCAATTTTCTTACACATGTTGTACCAAACGCTTCATTCTGCAGTCAAGTTGCAACTTTTAATTTATAATGAATTAATCGTGCAAGTTTACAGCATTTATATTCCAGCATTAATTGGATGTCCTTCAAATGTGGGGATATCACTTAACCACATTCTTTTACAGGGACCAAAATAAGACGATTTGACCCAATTAACACTTATCTAAATGCGTTCCAAAAAATTATTTTTCTTCTTTTAAATAATATAATTTTTGTTTGCAAGAGAACGCATGGATTGATATGGATGCTTTTGCAAAATAATGGACACACAATACACAAAGGATCGGCACAAAATTCGACCCGAAATTCGCGACTCGCATTTCCCCAGCCGCCCCCCTCTTAAATTGGAGATATATCGCGAACTCCTAACACAAACGAAAATAATAAATACACAAACGTACATCAACGATATACAAACGATTGACACAAAATTTAAATTAAACATCGTGAATGGCGAGGCTGGGGAAATAGACCTAAAAATCACGTCCGATTATCTAGGGAGGGGAACGTTCAAAGCATATAGCTAGTGTTTGAATTTTAAATTTAACCCCATCCTCACCAGTGACACCCTTACTTTGAAATGTTAAATATTCGCTACTTCGACATAGAGGTAAAAATTGAAAGATGAAACAAAAATTCATTTTATTCTGAAAATATTTTATTTTTACGAAAATCACGTTAGCAGTGCTAAATTCATTATTCATTGATGATAATTCATTGCGAATTCCGGAGTCACCTTTCGAAAGGTTGCTAAATCAAGAAATATTTCAATTGGTTTCGTGCATACAGTGATTGGTTTCGTGCATACAAAAATCGAAAGGTTCTTCTTTATAAAATTAAAATTCACCAACAACTTGGCGAAGACAATTTTGATAGAAAAATTGAGTTTTGTGAACTGATCTTCCAGACAATTGAAGGTGACCCTTTTGCAAAAAAGTAATTGTTTCAGCGACGAATCAAGAAATATATTACACAATTGTTTGACCAATAATGGAGAATATTTTGAAAATATAATTTCATGAATTTTGTAAAATTTTAATAATTTCCGAATAAAATTATTGTTTGTTTCATCTTTCAAGTTTTACTTCTAACTCATAAACGTATCCACTAAATCTAATATTTTAACGTAGCTTTTTCCACCTTTAAAGTGATGTATCGCAAGATAGGCAGGGGGTGCTATTTAAGTCTTCAAAGTGGGGGAGCTAGATGGGAACGGGGTTAAACTTACAATTCAACAGTATTAATTTTGAAAGTCTTTCTCGCTATCTAAACCGGTGCATTTTTCTTCTAAAATTTACTTAAAAAATTATTATTTCGGCTAGCTGATTTTGAAATGAACACCCGGTATATCGATAATTATAAAATGTTACTATTCAAAATTATAAATATTATGTAAGATGTACCTACTCGTATTTCGTTTAAATAATCAAATATATTTGAACTTTTGCAATATAAAAATATTTTATCTATAATTCAGAAAAGGTAAGCGAGCCGAAATCATTTACAAAGTATTACAAATTATAGTGTAATAAAGTTATATCACATTTTGCGATCATTGTCTTTAAAATTTGAATTTAAAATTGGTCTATCGAGGTTGCACTGTTTTTTGATTTCTGATTATTTGGGGATGACTGGAATTGACTATCAGAAACATATAAAACAGTTTAATTGCGAGTAAAATAGATTTAATCTCTTGTGTTCTAATTCTCTAGCTCTCGTAGAAAGAACCTGTACAAATCAGATTAAATATATTTCTTTACTCCCATGTTATGTAATATACTATAATATTTTGTTTAAATTTTAAATAAGAATATCCTTAAAACGTAAAATAAACCATAGATAGTAATTAAAACCGAGATTTATAGTATATTATAGTAGTATGTATAGTATTTTTATTTACAATTATTATTATAATTTTTGTTAAGTAGGTACATAATAACTGTTTTTTCCTATATTATTATGATTAATTTTTTATATTTCCGTAAAAGGTTTATAAAATATAAGTCAAATATATCAACCAAGATAATACTAATTTGGTTTATTTTTTATAATTTATATTATTAGATTTACAAACAAGAATTGTATCTTTAGTTACTTTTATTTATTTACTTAATTTATTATGAGTTGACTTAATTTGTATTTTTAAAAACATTTTACCTAAAACATCCAAATATCTACCTGATATCAATTATTTATAAATATACAAGTAAATCTTTTTTTCACCCTCAGGACAAGATTTCCTGTTCAATGCTGAAATGAGCATTTGATTTGACCTCCGTTTGAGCTTCAAAGGTTTTTAATAAAAATATAATTCTATAGAACAATTTTGGGAGGGGCTGTAGAAATTCTAGTCGTGAGTTTTTTAATAAAATTAATACCAATCGATCGAGAATCGTTAGGGCTTCAAAAGAGCTTTGATTTTCATTGTTTGAATCGAGACATTATGAAATTATAAATTTTACCATATTGCTTCGAGCAAGTAGCGCTCAAATGCTTTAACCAATGGACCACTTTTACTTGAAATTACATCAGATAAAGTTATAATTATTTTGAAATACCGTAAAATAATTGAAACTGGAGATAAGAACCTTCACTGGGTTTAAAATTTTTTTTCAAATTTAATTCATCTATCAAACTGAATTTGTTGTAACATACTTTCCATTAAACCCAGGGAATTGTTGAGCAATTTTAGCCAAACATTCGTTTGCTAGGGCATGACTTTATTAAGTTTTTCAAAAAAATGATTTCTTCCTTTTTAGTAACTGTGAGTTTCAGGGAAAATGGTCCAACTGTAGTATTTATTATATTTAGTTATTTGCATTCTGTAAGAACGCGAAATTTATACGTGCTACTTGCTCGGAGCGACGTTGAAAATTTTACAATTTCAGTATTTAAAACTAACTTTTGCACATATGAGGTTTAAATGATGGGAGTAGAAGCTTAGTACAGCTCAAACGATTCTCGAAAGATTAGTATTAATTTTATATCAAAATTACCTACAGTCCAAAATGTGTTGCCGTTTCTACAGCCCCCAAATGTTCCAAACCATCAAACTCAAACATTTGATACTAATTTTTCTCTATCAATTGGTGCAAAAACTCCAAAACTTAAAAGTGACTTAAGGCTTTCATAGCAAACGATCAATAAATTTTTACAATCATAATTATTTTTTCTCTTTGAGGCCTATCAAAAATTTACTAAAAAATAGCCCGTGACGTAAAGAAGTTGGACATCCCTGTTGTAATAATATGTATGTATGTGCTATAAAGTATATAAATTAAATGTCGAGGATTTAATAAGTTGTTTGTTCATCGCGTGTCTACCACATAAAACTGTTTAATTTCCTTATTTTTAGGCGTTGGCCTACCTGTTAGCCTTGAATAACTACAGAATTATTATTACCTGCAAATAATATAAAAATTTCTTCATTGTCATTATACCAAGTCTTGCCATATGTCCAAGGTTGATCAGCTTCATATCATAAATGATAATAATGCCCTCTGCAGTTCCTTCCTGTGCAAACCATGATGTAGTTGACATATCAAACACTTTCAAATGATCGCTAAACACATATCTGCTAGCATCGGAATCCATAACTTTGCAATATATCGGTACGTATCCTTCTGGTGTACGTGTTTGCAATGGTTCGTATAATCTAACCCAAGCAAAAAATTTGTACATCAAAAATTATTAAATAGCATCACTACCCACCCTATAGCCATTGCTTCTTCCACTGGATGAAAAAATGGATCACGCTTGCTAAAAAATTCAGGACAGTGTCCTTTTACCGTATAAAACGTCTCGATGGTATTTTTTGCAGCTTCAATACTGAAGTAGCAGGTTTGAAGAAACAAAATTAGTTGATATTCTAAAAAATAATTAATTATCTCAACTTTTGATGTAAATTACCAATTTACCTGTAAGTTTGGGTAAATGGGGTTGTTTGTCAGCCCATTCTCTCAATGCCGTAATATCTTCTTTTCTAAGATCTTTGTTTTTCTTATATTCTTCCTTTGGATCAGCTTCTTTAAAAGACATTTTCGATAAATTAAATTAAACTACACTCTTTGTTAAAAATATCTTCTTTTAGTCACTCCCGGAGTTCCGTACATTAATTTATACACTGATAGATTTAAGCAGCTTATGATTAATTATTACTTATGAAGTCAATTATAAACAAACTAGGTATTATCTTGTATTACTAAATATAGTAGGAATGAACACTAAAATAATATATTAAGTTAATAAGGAATTCAAGGTTATCCACATCAGGACTGCTTTTTAGTGATTGCTAAATTAATTTGAATAAATCTCACTGCCAAAAAGATTCATTAAATTTGTTTATCTGAGGCGAAATAAAAAACATAATTAGCAAAACTATCAACAAGTTTGAAAATGTTTGTAACTTATCGTTTTTATAAAAATTTATGATTTTAAATATTTAAGCGTGGTTCTGCATGTATAAAAGTATTAAAAGTAACGCATCTATGATTATTGTTAATTATTGTCAATTACTAAATAATTTTTATTCGCAAAAGTTAAAATAATACACTATAGTAATTATTCCATTGTTGTAACTTCAAGTGCGCACGGAACGGTTCGAATAAATCTGATAAAATCGTTATAAAGTGAGTGAAAAAAATCGCTCAGACACATCGATTTTTGAATTTATTTTTCTATATTTTCGTATAGTTAAAAATAAAAATAATATTTTTTTACAAATTATGTAAAATAAAATTACATAAAAATTGTTTTTATTGGCACCACCCTCCCTTTTGATAGTGCCGTTGAAAGAGAACCCAGAATAAATTATATAGAAAATTATATAACAGTAAAAATGTATTTTTAGTTTTAAATGACGTAATACCACTTTATTTATTATTTTTTGTTTAGCTGCAGGTACTAATTATTAATTTAATAATTAATTAAAAGTAATTCAATGCTAAGAAATATATAGTGTTTAATGATGATCATTTGGAAAGAATAATAATTGTTATATAACATACTAAAATTTGTTTTTCAAATGACATGATCAAAAATTGTTGAAAAATTGACAAAATGAAACGCCAAATTTTTTTAAATTCTTTTCTGCAAGAAAAACAAATCTTACGGTGGATGATATGAATTGAGGTAAAAAGTTCTACGAAAGTTGTTAGCACCAGGTCTTTTTTACCTCTAACTCTACCAAAACGGAGTGCTTGCCTTCTAAGGCTACGCAACCCAACCCATTTTTTGAGTGACCTCGTACAGTTCATGCTTTGCTCGTGGGGCAAAGTTCGGCCTGATATTTTGAGTTCACGCCAGGTGTTTATCTCTGTTCAATCAGGTCCATGCACTCGCGTATATCGAAGTTCCGTTGTCTTTCCAGCTATACCGAAGTAGGATCAATTGTGACTGTGAATTGCCGTCCTATATTTCTTATTCTACCCATTTTCTCGAACATCCTGGAAGCGATTATAAGATTCAGTGATATAAAGCTCGATTTAGAGTTAACAGTTATTACCCAATGTAATCGGTTAACTCTGGGTTAACTCTGATTCTAGATTTTTACAGCTGGCCCTAAAATGTCAGTTGAGTGACCATCTTGAAGTTTGTGACTTCTTTTGACGTTATCAGTTCCGAGTTAGATAGCTGCCTCCTTTAATAGGCACTTTAAATATTTGATCCTTATTTTAAAATATTCATTCCTTTTCAATTTGCAAAAATTTTGCAAAAATACAAAATTATTGTAAAAAAACACGACGATGTAATATAGGGGAATGCTTTACGAGCACAACCGTATCTCGCATCTTGCTCACCTCCAGTGTTCCCTAACATTTCAGTCTCCATCTTGTAGTCTTCTGGCTTCCATCGCATGTACCATCTCCTGTGCCCACGTTCTTTCCAGTCTTCCTCGCTTTCTCTTAAAGCTTGGAATCCAGCGCTACAGTTTCATCCGCCATCCATAATCTCCCATTTTCTGTATGGGAGAACTGCCCCAACCACCTTAACTGTTTCTATTATTGAGCCTTCTTATGTCCATTCGCTGCAGGACATCGTCGTTCCGGATGATATGTTCTAATCTGGAGACAGCACAGCCGCTCCTCCAAAAGTTCATCTATACGACTCCTAGTGTACTCTTGTTCCTCGTGTATTCCACCCATACCTCCGAGTAATAGGTTGATATGCTCCCGGCAATTAATTTGTACGTTTCCTTTCTTCTCGTCTTTCTCATTTTTGTCGTTCCATATTACCGAATTCCGCCTCTTTATAGCGCTTCGACCTAGGTATTATTTTATTTTTAACATCCACATGGGCGTTCCAATTGGTGGGACTCATATGCATACTCTGAGCTTGGCGGACGATCAGGCAGTGATAGCCGAAGACGCATAATATGACATGGAGTTCATACTTAGAAGACTCCATGAGGAGTATGAAAAATGGGGACTACCTGTAAGCCTCCATAAAAAATAATATCTGGTGGAGAATTCCGATGCGAGATTTCAAGTTTAAATCGATTACTTTGTTAATGTGAGCCAAATAGACGAATTTCAATATACAGATAAGTATTGTATCGGTTTGAATTTTCCCGTTGCAATTCGAGAAAGTTTAGGGTGCAACAGCCAGAGAGATTATTGAATTTAATCACCAACCGGTGAGTGTGGAAGTTATTTCGTTTTGCTGTTTCTTTTCCTGGACTTCACAATTTTTACCGGTTGGTCAGTTGGCCACAATGTTGTAAGGAAGATTCCAGATTTCTTCATTAATGGAGGATAAAGTCTGCATCATATTTTTGTCCATACATGCCTAGGGAAATTCGCTGGAGCCTTACTAATATTTTAATCACGGTATTTTTGTATCGTTTAAATTTTAAAATTACATAAATTTATTTAGAAGTTTTATTTTATTTATATAAATTTTACGTTGCACGTGCGAATGGAATAATCGATTAGCGTTCGACCATCACGTTTCGTAAAATTTCTTATCGCCTAACGCTCACTCGAGTGCGACGCTTGACGTGGGTGCGACGTACTTACGTTTAAGTTATCAAGTTATTATCTTGAGGAAATAATTTTGGCTTTAAGTGTTATTTAATTTTAATGTTAGTCAAACAAAAAGCAAAGATTTATTTGTTTAATTGCACAACAATCGAATTATTTTATGTTATTTATGTATTTTATGTTCATGAATATGAATTACTTACATTTGGACTACAGGGCCAAGTTTTAACTACTCTTTCGTGATTTTTAATTGTGGTTCCTTTTCTGTGATAAAAAGTGGTCTAGAATCACGTGCCGCCCTTAACCAATATCTGATTTTTGCTAGCACCCTTGGTGCAAATCTTTAGCAATCACCACTCGTTTATTCCTAAATACATCTAGTCGAAAATAAGTAAATTCATTTATAATTAATTAGCAAGCACATAATCTTATCTCTGCGCTTGCATGAAGTAATGGTTCAACTTAGTTTGGTTTTTAACGTTCGCGGTGAATTTAGACCGTCTCATTACACCAATTTATGAATCGCTTTGGTTTACATTTCTGTAAATCACATTCATTTTGAGTCGAAAAATTTACAATCTTAACAAAGACCTCGGAAATATCTGAAAAACTCAGAAAGACAGTGTAGTAAACTATTTCTATCCACAGTAGCATAAATCCATATCGGTATAATCCATATAAGAAGATTCCTGTTACATCTATTCCAAGACCTAAAAACGCCAAACAGGGACTACCCCAAAAGTCAAATCTTTTTGCTAACAAAGAAAGGTTAAAATATTAGTGAAATCTTGAAAAATATTCTATGAAGTTCTCAGATCATGTGTGATTTTTTTTACATTTTCAAAATTCAAGATAAAACTGTTTGTAGTGGAAAACTAAAATATGTCGGAAGTTGACCAAAATACTTTTTACAGAATGGATTTTCTACAGCTGATTATTGTAATAGACGGGTTTAGCTACAGTAAAACCCATGGAATTTAGAAGAATACTTACGTTTCAAAAAGGGTTGAAATTAAATACACAGTATAGAATTTGATTTGTTTATTGCTTTAATTATATTAATATTATTGCATTATTCATCATTTATTTCGTTATAATGGAGTATTTTTGACATGTTTAATTACCGGTTGCATTACGACAACCTGCTTTTCCTGATTGCCATTATGTATTTTTGCTTCATGTGTATGCACTTCTTGTCTTATTCCAGCTCCAGATACTTCACCCCTTGCAGCACCTACAACACTGGCACCTCCTCCTCCATAAATACTACCACCTCCTCCATAACTGCCACCACTATTTGTTCTAGCTTGAGCGTACTCCTGTGAATAAAAAATATTTTGATTTTCAACCCCAAAATTTACTTGAAGACATGCCAAAAATACTACAGTCCACAGCAGTGGCTTGTGTAAATACTGGTTGAGTTAAAGAGCGGCAATTCCGGGTTCGAATAACGGACCTCGCGGAATTTCTTAGTTCGACCCTCGGGTAGGCATCGGCACGCTCTGTATCCTACCGTATAAAAACACCTACCAAATAACCCTTACCAGAAACCATTATCAAAAAAATCTACTAAAAACAGGTGCTATTAACTACGATGTTATGCATCTCAAATATAAATGAATAATATAAAAACATAGAATTATGACAAAAAATATTAAGATATAATTTAACTTGACTATGGGTGTGGCTTGATGTGACCACTGACCGACTGTAGAACTGAAATTTCGATTTCATGAAGTTCCCAAATTGTTTTGAACTAATTTATATCGATGGTGTATAGCAAGAATTTCTAGACAAAATTTCAACAAACGTCAATTGCTTACCAAACACATTACACAAACTACCAAAGCAAAAATAAGGAACTTCATATTCTGTTGTGATTTGCTTTACGGTTAAAACGAAACTAAATATGCGCCAAAAATTTATGACTTATATACTTCTTGAAATTATAAAAATTTTGCTATTTCATTCATGTGATACTTACACCGTGACATCGACAATTTGCATCTTTTGTAATATTAGCTGCTACAAATAATTAAATATTTGTTTATTGATATTACATAAATATGAAAATTATGGTAAGTGCTACTTATTTAATTAATTTTATAACTTTTGCGATGTAAAGGATTTATTGAGCTATTACGAGCAACCCATAGCTTATTCAATTCATATTGGGTGAATATTCCATACCACCCTGCCTCACAAATTGCTGAAAAAAACTTCGTTCTTACAACTTTTAACGCTTACTTGGCATATAGGAATAAATTCTACCAATTATTTTGTCGCATTCATATTGCCGGGGTCTCCACCCTTTGTGTTCTGAGTGTAATAATGCTAAGGAAATTCTTAGTTACCTTGATATTTCTATTTCAAATTCTTGTTGATAAGGTCCTTGACTAAACTGACCTGCAATAAAGTCAAAATATCCTCCATCCGTTCTCCGTATTCACTCCACCAAAAATCCTTTTGAGAACTCTCCTTTCCCACACTCTGATTTTATTTCGATCGGTTTGAGAAATTTGAGAACTTCATGGAATCGGAATTTCAGTTCCAAAGTCGACCAGTGTTCACAGCAAGTCACACCCTTAGTCAAGTTAAATTATAGTTTAATATTTTTTGTAGTAGTAGGTTTTTTATATTTGTTGTTTAATTTGCATCAATATCTAGTTTATTAGTACTTATTTTCGGTTTGGTGACAGCTGGCCCTGAGACACTTGGCCCTGCGACAACTCGCCTCGGACAACTGACCCTAGCGACAACTGGCCCTGGCGACAACTGGCCCTGGCGACAACTGGTCCTGGCGACAACTGGCCCTTTCGACAACTGGCCCTAGCGACAATTGGCCTTATGACTACTGGACTACTGGCCAGAAGCCAAATATTGCATTTCTATGAGAACTTTTACTTAAACCAAATTTTATGAGTAACCGGTAAATCCACCTCTTCGCGGAAGATCCACCTCTTTGCGGCAGATTTAACTTTACGCGGAGATTTGTTTGTTTTTAATTTGTCTTCTAAAGAAATATCAAAAACTAACACTAACCTAACGGCAGATCCACCTCTTCGCGCCAGATCCACCTCTTTGCGGCAGATTTAACTTTACGCGGAGATTTGTTTGTTTTTAATTTGTCTTCTAAAGAAATATCAAAAACTAACACTAACCTAACGGCAGATCCACCTCTTCGCGGAAGATCCACCTCTTTGCGGCAGATTTAACTTTACGCGGAGATTTGTTTGTTTTTCATTTGTTTTCTAAAGAAATATCAAAAACTAACACTAACCTAACGGCAGATCCACTTCTTCGCGCCAGATCCACCTCTTTGCGGCAGATTTAACTTTACGCGGAGATTTGTTTGTTTTTAATTTGTCTTCTAAAGAAATATCAAAAACTAACACTAACCTAACGGCAGATCCACCTCTTCGCGGAAGATCCACCTCTTTGCGACAGATTTAACTTTACGCGGAGATTTGTTTGTTTTTCATTTATTTTCTAAAGAAATATCAAAAACTAACACTAACCTAACGGCAGATCCACCTCTTCGCGGAAGATCCACCTTTATTTATTTAACCAGAAGCCAAATATTATATTTCTGTGAGAACTTTTACTAAAACCAAATTTTATGAGTTACCGGTAAATAATATGAAGTTAATTTGCATCTTTAAATTTTAAGGTGTTAAGTCGCAAAACAAACGCAAAACGCAATAATCAAGTTATAATAATCAAGAGGCAAAGTAGATTACTTTCCGATACTCACAATATATAATATTCTACAAATTGATACAGACTGAGGCCAGCAGTCACAAGGCCAGTTGTCGCTAGGGCCAGTTGTCGCAAGGGCCAGTTGCCGCCAAGGCCAGTTGTCGCCAGGGCCAGTTGCCGCCAGGGCCAGTTGTCGCTAGGGTTAGTTGTCCGAGGCGAGTTGTCGCAGGGCCAAGTGTCTCAGGGCCAGCTGTCGGTATACGCTTATTTTCTAGTCGTGTTTTAGTAAGGGTTATTTGGTAGGGGTTTTTGTACGGTGTGATCCAGAGCGTGCTGATGCCTACTCGAGGGCCGAACTAAGAAATTCCGCTAGGTCCGTTATTCGAACCCGGAATTGCCGTTCCATAACTCAACCAGTATTCATACAAGCCACTGCTGTGGACTGTAGTATTTTTGGCATGTCTTCAAGTAAATTTTGGGGTTGAAAATCAAAATATTTTTTATTCACATGAGTACGCTCAAGCTAGAACAAATAATTGTGGTGTAAGTTATGGAGGAGGAGGTGCCAGTGTTGTAGGTGCTGCAAGGGGTGACGTATCTGGAACTGGAATAAGACAAGAAGTGCATGCACATGAAGCAAAAATACATAATAGTAATCAGGAAAAAGCAGGTTGTCGTAATGCAACCGGTAATTAAACATGTCAAAAATAATCCATTATAATGAAATAAATGATAACTAATGCAATAATATTATTAATATAATAAGGGCAATATAGAAATAATTAAAATTCTATACAGTGTACTTAATTTCAACAATTTATTATAGTTATTCATTCCAATTGTTTATTGGATCGTTATTATTCGTCTAAATAGCACGGGATTTGCAGTTTTATGGTAAGAAAAACTGCACGCACACAATTATTGGTAGTCCAAAGTTGTCAGAAGACAACTTTCAAATACACGCATAGCAGATTCATAAAATTCGTTTATATCTTTACTTAGTTGCACACAGGAAATTGACTAACATATTACGCATATTATGATATTATAGTGTAGATTTTTCTCAAATTTATTCCTTACATTGTTGTTCACACCATTCAATTCAATCTTTCTCATCTTCTCGTCAATACATTCATTCTTCTTTCGCTTGTACAATTTATAGGCTTCCATTCGTTTTCTTTTGTACTCGTCAAGGTGTTCTTGCTCGTTAGTTCTTAGCCATTTAATTCTTGTTTATTTTTTTATTTTTTTATTTCCTTACATTCCCCAACGAACCATGCATTCCTTATTCCTTTCTTTTTTGTAGCCTAGTACTTCTTTTGCACTTGTTTTAAGACTTTCTGCAATATTGCTCTATGTCACTTCAATGTTATTATTATCTCTTGTACCTTTTAATTCTTTTGTTACCCTATCTTCATATTATCTTTTGTTCAGTTCATTGTTAATTTTCAGTTGTTAGTGGTTTTTTGTTTCATGCTTTGTATCTTCTGCCATCGTTTTCTGTTTAACTTCTGCGACTATCAAAAAATGATCCGTATCAGCATTGGCACCTCGATACGATTTCACGTCTCTTATTGATTTCATTCATTTATCATTTGTTATCATATGAATTGTTAATAGCTATATCCTCTACGTGCTTTTCTTTTCCAATCTGTGAGTTAAAGTCGCCCATTATGACTGTGGTATCATGCTCCGGTACCGCGTCATGCAACATTTCCAAGTCGTGGTAGAACTTTTCTTTCTCATCCTCTCCACTTTCTTCCGTCGGGGCGTAACGTTTATTATCGACAGATTCTTAGGTTTCATTCTGATTCTCAAATATGATAAGCCTTCCTCCCATTGGTTTAAAGAACATTATCTGTTTGAGAAACTTTATCGTGACTAAAAACCCTGTACCATTTCTCCCCTGTTTCTTTTCCCCTTCTTCCTCGTTTTTCCATTTAATTTCTTGTAGTGCAGCCACTTCTATCTTATATTTAAACATTTCTTTTGCAACTTCTTTTAATTTTTAAGTCTTTAATAATGTTTTCACACTCCATGCTGCTATTTTATTTACTTCGTTTCTTTTACCTTGTCTCTCCCTTTCTGTTCCATTACCCGGTTTTCGTTGGTCCCATCTCTATAGTTCCTGTTCCATGCTTTGTAAATGATAACGTATAAATAATAGTATGCTCTATTTTCACTGAATATTTACAAAATTCATAGAGAAATTATAAATAAACAAATAGACCAGTCATATTAGACTTTCGAGGTTGAAAACCAACATGGAATCGCTTTGGTGGAAGTTTCTATAAGTAGAATTAATTTTGCTTAAAAAAATTAGCAATCTTAGAGAAAAAGAATGATCGCTGTTTATTTTTCTCAGATATCTCGAAAAAAGCGAGATAGTGTAATAAATACACTTGTATTTTTGTAGAACGCAAAATTTTCTGAAATAATGATTTGAATGAAGTTGATCATCAAACTCTGAAAGTCGGATCCCGAAAATCTTCGATTTCGTAATTTTTTTAAAATTTTACGCCTGTAATTCTTTTCGGCTATCTAGAATGGAATTAAAAATTTAAAAAAATTCACACATCATCTTACAACTTCAAAGTATACTTTTCATGGTGCAACCGAATATTAGACCCTTTGGTTATTTTGTAGCTATGTGCACAAAAAATTTGACATTTTGGAGTAGTCTTAGTTTTTTGGTTTTAAAATTGAATTTTTATTATTGGGGATAATATTTTAAACAAATTAAGACCTTTTCGTTTTTTTTCCGAACATCCGATGTACAATTTTTTATGGGCGCGCAAAAAAAGTGCTGTCTAATTTATGCGCATTATAAGATAACTTTGAATGTCAATAAAAAATTCTACGTTTCTCGTACAGAAAAAATAAAGGCATCTTTTTTGTTTAAAATTTTGACTACAATACGATCCATATAATAAGATTCCTGCTAAATCAATAAATTGTAAGACCTCAAAACGGCAAACAACTAAGACTACTTCAAAAAGTTAAATTTTTTTGTTAACATTACCACAAAACAAACAAAGTTCTAAACATTGGTTGTGCCATGGAAAGTAATCCATGAAGTTTTCAAACGATGTGTGATTATTTTTAAATTTTTCAATTTAAAATAACAAAATTTCCGGCGTAACTTGAAAAGAACGATGGAATCAAAGACTTTCAGAGTTTGACGGCACGTGTCAGTTAAACGACTGACTTATGATTATTGTTGTTCCAATTATTGTTTCAAACAAGTTAAAGCTTATTTGCATTAACTTTTCGAAGCAAAATGAATCCTACTTATAAGAAACTTACATCATAGCGATTTATGGTATTTTCAACTTGGGAAGACTAAATGGAGGATTCGATCCCTCGTATCCTAAAGGGTTCTTAAGCTATGAGCTTTAAAAAGTTCATCATTTCTTAACCTTCTCTGCTACTTCTTGCAGTTTTGTAAATGCCTCATTTTCAGTGCAGCTGAAGTGCATATTGAATATTACTTCGAGTTTAGAGATTAAAATTCTAAATAAAATTTAGAAAATTATCAAGTTGCAACCCGAATAGTTTTATGCAGCTATTCAAAGAACCCAAATTTTTATAGAATTTGTACTGGCTATTTTATACTCATAATATTAGAAAAGGTTGAGAACCCCTAAAGACGAACTTCATAGAATATTAGATTTATGGGCAATTCCGTTATCAACATCAGAAAAAATCATTTTATAACTTTATTTGGTAACCTTTTATTATACGAATACTATAACAACATACACAATTTTTTAGTTAATTTACCCACACGTAAAGCAGTACATCATCAAAACGGTTGAAGCAATATGGTTAGTAAAATATTTAATTTTGAAATTATTTTCATACATAAATAGTACTATTCACTTACTATAATTAACTAGTGCTGCCACCTATTTTCTATTTTATACTTAAATCCGAAAAATATACTAATCAATATCTAATTTTTTAAAAGATCCTTCAACTCCAAAAATGTCACTGGCATTTTTAGGTTTACCCACTCTTCGAGACTCGTCAGCAATTTGAAGTTCTTCTTCTGCAAAGTAATCCTTATTGTCCATTATTCGTTGTTTGTTTTGCTCTAAAAATATAATTTTTTACCATTTAAATTCACAGTGCAATGGTTACTTTACCATGTAATTTGGCAATGCAATCTAATGAACCACCAACGTCTTCTGGTAAGCATTCTTTGGGTACATACTTGTACACACTTTCTATGGAGTCGGTGTGTAAATATAGCTATAAATTATAATTACCATAATAGCTTATAATTATAATAAATTATGTATCACATACCATGTCTATTAACTCCTTTTTCATAAACGGCTTCATTAATGCTAACAATTTATCCATAAAGGGCACGACATTTATAAAATGTAAACCTTTAAGCCTCACTGGCATTGCGTCCTAAAAAGTAAAATTATTTTAGTAGTGTTTGAAGACTACTAATGAAAGAAAAGTTTGGAAGGAATTGGGAGAGTGGACTGAGACGAGCTAATAAAGAAAAAAAAGTTTAGTCAAAATGCAATAATTTAAATTTTATGTTCTATCCGTAAAACGGGAGTCAAAATTAGCATCATAAAACAAAAATTACCAAATGAACCAATCGAAAATAGAATATTGTATATAATTAGGAGTAAAAGTGTTACTTTTTGTGGGGAGTCAGTAAAATTTCGGGAGTTCGACAATATTGACGAATCATTTCTTCAACGTCGAAAATCGATCAAAATTCAATAATAATAATAATAATTTTTATTTAAAGCAAGTCGTTAATTTTGTTAGCAAGAGTTTACAATCTTGTAATTGGCAAGAGCATTACATAATTTATCCTCTGGAAGTCGACCGGGAAATTGTCAGGGTTCCGAACTGACCAGAGGTGAGCCCGAAAATTGATTTTCAACAATAGAGCTGGGCAATCTATTAAATTGTTTAATAATTTAAACAGCAAGCACAAATCCAGGTATTTTCTTCCATTGTCTAATCTAAATAATAGCAGGTAGCCCAGTAGCATGTCGTAATTGATGTCGAAGCAGATGCGAAATTCGAAACACAGAAATTTCACAAATCTCCTTTGGAGTTTCCCTATTCGAAAAATGTGAGTCAAAATGTTGAACAGTAATCGAGGTATGATCTTACGTCAGCAGTAAACAACAAATTCAAGACTCTCAAATTATTAAACTCTTGAGCGTGCCTCAAGATGACACCCAACATTTGGTTACCCTTTTTAATGATTTCGAAACGAACAAATTTGCATTTAGGAAAAAATAGTTACTTCAATTTTCAGAAATTAGATTGCAATCGTTAACAAAGTCGCAAAATTGAAGATCTTTGAAATCCTCTGTTTTAACAAGTGTTTCCAGTTCCTGAATGCCGATCTAATATCATTAACGTATTATGAGACAAACAGCAACTGGCTATCAGCCTTTTGATGTTGATTGGACAGGTGGATGATGAGAGCCAATTGAGCAAGTTTATACCAATTCCGAGCTTACCATCATTATTGGATCACCAATAATATGCTTATTGGTTTATAATTTCCAACATGAAAGAGATCCTTGCGTTTAAAGATAGGTGGAATTGATGAAACCTTTCAAGAGCTGGGAAAACTGCAGGTTTGCTAAAATTTAGTAAAGAGCAGTGTTAAAGCTTTTAAACGGCTTTCAGCACAATTCTCAACAAATATTGCAAGGATACCATTCGAGCACGGCAAGGCATGATTTAAGCATTCTTAATTTATTAAGCACATCCTGTGATCATCTCAAGGTGACAAAATGTAATAAACTATGATAGAACAGAGATCAACAAAGGACGGATTTCGAAATGAAAAAACGATACGAAGAACGATTTAGAAAAGAAATGAACAAGAGAAAGAAATAAAGAAATAGTAGGTTACAGAAAGAAGAAGAAAGATAAAGAATGGTTCGACGACGAATTTACTACAAAAGATCAAAGTGGTTACAAACAAAAAACAACGAAGACCCACAAAAATACAAAGAAACTATAAGAAAGGACAACATGATGTATAAACAAAAAAATAATACATAGATCATGGAAAGAATCGAAGAAGAATAAATCGAAACTAGCAATAAATTTAACAACTCAGGAATCTTCTACCAATTGGTACGAAAACAAAAACCAAGACATGGGGTAAAACTAAGAGAAAACTGTTAGACCAATTAGGGAAAATGGAACATGATACGGAGAAGGTGAAACAAATATTTATTAAAGAAACATCCAGGAATTACTAAATAAATAGGAAGATGACCAAAGAATCATAGAGATAGCTAACAATAACAGCCAAGGAATTCTATCACCAACAATATGGGAGAAGGAGAAAATGCCCGAAAGATGGAGGAAAGGTGTAATCGTACCGCTAAAAGAGAAGGGCGCCTCAGGCAGAGGCCGAACGTTTCGGAGTATTCGAGAAGAAAGTCTTTTGCACAATCTTGGGCCTAATGAAAGATAACAACGGCGAAGATGTATCACTAATAAACCACAAAATAGAGAAGGAGGTACAAGGCAAAGATATATTGAAATACATAAAGTGGCAAAGAATCAGATGGTTGGGGCACATTATGAGAAGAAACGAAGACGGTATTGTAAGAAAACGAACAACATGGAATCCCAGGGAGTACAGAACGTGAGGAAGACTAAAGTTGAGATGGTGAGATCAGGTGACGAGTGACATGAAAGTAATGGAAGTAGTAGAGGAGTGGATGTTAAAAACCCAAGATTGGCAGATTTAAAGAGAAAAATAAATAGAAAAACTGTAAAGAAACAAGATAGGAGAGAAATAAACATGGTCAAGTTGATTTATGTCATATGGTCGGCTGATTCTCCCCTTCAAATGGATTTGTAAATCCCAAATGGGGATAGCGTTATTCAAAATAAATGCGACAAATCAATGCAATCCACTAAATGAGAATCCCATTCGGTATTGGCTACATTATCAGGACGATCACAATAAACATTCTCGAAAGAGATCTCAAAAAGATTGGCTATGCCACAACTGTTTCATGCTTTCATATCATCATAAAAGCTAAACCAGAATTTCTTTGAAAAATTATTGTTTAATACTTCATGCTCAATATCTATAATACGGTTCGTCTTAACATATTCGATAAAAAGCTTACAACATTTTCTTGCTATAACTATAATTTTGGGCAAATGTTAACAGAAAAAGAAAATTGTGAGGTTAAAATTTACTGTTACACCGGTGCGCTGTGACTTGCGAAATGAAACGTTTTGTGTGCGTATACCGTTAAACAATGTCATGTTTTACTGACGTTTGAAGAAAACCAGGATTTTTTCACAAATTTTAAAAATCAATCTAATAGGTATTTTATTGCGAATTACATGCGACTGCATTATTAAACCAAATCGACTAGAAATAAGCGTCCTTCAAATTATCGTATAATTATACATAATACCATATACTTAGAAAAATCAGCATTTAAAAAGAAGTAATTTTTGAAGGATAAATTTTAGTAGGTAGCAATTACAATTTTCTTTAGCTAGGCTTACTATCAAAATTGTTAAATATGCATCATCAATATAATCCATCCACAATATAATTCAAGAGACAAGATGGGAAAAACATGGAGAAGTAAATATAAAGGATTACATATTTCTATACTCTGAAGAAAAAAAACAGGGCAAGAATGGTGTGGGTTTCTTTGTCAAGAGAGAGAAGGAGGCGAGTATACTGCAGTTCAGGCCGATAAGCGGAAGACTTGCATAACTGAGAATAAAATCGAAACCATCAAACCTATCGATTATAAACGTATACGCACCAACTGAAGAGAAGGAGGAAAATGAAAAAGATATGTTTTACGAGTCCGTGGAAGAATTAATTGAAATGATACCTACATACGACAAGATTATGGTGATGGGGGATTTCAATGCTCAAGTTGGAAGAGAGGACTACTTAAGAGATGTATGTGGGAAACACACTATACATGAAGAGACAAATGACAATGGAGGTAGGATGTGCAACCTGGCAGCGGCAGCAAACCTAGCGGTGAGCAGCACAAAGTTTCAGCACAAAACGCTGCATAAAGTAACATGGATGAGACCGGGTATGGCATGCGAGCTTGGAAATCAAATTGATCACGTTCTCATATCGAAACGAAACGAGAATTTCATAACAGATGTAAGATCATATAGGGGGGCGAATGCAGACACGGACCTCTTCTGGTGATGGTTGCAACAAGGAGGGAGTCAATAACAAACGAAGTAAAGAAACACAAGATGAAGAGATGGGCTACAGAGAGGCTAGATAATCCGCAAGTAAGAGAAAGATAATATATCGCGGGTGATCTGGCAAAAGCTCCTATCTATTGTTGTACTAACTTTACAGGAAGAGATAAAAAAGATAAATATAAAAAATGGCGTTTCATAGAAGGTTAAGATTTTAATGTAACGTTGTAATGCGTGTTTGTGACCTAATACCAATTATTTGGGTAAAACAGAACTACTTGATATTTGTAAAATCAGATAGGATTTTTTGCTTTTTTCGAAATATCAGATAGGATTTTTTCACCTGCTGTTTCAAAGAATGTGGCTATTATTTTACACAAACATCACAAAATAACCGCAAAACATCAATATAATTCCTGTTTTTTAGTAAAGATGCACGAAACACAAAAATAATAAAACATTTCACTGCGTTTCAACAGATACAGATAGGAGTTTTTGTATCTTAATAACAGCTGAGTGCAGATAGGAGGTTTTGCTTTAACATCAAAATCTGCAGATGGGAGTAATTGCGTCCAAATAACATACTGCTTGTAGATAGGAGATTTTGTTTTATTTATATTAGTCAATTCCTATATTTTTCTTTAGATATGACATTTTGTCAGGACATGCGTATGAACCTATAAAAGGTGATGTAGCTAAAATCTCAATTTCGAATAAATTGTCAGATAGGAGCATTTGCCAGATCACCCGCGATATGGAAGAAACAGACAACAAAATACGTAACACGATGAAAGAGGAAGATGTTAATGAAGAATGGAAAAATATACGGACCACAGTTGAATTATGCGCGAAGAAAGTCATAGGATACAGAGAAAAGAAAAAGAACAAGATGTGGTATGATGAAGAATGTGAGAGGAGCACAGAACAAAAAAGGAAGACAAGAGAGAAATGGCTAAAAACAGGAAAGGATGAAGACCTTCAGATATACAAGGATAAGAAAAAATTAGCGAGAAACCTGTTTATGAAAAAGAAAAGCGCGTGGCTGAATGAAAGATTAGACGAGATAGAGAGTAGTAAAAGAATAAACGACACAAAGAAATTTTACATGAGTATCAAAGAATACAAAAAACCAGTCAAGATGAGAGCAATAAAAGGTGCAGATGGCGAGGTAGCAGAGAAAGCAGAAAAAGTGCAAGAGGTATGGAGAAATCATTTTCGTTGCCTACTAAACGGGGACACTGATGAGAGACAATATGGGAGTGTATTTCCGGAAGAGGGCGAGGGAGAAGAAATAATACAAGAACCATCCCGTGAAGAGATAATGACAACAATAGCAGCAATCAAGAGTGGAAAAGCGCCTGGACGAGATGAACTGTGCGGCGAATTGTGGAAAAATGGAGGAGAACAACTGAAAGATAGAGTATGCGAACTGATTGTAAAAGTATGGAGATTGGAAGAAGTGCCGGAGGAATGGAGAATAGGTAGAATAGTCCCAATATTCAAGAGGGGTGACATAGAGGATTGTAGGAACTACAGGGGAATAATGTTGCTACCAACTGTTTACAAGATACTGTCTACAATAATCCTAAAAAGATTGAAGATCTACACCGAAAAGATAATAGGAGAGTACCAATACGGATTCAGACAAGGAAGATCGACAGTTGATGCCATCCATATAATAAAACAAATGAAAGAAAAATGTCATGAACATAACATCGGATTACATCTTCTCTTTGTAGACCTGAAACAGGCTTTCAATACAGTAAACAGGACGAAACTATATGAAATAATGGACGAACTAAAAATACCCAGAAAATTAATAAGATTGGTACAAGCAACATTGAAAGGAACCAGAGCCACAGTCCTGAGCAGAAATGGGGAGACTCAATGCTTCGATATAACAACAGGGGTTAGACAGGGCGATGCACTATCGGCAACATTGTTTAACATCATGATCGACCGAGTAGTGAAAGAAATGAAATGCGAGGGAACTTTGGCTACTAAAGAGGGCCAACTGGTGGCGTATGCTGATGATGTTGTGATTATGGCAAGATCAAGAAAGAAGTTGGAAGAAATATTTAGAAAAATGAATCATGAAATTGGTGAGATCGGGTTGAAAATAAATGTAGACAAGACGAAATACATGAAGTGTGGAAGAAAAACAGATGGAACGGAGAAGGATCTAAAAATCGATGACCTATGCTGGGGTAAGGGTTTTCAAATACCTTGGACTACAAATAAGTGGAACTGGTGTCAGAAGCGAAGAGATTAAAGAAAAAATACAAAATGGATACAAGTCTTATTACGCAAATAAGAAACTCCTAAGAGACAAAAAAATAGGTATGAGTACAAAGTTGAAAGTATACAAAACCCTGATAAGACCAACGGTGATATATGCGGCTGAGGTGTTGTGTATGACAAAGAGAGAAGAGAATCAGCTTAGAGTATTCGAAAGAAAAGTACTAAGAAAAATAATGGGACCTGAAATGATCGCACAAAACGTATATAGAAGAAAAACAAACAGCGAAATAATGGAAAAAATCAATGGCGAGGATATTGTGAAGTTGATCAAGTCCCAGAGGTTGAGATGGTTGGGACACCTAGAAAGAAGAGACAACACCAGCACTATAAAAAGTGTAGTGAGATGGAGACGAAGTGAAGAGAGAGAAAGGGGTAGACCCAGAATGAGATGGATGGATGGCGTGACTGAGGATTTGGAGAGGATGGGGGTGAGGGGGTGGAAGGAGAAGTGTAGTGACGGGACGATATGGAAAAGCATAGTGTTAGAGACTAAATCGCACACTAGTTTGTAAATATTGTGAATTTAGAAGTGGGATGCGGAGTAATCCACCGCTTCAAACTGATTATAAACACCTCATAAGAGGTTGCCATGTTTCACATGAAATGAGTGCATTTATTATTATTCATAATATAATGTTGAGTTTTAATTCACGACTATTTTTGTTTGTTTAATAATTGCTTACATTGACCATTAACAAAATATTGAGTTATTATTATTACCTGCAAGTAGAACAAAAATTTCTTCATGCTCATTATACCAAGTTTTGCCATATGCGTCATACTAACGAGTTTCATGTCATTAACGATTATAATACCCTCAGCAGTGCCTTCTTGTGCTAACCATGACATCACTGACATATCGAAAATTTTCAATTGATCGTTAAATGAATACTTGCTACTATCAGGGTCTATAATTCTGCAATATATTGGATAATAACCTTCTGGAGTGCATTTTGGTAATGGAGCATACATTCTGAAATGTATAAATAATGTAATATCTCGAAATCTCAGAAAATACTTCTATTTCAGCTAACTCATATATTTTTAATTACTCACGAAGTCTGCAGAGCCTCTTGAGTTGCAGGAAAAAATGGATCACGTTTGCTGAAGAATTCGGGGCAATGGGTTCTAACCGAATAAAAAGTGTCGATTGTATTTTTTGCAGTTTCTACACTGAAGAAACAACTTTGAAGAAACATGATGTATTGAAATTCTGAAAAAAAATTATTATTAATTTATTTATTCTCTTATTTTTATCTCTAATGCAACATACTCGTATTTATTTCTAATTTATTTATTTATGCTCTTCCAATCGAAGTTTTAAGTAAAATTGGTATCAAACCTTTGAGCATCGATGAGTTTATTCATTCGATCTTCAATCATCGCAGAATTATTCTTTTTGAGAAATTTTGAGAAATTTCTATAATTTGATTAATTAAAATACCAACAGATTCGTTATATTTTGAAAATAAAATTAAATGCTCGTTGCATCATATACAAATTCTAAAAACATCTTAGATAGTTATCATGAAATGATAACCACAATAATTAAGCCAAAATTATATAAGGGTAGAATTGTTCCTTTAATGGCGAAATAATTGTTAAGTTACGTTAAGATAGATATTATTTTCAAATTTTGTACACCTAAATATTTTAAAAGGAAGTGAAATTTTAAATTTAGTGCGCGAATTAATAACAGAAGTTGATACTACCACGTGTCGAAAATTTTGATTGATTATGGTTGTCTGCGCGGGTTTTGGATTTGATTACGTCCAGCTCAAAAAGCAATTTTTGGAATGCGTCCAGGTGTAAGAAAGAAAGAGGGGAGTCGCGCAGCGACTACAAAAGCGTGAGGATCGGCTGGAGAGTTATTAATCGATCACTATAATGGGTGGATCGAATTTTGGGATTATCGATTGCTCACCTTTGTGTGAGGACCAAAAAAAGTAAAACTCTAAAATTAAAATCAAAAATTGATTTCAAAATCATTTGTCCTGCATTGCAACACTTGTAAATCGTCAGATAATCAAACCATTGTTTTAGTTATCAACACCCCAACCCTGCAATCACAAAAATAAAGTAACACAATTCCAAAAACTATCTGTTATCGTTTAATGTACCAGGTCCTTCTAAAAGAGGCTAAATTTATGGACAGCATCTCTGTAATTAACACTTGTTTTATTTACTTTTATCTGGAACATTTCACTAGTATTTCTTTTTAAACTATTGCATTCATAATTACAAAATTTCTGCATTCCTGAAATCAAATGTACACTACTGTGCAAAAGTCTGCGGCCACTTAATTAATTTGCATAAATTTATTATAGAACATTTAATAAATGAAATAAAAAATCAAATACGAATTAATTTTTTTTCAGGATTTATAAAAACTGTTTAAAAAGTTGTTTATAAACTGTCTTTTAAACAAATTTTGAATAATTTAAAATTTAAATAAAACGCACAGAAGGCAAAATAACGTTTTCAAGACGAAAAACTAAATCAAACTGAAAGAATATTTAACAAATGTTTAGGAAATATAAAATTCACACCAAAATATGAACCGAATTATGGTTATACAAACCATTTGTTTCATTTATTACCAAAGTGCCATTTTGAGATCAAGGAGCCGACAGTCGTAAAATTTATGTTTCTTTTAAATTTTTTGTAACAACTGTGCTCAAAGCAATTTAAAATTCTTACTACATTTGTACAAATACCTATTTTATTATTTTAATCTGTAAAATGGAGATTAATTAATTATAAATAGCAATTAATGAAGTGGCCGCAGACTTTTGCACAGTAGTGTATGTCCATCTACTAATTTCGTGTTAGAAGTTTGGTCTGTCCTATGTAGGTTTTTGGGCATTCATTATATATTATCTTGTATGTACACTAATTCTAATTTTATATCTTTTCTTGTTATATCCTGAAACTTTTTTAAGCCTTCTAAGCCCCCAAAAAGTCCAAAATTTGTTTTTCTCGAAATTTTGTTTTGATTCAAATAATGGACGATAGCATGATAATTAATGTTCATAAGGCTTGTCCATCTGATAGGAGAACATGGGTAAAAACATAAAAAATGGCACTTTAGTATAATATAAATCTTTGAAGGTACCGTTCTATCCAATTTGAAAGATATGAAGTTTTGAAAGTTATGAGGTGCTATTGGTTTTCGAGAGGATTTTGAAAATTTTGACGATATGGGCAATAGTAAGACATTTAAAATAGGTAACAGAAAGACGTTCTATTTCTTAATTGATATTTTTTTTTGAAGATCTGTTTGGTGTAGGAAAAGTTTTAATTTACCAGGATACCTATGCAGAAATTCACCAAATAAAACTAATTTTGGCACATTTTTTGACGATAAAATTACTAGAAGTAGAAGAAATTTTCAAAGAATGAGGTATATAGGATCTGTGGAAAAAGAGAAGCATTTAATTAATTTTGATTCACTAGATATTCGCTGATATCTTAAATTTAGTATCTGCACAATATTGTTATACAATTTTTGGTAAATACACAGTAAAAAGAATTTTATTGGTCCTGAAAATTAATGTCTCACTATTACCAACGCATAGGTAACAGTAAGACGCATTCCACATGTGCATTTAATAAGGTCTCTGAAGGTTAATTGGAGAGTATTCCACTCATTACCAAATTGACTAGTGAAAACTAACAACCAAATATGCAAGAATGTCTATATAAAAAATAATTTTAATTATGACTAATAATAATAATCTAGTTTAAGGTATTAAGAAAAGTTAAGGTTTAGGTTAAGTTAAGGTATTAAAAAGTGTCTCACTGTTGCCAATGCTCTCCTTACTATATAATCGCAATTAAGTTCATAAGTCCTTCATAATCCACACGTTTTTCCATTATTTCATTAATTAAAAAATAGAGACACTTCATCCTCCCCGAAACCTAAACGAGGCGCCTAAACAGAGTTTTGACAGTCACCCTGGAGCCGGCTCTGTGTACAAATCTCTGTTTTATAAGACTAAAATTAATACCAAGTCAGTAAATACGGAGGAAACACTGAAAGGACAGAAAAATAGAAGTAATAATTTAATGTAAAACGTAAAAGCATAATTTTAATGATTTTAGGGCAATTCTGTAAAATTTTTATTTTTTTTTTATTCTATCGAAATTTTTAGTTAATCCGGCCCTCCCGATTACATACGAGCACCTACATAATATTATATTACCATATTTTTTGATTTTTTGTAATTATTAATAAAAATTTCGTATTAATAAAAAAAAATTAATAAAAAAATCGGAAGACGGCGTAGAACGTCAAAAACCGATGAATGAATGGATAAAAATTTCGAAATTTTGTTTGTATACGGGAAATGTTGATGTTGATTTTTAATTTTGAAAATTTTGTACTGAATTGGAGGGGAGACAAAGGACGCACGCGAGAGCTACTAAAGTGAACGGATGTGTGTAGCAAAGAGCAATAATACGCGAGTATATTCTGTGTAAGGTAATAAATATCAGATGTGATAAATAAAAATATGCATAAATTATTTGATTTTATCAAATTAAAAGGAAGTAAAATAATTATAACATAAAGTGACATCATTTCAATAAAATCTATACTAAAACTATTTTTTTCAATGCAATTATTGATAATAAAAATTAATATTGTAATAATTATTTATTAGAATGCGGACTAATAAAAAAACGCATTAAAAAGTATTTCAATATGAATAAATAATAAGCACTTAAATAGTAAACAACTTAGATGAAATACAAAATATTAAAATAAAGTGTATAATTGAAGGGCCTAGTGGAAAAAGTAGTTAAGTCACTTTTTTTCAATTTGTTGATTTTTATACTAATTTGTAGAGAATAAATGCCGCAATGTGAAAATGTGCTCAACTACAAATTGAAAAAAAAGTGACTTAACTACTTTTTCCACTAGGCCCTTCAAATATTAATTATTTATTGCAAATATTTATATAGAATCATGTGTTCGGTCTGGCACTTTTTTCGCTTTGAAGCTCTGTCAACGTATTCTGATAGTTCGATTTGGTTTTTTTTTCACGCATTCAAAAACGCTTTATCTGCTTTCATTTCAGAACTTCGAGCGTTTTAAGCTTCTGAAATGGACGGAACTGTATGTTTATGTTGTTTGGTAATAAACGAATAAACCAATCAAAGGTGCTTTACAGAATGACAGATTTTGGATATAATATTATGGTTTCAATTATTGTGCGGCCTAAAGGCCGCACTGGAACTTTTTTAGGTTCGATTAGGTTAGGGTTATAATGCCAGAATTTGAATGACGCTTCAGAATATAACAAAGCCTTCACAACTTACAGTGTAAATTTTCCTAATTTAAATTCGTATTTAGCATCCCTATTTCGTAATTTTGTATGCAGTGTCCCCTGTTTCAACTTTCAAATTAAACGTTCTCGTCTTTATTATTACTAGATCTACCTTTAATGTCGTTTAGCCAGCAGTTTGTGCTTGACGCAAATGCTTGGCATTGACGCAAAAATGTCCCTTACTTCTCACTGGAATACCAGTTCATTGGTACGGTTCGATTCTAGTTGAAATTTAAGACAACAGAGAACAAAATTTAATGATAGATCTATAGCTCAGCTCAGTTACTGGGTGCAGAATAGAAAATTGGCGTCTTCTATACTAATGACACGAAGTGTGTTCCTGTGTCTTATAGCTCTACTTCTTCATTCAAACTCTTTTACTGTTTTCATCTTAGTCATTCCCAATTGTTACCCACTTCATTATATTCACATGCCACCTATTTTTGCTTTTGCTATGTGGGTCTCCCCAACACCGAAGTATTTTTTACATTATTTATAGTTTCTAAAATAAAAATTTCGATGCCGATTTAGGCTTCTTTTCCTGCTCTATCTATCCTAATTATTGTACAACTGTGCCGCCAAAATGCATCTTTATTGCTCTCAATGTACCTGCTATTTTCTCTTTCATTATTTTCCAAATCATGTTCTGCCCACCGCTGAGCGCACCTTCTCGCCTACATATTCTTAATTAGGGGGGGGACCCACTGATTATTGTCGATTTTGTATAAATAATATTATAGGAGGGTTTTTAGCCATACCCTACCACAATAGTCAATGCAGGAAGGTAGAAAAGCCAGTCATAGAAGGAAAGAAAGTTGGAAAGAAGATATTAGATTATTCAAGGACTAGAATCAGTTCTTTTATCATCAGTAATTGAACGCTATAACTACTATGCCAATGAACGCCTATTCTTCTTCCTCTTACTCTAGGACTACGTCCTGTACTTCCCAACTATAGTACCTCTGTCCGAGGCACTGTTGGTTCTGTAAGCAGTTTGGTTTTTACATTTCAGATCGCTTGCTAGGCTTGCCTTTCGATGTGCCTACACCCTATTTTGTATTGTTATGATGGCAAATCATTAACACAGGGGGACCGCCTGCTTAACGTGGCCTCCGAAGCACGGAAGACGGTCAAGAAATTTTTAGACAGTACCCGGAGTCGAACCGGGGCGCCTTGCGTTACCGTTCGCTAACGTTCAGACTATGACCGTCTTCCGCCTATTATTTGTTCTTTAATGGGGCCTCCTGTCATCCTTGGTGATACAAAATATGTACAATATTGATCGCATCTTAACCTGGTCCACTAACTATAACACACCGTGAAATACACTGTCAACTGTCTTTAAAAAGATGCAGTCCCATTTGTGAAATTGGAAATTACATCCAAGATTCCAAAATTAATTCGACGGCATTGTCAGCAAACCCAAATCCCGACAACAGACGTTGTATTTCGAAATAAATGAAGTTGGTCGAAAACGTATCCATCTAGCATCTGATGTTTCAAAAGAGATATGATTACTAAAGCAAATCTTCCCAGAAGGGCAAGTACGAGGAAATTAGCGACTCTACAATCACGGTAATTATACATAAATCTCACTTGGTAAAATTGCATTACAATGAAATTTGTGGAAAAATTAATATTACAGAAAAATCAGAAACCGGCATTGTAAGATAGTACTAAAAAAATAATAATTTGCATTGCAGACATGCGTTATGCACGGAAAGAAATAAGGTTTTATAGAGAATATAAAAAATAATATGTCATGCAAGATAATTTTTTATTGCAGTAATAAATTATTAATTTATATTTAAATTTGAATAATGGTAATTGAAATATATTAAACTTTTTTAGAAAATTTAATTAAAATGATGTTAATTGAAGCTCAAATGGAGCACTAACGATTGCCATCAATTTTACGTAAAATATCAGAATCAGCTAGGGGGGGGGGGGCTCAAGAAAATGTACCTCTTTCGCAGCTCCAGTCATTTAGGTTGCTGTCCGATCAGTCAAAAGTTATAAATTATTGCCAAGTACGGATTTTGTTGCTTTCGTTGTTATGAACTGTATTATTTTATCGCCAGGACTTGGTAAAGATAGCACTTTCAACCCTGGAAACCGTGCTTAAAATGTTAGTTTTTACACGATTGGACGAAAATAATTTTAAAATATAGGAATTCTATAAGCTACTTCAAAAAACGTCAATATCAAAATGTAGAGGCAAAATTAACACCCTGTATAGTAAAAAATAATTTAAACAAGTAATAAGAGCTTTTAACATTATCAGTATTTTACTTATGTAATTATTGTAAGTATAAATATACTAGGTAAGTATGCATTATGTACGTGTACAATGGCATAATAGTAAGTTAACTGACATAACGTGCGTTTTTTCACATTGCAATAATTAATAAAAAATGTACTAGGAAAAATACTATATCATAAGTTATGCATTTATGCGTATTTATGTAGTATATTTAATTTATAACCGACAATGATTTAATCTAAGAACATTTTGAGCAGTCAATGAAAGTCAGAAAGCTGAAATTTTTTTAAATTTCATTCAGAACTCATTGCATTGAAAATGAAAACAAAATTAGTCTTATTATTAATGAAATTTTTTTAACATTTGAAGTAGTATTACAAAATTGTGTAGTTATTAATACTATTTATTATTAATTTTTAAATTATAAGGTAATATATAAATATTTAAAATAAAAGCACATAAAATATTTAGCCAAACAAAAGCACAACAAATAGGCCAGTCGACAATGCATTCAAAACAGTCAATTGCATAAAAAATGGGGGCAAGCTTGAATACATTTCATTCTCTTTATTACGACCTCTAAAAAAACCTACTAATTTTACACCCTCTAGCACAGAGGAAAAACCAATGGCAAATTTATATACCATTCGTTTTGATAGTTGTAACCGTTCGATTAACAAGAAAAATGTAGAAGATGTTTTCTCTAGACAATTTAGTGTACTTTATTTCCAATAACCTCACATTTTGCTCTGAAGTGCACCGAAACCGAGATATTCACGAATATTCGTAAAAATGTAATTCTTTGCGTGGGTTTTTCACTGTGGCAGCGAAATTCGGGAAATACTCGTAGATTAAAGATATATGATTACTTTTGGTTCTAACCCACTAAATATTAATATTTAATTATCACAAATATGTATATGGGATATTTTTATATCAAATTTCAAGAAAGTATGTTCTACCCATACGTGGATTCCAAACCGTGGGTATATAGTATATATAATTTTTAGACCATCAACTTCGCCAAGGGAAGTTTTTTGCCATATAGTAATGTATAGGGTGAGGCAGACCGCCTGTATCAGGCATTTTTTTTCAATAACGGTTGTGAAAAACTGTTGATCACAAAGCTTAATAAAGTTACGTTATGATTGTAAAGGGTCATTCACATCCACGTAACGTACGTTCCGGACATACAATACGTAACGTAAGGAAAGTTGAAATGCATTGTTTCAAATAGCACCATTCACATTCGAAAAAACATGGCAGACGTAACGTAACGTAACAAAAAGTTCGTTCAACTTCAACTTGTACGTTATGTTTTCTATGTTTGACCAATGGAGATGCTTTCATTTTATTAGGCAACACCCCTTTTACTGTATTTTCAATTTTAAGGTTAAGTCACAAAAATGAATGCTGTCAAACTGTCAACCGATAGCCAATGCAAATACAGGTGCCCGTGCTTTTCGTTTCTATGGAAACATAGTATAAACATAGTAAACTAAGTGGATGTGAATGGCAAATAAAAAACTACGTTTTCTACGTTACGTATTCTATGTCCGGAACGTACGTTACGTGGATATGAATGACCCTTTAAGGATCATTCACATCCACGTAACGTACGTTCCGGACATAGAATACGTAACGTAAGGAAAGTTGAAATGCATTGTTTCAAATGGCACCATTCACATTCGAAAAAACATGGGAGACATAACGTAACGTAACAAAAAGTTCGTTCAACTTCAACTTGTACGTTATGTTTTTCATTTTTGACCAATGGAGATGCTTACATTTTATTAGGCAACACCCCTTTTACTATATTTTCAATTTTAAGGTTAAGTCATAAAAATTAATGCTGTCAAACTGTCAACCGATAGCCAATGCAAATACAGGTGCCCGTGCTTTTCGTTTCTATGGAAACATAGTAAAAACATAGTAAACTAAGTGGATGTGAATGGCAAATAAAAAACTACGTTTTCTACGTTACGTATTCTATGTCCGGAACGTACGTTACGTGGATGTGAATGACGCTTTATTGCGTAAAACAGAAATTAAAACAATTACGTTTTCGAATTTAGAAGCTTTCGACATGTTAATGCTATTAGGAGAACGTGGAAAAATTAAAAATTAAAAATGTTGAAAGATATCCTCAGCGCGCCCGTCAATCTTTCAATATTTCCGACAATTTACTGCACGTGTTCCTACTATTGGTCAGGCGCAGGCAAAAAATAACCACGATAATTAAGTGTCTATAACAAGACAAGGGTAAGAGCTACAAAACGATGTTTTGAGAACAAGACTTATTAAGAAATCTGATCTTAGCCAACGAAGTGTGTGCAGGATATTGAACGATTGAAAATCTTTCATCCATACCACATCAACATGCACCAATAGCTAAGTGAAAATGATTTTCAGAGTCGACTTATTTTCTGTACTTGTTTATAAATAACGGTCTTCACTTTCCCAGGACAATTTTATGAAGCAACGAGGTTAATTTTGAAAGCACCCGAGAGCAATGCTTATTACTGGTTGTAGACAAATCCTCATTGGCAAACCATTGACAATAAAATATTTTGGATCATTAACAGAAAAAATCATAGGTCCTTAGTTTTTTCGAAGCAACCCTTAATGGGATGATGTATTCTAATTTTATACGTGGCGATTTCCTCGAATTGCTGGAAAATGTTCCTCGTGGGACAGGAGCAATAGTGCGGTTTCAGCAAGATGGGCTGATAATTTTCAATGCCTATCCATCATTAAATATAGAATAGTTATAGAACACTGATAGTGTTACTAGAAAATGGTAACCGAAATGGGTTAAAAGTATATGGAAGGCAGTTCGAACACTTGTAATATTGTCAGCTATTTTAAGTGTTTTCACACAAATAGGGGACCTATTGTTGAATCAGTAGGATAACTAGTAACACTTGCCACTTTCAAAATTTCGAAATACACTCTTCTCGACTATCCGAGATAGTAGAAACGATAATAGGGAGTACCACAGAAAGCTGATCCATTTACTCCCCGTTACAGTTTTCGGCTGCTGGCCAAAATTTATTCATTCGTCCGTTAATTGAAAAATGTGATTTGACGAGCCACACGACTTTCCTCCCGGGATTATTTTACTTACCGCCTCCAGTGTCCCACGACTCTTTTTCTAGGTTATGTTTGACGGATTTCGCTGAATTTTTTTTATACTATATCAGATCAATTTTAAGTGTTTTTAGAAACAAAAGAGAGTTACAATAAATTTCCCTTTGGGGGTATCTTTATATCCTTCATTCGGAGAAACCCGCTGTGTAATTTATTAACCGAAATGGAACTATTGGTTATATATTATATAAATTCAAATCTAAATTTATTCAATTCTCATAATTTTAAACAAGCAAAATAGAAATAAAATCTAAACTAATAAGTTCAAATTGTAAAAAAATTTCAAAATATTAATATATAAATATTTTCTAAATATCGTCTTGATGGGTCCCCTTTGTTAGTTTTCTTCCCCAAGTTCCCTCTCTGCTTCCACTAAGTCTTACTCTCTGATTGCTCTGCATTCATGTGCCAATTACGAAAGCATGTAGCATAAATACATAAGCCAGGATTTTCAAAACGCCCTCCTCATTGAAATCTTGACCTTTTATACATTTTCAATTTGCTGTATAGCTTGTCGCGTTTTACTGTCTTTTTGTCTCCAGGAATTGGCTCCGGATGATGAAATTAATCATGATTTTGAAATTTTGTATCAATGTTGTCCACACTTTCTTCATTTATTCCTATGAGATTTTTTATTATTTGATTCCTAAACTTTAAGTGGGATAACTTTTCTGGATTTTTTTATTATATAAATAGCAACAACTGTTCCCAATGTGATATAAAAACCTATAATAAATATAGATACCGTGTTTTAAAATCAAGCGACTGGGCCAATAAGTGCACATTTTAAGAAATTATGTTGTTGAGTAGAACAATAATCATTATTTAGGAAATTTTTAGATTTTTAACGTTAAAGGTACGATCGTGGCATTTAAACATAATTCACACCATACAATTTCCGCAATAGTGACGTCATGCGCTATTTCGTCAGTTTTATTTTATATTTAATTACATAGAAATGAGTTGCGCAAAAGAAAATCTAATCATATCACCTGGTAAAGGATATCGTAAGGATCGAATTTTCTTTAAAAAAACATGACAAAGTTTTTTGTGTTGGTATGCCAAAAAACAGCAATTGGTTACCGTGAACCGATTTCAACCAAAATCTAATCAGTTCTTAGTCTCATTATCTCTTCTTCTTTTGGCTAGGGACAACCCTGCATGCCTGACCTTCGATTTATTCCAAGGTCGTCTATTTCTATGAGAATTTGGATTTTACATCTTAGATAGCTTGCTAGGCTTGCCTTTGATGTGCCTGCACCCTGTTTTTTATTGTTATGATGGCAAATCATTAACATAGGGGACCGACGTCTTTACACACCCTCCGAAGCACGGAAGACGGTCTAGAAATTTTAAGGCTGTATCCGGAGTCGAAATATTTAGTCTCACTTTAATATTACTAAATAGGAAATTTGGCTTTGAAACTCCTATTAGTTTTTGAGTTAGAGCGCACACAAATTTGATCACAGACATTTTTTGGAAATGGTAATTTTCGACCTCTGTGATCTCAAAAAGTATAAATCTTAATATTTTTCTGCACGATTATAATACTTTTCTATACTTTCTATGGTACAGTAAAAACGTCACTAAACAACCAAAAACTTTAACTAACAGTTAGTTATCTGGAACTTTAACGGAGTTACATTTATTTTGCTTAAAATAAAATATTTCCTTGCAATTTGTAAAAGTGAACAAGTAAAAAGATGTTACGGTCATTCCATCTCAAATCAACTGAAGAATTTGCTCGAGCCCCACCAAATTTGTCGAAACTTATTGGTACGCACCATTTTAGTATGAAATAAAAAAATACAAATTTAAGGATTTGTCCAAAAGGGCATTATTTGTTTCCTTGCTTTGTTCCTTCAAAAAATCGAAAAGTTGGTATGTAGACTTATCGGAAAACCACTGTAACTTCATCCACAGTGGTCTAAATTTAAAAATTTAGCTGGCCTTACTTGGAAACGAATTAAGTTTCCAAAAAAAAAATTAAATTATGTATTTTTGGTTTAACTGCATTGGTGTGTACCAAGTTTCATAAAATTTGGTGGAGGTCCAATGACCATCATTGAATGTGGTGATTTTGTGGGATTTGGAAAGACGATAAGATTTAAGCAAATCAATAATATATTGTAAACGGTACAGATAATGCTATATTTAATAATTATTTGGAATTATTAAATTTAACAAAGACTAAAAAATTTTATGGCATAAAGCTTTCATTGAATAAAAAATGGTATATGTATTGTTGGTATCAATTGCTATTGGTAAAATTGATCAGTTCACATTTCCACTTTACAGGTTTGATCTGACTAAATTTCATGGAATTTTAAAACTGCTCAAGCGAAAAAAATCTAATGAAAATCTGTTGTACAAATATAATGGCACCTAATATAAACTTTTAATTATATATTGCTTTTTTTGTAAATCTGCATTAGTTGAATTCTTCAGAAAAATATACTTTAATTGCTCATTTCGTTAAATTTTTACAAAAACCTATTCGTTAATCGGTTACAACACAAAAGGTAAAAAAAATCAAAATTAATCATACCTGAGAGTCGAGGAAGATGTGGTTGCTTTTCTGCCCATTCCTGCAGCGAAGTAACATCTTCTTTTCTGAGGTCCTTATTTTTCTTATATTCCTCACTTGGATCCCTCGGCTTGAAAGGCATTTTGATTTTACCGATGAGTTACGAAATATTAAAAACCAGAGATAAATACTAATATTTTATATGCGGTGCAAAAAAATGTTGTTTTGTTGGACCTACTACAAACCGAAGTGATGAATTTGCAATGGTAATGTTACAAGCAAAAACACAGAAATATTTATTACTAATTATTATTACTCACTCGTTTATAAAACATTCATGTTATATACAAACATGCAAGTAATCGCACGTAAAACTATATTCGATTTTTAACTTTAGGTACTATAATTTGGCATGGAAGGTCGTTTAATTGTTTTTGTTGCTATTTTTTTATTAATCGGTAATTAACTTGTAAAATATTATTTAATAACTGTTAATTAAAATATCTAACTTTGAAAATTACTGAAATTTATATTACGCACCTCGTAATCTAAGCACACGATTAGGATAAATATAATGTAATACCGTGTAATAGTAAAAAGTACATTCATACTAAAATGTTTAATGGAGCATTAAGGAACATCCATTGGGAAGGGGGCAAACAATAGAAGTTTGTGTCTAATCAGAAAAAAAAATTTAAACTAATGGGAAACTACTTATGAATTTGACCCAATACTAACTTTTAAAAACTAAAATTTTCTCGATGATAAAAGTACATTTCGCCAAATTTAAATAAATAATAGCAAAACGATTTTTTAAATCTCTTTGTCCTTGGTTACATAATTAACTTGAACCACCTATGTCCATAATAATTATTAGCAAGTGTCCTTCTATTGTGGTTATTTTATTATGTATAGAATTTACTAATGAAATATTTGAAAATAAATAAGGCATCTTGGTATTATTCATCTTTGCCTCACTAATTTTTATTTTTTTTTAATCACTTATAATTATTCTGAATTTTTGCATGTTAAGTTAATAATTTATTTTGCTAATTAATTATGTTTTTTAAATTGTAAAATTTATGTATACATCATTAAATTGATTATAATCAAATCAGTACCTACATAGTTCTAAATAGAAACACAAAGATAAAACAATTTTTTTACATAAAGCTTTTTTGTTTGTTCATATTGTTAATAATAGTGTGGGCACATAGCAAAATAAAATAAATTAAATTTATTGAAATAGGGATTAGGAATTTTCTCATTAATTTTGTAATAAAATACCTATTGAAAGTTGATAAAAGTTAAAAATATGTTTTCTATTGTATTTTTTATGACAGAATTATATTATAAGTTTATTTTTGATTACGTGGGATACTTTTATAAGTAAAATAGAAAACGACTTACATGGCCGTCAAACAATTGCATATAAATTAATGAAACACCTAAATAGAACAGAGAAAGACGTAGCAAACATAAATACAATAACGAAGGAAGATTGAATAAAACATTACCAGGAGATGTGGTATAATCCAATAACGGAAAATGTAGAAGAATCAGAGACAACATACACACCAGAAATAGACCCTATAGATATTAACGAACTAGAGAAAGCTTTAAAAAACACCAAGAACAGAAAAGCAACAGGAATAGATAACATCAATTCCGAATTAATTAAATACGGTGGCCTGCTCCTTAAATTTCGGATATTACACCTTTTCAATATGTGTTGGAAGAGATATACCATACCAGACGAATGGTACGAAGCAAGAGTAATATCCATATTCAAAAAAGGAGAAAGATACAACGCAAATAACTATAGAGGAATAAGTCTGCTGAACTCCACATACAAATTATATAGTAAGATTATAAATGAACGGCTTCAAACTATCTCGGATGCTCTTTTATTAGAAGAACAAGCAGGATTCAGAAAAGGCAGATCCTGCGCTGACAACGTCTTCACTGTAAATCTAGCTTTCATAGATTATGAAAAGGCATTCGACCGAATAAGCAGCGGACGCTCGACGATTGGCAAAGGAGCTGGTCCTCCGGCACGAATGCCGCTTGGACCAGAAAGCTCATTCCGGATCTTCGTCCTTGGGTAGCGAGAAAGCACGGAGAGGTGAACTTTCATATAACACAAGCTCTCACCGCCCACGGATGCTTCTAGGCATATCTCCACAGGTTCAGGCTGACCGAGTCACCTGCCTGTCGTTACTGCGGGGACGAAGATACGGCGGAACACACTCTTTTCGGATGCCTAAGATGGGAGAGGGAGAGAGTGATGATTTCGCTCCGGATGGGCGACACACTAAGCCCGGACAATATGATTGATTTCATGCTGTCCGGCGAAGACGAATGGCTGGCTGTAGCGGTCTTCATCAGTCAAGTGATGAAGACCAAGGAGGGGGACGGACGAGCTGAGCAAGCCGAAGCTCGAGTCCTCGCCCTACAGTTAAGTCAATGACAGCCTTTTAAAGTTCCATTGAGAAGTTCCCGCGAGAAGATGCGCGAGAAGTTCCCAAGAGAATTCCCGAAGAATATCGTCATTGATCGGCGGGTCGGGTCGCGTCGAGTAGTGACGGTCGTTCGACGGGGTAGGTTAGTGTCGGTACGACGATAGCGCGTAGACCCTCTGTGGACACAAACTCTCGTGCTAATCCAGAGGGGGACGATCGCGAAAATAGTGCCGTCAAATATAAAGACGAGTGGACTGGCACTTTGCCAGCGACCACAAGTTTTTCAAGATGACCCGGTCGCATCGCGCTCTGTGATTTAATGTGATTTGCAGGGTCGCTTGGGGGCTCGGAGTCTCCGGTATGGATGACGGTCGGCTCGGCCTTGACTTTGTCGCCGGAATTTCCGCCTATTGAGTTAATGACGAGTGGACTTTCACCTATACTGACGATCACGGACCACTAGGTGACCCGGTGAGACGTGTTGGATCGCGGCGAGCGGTGTGTCCGGTTCAATTGAAAAAGTAGAATCAAGTGATAGTGCCTGACCTCCCGGACACAAACTTTCGTGCTAAATCGGGAGGTCATCGGGAGCCTGCAACATCGATGCAGCATGGAAGATCGCAGACGACAGCGGAAGTAATGCCGAGAAGGTAAAGCCCGCTGTCGTCGGGGAGGGGGTTTTAGTCAGTTAGAATTTGACACTACCATCCCTGATGGGGTGGTGCCTATGAAGGTTTCCCCCTTCCCTGCAGGAAAAAAAATAAACTAATACAAAAAAGACGAGAATTTAATTTAGAGACTCATCTAGCTTTCATAGATTATGAAAAGGCATTCGACCGAATAAATAGATCGAAACTATGGAAAATAATGACAAAGAGAGGATATCCAAAACATCTAATAAAAACAATACAAACCCTTTATAAAGATACAAAAATCTCTATTGATACAGGAAAAGAAATAACTACATCAATGAGAACTAATCAAGGGCTAAGGCAAGGATGCAGTATATCACCTACTCTTTTTAATATATACTGCCATGTATCGCTACTGTAAATATTCAACTTTTGATTTATATAGCGGGAGAATGAACTGGCACTTAATTAAACAATGCTCCGACCAGCTATGCATGAGACTCGACAATTTTTGAGTCGAAAATTGGGTCCATCCAGATTAGTCAAAACACTCAAAATACGTCACCTTAACCAGTGATCTTTCTTATAAAGATAGCACAAACGAATCGTAAATTGTGTCTGTTTATTCTTCAATCTACGACGGCTGTTAATAAATTAAATCAAACGCAAATGTTATCAGAACCAAAAACTGATGCAATTTATTTTATACAATAAAAATTAAGGACAAAATATTAGTTTTCTTAACCTAAACAAATTAAATTTACAAAAAATCAAGCAATTGCAATATTCCCCCAAAAATATTACGTGCGCCCGAATTTAAACGGTGTGTTTATTGTTCAAATAATTTATGCAACACATAAATTCTTACCGAAGTAAAATGTCTTCCAGAGTTTACCGATCGGCCGATGTGATGTGATACTCTCCAAAACGTGCAGATTACCATCAAAGTCAGCTTCGAATCTTGAACCAAAAGACAGGTAGGAATGACCAGTGGACAATTTCTTCTTCCGAACCAGATAATCGAATACAGGTAAGTAATTGAACCAATCTCTTCCAATATTTCAATATTCATCCAAACCATAAACATAACCACCAAATTGAACGTCAGCGGTTCCAAAACTTTTCATAAATTTTCTATGAAACGTAATATCCACTTTAATTAAACTTAAATTAATTTTTCATACAATTTCAAAAATTCTATCCAAATACAAGAGAACCAATTCCAAATATCTTTCTACCATTAATAAAATTATGTCTTCACTTGACGACGATTGACTCATAAAATAATTTCCGAATCCAAATACTAATGACCAGTCTTCACACTTGGATGGTCGGCTTAGAAAAAAACTTATACTAAAACTAAATTCCAAATTACTAACGATCAGCGCGTCTTTACTATTCGACCGCTCGATTCGGAATCCCGATACCAAAAATTATTCAAATTCAACAGCGCGTCTGTACTATATGACCGCTGACTTGGGAGTCCCATTCGCTCTCCTATCATTTGCGCACCCCACCAATTTTTCACTCGCGCATTCACGAATTCACTAATTGTTATTTTGTTTATTTAACGAAAAATCCTAACTTAACAAATAAATCAATTGAATTTCATTTGTTTCTCATACTTAAATTTAATTAAACACCCACCAATATTTTATCCTTTACAAATTTCATATCCTTCAGATCTAACAACGTTTCCATCTTCATAGATAAGTGAGGCAGAAGCAGTCAACAATTTTTTCAATTAAAGAAGATCCAGACACAACCCAGTAATTGCTTGTTATGGTCTTATTGAATTAGTTAAATTATAAGTGTTTTGACTAAATGACCCAATTACGTCATACCCTCTATCTCTTATCAATGGAACATGACAATACATAGACGATCTAATGAGAAAATGGAAAAAAGAAGTGGACCCAGGTATCAAACTGAACCAACGAGTGTATTTAAATACTGTCCTGTTCGCCGATGACCAAGTTATCATACAAGATAACAAAGATAAATTACAAAAAGCAATTTACGAGCTCCATAAATTAAGTTCCAAATACAATCTTCGTATATCAACCCAAAAAACCAAGACTATGGCCTTCCTAGCACCAGATCCAATAAGAACAAAAATTGTAATTGACAAGAATATTCTAGAACAGGTGACACATTTCCAGTTCCTTGGTTGCGATGTCACATATGAAGAAAATAAAGTTATAGGTAATAAAATCAGCAAATACCAAAGAATATGTGGCACAATTAGAAGAACATTGGGAAGAAAAACAAGGAAAGAAACCCAATTAAAATTCTAAAAAGTAATGGCTGCTCCTACCATCGTATATGGCTCAAAAAACTGGACAGTAAAAAAAAGAGACCTCCAAAAAATCCAAACAGCAGAAATGAAATTTCTTAGGGCAATTAAGGGATCTACAAGAGAAGACAGAATCAGAAATGATGATATAAGAGAAGAACTGAACATGTACTCAATTGTGGAAAAAACCCAAGAATATAAAGAAAACTGGAAAAAGAATTTAGCACAAATGAAAAACAGCGGAATCCCAAAACAAGCACTTGATTACAGCCCTAGAGGAAGGAGAAGCGTTGGTAGACCGGGGAAACGATGGTGAAGCCGGAACAGGCAAATGCGCCTAAACCTGGAAAGGCAGAATAAGAAGAAGATTCCTTGCGGGATATGACTGCAGAGTTTGATGCTTAAAAATCCATTTCTGGGGTGGATTAGTCCCCATAATTGCTTCTATCTTCTCTCTTACAATTTATCATGCGTTTTCGTTCTTTTACCATGTTCCTCCATTAGCATCTGTTATGTGCTTTCTCTTTCCAGTCATGTACTTCCATGGTTCCGAGGTCGTTTATCACTTCGTCTTCCACCTTACTTATGGGTCTTCCTCTTGGTTTCTTAATACCTGGGTTCTATTTCATTATACTTAAAAGCACTAATCTGATTTCATGGGCTCTTATGTCCAATCCAGCCTATCCTCATCGCCTTAATGTGATTCACTATGTCTTCCTCATCTGATTCTTTTTGTATTTAATTTTTAGTTTTTCTTCTGTATTGTCCTTCTGTAATTTTAACCAAACCGAGAATTCTTCACATTATTTCTTTTCTTCTTATTATTTAGATTTTCTTCTTTCTTTCTTAGACTAAAAAAATTCTTAGTCTATTTTCTTCCATTTTTGTAAGGCATATTATCTTTGTCAATATCTAGCACATATCATACACATTTTCTATGGGTGCATAAAGATTTATAACAGACAGATTTACTTTTTCATCCATTATTGAAAAGTCACTTCCTTTTATTTTGCCGCTTTTCTTCCATCTCACTTCCACAACTCTGCCAGGACAATTTTACATCTTCTAACTTCATTCACTACTTCATTCATTTTTCCTGGTACCATCATCTTTCTAACATTCCATGTTGAAATTCTTCTGCCTTTCTTCAATTTGTTTTTGTTCTTCATTTGCTGCTATTTGAATTTTATTTTTACTTTTTCTACTCTTCTCAAGTTCCGTTATCATTGCAAGGGTCGGCTTAGTTTTCGTCAGTTTTTGAAGGTTCTTTTGATTAGAGTTTCAGAGCCGCCAGTTCATCTTCTTTCGATTAGAGTTTGAGACCTTCTTCCATGAAACTCCAATTGCAAGGCTTATTATTAACAGTTGGTTTTTCGTATCTTACTATATTACTTCTCTTTTCAGTTTCCTTCTCAGCTAATTCAGTTATTCTACCCTAGATTTTTAGTTCTTTCGCTGTCATATCATTATCGAAGTATACTTTTCAACCTTTCAGCTTGTACTTATTTCTCATTATCTACATTTTCTTGTCACATGTTTGAACCTTAGCCAAAATTGCTTTTCTATCTCCGATATTTCCTATTTCAAAAACTTTGCTCAACTTGACATCTACACCAAGCTCATTTTGTCAGAAAATCTAAACTCTCTCATTTAGGTCCGTCGTATTTAACAAGCTTTTTATATTTTTGAATATTGCATATATATTAAATCTTAAAAAGAAAATCCCTTAGTTAATAAAAATTAAATATGGAACTATGAAAATCATAAATTATTAGGGGAGAATGAATTTAATCATTTTTACAATAGCTTACAATAACTTTAATTAGATCCTGTTGAAAGTCATCTTCGGGCAAGTATAACCATTAAACGATGAGCAATTAAAATTAATAGAAATTTTGGGAAATTAAAATAAATTGAAAAAATGTGTGTAGTCGGTTTGAATAAAATTGAAATAAAATTTGGAAATAAATTAAAATCTTAAGTTTACTATGCTAATATAAAATGAAGATGGAAAATTACGAAACCGAATAAAATTACTTAAAAGGACGAAAATATTTAAACACATAAGAAATTTTTAATTTTTTTCTTGTTAACCCTTTCAGCCCCAAGTTTTGCTAACAAATGAAAAACAAATTTTTTATGCAAATTCTTGTTCAGGAAACTTTAATTAGTACATAATTATGGGTAAAATCTTTATAATAAGTATTTCAAGCACTTTTTTCATTTGATGCCAATAGGCATCACTGGGATTTCGAGCAGTCAAAGCATTAAGTATTTATTAATATTATTTTGCAATTAGAATCCTGAGAAATATAAATATATAAGTTCACCTTTATACCTAAATATTTAACGCGATTATCAAATGGAGGATCCACAAATAAGTCCAAAACCGTTGGTGTCAATTTCAATATTCTTTGTATTTCAACTAATTTGTTTATTTTTATCTTCAGTTATTGTTTTATTGTTTTTCTGACTGGCTTTCTGATTGCACTACTCTATAGAAGATATATTTTGATAAATATGAAGAAGTTTCTGGAAAGGGCAGCAGTTTGTCCAGAATTTCTCGTTAATCCATAATTTTTCTTTTAAGTTCAAGCTACCATTCATCGTCAAATAATTCCATTTCGACGGTAGAATCATCTATGTATAGATCGAATGTTTCAACGTTCTACGTCTTCCGATTTCCCTATCTAGAGGCTTCTAAAATGGAAACCGCGAGTGATCACAACTACGAGCATCTCTTTTTGCATCACTAAAGCCTTAATAGTAACGCGACCCACAACTAGGGGCTGGCAGTGGAAGAAGTACGACAGGCTCAAGTTGGAGGAGGTTCCTGGGAAGCACGAAAAACTCAACGAAAATTTATCGAGACTGGGACTGGAGCACCTACTTACCAAAGCAAGCGATCTTAGCATGCGAAGTCCAATTCGAGGTCGATGCCGAAACGTTGAGAAGCGCCAGAAATTACTGGAATCAAACAAGGAAAAAACTGGCTCAGGAAATAAACTACAGCTAGAAAAGAAAATTGAAAGAGAGAATTATTAGGCAGCTCATGTAGAGTTGTTTGTAAATCAATCCAAACGTATACAATTAATAAGAATGATCACTGGCATCATTGCTTCAAGCTTCAAGTTACGCAATATATAATCTGTTCTCCTTTTTCCGGTTAATTAATTTCTTCTTTGAACTTATCAAAGAAATTAATATTATAATAGAACATAATATTACCTAAGTACTAATATATAAGAGAAAAATTTGTTTATGTTCCCTTGAACAATAATTTGATGACTTGCATAACAATCAATTTGTTTTAACAACAATTTTATTTATTAATTAAGATTTCTTAAATTAACTGTTAGCATCGTCTTGAAATTGTTTTAATATATGATGTAAATTGAAGAATACAATGATATGCTCTTTTAATAAATATTACATAACCTTTAACGACCGGTTAAATTTAACTAACCAATGGAGAAAGTCTATTAGCACTAACAGGCAAATAGAAATCATTTGTTAATTTTAATAGCTTGTTAAAGGTTATATGAAACCGGGCAGTATTAGGCACTCTATATAATATTGCCATGATATTTTGCAGGATTTTGTTTTTTTTATTTTTGAATTAATAGATCCTAATAATAAATTTATAGGATATTGTATTTTTGTTGCTAGAGTGTTAAATGTTGTCAAATTCTGTCAAATTTTGGTAAAAGATGTCACCTTTGTACCTATAAAATTTAAAAGATAGTGCTCGATTTATATTAAATTCTACCAAAAAATAAAGAAAAATCAGAGAAGGGCACGGCGCAGAAAATATTGGCAGAAAGAGTTGCGCGGGAGAAGAGAGAGGAAAAATTGAATGGGGAACAAAAATTGACATTCGATAAGTAAAGTTGAAATTGGATGGACGTTCGAAGTAATTATGGTAAAAAGCAATAGAAATTGATAAAAATTAAAAGATGATCTAAAATAGGAAGTAAGAGTTTTTATGAAGCGACATCTGAAAGGCGCAACACACGTCCACGTAAATTAACAACGTAGATATCTGAAGAAAGAAGACATCAGCAATTTTTGGTAGAATAACCAAGAAATCAAATATGATGTCAGGAACTATAAATTTTAATAAATTAAAACATTTCTGTTTTGTGTGAAAACGAAATTTATGAACAATTATTATTGTAAAAGTATTTTAAAATTTTGTAAAACAATTTAGCAACAAAAATAAAAGTATTGTGTTTCAAGTTAATGTTAAGGTTTCATAATTTTTAAAATTTTATTTAAATATCATAGCAATATAAATCATAGCCATCGATATGATAATTATTAGGTAGATACCTACCCTACGTATTTAACTCTTTATTGCAATTTATATAAAAATAAATACTACAAGATTTATTAAAGTTAACATTTATTCTCTAAAAGACTATAAAAACTAATATTTTGTTGTTCCACTTTTTTGTTTTATGTATATCTGTTGCTATTCCTTTTGGTAAGGACAAGACCAGCCATTTGTATTTAGAAGTGGAATCTTCTCTCGTTCTTTCGAGGACCACTTTTAAGGTCAGAAATGGAAGTACATCTTCTACGATGAATAATTTTCTTCGCGTGAACCCAACGATTCTCAATAAATTGAGATCTACACCTTTTCCACTTTTATTTGAGAAAGCGTTAATTCTAATTCAGATTAGTCAGTTGTATTTGAGAAACCGTCAATTGAAATTCAGATTAGTCAGTTGTATTTAAGAATCCATCAATTGAAATTCAGATTAGTCAATTGTATTTGAGAAACCGTCAATTGAAATTCAGATTAGTCAGTTGTAAATATTTAAGAAACCATCAATTGAAATTCAGATTAGTCAATTGTATTTGAGAAACCGTCAACTTAAATTCAGATTAGTCAGTTGTATTTGAGAAACCGTCAATTTAAATTCAGATTAGTCAGTTGTATTTGAGAAAACTTTAATTAAATTCAGATTAGTCAATTGTAATTCAGATCAGTTGACTATAATATCAACAAGCGTAAAGGTTATTCAAAATTGTGAATATTTTTTAGTTTGGAATAAATGAATGAACCAATCAGAGATTAGTTACAGCGATCAGACAGACAATATTAGTTTATGATTTTCATCAATATGCTTCTTATAACGTTTACTTACAATAACATGACTTCCTCTCGGAACAGTTTCCATTGAAATTCAGATTTGTCAATTATATTTCAGAGAACGTCAATTGTAATTCTGATCACTCAATTGAATTTCAGAAAATGTTTATTCAAATTCAGATTGTCAATTGTATTTGAGAAAACGTCAATTGTAATTCAGTTTATAGTTAAGTTTATTTCGGAATGCATTAATTGTAATTCGGAAAGGGTTACTTGCAATTCAGAAAAATTATTTAAAAAATAAGTCAAATATTTATTGGCTTATGGTCAAAGAGTGTACTACTGGCTTTACATAATATTTGAGTATTTGAAGTAAAATGCATTTATTAAAAAAAATTAAACTTGTATTAAAAATATGTTTAACGTCCAACTGCCATATCATCCATTGCTAAAGCGGTAACATGATGTATGGTGGTGTGTTGCGCTGCACCAGAACATAATCAAATTTGGAGTATGGAAAAGAACTCCCTTGGGATCCAAAATTCGATTGCTTTTATAGCAATTCCCTTATCATCACCGGAAGTAATGGAATTTGAGTAATAAATATCATAAGTCTGAAATAAAGCGGCTTATCTTCGTTCTTGAAAGGTACGTGGTAAAATGTTGACTATTTTATAAATTATTTGTAGCACTTTTAAATTTTAGATCATTCACTATTTAAATATATCAGTCAATTAACCTATTATTTCAATTATCACGGCATGCGAAAATCGACCTTATTGAAACAATTTACAAAAATAATTTAAATTCACCACAAACGTGAAAAACAACAAGCCAATAAGTTTGAATTGTTAAGTGTGAATTCCAATTCTTAGCAAATAATTATTAACAAGCAAAATCTTGACATAATTTGTTTTTTAGGTCAATGACCTCAAAGATACAATTTTGGGTCTAAAATTACTCATGAGGGCGAATTCTCAGATGCCATAGATCTGGGACTCTGATAATCAAAATTAAAGCCTTTACAAATGGTTCGCAGAGATAAACTGGCAAAAAGTTAAATTGTTCCAGTACGAAGTCAACGTATGGTCTGTCGTACAAAGATTTTATTTGCCCGAGAACCCCAGTACAGTTCAATATATTTGCCTTTTGAGTCCGTACCTGTACATTCTTTAAAAAAATGGAATATAGCTTATATGTATGTGATTTAAAATTAATATAAAATAAGTAAATATAAAGAATAAAGATTGCTTTTATTTAAATTTAATTTTTACAGTAGTTAGTTCCCATAATTTTAATTGAGAAATTCTGGCATAGAAAGTTTTAAACTTAAATATTGCTTGAGTGTCCTAAAGGATTTGAGTTCATCTGATTGTTTCTTATTGCTACTCTGAGACTTGGTGGAGGTCCTGGTGGTGGTCCTCCCGGTGGTGGAGGTCCTCCTCCTGGTGGTGGTGGTGGCGGTCCTTGACCAGAAACTGGTTGCTGTAATTCAAGAATTGCAGTTATTAAATTGAAATAATTTTTAATTTATCTATAACACATAGTAGGTACTGCGATGTTCTTTGCTCTGCTGAATTGGCAAATCAAAAGAATGAACGAGTTTTAAGTCAAATTTTAAATGAAAGTTGAATTATAGAGAGATCATGGCAAGGCGATATAACGATTGACTCGTTATAGAAATTATAAAATTTATATCATTTTAAAATTATTTGTTATTTGTTAGTTATAATTATATTAGTAAATATTGTTATTAAAACTAGGTTAATTTAGAATTAGTTGTGTTAAGCACACTGAAAAGGTTTTCGTGATGACATTTGTTATAACAGCTTGGTGCGATAAATTAAAAGGACGATTATTCGCCTCAATTTAAACTTTAAAGTGCATCGTGTCTCCAATTTACAGTTCTTTCCTAAAAAACATTATTTAAATGAAGATTAAGTGTGGTAAAATTTACTAATTAAAGTTACCGGCCAATGAAAACTTGCTGCATCAAAAACAGGCATGCGTTGAAATATCAACGAAAATTTATATCCTTGGCGACGAATTTGTTTACCTTAACAACAAAGAACAACGATAAAATAACCCAAAGTGAATGCACGCAAATTTTGTGCTGCTCCAGAAAATTTGTGAAAAATGTGTTTTTAAAACCCAAGTAGGGTAAAGTAAAGTTGATTTATTCTTGAAAAGGTTAAATTATATTAAAAATGTTAAAAAAATATTAATACACTCACAAAAAAAACTCAAAATTTGGTATTGATGGCTGAGGAAATATTTGGATGATTGATGAAAGTTAACTGGATGATCACATAAAAGTAAACTGGAGCGAATTCTAGGTGTAAACAACCGGTACACCCACGCTTAGGAACGAACTATGATGCAATTCGGAAGTGGGGTAAGATTTATTTAAATATCCAAGTGCGGGAAAATTAAAACATTAAAAATCAGAAAATCTTTTTTATTTACAAACATTTATTTAGATTTATCAGTTAGAATTAAGAATTTGTTACATTTAGTTTTAAAGCACATGGTTAAAATTTTCTTTCGTCTCCATGGCGACAATTTGTGCAAATTTATTAATTTCATTAAAAAATCAAATTGCCATGATTCTATTTTATTTGAATTTAAATCAAAGTTATAAACAGTGTGAAAATATGAATCTTGTTCATTCTGAAGATGAGCGAATGCAGCAAGGTAAATTTTACAAACAATCAAAGAATTTCTTTCACTTTTGAACTAGCCGAGGTAAATACAAAATTTCTCCACACGTAAGTTATCATTGTGGGATAAGCATTCCAGGTAAGGGTCTCATTCTTATCATAAGCTTTATTTATATTATGAAGGAGAGGGGTCATTGCAGTGCTAATAATATTGTAGTAATTATAAATTAATAACTTACAGCAAGAAATAAGGTTAGCACCACAAAAAGTGACACTAAAATTAAACTCTTCATGTTTCAAATGTGGATTGCAGACGAATGCTGAAATTACCAGGTGCTCTCCTTTTATACTATGATGAATGAAATTAGGAAAATATTGCGTAATGTCCTTTAGCTTTTTTTTGTATAATATATTTCGTTATTTAAAAGTACCCATGAATATATCATTTTAATATAATATTTATAATTTCATTTTGGAATTTTTAGTAAATATGAATATTAAATCTGTAACTAAAAAATAGTATATAAATGTAATGTAGGTATATAATTTAAAGTTTATTTATTTTGATTAATATTACGTATTCATTGACTAGTGTGATCGATTAAAAATAATTTAACTGATATTTTTTACCTACGATTACGGCCAAATAATATAACTTGAAATTTCATACATCAGTTTGAAGAGCTGATTAAATTTTTGTTAAAAACCCTCAATTTTTATTCGCACGTTTACAACGAGAAATTTTTGTGTGCAATTTTTAAGAAAAACATCCAAATATATAAAATCCCATAGTATGCATTTCCATTATGATTATGTGATTCGAATAACAAGCAACTAAAAAAAAATACAAATTTTTCTCAAATCAAGGAAAAAAGGGTTTTGGTAGATTGTAAGACAGGATGCAAGATCCACATCTTAAAATTAGGTTTAAACATTATCCATACAATTGCTCAACCAAATCCTTCTAGTATTTCATAAGAATTTTTCGGTAAAAACTATTAGTGAGTGGGTTGTGGTGCCAAAGTATCGAGGTGCGTTCTCACTATTATTAATTATAAATACTTGTTATTATAGTATGTAACTGGATTTAATAAGAGGTGTCATTTTGAATTTCGTTGTATTTCCGCTATATAAATTTCACAGTGCTCATATTTGACATACGTCATCTACAAATAATGCGGTTTGATCACGGAACGTTTCATGATCAACGAATGTATAGTTATTGCGAAAATACATTACGGAAATGGTGAAAGTTTACAGTTACAATTCGAAAAATTCGTTAAATTTTAGCTAGAAGTTCACCTCTTCGTACTGAAATTGTAATTTGAATAAAAAATTTGAGGAAACTGGTTCAGTAAGTAATGTAAGAACACTTGTCCGTCGTCGTGGTGGTCGTTCAGCTATAAATATCACCACTGTGAAGGAAAGTGTCAGAGAAGAGCCGAGAATCTCAAATTGTCTTCGTTTATAGCAATTGAACTTTTCTTATGGCATTATATAGCGAATTAAAAAAACAATCTTCGCTTATACGATTCAATTAACGCAAGAATTAAACATTAAACAAGGTGGAACTCGCTTTAGCGGCAGTTCTTAGGCTTCTATACAGCTACCTTTCTGGTGTGGAAAGTTGTTATTATCTGGTTATTTTTGATCGCCATATAATGTAACACCACATAATCAGATAATCTGCACCAATTAAATTTTTTGCGATTGGTAATTATCATTTACTATATAAGTAATAACAATCAAACTTTTCCATTCTATTAGAAATTTTACTTCTCTGTAATGTATGGTCCTTTTTTTGAGGTGGACCAATCCTCTCCTTTCTCTTTTATTTATAACTTAACTTCACTAACCACATCAATAAAAAATTATTTTTTCACATCAAAGTAAAACAAGTAGTTTATATAGGGAGACCTTTTCGAAAATATCTTTAACTTAGTAAATTTCTTTCGAACATTTGCGTATTTATAAATTGCATTAGCGAATCGAAGCAATGGATTAACAGATTAACGCAATACTATATAGACGAAGTATTTAAAATATAACAACGTATCAGTTGATCAACGTTATGATTGGCTCTGAAACATGCGGACGGACACGAAGCCAGACCATAAGGCTTCTTTCTATACCTTGTATAGAAGCCTAAATAAGGCTTCTTGTTATACTTTGTATAGAAGCCTAAAAGTAGCGCACTGGCTACCCAGTTCTTAGACCTCTATGCACACAGAGTATTTCCAACACGATTTGAAACGCTCTGTATGATTTTGAATTATGAGGACGGACGGACGGACAGACGGACGGACAGACACGGAGCCAGATCATAAGGCTTCTTGTTATACTTTGTATAGAAGCCTAAAAGTAACTAGAATTTTTGTTGGTAAAACCGTGTAAAACTAGCTTTAACTGATTTCGCGGAAAAAAGTTAACCTTAAATACATACCAAAAACAAATGTCAATAATAATTATAACCTACAATATTGACACATAAAAATATTACTTATCAGTCTGTTACCTATGTTGACAGCCCAATATTGCTCTGTTAACTTATCAGACGACTTGACAGACTGGTAACTGCTAACAGTCATTGGTGAATACAAATATATCACATTAACAGACTGTTATTGACTTGACTCTCTGTTAGCAACTTAACAGAGCTTGGTGAATACGGCTGTAAATGTCACTGATTACATTTTTGCTTGGAAAAACAAAAACACGTCTGGACTAGTCGACTGTTTACTCGCGACACCGGCAGGCCGCTTGTGTTAAATTAATAATTATTATTAATAATATTAAAATTAATTATTAATAATGAAATTATCATCTTAAACCTAGTAAAACACTTAAATATTAGTGGGATATTCGAATGTTTGAATATGCCGTAGTTGGTAATTTGTTCGAGAGAAATTCGTCCAACTCAGCATTTGTACGACTGAACATTTAATCGACAGGGCATTTTCAAACAAATTTCTGTCGCACAAGTTAAGTTATTTACCCAAAAAGACTTTAAAAAAATTTCAATTTGAGTCTTAACAATTTATTTGAGTACTTGCAGCGATTTTAGCATACAGAATAATACTAACTTACAATACAATTATTACAACTTATATTTAGTAAAAAATGCTTATGTTAGTAAACAGATCTTATTTTATTAAACTATGGAAAGTTCAAGCGAGTTTCTTTCCCTGGTTTCAGGTGAAGTCCTGGGAACATTTTATGTGTGTGAACTTGGTTTCACATAACACCTCCCTGCCGAAGATCAAAATTACGGTTCGTTAATTTTGTAAGCCGACCTGATCGATTGAGCTGATTGGTGAACCCTTTTCCTGAGCCGAAAGCTGAACCTTTTTCCATTTGTAACTAAATTTGGCTAGAACATAATACAATATAAAACTTATTATTAATAAATATATTATAATTGTCCATCCACTTGTTCGGTGAAAATAAATTGCACTGGTCTTTGTTTCGTCCATTTTTTCTTTGATTTGGTGTAATGGATATCTGCTAATTTCAATTCATCCAAATTAATTGTTTCCAATTGAATTGGTCGAAGCTGAATTTCTTCTGTTTTTCTGTTGTATTCCATTGATAAATTTGGGACCTCGATGACATTTGTAATTTGCTTTGTTTCATAACTTTGAATAAATTTTGAGTTGATTTTCATGTTACATTTGCCTAACATTGAAATAATGTATGTTCCATTTAGTGAGATTGATTTAGTTTTAGAGTCGCATTCTTGTCGTACAATTTCTTCTCCTTTGGTAATAACAAGCCATTGGGTTTTTGATATAGGTTGAATCTTAGTGTCTTTGATATCCAAATATTCGTATTAGCAATTTTTGTAATTTTGAGTAAATTGTGTTAGGTGAACTTCGCAAGGTGAGTCTTCTTTAATTTGATTGGTCTCAAATTCGCACATGTATTTATTTACTTCTATCTCGGTACACTCTTGGTTATTTAATGCATAGCTTTGCTCATTAATTAAGAGGAATTTTGCATGAGGAATTATTATTGAATAACTGGAATTTTTTAGGATTGGACATGAGTATAAATGGAAATAATTATATTCGATAAGTTCGACAGTTGGAATTTCTAAGATTAAATGTATTTTAGAATTTTGGATGAATATCTTTATGTGGGTCAATTTTTGAAATTCTGGATAATTTTCATTCTTCAAAGGTATTGGAAATTTCGTATTTGTGAAGGTGGCTGATATTTCTATTAATTCTTTAATTAATTCGTCTGGTGTTAAAATTGATGGGTGCATTACTTTCATTACGCCAAAGGTTATTACTTCTTCTAATTCTTCCAAAACGTCTTTTATAGCATTGACTGCTGTTATGAGTTGTAGGTAAATTGAGGTGATCATTAATTTGTTTTCGATTTTAGTTTTATAAACGTTGGTAGCGTTGACGATGTATTCAATTTGGTAAATTCGTTCTTGTAAAAGCCCTTGGTTACTTGTCAGTTGACCAACTCGTTTCTCAAAAGTTTCGATTGCGGTAGTGGTTAATTTTATTTGTTCCTTCATTAATAATTTTAATCCTTTTTGATTATCTGATAAGTTTTTTATCGCTTCGTTATATTTTCTTGCATCTTCACTGTCTAAATTTCCGGTTATCGATTTAATAATAGAGCCTAATCCGTTAATCAGACCTCTTCGATGTCTTTTCCGTGGCGTTGGATCCAATGTATCGAAGTTTTCTTTAGTTTGTTTTATAATGTGTTCCAAAAGTTTATGGAAGTTTTCCATTTCTCGCTTGTAATCTTTTCCGTTCTCATGCTTAACATAAGCTGAAGTCAATATTTTAAAATTATCTACTAGGTTATCATATTCTACTCTAATTTTTTCTAATTCTATTATCTTAATTAAGGTCCAATAACTATTCTTATTACTAGCTGTTCCCAATTGAATTGGTATAATTCCGGGATTTTCCTTTAATTCCTTGATGTCGATGGTTGTGGTACATCTTCCTGTGCAGCATCTGTAACAACAGGTCTTCTTAATAATCTCAGATGAACTTTTTGCACTTGATTATTTTTTTTAAATTTCTACGGTGTTGTCATCAAAAATTCTTTGTATCACATAAAGTCCTTCAAACTTTTCTTTCGTTTTTCCTCTTATGTTACTGGTTCTTTTTACATAAACTGTCTGCTCAATTTTGAATGGGTGTGGCTCCGTTGATTATTCGAAAGTTATTAAATTTGGAATTGTTGACATCAAAAAAAATTGTTGATAAGTTAAAATTTTGATTTCGATTGATTTTATAAATTTTTGTTTGTATTGATTTTTGACAAGGATGTTATTAAATGTAAGGTTTATGATGTTATATTGTTATCTAAAGGGTAAAATTGATTTATAAAAAGATTGCATATTAAAATTTGAATAAGCGTCATTTTGGTAAATATATAATCATTAAATATGTTTGTTAGTGTATTTAAGTAGTTTCATATGTAAAATTTGAAGTTTAGAAATTTTGAAAAGTTTAGAATTATTTAAGTTTTATTTTAATTATTTAAAATTGCATATTGTGGAATTACGTGAAAAAGAAAATTTGCTGTTTTGGTTTTTGGAGGTACCAAAAGTGAGTATTGGTCAATATAATGGTTACTTGGTTTTTTCCTTTTCCGGTTGTTGTTTTTGAGAATTTGTTGTACTTTAATTGAAATTAATTTGCAATTTCTAGAATGTTTTCTATTATAGTTAATGGTCAAAATTTTATTTGCGTATTCAGGATTTTTAATTAGATTCTGCCCTTTGAGATTTATCGAATTTAAATATTGTGGTTTAGTTGATTCTGATAATTCTAAATTTTGATTTCCCGATTGAATTATTGATTGTGGGTTTTCTGAAATTGTTCTTTTCGGCATTATTAATTTTTTATAATTTTGATTAAGAAATTTTGATGTATTTAGTTTCAACAATAAATTATTTGTATTAACGTCATTAAATTTTAATTTTGAATGATCAGCATGACTGATATTAATATTTTTATTTGAATCGTCAATTTCTAATTTTGTTGAATCTAAATTTTGTCTTATTATTTGCTTGGTTTTTGAAACTTGGAATTTTAAATTGTTTTGTTTTTGGTTATTGCAATTTAGAATTTGCTGTGATTTGTTTATAAATAATTTGAAATCTTTAAAATGATTTTCTCTATTGTTATTAATCAAAATTTTATTTATGTATTTGAGTTTTTTAACTAGATTTCGTTTTTTGAAAATTTGTTGGAATTTATTTGAAGATAATTTAAATTTCCTAAAATGTTTCTTTTTGTAATTATTTGTCGAAATATTGTTTATGTATTTGAAATTTTTAACCGGTTTTTGTTTTTGGAAATTTGTCGGTTCTAAATGGTATGAATTTATTAATTCAAGTGGTTTCAAAATCTGATCTTCTGATTGAACAGGTAATTCTTGTTCTTTTAATTGACTTCTTAATTTTTGATTTTCTGAAATTGTTTTTTGTAGTAAAATTAATTTTTCATGATTTTGGTTCATCAAAATTTCGTAATGTTTTTTATCAATTTCCGATTTTGCTGTTTCTAAATTTTGTTTAACTAATTGATGTTCTTTATATAATTTTGAAATTTGGTTCCGTAATGTTTGTAATTCGATAACACTGTCATTTATTAAGGGTTTACATTTTTTGACCGGTTCTTGACTTTTAAATTGATTTTGATAATTTTGTTTAATATTTGGGAAATTTTGTTCATAGTTATCAAATTTTTGTGCGTTTACATTTTCGTGATATAATGCTTTATTTTGCATCGTTTTGCTGATTGTAATTCTATTGTAATGAACTTCCGTAGGTGTCAAATTAAAAGTCGATGTTCTTGTTAGATCTTTCATTTGGAAATTTGAATTATTATTTTGAAAATATGTGTTTGAATTATGAAAGTTTGATGTACTATTTTGGAAATTTGGTCGTACAGATTGAAAAGGATTATTTTCAAACTTAAGGGGAATATTTCCATACTTCGTTATTAAAATTTTGTTTTCAAAATCAATTTTTGCATCTATTATTTTGAGTAAATCTAACCCTATCAATCCATCATATTTTTTATTAAAATCAAAAATATAAAATTTATGTTTGAAATTTGTTCCAAAAAGAGTTTTTAAATTAACAAGTGTTACCAAGTCGTGTCTACTAATTTGATGGGCTGTCTGAATTTGAAATGGTTCATAAAATATTTCAGAAGGAAAATATTTGAATGCTTGACATCGATTCAGTAATGATCTTGTCGATCCTGTATCAATCATTAGTTTAAAATTTAATTTTGGTATTTCTATGTAAGCTAATTTTGACTGTTCCATTAAATTAATGTTAATTTTTGTCACATTGTTTAAGTTTGATTGTTTCTGATGGAAACTTCGCGAAAATTTTGGTTATCGATCTCTGGATTTTCAAATTCATCATCATGAACTTGATTGATTTCATTTTCCTGAAATTCATAGTTTTCACAATCTTGATTTTGGTCATATGATTCGCAATAGTCGTAATTTGTATTATTATGAATTTGACTTTCATCAAAATTATTATAATTTTCTTCAATATTTTGGTGGAATAATTCTTCTGAGGTCCAATTGCGTGTAGGTTGATTTGATCTTCTCGTATGTGCTGAAGATGTATCCATTGGTTCTACTGAGGGTCGTTGAAATTGTCCTCGGAAATTGGAACCTTGCTGATAAGTGTTAACTCGATGACTCGAAGGTTGATAAGTAGGTCGAGAGTAACGTTGACCCGATGAGTTTGTTGCTTGATTATTAAATTGTTGAAATGTACGGAAGTTTTGTTGAGGTTGCGTAAAATTTCTATTTACATTAAAAGTAGCTGGTTTAATAAATTGCGGTTTTTGGAAATTTTGAAAATTAGGTTTATGTTGATTTGGAAAATTTTGACCTGAATAATTATTTTTGAACATCATTTGATTCATTACCGGTTTGTGTGTAATTGCCGGTTGTTTAATTTCAATCGGATTGTAATGACGTTGACCGTTGTTAAATAGGTTGGTTTTTGACTGGGCGTACATAAAATTTTCCTCGGAAATCAAATGTCCTAAAGCTTCTTCTAACGTTCCTGGGTTTTTAAGCCTTACTACTAAGCCAAGTTGTCCGTTTAACCCTTGCAAAAAGGTTTGTAATGCTAAATCATCGTACAATTTTGTTTTAATAACCTTAACGTTTTGGTCGGTTTCCTTTAATTGTAACCTGGTTAATAATAAACAACGTATATCTTGACATCGCATCCCAAATTGGTATGATGACTCATTTTTAAATGGTTTTAGACTCATCAAATCCCTAAGTAGACAATTTTCATCTCTTTGATCCCCGAAATGTTGTATTAATAAATCTTTAATATTACCCCAAGTAGTAGCATTTTGTCTAGAGGCAATTAAGGTTAATGCACGACCTTCTAACTTGCTAAGAATTATTTGAATAAGTTGTGTGTTTACATCTGATGGTGTCGGAGTACTACACATGGATAATAAATGCTCACATGCGTTTGTAAAAATTGACAAGGTTGCTGCATTTCCATCATATTTAGGTACTGCGTCGATGTGGAATTTCTCTAATTTTGCCATTGTATTAGTATCAATTTGGAGATGTTGATTTAAAGCTTGACGTTGTTCTTCTACTACTTCGTTAGTTATGGATAATTGTGATAATAGGTCTGTGATCTCGGATTCGGACATGGGAAATTTTAAATAATTTTGAGCAAAAACTTACGCAATGAATACCAAGAGCGTTGTGAATCTCTTCATCACCGGGTAGTTTTCCTCGTGGTTGATTGAATTTTCTTCTTAATTTCTTTCTTCCTCCTTGATTTGGTAGGTTTTTCTTTTATGCACTTTAAATTATATTTGATTTTTATTCACTGAACGGCGTTCCCGTTTATTTTAATTTTTAATTATTTATTTTCACTTATACACTAACTTATCACTAAGTTCTGTCAGTAAATCGTTGAAACGAAAAAGGTTTAGAAATTTTATCTAATGCCTTTCTGACATCCGTCCCGACTGCGCCAGTTAAGTTATTTACCCAAAAAGACTTTAAAAAAATTTCAATTTGAGTCTTAACAATTTATTTGAGTACTTGCAGCGATTTTAGCATACAGAATAATACTAACTTACAATACAATTATTACAACTTATATTTAGTAAAAAATGCTTATGTTAGTAAACAGATCTTATTTTATTAAACTATGGAAAGTTCAAGCGAGTTTCTTTCCCTGGTTTCAGGTGAAGTCCTGGGAACATTTTATGTGTGTGAACTTGGTTTCACATAACACACATAACGCTGTCGAACAAATTACCTAGAATCGAGTATTCGAATACTCTATTTCCCAGCCCTCGTAGATATAACACTACCATAACACACCAGCTACAAGATTTTTTTTTAATTAATTTGATTTTGATTAAAAAATGTTAGTTTTTTGATATCTATGATATCAAAACCCTAAAATAGCATCGTCCGAACCAAGTAACGTGATATAACATGCTTCGAAAATATTATTTTTAAAGCATGGTATATAAGTTACGTTCGTAATATAGATTGTACCATAATTGCTGACTTTCGATGTGATAAATACTGAAGAAAGATATGATTTCGCGCTATGCTGAAGAAAAATTGGTCACAAAGTTGCTAATGATTGTAATTTTACATACAATTTCTTAACGGTGTGGATATATTGTTCAAAAGATAAAAATACAAATAACGGATAAGCAGATAATGCAATAAATGGATAAACAGATTAACGGATCAACAGATCAGCGGATCAATGTATCAACGTATCAATATATCAACGTATCAACGTATCAATGTATCAACGTGTCAATGTATCAACGTATCAATGTATCAACGTATCAATGTATCAACGTATCAACGTATCAACGTATCAACGTATCAATGTATCAACGTATCAATGTATCAACGTATCAAAGGATCAACAATTTACTATATAGGTTACACTTTGTATTTAAAATTTAGGTAATACCTTTGAAAAGGAATCGATATAGCAAGTACCACTAATTTATAAACATGAACAACTCAAGCAATTATTCTAGCAGCGACTTTTCCGATTCCGATTTTGATTCTGATGAAAGCAATACAAAACATCATCTAACCTGTAATAATAATAAATTGCATTAGCGAATCGAATCAACGGATTAACAGATTAACGCAATACTATATAGACGAAGTATTTACAATATAACAACGTTTCAGTTGATCAACGTTATGATTGGCTCTGAAACATGCGGACCGACACGAAGCCAGACCATAAGGCTTCTTTCTATACCTTGCATAGAAGCCTAAATATGGCTTCTTGTTATACTTTGTACAGAAGCCTAAAAGTAGCGCACTGGCTACCCAGTTCTTAGACCTCTATACACACAGTATTTCCAGCACGATTTGAAACGCTCTGTATGATTTTGAATTATGCGGACAGACGGACAGACGGACGGACGGACAGACGGACAGACACCGAGCCAGATCATAAGGCTTCTTGCTATACTTTGTATAGAAGCCTAAAACCACTTCGAACACGCTCAGAAGATAACTGCAGACGATTCCAAGAAACGCTTAGAACTAGTGTACGGTTTGTGCAAAGAACAAACAATATGTCACAAAAAAAAGTATTTGTTGGCGGAAGAAGTGCTGCATATCTTTAGACAAATTAGCGACGCAGATCGCAGCGCCCTGGGAATGGATCCGAAATACTCACGACCCGAGTGGATGATCGTGACGGTTTTACCGGTTGTTCCTCCTTCCGCGAGACCCGCAGCTTTCATGGGCGATTCGCCGAAGAAACGTCAAGACGATTTGACAAATAAATTGGCCCTAATCATAAATATACCTTGTATAGAAGCCTAAAAGTAGCGCACTGGCTACCCAGTTCTTAGACCTCTATACACACAGAGTATTTCCAACACGATTTGAAACGCTCTGTATGATTTTGAATTATGCGGACGGACGGACAGACGGACAGACGGACGGACAGACGGACAGACACCGAGCCAGATCATAAGGCTTCTTGGTATACTTTGTATAGTAGCCTAACAAGTAGTTTATATAGGGAGACCTCGTTGAAAATATCTTTAACGTAGTAAATTTCTTTCGAACATTTGCGTATTTATAAATTGCATTAGCGAATCGAAACAACGGATTAACAGATTAACGCAATACTATATAGACGAAGTATTTACAATATAACAACGTATCAGTTGATCAACGTTATGATAGGCTCTGAAACATGCGGACGGACACGAAGCCAGACCATAAGGCTTCTTTCTATACCTTGTATAGAAGCCTAAAAGTAGCGCACTGGCTACCCAGTTCTTAGACCTCTATACGAGTACACACAGAGTATTTCCAACACGATTTGAAACGCTCTGTATGATTTTGAATTATGCGGACAGACGGACGGACGGACAGACAGACACGGAGCCAGATCATAAGGCTTCTTGTTATACTTTGTATAGAAGCCTAACAAAGCTGTTGATGTTGATTTTAATTCTTAAATTAAAGAGCGATTAAAAGATTAAATTATTGCACCTCCTACCCACTCGACACGACTGACGGTAAAATTTACATAATATCGCATTAAAAGAACCCTTGACTACCTGTGGTAATTAAAATCGCCCATATAGGTTCCCTCATTTCTTTAAATGCAATTTTAACCTTGTATTACAAAATATAATTAAAAAAAAATAAAAATGCATTTCCAAATAAGTTCAAAAATATTATCACCAAGTTAAATAGAGAAAATAATGAATTGGAAAAATAAAAGTAATCATAATAAATTAACAAAAGAAATTAACGCATACAAGATGAGCTCTACAACATTTTGATGTTGTCCAGTTTGGCATCGGAAAAGAGTCACTAAGTTTTCGATCGGGCTCGGACCGGAACCGTGGTAAATTTACCGAACTAGGTCCCAAAAGTCACCAGGTCATGAATTAGTTGTTTGCTATTCATTTTATGCTCAAAATAATTTATGGAAAAATTAAACTGAACAAAATTCTAAGCAAAATTTAAAGATAGTTGTTCAGTGGCTGAAGCATGAAAGTTCAGTATCGGTCGTGCAAACTACATTTAAAATTAACTAATTTAAAATAATATTTTTAAATTTTAAATTTTCTTCCTCAGAGAAGTTTCTAGGTTCAATGTTGTACCGATTGTTTGCAAACGACCTACCAATAACCGATAACACTAAAATAACCACTTTCGCCGATGATACCACTATAATCACGTCTCATGATAACTACATTTACAAAAACATCTAAATAAAATCAAAGGATGTCTGAAACTATGGCGCATTAAAGCAAATAATAATAAGTCAGTACTAATTACGTTCACCCTTAAAAGAAGTATTAGCTCTAGCGCAACACTGTACAACAATGCTCTCCCTCAAAAAGAAGAGGTTCAATATTTGGGCAAACGTATTTGTTACAAAAGACTACAAATGGGACTCATCTGTCGTAAGATGTACTGGCTCATGGGCCGTCACTCTCAGCTAAGCTAAAAAAACATAGAATACTCCTAAGAGGTTTTTGTTGCACCTCATTGGGTGTTAGTTGTGTCTGTCATAAATATTTTAGCCTGGATCGGGCTAAGGCATCGCAGCTACCGAGAATGTGTTCGGCCGATTCAGTTTCCGATTCACAGAGTCTGCATCTGTCATCGTCCTCCATTCCCATTTTGATATCTCACCTGACAATGTCCGGTGAGTAACCCCATGATGAGCCTGATTTCATTCTTTGATAGTAGAAGAAGCTTTTTAGCCTCTGCAGTCGAGTACTCTATAAATTTCTTCGCCTGTTTTTGTCCTGGTGTATTGTGCCATAGGGTTTTTTTGTTCTCCGCTTCCCACTTCCGGACCTCCAACCCCCTGTGTGTCTTGGACAATCCACAGAATGGTTCGGGCCCAGTCGGGGCAGCTCTTGAGCCTGATCTAGCCAGTTTGTCGGATATCTCATTACCCTCAATTCCCTCATGACCCGGCACCCAGTGGAGGGCAATTTTGTTGCCCTTGGTTTCTTGAGGTTTCGTCTGCATTCCCATGTGGGCAAAGACTCAAAGCTATTTGCTTTGATTGTCTTTATCGCAGCTTGGCTGTCAGACATTATATTGACTTTTTTGCCCTTAATGTTCCTTGGCAGGCATTCATGGGCAATTGCAAGTATTTCAGCTTGCATAATTGTGGGATAGGTTCCTAAGGCTATAGATGCCTCATACTTTGGGCCATATATGCCTATGCCTGTTCCCTGTTCAGTTTTTGATCCATCTGTGTACCAGTTGGAGGATTTTGTATCCACTTGTATTTTATGACCTCTAGCCGTACTTCCGTCTTGAATGATGGCCTCAAACGGTGTTTCGAAGTCAAAGATTTTCGGAATGATATCCGAAGGTTTTTTAAACAGAACTGGCTGTAAGAAGTCCAGTATCTTTAGGTGACCTGTCTTGCCTCCTGGTTTGAATTTCTTGACTTGGGTAATTTTTATGGCAGCTTGTATGGCTTCCCTTTTCACTCGTAGGTGAAGAGGTGGCAGGTCTAAGAGTGCTCCCATAGCCGCGGTTGGGGTTGTGCGCATAGTCCATGTTGTACCCAGACACGCTAGCCTTTGCAATTTATGCAACCTGCTTTGTGTCGTGATTTCGTTAGTTTTTGTCCACCACACGAGCCATGGGTATGTGACAATGGGTCTAATTATTGATGTATATGACCAATAGATCATTTTTGGTCTTAGTCCCCAGGTCCTTCCAAAAAGTTTGCGACAAGTCCAAAAGGCTTCTGTTGCTTTGGAAAGAATTTTATCCATATGTGGCTTCCAGGTGAGTTTTGCATCCAGGGTTACCCCCAGATATTTTATCTCTCCGGAAAAAGGTATCGATAAACCCTGAAGCTGTGGAGCTTTTAGGTTTATCTTTGTGAATGGAATTATAATGGTTTTTGAAGGATTCACTGTAAGTTCTTCCTTTTCGCACCATTCTTTTATTTTGTTTAGGGCTGTTTGCATTAGGTTTGAGATTATGCCTTCAGGCTTGAAGAAGATACGGCGGCTGTTTTTATAGATTTATTTGAGGTGTTATCAAAGGCACCCTCTATAGTATCTATAAATATTCCGACCGCATTTTCTTTTGTTTCGAGAGATTTTTCAATCTCTCTACAAGGTGGTGAAGTGTATCCACCGTACCTTTGCCTGGTTGGTGGGCAAATTGATTTCTATGAAGCGGCATCCTTTTGAGGAATTCGCTTCTTATGTAGTTATAAACAATTTTTTCCATCGTTTTGAGGAGAAAGGAGGATAGGCTGATTGGGCGATAAGATTTAGCCTCTTCAGGAGGCCTTCTGCCCGCTTTTGGTATAAATACCACTTTCACCCTCCTCCATGATGTGGGTATGTATCCCATTGCGTAACTAGCTTTGAATATTGCTGTTATGCATGGAGCGATCAAATCTATTCCTTTTTGGAGTAGGGCCGGAAAGATTCCGTCCCATCCAGGTGATTTGTAGGGCTGAATACTATTTATTGCCCATTTTACTTTTTCCTAAGTAAAGATTTTTCTTGCTAACCTTCTGCTATCCCTGCTAGAATGTAGATTTCCATTAGCTGGGGATATTTCGTGCATCTGGTTTGTTGTCGCTATTACCGTAGATCCAGGAAAGTGTGTTTTTAGCAACACATTTAAACTTTCCCCGATGTTCTCAGTATAAGCATCGTTGGACTGTTTTATAAGTCCAATAGTATTTGAGTGGTCTTTAGACAGAGCCTTCTGAATGCGCGCTGCTGGACCGTTTTATCGATCCCATCGCAGAAGCGCATCCATGACTGTCTTTTGGATTTCCTCAATTCTATATTGTACTTTGTAAGGGCTTCTGCATAGTATTTCCATGGGCCTGTTCTTTTGGCCTTATTGGATGCTTTCCTGGCTGTGACCTTTAGTCTCTCCAGTTCTGCATTCCACCAAGGTACGTCTTGAGAGACAGTTCTTTTCTTCAGTGGACAACTGGTCTCATACGAGTTCATTATGCACTGACTTATGTGGTTAGAGGCTGTTTCTAATACCTCTGTGGTAGCTACTTCGTATTGGATGCATTCTAGCTCGGTCCTTAGTACCTCTTTATAGAGGTCCCAGTCCGTCCTTTTGGGCACACTACATTTCACTACTTCCACTGTTTTGCTCTCTATATCGAATGTAATTGAGGCGTGATCTGAGAAGGATGCCTCCTCCATCACTTTCCAATTTCTTATAATTTGACTTATAAACGCAATGGCCAATGTGAGGTCAAGAACCTCTTGGCGAATCACGTTTATAAAGGTTGGTTTTTTACCTTTGTTTATAATGTCTAGATTGTTAGAACAAGTATATTCATGTAAATCCTTACCTCTGTTATTAGTGTCCGTGCTGCCCCAGATCTCGTTGTGCGCATTCGCATCGCAGCTCAGAAGTAGGTGTTTGTTCCCCTTTTGACACCAGCTTATGAGGCGTTGTACTTCCTCTGGTGAAACCTTGGTCTCGTCTCCTGGAAAGTAGGCCGAGGCTGTTACTATATTCCTCTTGCCCCCCTCCGTTAGAAGTTCAACCACGGTGGATGCCAGGTCCCTGATGTTGAATTCTGGAATGGGAACAAAGTTACTATCTTTTCTGAGCAATAGTGCTGCTCTTGGATTTCCATACCTGTAATCGGCAAGGACATTAGTTGTCCTTTCAGGGAGTCCCTTGATTTTGTCTCCATTTATCCAGGGCTCTTGTATAAGCCCTGTGGAGATTTGCTTCTTTATAAACCTCTAGCATAAGGCACTCGAAGATGCCTTTGAGTGCTGGAGGTTTATTTGGATGCACTTCACTTTGAGGGCTCTTTTCCGCCCCTTTCTGCTCCGATTTTGGGCGTTCTTTCTTACCACTTACATTTTTCGGCGGTTTTCCAGTGTTTGCAGCAGTGCCCGTCCCACTTCCACTATTTCTCGTATTGGGCATTTTGGGGCGCGTACCGGAGCATCCCTGCTGCCCTCTTTGGGCAGAGTGGGGTGTACCTACACAGGTGCTTGCTGCAGATGTTGAAGCATCTGCCCCCGTAATAGTTTGGGGCTTTTCTAGTTTTCCTTTTGCGGAGCTGAATCTGCCCAAATCTATAGCCGATCCTGCAGTTCAGCTTTTTAAGATTTTCAGATGACTGAGTGTCAACTGATAGCTATACTTCTAGAGATTGGCCGGATGCAACTTTGCGTATAAACCGCCAACTTGAGGCATTGAGGTCCATTGAGGTCATTGCAGATGTGGCTGCATTGATACACGTGATACCGAGCCAGCCTGGTTTTTTGTGGATTTGTTAGAATTGTGGCTTTGTAGCAGCCAATTTTCCTTTCTCCAATATATTATCCAGTATTACTTCCTGAATGGCTTCAAGTTGTTCCATAGTCAGGAGCTCTTTTGGGTTAAGGAATGTATGATTCCTATCTTAACCCCGGTTAAGGCCTGGCTGAAGGTAGGTTTAGCATCCCCATCAGGTGCCGCCCCATCCTCAGCAGTCCTTGTCCGCTTTTTATCACGGGTTTCCGGGGTACTGCCATCCGATCTATTTCTTTTGGCAGTGTTAGAATGATATCCTACACGGGAAAGTTTCCTGGCTTTATCAGCCGGTTGACCCTTTTGGATGAAATATTTCATTCGTTTGCGAGCAGCTCCGCTGAGTCTTTCCCTTTTAGCCTTTATTTGTAGGCTTTGTAGGGCTGTATTGACTTCTTCGTCGCTGCTCGCGAGAAGTACCTCCTCTGTTCTTTGGTCTGGATTTTCACCCAGTTCCATATTAGTTACTATTTCCTCAGCCTTTTGGCCAGAATTTTCATCCTGAGCCATAGGCTTTAGGATTGGGTTAAGGCCTTGGGGGGCATTTGTTGTTGATTCTGTTGAGGGCGAGTCTCCCTTTGTTTGTATTTTAATTTTCTTCATGTTATTCCCACGAGAAGCTAGGGAAAATTGTCACCTGCAGCAGAGCCCCGCTTACCTCGGGTACGCTGTACCCGTACTTAGGTTATTTCAGCCTAAGCCCCTGATGGGCTTCCCAATATAAGATCAAGTACTAAAATAATGAAATTTTCAGAAAAGGTTAAAGCGATCAGCAGCTCCGTAGCCACGTTGCGGCTCATGGTTTATGAAGGCAGGGACGAACCTAACCCAATTGTTTTGAAAAGTAGTAATATTGGTGGTCTTCTTTCGATTTTTTTTAAAACTAAGAACGAAAATTAGTCATTAGAGATTTACAATCCAATATTTTGGCGGAGACTCCGGTCGAAAATAAAAGACGTAAGCCGAGTTCTTTACCAAAAATTTAATTTTGCACGTTTGTTGACCTAATATGATTTTTTGTGCACCACTTTGTATGCGATGGTTTGGAACCAAAACTTGGTACTTCTGATATGAAGCAGCTTTCAGTTAATTTTGTTATGAAGTTGCAGAAGATTTCGTGTTTTCTCAACAATTATTTATATTAAAAGAAAGCATCGGGCAAGGGGTTAATCGACGGCGAAATCTTGTCTACATCAGTCACCTGAAATTATTAAGAAATTCCAAAGAATTTTGCCTGGAATATTTTACTTTAGGAATTCTTGAATACAGTTAATTTTGAACCGCTCTACATCATGTACACATTTTTTTTATACATCATTGTTTTATCTAATTATGATCTCCTCATCTTTGAAAAGTTGGCGTTTTCTCTTAATGTCCCACCATTTCTGATTCGACTTTTGAGTTGTGATGTCAAATGCCGGTCGCATATGTTTACCATCCTCCATCCATCAGAAGTTTGAAAAATTTTCGAATGATAAAGACGTGGTTTAACCAACTTTGAATGCCCCGGTAGTTCTGCGTAATAGCAGGCAGATGCTAAGATTTGTAAGCTTACTGATCAAACAAATCTTTTTACCACTTTAATTAATAAATACTTTTTAAATCGAAATCGATGTTAAGTGAATTTGGACAGAAAATGACCTAATACAAGTATTTTCAAAAATTATTAAATTGAAGATTAAACGGATTATCGGATTAAATGTTAAGATTATCAGATTAAAAATATTAATTTTATTATATAAGGCAACAAAATGAAATAATTAAGTAGGTATAACATTAGATAATAAAACAAGAATAAAATATGAGAAACACCCGAGTGCATGTGGGTAGATTACCACAAGGAGTACGCGAAAGAGATTTAGATCACTTTTTCCGAGGCTATGGAGACATTCGAGAAATATTATTAAAACATAGATTCGCCTAAGTTGAATTTTTTAGCCAAAGAGATGCTGCCGATGCAATTTATGAATTGGATGGGAAACGTTTATTGGACCGAAAAGTCTCAGTGCAAAGAGCTCGAGAAATGAAGCACGCAAGTAGGGGTGATAATTTTAACGGTATCGCTAAACTTCATCGGCAAAGAGGAAATTATAGATCGCGTTCCCCAATATATAAACGAAGTTCAGTATGGCAAAATTCTGATGAAAGGCCTCATGAAGAAAGAAGCCGAAGAAGCCCCAATTTTAGAAGAGCTTCCAGAGCGGACTCAAAGGAAATCAAATATCCTAAAGTTTCTGAAATTTCCGAAAAGAAACCCGAAGAGGAAGAAAAGGCCCAAATACCAGAAGTTGCCAAAGGTGAATCGATGGAACTTGAACCACTTCAAGAAGGGTCCGAAGACATAACTGAGTTTTGGTCGAATTTCAAAAGAAATATTAATGTGGACAAACCCGAACCCGAAACCGATCCTTCTTTCAACTAATATTAACTTGACTCGTTTTTTAAATAAAAAAGTGCTATAAATGATACCTAGTGTTTACTTTTTGTCAGATTATCCTTACATAATTTCCCACGTGAAGATTTAGTGTGATTACAGTTTGACCTACTTCCCTACAAAGGTTAAAATTTTTTGCTCTACATTACTAAAAGCTGAATTGCACTTTGGGGAGAGCTTAGTTTAACTACATAGCGATGACGTCAGGTATTTACTGATGATGCATCGCGGAATATATTGTACGTTGCGATAGGGCGCGTCGAGAGACTTTCAAACAATACTCAACAAGTATGTGAGTAACACTTAAAGTTTTAAGCGTAACTTAAAAAGAAAACAAAACACATTGAAGATTCAAGTTTCAAACTTAACTTTTTGACCTCGTCAATTTTCCATTTTCATAGTTTTCACGTTTTAAGACATAAATGTTTAAAACAAAAATATAAAGGCAAAAATATTCACTTTGCTTTACTAGTAGTAAATAATATAATTATTAAATTGTTATGTTTATTTGCTGAATTTTCACAAGTCAACTTGCAGTAAAAAGATTGTAAAGATTGTAATGTGCACTTTAGTCGCGTATTATACGCGCCTAAAGTGCACATGCCTCACACAAGCCTCGCCCTCACACGAATATGTTTTAAGTTAGTTCACATTCTTACACGGAGGCGCTGCAATCTTAAAATCATATCCCTATTGTTACAACCAGAATTTTTCATTCTGAACGCCACTGATGAGATCTAATAAGATCGAAATATGTACTATGTCGTTATTGAAATACTTTGATTGTGGCTTCTTCAAATTGTTAAATTCCACGCAAACGTGTAAGTCCCTTTGGTCCAACATAAGAGGTTCAACACTCAAAGTTCACCGAGACTTTCGAAGTGAAGTCTGATTTGGAATTCAGGCTTACATTTTAACATTAGCTTACTTACTTACATAGCTTACATTGTCAGGGCCTGTGCAAGTTTTTATGGTGTGTCACGGTGTATACCAATATGGAGACACTATAGGCTCTGAGAAGTGGGCAGGCACACTGGATACACTACCTCCGAAATGTATCGCAGTAGTTTAGTGCTTCTATAATTCTTTCTAGGGCTTCATTAATTTCACCCTACGTACATTGTATCCTATTGGTTAAACTGGATTATGCGTGATATAAAATAAATAATAATATTAAGAATAATATAACTTTTATTTCAATTTAATTTTAACAGCAGTTCCTAAAATTGGGAAATCCTAACATAATATTGAATTTTAAAATTGTTCGCCAAAGGTTCCGGTATCTGAAAATAATGCAGTTATAAAATTTCTAAATTTTTACAAATGAATAAAGAATAAAAAGCATACCGCATAATTTATTGAAGCTTAATCATTGTTTGGGTGACCTATCGGCTTTAAGTTGATATGGTTTCTTACTGCTCCTCTAAGACTTGGTGGAGGGCCCGGTGGTTCGCCTGGTGGTGGTGGTCCTGGTGGTGGAGATCCATCTTGACAAGAAACCGTTGCAGGTTGCTGTAATTCAGGAATTTCAGTTATTCAGTTTGAATGGTTTTTAAATTAATTATCTAAACAAAAAATATTAAACTTATTATAAAACAATTACTTACAGCAAGAAATACGGTTAGTACCGCAAAAAGTGATAACACAATTAAACCCTTCATGTTTCGAATGTGGATTGCAGACGAATACAAAATTAATTTTTAATTCTCTCTTTTTATACTCTAAATTATTTTATGAAAATATTGCATAAGTATATTGTCCTCTACTTGTTTTCTATAATATGTCTTTATTCAAAAGTACCCACTGTATCATTTTAATATCTGTAATTTAATTATTATAATGCCATTGAATAAAATAATTTAAAGTAAATAACATTACGTCTGCAAATAAAATAATAACAAGAAAAATAAATGGGTATTTTAATTTGTATAATTCAAATTATTTTTTTATCTTGATTAAGGATAAGGTTTTTAGAGAGATTCTAAACTGTAAAAGTGTGATTTGAAAGCAAAAAAATGTGATGGTTCATTTTTTCAATAGTTTCCTTATTTTTGGGACAATAATCACCGATTTTCCAACTTATATTCAAGATGCAACATATTGCAAATTTTATAATTGCCACAATAGTAATGTCATCACAGTTAATTTAAAAATAAGGAATCTTGATGGAGAAATGAGACGCTACGATTTTATATGCTGATCGTGTTGTACAGTCCATAATACAGCGAGCTTGTCAAGTTTGGAACAAATTCAATAAAAAATTTTAGAGAGATTTTCTCAGAAAATCCTCGGACAAGTCAATTTTATTTTTTCATTGTCACTTTTTTCTGCCATTGACATGTTTTTAAACATACATATCACATAAAAAGTAATCAAGCGGAGTAAGATCCGGAGATCTAGGTGGCCATTCGATCGTTCCTCTGCGAATAATCCATTGATTGGTAAAAACTTGGTTTAAATATTTACGAGCGATCCTGCAAAGTGGAATGGAGCTCTGTCTTGCTGGTACCATATTGTGTTGTTGGGTAGATCTGGATATCTATCATTTGGGTATAGCACAGCAAGTGCAAGGACTAATTCGTATCTAGAAACAGCGAGATATATTCCATATTTCAGGGGTGTTGGGATTCTGCTGCAGAGGTAGCACTTTTTGCCGGGACGGTCACATCGAGCGTCAACGACAGGAAATGGACTTTGGTAACGATACCTTTTACAGTATTATTTGGAGCAATTGAAAACAGATTTTGAGCAATTGAAAACAAATTTGGTGCAAATGAAAACAGATTTTGAGCAAATGAAAACAGATTCAAAAGGAAGCAATTTGCACTGCATTGTAGCATTGTAGAATTGTAGTATTTGAGCACCGACGAGGTTCTTACAGAGCGGAGGATTACAAAGTGTGGTTGCGGCATTTAATCGAAACATGCGCCACTGAAGGAATTCAACATCTCACATTCATCATTAATAACGCCCTTGTACATTCTAATCTTGAGAGTGTACTTACACCAGAAGAAGACATCGAAATAGTACGTTTGGCTCCTTACTCGTACCTATTGAATCCGATCGAATTGCTATGGAGTTCCTTTAAATCTTCAGTAAAACGTCAATTGCAAGACAAAATGCCTGAAGTATTGAATTACGTCCGTAATAACAACCAAGAACTAAACATTTCAGAATTTAGAATGGGTATTTTGGAAGACATCTCCGATATTGCATTTCAAGAGATGCGACAGGAACATCTTCTTGAATATGCAAACCATGTGGAACGGAATTATGGTGCATCATTACAGCAGGAAGACATAATTGAAATTTCATAAAAATAAATATAAATATTTAAGTTCATAATTTTAATTTGTAGAAAATTTGTTTTCATTTACTCCAAATCGGTTTTCATGCCTAAGTAAGGGTCGTAGCCAAATATGATGAAACAATGGAGCGTCTGAATCCATAGTGGACGGCTACAAACAGCATCTGTACCCAGAGTGGGCGGATGCAATCAATCAAGGAAGGCAACGGGAAACCACCTTTCAATGTTTACTCATGTAAACCTTATCATGATTTCAATCAAAGATAAATTTTCCGGAGTTAAAAAGAGTCCCTCCAATGAGATCTCCGGGAGGCAACTCTTTGAAAATGGTCAAAACTCGAGCCCTAAGCATAGGAACGTGGAATGTGTTAACCCTGCTGTAGGCTGGAAAACTTCGAATTATGGAGGAAGATCTGGAAAGAAAGAACATTGAAGTCGCTGAAATCTGCGAGACCCACTGGAAGAATGAGGGACATTTCACATCTGAAAGCGGTAACCAGATATATACATCAGGAGACGACAAACAAAGTATAAATGGGCATCGATTTTCAATGAAACATGGGAACGTATCAAGGAAAGGAGAAATAGAAATAATTCAGCTTTAAACAGAGAAGAAAAAGTTCAAAAACTCATTTTCCTTACAAGTGAAATTTAACGAGCAAGCTGGAAAGCACGGAAGCATGGCTGTTCTGTTTCTTGCAGTGTTTGTCGTAAGTAATTTTAAGGAGTTTCAATGAAAAAATACTAATTAACCGTTTAATTATTACAGGAAAATTGTGAAGCTCAATGTCAAGGACCACCTGGTGGAAATCCACCTCCTTCACCGCTCCCACAAAATTATAGAGACTCATCAGCTATTCAAGGAAATAGAGGAATAACGAGTTTATCCAATCGACTAGGCCTAGGCAAACCTAAGCCATCTATTGCTTTATATTGATAATTTATTTTAAAGACGGCACCCCAATTTATTGTACTTCAGGGATTCAGTAATAAATTGACCAAATATTTTTTGTATGGTAACCATGTGGGGCATATAGATTATCATATTTTTTACCTTTTAGTAAAACAATCCAACCAATTTCTTTAGTTGACCCTGGGAACTTTGTAAACCCTTGTTTTCTGGCTACAGTTTCAGATTGGAGAATTTCTTCTCAAGGAACAAACATTACAGAGTAGAAGTTAAAAAAATTGACGTATCCAAAGTTTCTCAAGAAGATTGCAAAAGGCTTATGGACCAACCGCAATTACTAATAGCATGACTTGCTTTGGATGGACTACAGGTGGAAGAGGTTTCTGTAATGTAAGTTGGTGCGTTAGATATAAAATTTAAATTTTGTAGTTATCTACTTTCAAATTTAGGGAGATTATGGTGGTCCTCTTGCTATTGGCCGAATTCAGATTGGTGTTGCATCATGGGGATATGGTTGCACCTAAGAAATACAACCAGAAGTATATGTGGATCTATCAAAAGCAATCATCCGAAACCATATTAATTCTTGTTAATAAGCTACATATTATAATATTTCATTATTTATTTTAAATAAATATATTGAACCTTTAAAATTAATTTTTGATAAACCTATTAAAGATTTTAATTAGAATAAAAAAATATATATATTATTTTTTCTACGGTTCGGTGCATATATTCGCAATTATGTTTTATCTTTATTGGTTGTATTAGATTACGCTTCATTCGAAAGCTTATGATAATATAATAATTATTAGTTCAGAAGTTACTATGAAATGTATCATTTTAAGCGTTCCATAATGAACAAATCATATGTTACTATTTCTGCACTCATAGCTCTCGCAGTTGGTAAGTCGTGTTTTGATTTTTAACTACTCTACCCCGCAATGGGAGGAGGGGGCGCCTACATTTAAGGGTCATAAGAAAGAATTTTTTACATTTAAAGGGTAGTCGAGAAGAGCATACTTGGAAATTTCGCGAAGGATCAGAAATAGTACATTACTATTCGTGAACGGTAAATCAACTACCGACCGGCTTTTAATAAGATAATTATGTTTACTACTAATTAAGTAAATTGAAGAAAAAACGAAAAACACAAATTTGGTGTAATTACCACGAACACCCTCATACAAACAAAGTGCCGTCCTCGCTGCAGCGGGAGGGGTGGTTCAAACTCCAAATTAATGTGCGCGTTGCTTCGATAATTTGGGAATTATCGAATTTCAAAATACTGCGCGGAAAATGCACATTTAATACGGGTTTCCTGTGAGTTTTATTCTTAATATCTATGCCATGTTTGCATAGCTGTGACGAACCCCTAGTATTATTATTATTAAAAAAATTAATATCAATTATGTATTTACAGCACAAACCCCACAAGTTCGTCCAATTGTGCCTATGTCGGTTGGCAGAATTATAGGAGGTGATAAAACTACAATTAATGTTCTTCCCTACCAAGTTTCTATTCAATACTATGAAGAACACATCTGTGGAGGTTCAATTATTAGCTCCACTAGAGTTTTGACTGCAGCTTATTGTACATTTGGGTTAGTAAATCTCACATTTTACCTTTTTAGACATCTAATAGTACTTTTTTGTAATAGATATTATCCAAAAACGTTATCTGTCCGAGCTGGAAGTCATTGTCTTGGTTTCGGTGGTACTGTTAAAAAAGTGCACAGCATTTGTACACATCCTGAATATAAGTCCTCAAATTTTGATAATGATGTGTCCGTGCTTAGATTATTAGATCCTTTAACTTTTACTGATACAATTCAACCAATTTCTCTAGTTTATCCTGGAAGTGTTGTAAATACTGGTTTACGGGCTACAATTTCGGGATGGGGAACTACTATTTCTCATAATGGTCTTTTACATTCGCAGTTAAAAAAAGTTGATGTACCCAAAGTTTCTCAACAAGATTGTAGAAGAGCTTATGAAAACTTAATAATAATTACTGATAGTATGACTTGCTATGGATGGTCTGACGACAAAGGTTTTTGTCAAGTATGGTAAAATATTATTCTAATTTAATTTTTTAATAACACTACTTTTAAATTTAGGGTGATACTGGTGGTCCTCTTGCTATTGGTCGAGTTCAAATTGGTGTCGCATCATGGGGAACTGCTTGTACCCAAGCTGGTAAACCACAAGTATATGCCGATCTAGCAAAAGCAATAATTCGAAACCATATTAATTCTTGTTAATTTTCTACATGTTAGAGGATTTGATTTCAGTAAATAAATATCTGCAATGCAAATTGTACAGCTTTTTAATATTTTTACTTCCCTTTTATCTTCTCAATTTATTTACCGGTAGGCCATTGGCGACAATTTTGTGGGGAAGTTCCAGATTGTTTCGTTAAAGGAGGATAAATACTGTATCATTTTTTTGGCTATACATGCATAGGAGAATCCGCTGGAGCTTTACTAATCCTTTGAATTTTAAAATTACATTAATTTATTTAAAACTTTAATTTGATTTAATAAATTTTGCGTTGTACATGTGCGATTGGGATAGTCGATTTCCTTCGACCATCTTATTTGATGTGATCGCTGGTGGAATTGTGGGTTCAAATCGCGGAATTTGCGGAATTTCTTAGTAGCCCTCTGGTGAACATTAATACTTTGGGTATAATTTAAGTTATAAATTAAAAGAGAACGAAGAGGATTTATCCACCTCAAAAAATGGATCGTAAAGCTTGATGTGAGAGAAGGGGACCTTGGGAAACTTGAGTTCTCAAGTTTGATTTGGAAGCAACGGTTATGGAGGATGGAGCGGTCATGTGAGCAAGGTCTGGCTGGATGTTAGCTTCAAATAATTTGTAGAACAGGCCTTGGCCTAAAAACTCTATCGAGTGCAAGACTACATCTAGGATTACAGCACTTGCTGTTAGGTTTTGTTCCAGTACAGCGTGATGTGTGTTGCAAAGTGGAATGGCCTGGACGAAAGCCACATTGTTCATCTTGGTGAATTTGGCTTTCGTTAATGGAAGGAGTCAGTCTGCTGAGGATAATTTTCTCAGCGAGTTTACCTAGGGCCAGGAGCAGGCTGTAGGGTCGGTAAGAGCTTAGATTTTTAGGGTTGTCTTGGTTTGAGTAACATTATGACATTGGTTACTTTCCAACGAGATGGAAAATTCTTGTGTCTAAGCATTGGCGTTGAAGCTGCTCGTTATTGCTTCCACGCTAAGTTTTGGGACATGCGGGATATTGGAATAGAAGGGGGTGATCCTTGTCCAGTTCTTACTTATTATTATTCCGATGTGTTTAAATTGTTTCTTCAAATTTTGACGCCCTGTCTGTATTTGCACCTTATGGAGATGGCGATATCTCATCATTTCTTGCGCTTTGATTATTTTTGCAAGAGTTGTTATCGGATATACAAATATCCCAGCTGTCGATCTGTGGTTCGAAAAGAACGGAGCTTAGCCACCTGGTTTTTATTACTAGCACAAGAGGCAGGATTGTGTAGATACGCTATAATCGCAAATATTGGCACATTGGTTATGGGGAGTTGGTTTTGGAAAAATTAAAATTTTAGCATAGTTTCACAGCAATATATTGTCCTTCCGAGTTTTTGACTGAGCCTGTATGTTTTCATTTTACTTCTATATTAACCATATTGTGCTTGTTCTTTCCGCTTATGCTTATCTTCTTTGGCGTTCATGATTTCTGTAATGTACTCCATTATCCTCATCCATTCTCCTTTACTTTCTAACATTACTTTCACCATTGTTTCATTATTGTGCAAATATTGCACAATATTTGTGATGCGTTTTTTCGGGTTTTTGGGTCACGGTGTATACTAATATGGAGACACTATAGGCCCTGTGAAGTGAGCAGGCATACTGGAAGCACTGTCTTCGAAATTTATTGCAATATTGATTAAACTAGATAGTGCGTGATATAAAATAAATAATATATAGAGAATAAAATAACTTTTATTTCAATTTAATTTTGACAGCAGTTCCTAAAATTGGAAAATCCTAACATAATATTGAATTTTAAAAATGTTCGCCAAAGGTTACGGTATCTGAAAATAATGCAGTTATAAAATTTCTAAATTTTATAAATGAATAAAGAATTAAAAGCATACCGCATAATTTATTGAAGCTTAATCATGGTTTGGGTAACCTATCGGCTTTAGGTTGATATGGTTTCTTACTGCTCCTCTAAGACTTGGTGGAGGGCCTGGTGGTGAGCCTGGTGGTGGTGGTCCTGGTGGTGGAGATCCATCTTGACAAGAAACCGTTGCAGGTTGCTGTAATTCGGGAATTCAGTTATTAAGTTTGAATGGTGTTTAAATTTATCTAAACAAAAAATATTAAACTTATTATAAAACAATTACTTACAGCAAGAAATACGGTTAGTACCGCAAAAAGTGATAAAACACAATTAAACCCTTCATGTTCCGAATGTGGATTGCAGACGAATAAAAAATTAATTTTTAATTCTCTCTTTATATTCTAAATTATTTTATGAAAATATTGCATAAGTAATGTCCTCTATTTGTCTTCTATAATATGTCTTTATGCAAAAGTACCCACTGTATCATTTTAATATTTGTAATTTAATTATTATAATGCCATTGAATAAAATAATTTAAAGTAAATACATTACGTCTGCAAATAAAATAATAACAAGAAAAATAATTAAAATTATTTATTTTATCTTGATTAAGGATAAGGTTTTTAGAGTGTTTCTAAACTTTAAAAGTGTTATTTGAAAGCAAAAATAATGTGATGGTTCATTTTTTCAATAGTTTCCTCATTTTTGAGACAATAATCACCGATTTTCGAACTTATTCAAGATGCAACATATTGCAAATTTTATAATTGCCACAATAGTAATGCCATCACATTTAATTTAAACAAGGTGGAACTCGCTTTAGCGGCAGTTCCTAGGCTTCTATACAGCTACCTTTCTGGTGTGAAAAGTTGTTGTTGCTTGTTATTTTTGGTCGACATAATATTTATAATGTAACATCAGATAATCCGATAATCTGCACCAATTACATTTTTTGCGGTTGGTAATTATTATCATTTACTATATAAGTAATAACAATCAAACTTTTCCATTCCATTCGAAACTTTACTTCTCTGTAATGTGCGGTCCATTTTTTGAGGTGGACCAATCCTCTCTTTCTCTTTTATTTACAACTTAACTTCACTAATCACATCAAGCCACTGCTATGGTTACAATAAATAAAAACTTGTTTTTTTCACATCAAAGTAAAACTAGTAAATCATATCCTTGGGACAATACCTTATCTTCACTTTATTCTGGCCGTTAATCCCTGCGGCAGTTAGACCAGTAAGCCACGTATCAAAGAATAATTGGATCAACGGACAATCGTATCATGGTATAATCGTATCAACGGATCATCGTATCAACGGATCATCGTATCAAGGTATAATCGTATCAACGAATCATCGTATCAAGGTATAATCGTATCAACGGATCATCGTATCATCGTATCATCGTATCATCGTATCATCGTATCATCGTATCATCGTATCATCGTATCAACGTATCATCAGATCAATTTGCTTATATAGGACATCGCCCTATGAGTATAGTAGATGTAACAGTTTGGCTAATTTTTCGCGCGTTAAGTAAAAGTAATTTACGGTATTAACAATGGCATTAATCGAAAACAATCTGCTTTCAAAACTGTAAAGAATGTGCAATTTGGTATTTTTAGTCCGGAAGATATTCGTAGCATGTCTGTCGTCCCAGAAGGTATAAATCATGTAGAAATTATGGAAGGAAGTCTTCCAAAAGTGGGCGGCTTTTCGCCGAAGAAACGTCAAGACGATTTGACAAATAAATTGGCCCTAATCATAAATATACTTTGTATAGAAGCCTAAAAGTAGCGCACTGGCTACCCAGTTCTTAGACCTCTATACACACAGAGTATTTCCAACACGATTTGAAACGCTCTGTATGATTTTGAATTATGCGGACAGACAGACGGACAGACGGACAGACGGACAGACGGACGGACAGACGGACAGACACGGAGCCAGATCATAAGGCTTCTTGTTATACTTTGTATAGAAGCCTAAAAGGAATCTTGATAGAGAAATGTGACGCTACGATTTGATATGCTCATCGTGATGTACAGTCCATAATACACTGGGATTGTCAAGTTTGGAACAAATTCAATAAAAAATTTTAGAGAGATTTTCTCAGAAATTCCTCGGACATGTCAATTTTATTTTTTGATTGTCACCTTTTTCTGTCATTGACATGTTTTTAAACATACTGTTGCGTCCTCTTCCACTTGGCTATTTGAGGAATAACCAAGGAAGAATTCACTTCGAACACTTCTCTCTATCTCAGGGTTAAAAACTCGCTTTAAAAAAACGTCTTATAGGCCAACAGTCAAAAGAAAACAATCGGATAGCCAAAACACATTTAATAACATGAATATAACGTGAAAACAACAATATCAAAATATAAATAAACACAAAATACAACTACTTAAAATTATAACAATTAACGACGCTAACCTTAATGTGTTGTTGATTATAACTCGGCTCAACGGATAATATATCGCACATACACTTTCTCGACCCTGGCGTTTCAAATTGTCCAAATGGTTCAAATTCTCCTGCCTTCGCTTTGGAATTTCTATCTTGCAACAATTCCAATGCACTTGTCGTGCTCACCGCAATTTTCTCCGTGGGAGAAACTCGTTCTTCCAATTTTGGTTACGATTTTCTACTATATTAGTCGCTTATTTAAAAGGGACTCGATTTTGCGACTTTTCTTTGTCGCCTTATATATTCGTACTCACGAATTTATACTCTATTGAGTCCTTTTTTTAATTTGTACTCGCGATTTGCGACTATATTTATTCCATAATTTTATCGAACTCTAATTTTCGACTCACTTGTCGCTTATTTTTATCCAAACTTTTTTTTTTCTCCCCATGACAACCTCTCTCCTTTTTTTTTTATCATGTTTTGATTTTATCACCCATTTTATTCCGTCTTTTGGGTTGCCTATCACCGTTCTCATCAGGCGTTTAAAATTTATCACAAAAACTTTATTTGACAAAACTTACTCTAACAAAAACTTAACTAGTGCATTTAAAAAACTCTCCGATTGTTCTCCTTTGCACTGTTCTCCCATAATAGGGGTAACACGGTGGACACAACAATACATATCACATAAAAAGTAATCAAGCGGAGTAAGATCCGGAGATCTAGGTGGCCATTGGATCGTTCCCCTGCGACAAATCCATTGATTGGTAAAAACTTGGTTTAAATATTTACGAGCGATCCTGCAAAGTGGGGTGGAGCTCTGTCTTGCTGGTACCATATTGTGTTGTTGGGCAGATCTGGATATCCATCATTTGGGTATAGCACAGCAAGTGCAAGGACTAATTCGTATCTTAAAAAGTCGGGATATATTTTATATTTTCGGGGTGTTGAGGTTTTGCTGCAGAGGTAGAACTTTTTGCCAGGACGGTCACATCGAGCGTCAACGACAAGAAATTGACTTTGCTAACTATACCTTTTACAGTATTATTTGGAGCAATTTATAATAATAATAATAATATCGTTTATTTAGTCAAGTTGGCTATACATACAGTTCACTTACAAAAAGATAACATCACATGCAAAAACACATAATTACAATCAAAATTAAATACACACAATAAACACACCTACAAAATTACAAAACATCACATTTTAATCTTTTCGTTCCCTCAGATGGCTCTTCAGTTTTGACATCTAAATCTTTCTAATCTGCATCTTTTCAGATTTGCTGGCAAAATGTTGAAATTGAGGAAATAAGATATTCCGGCATCAAATTCAATACCACCTTATGTATGAATACTAGTACCCAATATTCTGCCATCGATTTGAAATTGAAAACTGATTTTGAGCAAATGAAAACAAATTTGGTGCAAATAAAAACAGATTTTGAGCAAATGAAAACAGATTTGATGCAAGTGAAAACAGATTTGGAGCATATGAAAACAAATTTGAAACAAGTGAAACTGGGCGAGAAGCGATCAGGAGAAGGCGGATACTTTCGCGGAACATCTGGCAAGAGTCTTCCAACCATTTCCATCAGAAACCCAAGAAGATGACGAAGATAAATCAAATGAATTATTAAACGGCCTTTCCAATGCACGAATAACTAGCAAACCTTTTAAAATGAACGAAGTACAAAAACTTATCAAATTCGAATTAAATCCCAAAAAGGCGCCTGGGTATGACCTCATCACTGGGAGAGTGCTGAAGGAGCTGCCAGATAAGGGAATCAGATTCATCACTTATGTTTTTAACACAATTGTTCGTTTGAATATCTTCCCGACGCAATGGAAGGTTGCAGAGATAATCTTAATACCAAAGCCTGGCAAACCACCTCAAGAGCCAACTTCTTATAGACCAATTAGTCTCTTGCCGGCTTTGTCTAAGGTGTTTGAGAGACTATTGCTTCAAAGAATCCAACCAAAATTACTAGATAAGGACATCGTACCAGAACACCAGTTTGGATTTAGGAAAAAGCATTCTACCATTGAGCAGGTGCATCGAGTGGTGGATGTTATTGCTAGGAACCTTGAAGATAAAAATATTGTACTGCCGCTTTCATAGATATTTCCCAGGCATTCGACAAGGTTTGGCATGACGGCCTGTTAATAAAAATCATGAAAACACTGCCTGAAGTATATCCACTGTTAAAATCATATCTTTCTGAGAGAATGTTTCGGGTTAAGTATCGGGAAGAGTACTCAAGCCTTTGCCCTATAACATCAGGTGTACCGCAAGGTAGTATCCTGGGACCAGTGCTTTATCTCATATATACAGCTGACTTACCAACTTCAAATTTTACCACGACCGCCACCTTTGCCGATGATACGGTGATTATGGCTTCGCATAAAAACCCATTTCATGCATCGGAGGATTTGCAAGACAGCTTAAACCAAATCCAAAAATGGTTAAAGAGATGGCGAATTAGAGCCAACGAATCGAAATCTGTTCACGTTACCTTCACTTTGAAGAAAGATGTTTGTCCACCAGTATCCCTCAATGGCCGCACACTACCTCAGGCGGATGACGTGAAATATCTAGGTATGCACTTAGATAAACGTCTTACGTATAAAAAGCACATCTGGACGAAACGCAAACAGCTTGGACTCAAATTTAGAGAATTGTACTGGCTACTAGGACCTAAATCCCAAATATCACTGGATAATAAACTTTTATTGTACAAGTGCATCATAAAGCCTGTATGGACTTACGGTATCCAACTCTGGGGATCAGCGAGCAACTCCAACATTGAGATCCTGCAGAGATACCAATCTAAAGTACTCCGCACCATAGCTAGTGCACCATGGTACGTAACAAACGAAACTATTCACAACGATTTTCAAATAAATACAGTGAAAGGTGAAATAAAAACATACAGTGAAAAACATCAAACAAAGCTAAGTGTTCACCCAAACAAGCTAGCCATGAACCTCCTCCAAAACAACCTCACCTCTATTAAAGAAGTACTATCCTTCAGATCTCCCAAATAGATTTGCGAAACATTCATAAACTTGTGTACAATTAATAGTAATGTAGGACTTATCAATACTGTAATTAGTAATACTTAAGGAAGAGAAGTCGTTGGACTTGATCTTCTATGACGTTGTAATGTTAAACCATTTACTAAATGTTTATAGAACAGATTGTAAATAATATAGGATGTCAAATTTAAAAAAAAAAAAAAATTGTGTTGTTGGGCAGATCTGGATATCCATCATTTGGGTATAGCACAGCAAGTGCAAGGACTAATTCGTATCTTAAAAAGTCGGGATATATTTTATATTTTCGGGGTGTTGAGGTTTTGCTGCAGAGGTAGAACTTTTTGCCAGGACGGTCACATCGAGCGTCAACGACAAGAAATGGACTTTGCTAACTATACCTTTTACAGTATTATTTGGAGCAATTGAAAACTGATTTTGAGCAAATGAAAACAAATTTGGTGCAAATGAGTATATCCCGCCGTGGTCCACATGGGCCTATCAAAAATGAGAATTTCAGTTGAGTACAACAAGCTGCCGGCTATCTATCGAGTACAACAATAGAGTGAGACAGAGCATACAAGTTGTACTCGGCCGTTTCCAAAAAGACGCTCTCACAACGGAGTGGGAGCATACAGTTCCGGCGGATACAAGAGAGCCCCCCACCAAAGAGTGCAAGAGTGGGAGGACACAAGTTGCATCCGGGCGGTCGGCAAAAATGCCGACTAACAATGCTAATGTACCCCTATATATTACTCGATGACGAAAAGTTGACTTGCTAGTAGTAAACGTAACGCCATCTGGCGGAATGACCTACCCAAATTAGGACGAAAATAAATAAAACCAAAAATTTCAATGTAATAAACAAAAATTTATTCAAAGTAAAAAAAAGTACGTTTAATTTGACGTTTAAAAGTCACTAGGATGAATTTATGCGAGTAAATTGTGACAAAAAGTCACAATTTTTGATTGTTGGAAAACCGTGAGATGGCGCCACATTTAGCAAATTTAGTCAACTTTTCGTGCGTAGTAATGATAAGGATGAATATATGCGAAAATAAATTGAATTTATTTTTTTGGGAATACCGAAAGATGGCGCCACATTTAGCAAATTTGGTCAACTTTTCGTGTGAAGTAATGATAAGGACCATCATTGCGAATTTTCGCCCCGCCTTTTTCGGCGGGATCTACTCTCCAAAACAGCAACTCGGGCTAAAATAGCATGATGTTCGTACAGTTTTATTTTGCGCGACAGCCCTCGCGCAAGCGCTCGTGCTGTCAAGGCAAAAAAAACTGTACTCGCATCATGCTAACAACTTTAGCCCTAGTGCTGTTACATACGAAAACAGATTTTGAGCAAATGAAAACAGATTTGATGCAAGTGAAAACAGATTTGGAGCATATGAAAACAAATTTGAAACAAGTGAAAACAAAATTGGTACATTTGGACATACATTTGGAACAAAATGAAAACAGATTTGAAAACCGATTTGGATTAAATGAAAACGTAGATCAAAAATTGGCGAAAGAGCGAGAATAATCATGCTATCGAGTAAAGGAAGCAATTTGCACTGCATTGGAGCAATGAGTTCCGCCCGAATTGTAGCATTTGAGCACCGACGTGGTTCTTACAGAGCGGAGGTTGCAAAGTGTGGTTGCGGCATTTAATCGAAACATGCGCTACTGAAGGAATTCAACATCCCACATTCATCATTGATAACGCCCCTGTGCATTAGAATCTTGAGAGTGTACTTACACCAGAAGAAGACATCGAAATAGTACGTTTGGCTCTTTACTTGTACCTATTAAATCAGATCGAATTGCTATGGAGTTCCTTTAAATCTTCAGTAAAACGTCAATTGCAAGACAAAATGCCTGAAGTATTGAATTACGTCCGTAATAACAACCAAGAACTAAACATTTCAGAATCTAGAACCCGTATTTTGGAAGACATCTCCGGGGTCGAGTTAACTAATGTTGACCACCCCAAATAAAATTAAAAATTCCTTTTGCAAAGAGGAAGGTTTATATAGTATACTGTTAAAATTTTACATGCGAATGTATTATCAAAATTTTGAATAAATCGATTTTGAAGTTAGCAAATAACATGTAAAAGCCGACCGACGCGCGGAATCTCATATGAGATTCCGCGCGTCGAGTTCTGTTGACGGTACGTGTTGAATGGTATACCCTAACACTTAGAAAATTTCGTCAGATGCTGCTCGCACGTCCTACAGGTAACATGACTCGAATCCCGGTTTTCTTGAAGGATGGCGCCTTCAAGTATGTTTAGCTTTTGCCGCTCAGTGGCCAGGCGATGAAAAACCGGCCGGAGCTCCGGAGGAGCGCAGGCTCAGGTTTTTCGATGCCCACAGCCGGACGAGTCTCGAATCCAAACCCCAAAATTTCAAATTCAATTTTTTCCAAATTTTGATAATACATTCGCATGTGAAATTTTAACAGTATACTATATAAACCTTCCTCTTTGCAATAGGAAATTTTTAATTATATTTGAGGTGGTCAACATTAGGTAACTCCCCCCCCCCCCATCACCGATATTGCATTTCAAGAGATGCGACAGGAACATCTTCTTGAATATGCAAACCATGTGGAACGGTATTATGGTGCATCATTACAGCAGGAAGACATTGTTGAAATTTCATAAAAATAAATATTTATGTTCATAATTTTAATTTGTAGAAAATTTGTTTTCATTTACTCCAAATCGGTTTTCATGTCGAAGTTAGGGTAGCCAAATATGGTGAAACAATGTAGCGTCTGAATCCATAGTGGGCGGCTACAAACAGCATCTGTACCCAGAGTGAGCGCATGCAATCAATCAAGGAAGGCAACGAGAAACCACCTTTCAATGTTTACCCATGTAAACCTTATCATGATTGCAATCAAAGATAAATTTTTCGGAGTTTAAAAGGAGTCCCCCCAATCGAATCTCCGGGGACAACTCTTTGAAAATGGTCAAAACTCAAACCCTAAGCACAGGAACGTGGAATGTGTTAGCCCTGCTGTAGGCTAGAAAACTTCGAATTATGGAGGAAGATCTGGAAAGAAACAACATTGAAGTCGCTGAAATCTGCGAGACCCACTGGAAGAATGAGGGACATTTCACATCTGAAAGCGGTAACCAGATATATACATCAGGAGACGACAAACAAAGTATAAATGGGGTAACAATTGTTTACATATGCGGAACATATGTGGAATGTAGCAATCCCCACTATAACAAACATTATAGAGAAAATTCCTACAAATAACATGGAAAAAAGATATCAGCCATGGATTTTCAATGAAACATGGAAGCATATCAAGCAAAGGAGAAATAGAAATAATTCAGCATTAAACAGAGAAGAAAAAGTTCAAAAACTCATTTTCCTTACACGTGAAATTCAACGAGCAAGCTGGAAAGCATGGAAGGATGGAGCTGCAGGACTACGCGGAAAATACTAACACCAAATAATTGTTCATGACAGTAAAGACACGCAAATTCAAGCCTATAACATACACTATAAAAGATGAAGAAAATAACATATTAACAGATATATCTGGCATTCTGAAGAGATGGTGTGAATACTGTGAAGAACTCTTTAAAAGTGATGGAAATGGAAGGAATGGAAACAGAACGACATCTTTATTGGAAGAAAATGAACCATATAATTTAAAGGAAGAGATTGCATATGCAATGTAGAAATTAAAAGAAATGAAAGCAACAGGTCGTGATGGAATCATAGCTGTGATAATAAAAGATATGGGGGAGACCGGCGTCAAAGTGCTTCAGATTATCTGCCAAAGGAACAAGCACACCGGGATATGCCTTTCCATAAGAAAGGTCAAAAGAACAACTGCAGCAACTACCGCCTAATAGCGCTGATATCTCATGCTAGCAAGATATTACTGAATGTGATTAACCTACGCTTAAAAAATTATCTCACATGGCAAATAGGCGTCGAACAGGCTGGATTTATGGAAGGTAAAGGCACCCTCATGGGGGAGAGGCTATAGTCCAGGAGTGGGTGGATGTTCGAAAGAACATCAAGCTGATGAAAGAAAAGGCACCAGATAGCAGATCTTTAACATGCTTTTAATTACAGAAAAATCTAGAGAATTTAATCATCCAGTCTACATCTGCTTCATAAATTATCAGAAGGCTTTCGACAGCATTCAATAGAAGAAATTATGGGAGACCTTGAAAGGAATGGGCGTTCCAAAACATTTGATACACTTAATAAAGAGTTTGTATGAGAATAACAGAGCAATGGTTAAGTTAGGCAACCGGGATGGGAGAGCTTGGGGAAGCTCAAAAGGTGAATACTTTCGAGATGTGTTGTTGACGTAGATTGCTGAGGATATCATGGACTGAAAAAAACAACACTCTCTATTGTAGAAGAAATCGAGGAACCAAAAAGACTGTCCAGCCATATTTAAAGAAGAATAGCAAGATATTTCGGGCATATACATCGTAGAGAGCCGGACAATATGGAGAGGCTCATAGTGCAGGGAAAGATTCAGGGAACAAGATCGCGAGACCGCTCGCCAAAAAGATGGACCGACCAAATTAAAGAAACTACAGGCGGCACAATAGAAGAAGCTACAAAAGCGGCCCGGAATAGAAGCAGATGGAAATGTTTTGAGTAAGAAAATGAACCAGAACAACTTTATGCGGATGCCAATTCCTCTATTTCAAATATTTTATAACGGAGCTCTGAACTTTCGCATTGTTTGCCGCCATTTAAAGACAGGAAAAATGGGGATTTTGAAGCCCACCTTGAGACTCTAGTTGAACATGTTTTTGAACAGGTGGACGACCCGATCTCTCGTTTGACACACCAGCACAAATTTTTTCTCTATTTCGCTAACGGTGACACGCGTAGTTGGTTCTCGTTAGGATATTTATTATTCAATAAATTGTAAACTTATGTATGAGTGCTAGTACTGTCCTTATAGCCGATAGCCACCAGAATTTCAATTCTTTGCCTTTCGGACAAGCGACGAACCATTTTAAATAATTAAAAAAATAAAAATGAATTCTAAATAAAATTTAGGCAACGAAAAATTCTGTACCAGTCGAACAACGGTCTAAGTCCATTTTTTTCACTTTTTGAGATATATTGACGTTTTATTTTATGTCCACGGACCAACTATTTATTTTTTTGAATTTCGTGAATTCAAAATTTTCTTTAAACTTTATTTTCTTTTGTAAAACACTTTAATAAAACACAACTCTTACAATTTTTTAACTAAAACTTTCTTTTTCTTTATTTATAACAATTTAACTTTACAAAATTTTACAAAGGACTCGCTCAAAACGTCCTATCTAGTCGACTGCTCGGCGTAGACTGTCCCCTCCTTCTTCCAACTCCAAAGTTCCTCGTCTGCGCACAAAGACATTTATCCAAATCCACTTCCCTCTTCTTTTAAATTTAATTTACAATAATTTTTGTTACATTTTGAATTTTAACACGTTAATTTTTAATTTAAAATTTTTGAAATTTATCGAAATTTGGCTAGCCATTGAAATACAGTTCAACGCCCTCTAGATTTTTAAGTAACATTGCTAACTTTAGTAATTTTGCTGGAAATCTTTCTAATTGGATTTCAATGACTTTACACCGATACGAATTTGTGACTTTTGGACATTTTTATCTTAACTAAAATATTATTTTTTTAACAAATATAAAGTATTATTTAGACATGGTCATCATCAATTATTTACAAATTTTTAACTTAACTAAATGTTTTTATTTATGAATGAAAAATAGCAAATAATAATATCGAAAATAAAATTAACTTTTCTAAAATTTTTATGCACACTGCATTTTAATCTGAATCTTTCTAAATTGTGACCATTTCAAGCGTATTATCTTTTTTTTGACTTTTATTCAAATTTTTGGATTAATATTTTTGCTGGATCAATTTTTATTGGAATATTTTTCTTTCTCATCGGGCTTCTATGTTTTTCTTCTTCCGTTTATGAACGTCATTTCCGTAAATATTTCATTGTAGCTTTAATTTTTGACTAATTCTTTAACAATAATTTCAATTTTTCTTCATTTATAACTTTAAATTTTCCCCCAATTTTTCTTCATTAATTTATTATTAATGGCATTCTTCATCAATTCTCCATTGATCTCATCTATTCAACTTCATTATTTATCATTATTAATTCCCCATTTATTTTAAATTCATTCATTATTAATTCTTTAAATATCAAATATCTTCACTGTCGTAATTAGTCGTCAATTATTTTACAATTTCATAATCCTTTTCTGTCCATTCATTCGCTTTCAAATTTTTCACCTTTACCCAATCAGATTGTAGCTTCTTCCAACTTTTCTTTATCCAATTTTTTACGATTTTGAAACACCAATTAATACATGTTTTATTTTTTTATGTTTTTGGAACACCTATCAATCCATGTTTTATTTTTTTGTTTTTGAAACACCTGTCAATACATGTTTTAATTTAAACGCCCTCTATTCGTCAATTTTTCAAAATTTTCTTTATTCGCACACGCCTATTATTGTTTTTTCAATCCACCAATTTTTTTATTGGTTTTGCACACGCCATTTTTGATTTTGCAGTCAATTAAATTTTTTTTTTAATTTTTCAAATTTTTCACACGCCCATTAAATTTTTATCAACCAAACTTTTTTTTTTTTTATTTATTTTCAGATTTAAATTTTAAGTGTCCATAATTTTTCTTGTCAAGGTGCAATTGCTAAATCATTTTTACATTTCGTCGTTATTTATTTTTTTCTTATCAATCAATCCTTTTCTGTCCTAAACATGTTTGAAACGTACATGCTTGAATAAATGCATGCTGACAATCCAATTCTTTTTTATTTGAATTTCACTATCAAAGTTTAATTTCCAATCAGTAGCTTGCATTTTTATTTGTTTGGGCGTTTTTAATTTTTTATTCTTGTCCAGCCCTCTACTTTTTATTTTTTTATATCTTGGTTTTTTAAATATCACTTTTTTAAATAGTCTATTTTCTTTCTTAAAATTTTTTAACTTTATGATTTTAATTCGTAGTTTTATCCACAGTAATTGTTTTTGATTTATCTTTTTAAACCGTACACTTTTGATTAATATTTTTACCCTTAGTCGTTTTTTTAATTTAAAGTTTTTCAATCTTATTTTCTTTTTTAGAAGTTTTTGTAATATTAAATTATTTTGTCCATTGAAATGTGATTGCGTAGTTTTAATTTGCACTTTGTTATATGTTAATGTTTTGTTAGCGTTAATTGTTTTTATTTTAAATTTGTTTACACCCTTATTCAAATTTTTATGTTTCTTTCTGTTTCTGTTATTATTGTAGAATTTTCGTAATCTGGAATCTTTTAAAATTTTTCTGTTCTTCTTTGTTCTTATGCCTCTAGTTTTATGTTTTCGTTTTGCATATAATTTTCTAATCTTCAAATATAATCGTTTGAAACTTTTTCTTGCTTCCACCACGTTAAATTTTAGATGTTCTCTTACTTCAATTGGCTTCACGTTTTCAAAATTTTCGTCAATTAATTCCGTTGATACATCAATGTTAGGTGTTTCTTTGTTTTCGTTCAACAATTCATTCGAAACATCAACGTTACGTGTTTCTTCCAAGTTTTCCTTGATTTCGTTTTCTGCTTCTTGTAGCGACTTGTTAATTAATTTTGGTTCATCTTTTACTATTTCTGCAATGGGTTCTTTAATTTCAATTTTTGCCTCTTTCATCTGTTCAATTTTTTTATCGCAATCTTCCTGCATTTCTAATTTCGATGTTGTGAACTCCTTTATCTCTCTTTTCAAATTTTCCTCAGTAACTATTATGATTTCTGTAGTCCAGTCTTTTATTTCTTTTGTCTGTTCTTTTATATCTCCCCTCATTATTTGAAACATCTTTTCCATCTTTTCCCACGTTAAACCTTGATCCTCTTCTTCTTTTCGCTTTTTTGTAGCTCCTTGTACCTCCGCCTCTTCCGTAAATTCCGGAACTGTTGTCATTTCTTCCTTTTTTTCAGGAATTATAATTGTACTTTCTCCCAAGCTAGCATCTATGAAGCTTCCTCCTATTCTTTCACCTTTATTCATTTTTTTATCGTGAATTTAATTTTTACAAACTAATTTTATTTTCAAATTTATCCACATATGGTTATTTTTATTAATTTCAAATGTTTTATCTTTTATTTGCACGTGCACGCGGCATCTGCGTTTTCGAATGTTCCAACGCAACAGTTGTTTTTAATTTATTGTTCGCAAAAGTTAAATGTGGTTATTTATCATAACGGCCTTAATTTTATTTCACCAAATGTTATTTTTAATTTCCATGCACGTTTTATCCACTTTATTAATAATGCTGCAATAATTGCTCTTACCTTAGGGTAATTTTTCGTGGTCGTGTGTTCTCGAATCTCCACTTTGCGTTGCCAGTTTTCTAGTTGAGAGCATGAGTTATACTCCTAATGTCAGGGTTATCGTGGTTTCGAGCCTCGAGTTGGGAGCCAAATTTTATTGTTGACGTGTTCTTTTATGTCCACGGACCAACTATTTATTTTTTTGAATTTCGTGAATTCAAAATTTTCTTCAATAATTCAATAATTCTAATTACTGTCAAAACCATGTTGTTTTTTTCCAACGCCTTCTTGATAAATAATTTTTATACTATAAAAATTTAATCATTCATTTTTCATACTTCAGCACTGATTACCTCCAAAACTTTTGTTTTCAAGGTTATAGTTTTTACATTGTCATGCTTAGAAAATTGTGCTCTATCCAAAACCGTAAAGAAAAATTAGAGTTGCAGTTTACAAAAATTTACGATTACGACATAGCTCAAAAATAAAACACGATAAAAAAATGTCAATGGCAGAAAAAAGTGCAGCATAAAAAATAAGTTTGACGAGTTAACTTCTATTTGGTAACACTTAAATTTTTAAAAAACACTCACAAATTTTATTTATTTATTTCCTTTAAATATTTAATTTCCACAATATAACTTAAAACTAGCAGAGTTTCTGCCTAACTACAATAATGACTTAAAAATACTAACTAACATAATAACGGCTTAAAGAATACTTAAAGAATACTTAAAAGATACTTAATGAATACTGACTGACTTTTTCTGTTACATTGATTTTATGTGTTTAACAATTTTGTTGGTTCAGCGAATCTCATGCTTCCAGGATGTTCTAGAATGTTCGATTTGCTCAAACAGCAATGTAATTTAATAATTATGATGTTTGCATTTCCCTATATTACATCACATTATGGAAAATCACCCGGTTACATAATTCTTATGGGAATATAACTTGACGTGCCCGAAGATTTTCTGAGAAAATACCCCTAAAATATTTTATCGAATTTGCTCCAAATCTTTAGAGTTCGCATAATATATTCGCCTATGAAGCGTTTTGAAATACTGCTATAAGTTTGCAAAGTTTATTTAAAATTTCCTCCACTTGCAAGCTCTATTCACGAAGCGAATATGGCGTTTGAGTTACTTCCTTGCAAAGTTGATCAATGCAGTTGAAAAACATATTCAGCAGGTAAAAATAGCTGATTTACAGCTAAAATGTTTGTTGGATTGTTTACTTCTTGAGTATTAGCTCACATTGATAAACAGATGCTTCCAGCAATGGAAAGAAAACCTTCAAGCCGTTTTATACTGGTCACCCATCTTTCAGTAAATTAACCTTAAGGGTGCGAATGAATGTATAAATATACGCTATACAGACCCTTTGAATTTAGCTATTCTAAGAAAAACTATATCATATATGACATTTAGCAAATCAGGTTCCTGTAGAAAAAACTATGATCTGTGTTTCTAGAGATGAATTATTAAAATTGTGCCTAAAATATAGTCATAAAAATAAAAACTGTAACCTAAAAAAAAAATTTCCAAACCAAAATGTCTTTCTTTAGATACACGAATACACTCGTGAAGTTTACAGATTATCAAATTAAATTGATAAAAGTTTATTTATAACAGTTATAATCAATCTACAGTTTCGTTTATCATTACTACCAATTTAGGCAGTTTTTGCGAAAAATAATTCACGGTGTGTCATGGTGATGGCGTTGTACTCGGCCGGACTGGTCGGATCGGAATTTACCTGCATATTTTTAGTTAAAATATTTTATATGAGCATATTTTAATTGAACGTAATAGCGGTAGTTCCTCTATTATGTTCAATTATTATGAACATAATTTTTGTCTTTGTCACTAATGTACATATTGGTGCGACATCTGTTGGAAATGAATACCACAAATGGATTATTCCAAAAGGTGTGAAACTGAATTAAATTAAAAATATTTTCGACAGTAGCGACGTTGGCGGCCATTTCCCCGATGTTTGTCAATTCCCCACCTTAATTCCTGGTTAGCAAATGAGAGCACCGATGCGCCTCTTCTCAAATGAAATAAAAATATTGCACATAGTAAAATTTTTTCAGAATTATAAAACTTGCAAAATATGGCACACTTCCCTTAAAATTTGATATCAAAACGATTTACTACAAATATCAGACACAGGATGTACATGTTGAAAACTTCGATATTCCATGGACCAAGAAGATGCTGATACAAGATAGACTTGATTTTTTTTGCCTACTATATTCATATTTCTGTGTGTTATTTAATGCCCTTTCGTGCGGGGTGAAATGAAATTCTTATTGATGACGCGTTTCGACTTTAATGGTCACATTCATGTCAAAATCTTTAAGACATTTTGACTGCGGGAGAGTGCATCAAATTGTATTAAAAAAATTTACAACTCGCAATTTATAGTACGAAATAAATTATCTATAGTTATTACATTTATCATTAAATAGAATTAATGCGGAGAATCTATTTAGCACTAAATTTAGTTTTAATATATTATTTGGTTATTTAATCATAACAAAGTAATCATTTTGAACATTTAATTTAAAAACCTAAACATGCAGATATTACGTAAACCTTTAATAAGGAATATTAGATTATAAAAGCAAAACTTATTTAAATTCAGTATCAGTTTCAGAAAAAATAAACAATGAAGTGCTTACTTTTAATTTCTACATTGGTGGTATTTGTAACTATTTTTGTAAGTAAATTCTACAATTTAATTTATAGAATTAAAATTTTATTATAATATTGTAGCAACCATCTACGGTTCAATGTGAAGGACCACCACAACTACCTCCTCCTCTACCACAAGGACTTCCTCCTATTCCAGGATTTAGAACATTGAGAAATGCGTTAGGAATAAAACTGTTGGGAAATATCGAAAAAATTAAAGAGGTTACATTTAAGAGTTATTTTTATTATTCTAGTACTAATTAGGTATATTAAAACTTTTATTTTCAGGTTAAGTGATCTGAAGATGAACAAAAATTTGCTATTAGCTTTTATCTTAAATACTAATTTTTTTCTTTGTCAGAATTGGAATGTGACTTTTGTTAATGTTTGTTTATGTTGTTAAAAAATTTACTAAACCTATGTACATTATGAATATAAAGCTTTAATTAGAATAATAAAACTAAAACAATAGCACTGCTATTTTATTAAAGTCTAAAAACATTGTGAATCTTGATGTACCACCAAAGAAAAATGGAAGTACCTACCATCAAAATACCAAAAGTGGTCGAATTAACATTTCTTCTTGAGGATAAAAATATAATTTGAATGAAATAATATTACTTACATAAGAGTTAATTAACATAATATATTTCGTTCACTGGAATCTATCAATACGTTCATTAAATAATTTTTTAAATTATTTTAAATTATTTTAATGAATAGGTCGGAGAGGTGGCGACGGCACTCTTCCCCACACACCCGAAGACGACCGAACCGAGAAGACCCCCATCGGAGGAGAGGTCCCGGTTCACCCTGGAAGAACTAACCGTGGCGGCGTCCAAAATCGCGCCCGACAAGACACCCGGCCCGGACTGCATACCCGGGCGGGTCATCAAGGAGGCGGTGACCCTAGCAGGACTGACATTCCTGGAAATTTACAACAAATGCCTCGAAACCGGCATTTTTCCCGCACATTGGAAGGTCTCGAAGCTCGTCCTCATCAGAAAGGGCACCAAACCCCCGGAAGACCCCACCTCGTACCGGCCCATCTGCCTGCTCGATCACGCAGGCAAGCTGCTCGAGAGGTTGATACTTAACCGCCTCGAGAAGAACATCGAGAGCAGCGGCGGCCTCTCCGACAACCAATACGGTTTCAGGAGGGGAAGATCGACCGTGGATGCACTTAAAAAGATCACGGAGATCGCGGTCGAGGCCAAGATGGGAACCCGGCGTACCAGAAGGCTTTGCCTACTCGTCACCTTGGACGTCAGGAATGCATTCAATAATGCGGGGTGGAGGCACATCCTGGGGGCACTAAACAACCTGGCGACGATCGAAAACGATACGTTTAATCTCGTCGCCAGTTACCTCGAGGTTAGACGCCTCTTAATAGGCGATGGGGAGCAGGAAGAAATGGAGGTCACCAGCGGAGTCCCCCAGGGCTCAGTTCTTGGACCGACGCTCTGGAACCTCATGTACGACGGAGTGCTGCGTCTGAAGCACCCAGACGGATGCACCACCGTGGGTTTCGCGGACGACCTCAACGTAGTGGTCGTGGGCAAGGACGTGGCGGAGATCGAGACATCGGCGACAGAGGCGCTCTAGACCATCTCCGCCTGGGTGAACGAAAGAGGACTCACCCTAGTCCCTGAAAAGTCGGAGGTAGTACTTCTCAGCGGAAGAAGGAAAATCTCCAAGGTTTCCCTCCGACTAAACGGAGTTCCAATTCCATCTAATGACTCCGTAACCGTTCTCGGCGTCAAGATCGACAAACACCTGAACTTCGCCGAGCACATCAGGGACGCGTCCGCAAAGGCAGGAGCAGTGACGACATCGCTTGCCCGCCTTTTGCCCAACATGGGAGGCCCTAAGTAGGCCAAGAGAAGAACCCTCGCCCTCGTGACGCAGTCGATCATACTGTATGCGGCACCTGTATGGCACGAGGCGCTGAGGGTTAGCAGGAACGCGCAGGGACTGCTGAGCGTCCAGCGCAGAATGGCGCTGCGCGTTTCCTGCGCTTACAGGACGGTCTCGCTCGACGCGGCCCTCGTTCTGGCTTCGATGCCCCCCATCGACCTCCTCGCACTAGCAAGGAGCAGAACCTACGACGGAGTGGGGGGTGCCGGAAGCGAGGTGGCCGAAAATTGGTAGGCCAGGTGGGAGGAGGCAACTTGCGGCTTGTAGACCCGCAGACTCATCCCCAACATCAAGAGATGGGTCGAGAGGCGGCATGGACAGGTGAGCTACCACCTCACACAAATGTTATCAGGGCACGGCTGCTTTGCGTACTACCTGCATCGATTCGGCATATTGGGAAGCCCCAGGTGCAGGTTCTGCGACGAAATCGATACCGCGGAACACTCCCTCTTCCAGTGCTGGAGATGGGAGCGCGAGAGAACAATGGTCTCGCTTGCACTGGGGTACACAATGACTCCCGAAGACCTGGTCGAAGCAATGCTCGTCGACGAGGCCCAGTGGCAGCGGATAAACACCCTCATCACAAACATCCTGAGGTGTAAAGAGGTAGCAGGAAGAGCCGAACAACGGGCCGCCGCGCCGCTGCCGCTGCCCATACGGGGGAGGATACCCACACTGAAGATCAGTGATCCGAGGCCAAACACGGTCGGGTAGAAGAGTGGCATGCGAAAGAGCACACGTAACATCGAATTCCATCGCAATGCCCCCTACCCGACCGTCAAACCAGGAAGCCAACCAACGAGGAGGAAAACTCGAACAGGTAGAAGAGAGGCATGCGAAAGAGCACACGTTTCATCGAATTACATCGCAATGCCCCCTACCTGACTGAGCAAACGCATCTGCCCGAACATCCAGGGCGGGAGATGTCGAAGATCCCGACATCTCGGACCGAGCATCCCGGAAGAAATCCCTGACGGCGAAACCCGGGTGCTTGGTAGGAGGGAGTTTTAGTCAGTGAAGTCTGACACTATCCACTAAATTATTTTAATGGATTTCCGCAGTACCGTGTTAAATAAAAATTTAAATATTTAAATGGTATATTACTTATATAATTAGTTATAATAAATTTGTTTATAAAAGCTTATCAAATAATATTACTTACATAAGAGTTAATTAGCATAATATATTTCGTTCACTGGAATCTATCAATACGTTCATTAAATAATTTTTTTAATTATTTTAATGGATTTCCGCAGTACCGTGTTAAATAAAAATTTAAATATTTAAATGGTATATTACTTATATAATTTGTTATAATAAATTTGTTTATAAAAGCTTATCAAACTGATCAGCACAGTCATTTCTATTTATTTTGCGAATCTTCCATTACCAATACAACCCATAAAATAAAATTATGAAGCGGTGCATTTTAGCTATATTGGCTGTTCTGTTTTTTGCAGTATTTGTCGTAAGTAATTTTGAAATAATTTTAAGCAGTTTTAATGAAAATTTATTAATTAACCGATTAATCATTATAGGAAAATTGTGAAGCTCAATGTCAAGGGCCACCTGGTGGAAATCCACCTCCTTCACCACTCCCACAAAATTATAGAGGCTCATCAGCTATGCAAGGAAATAGAGGAATAGCGAGTTTATCCAATCGACTAGGCCTAGGCAAACCTAAGCCATCTATTGCTTTATAATGATAATTTATTTTAAAGACGGCTCCCCAATTTATTGTACTTCAGGGATTCAATAATAAAATGAACAAATATTTTTTGTATATGAACCATGTGGGGCATAGGGAATAATGTATAATTAGCTGTGAGGGTTGCGGTGTCGAAGATTCGGGATTTTAGTTTAGTTATAGCAGTTATAGGTTATTAGGTATAAAGAACAAGAATAGATTTTTTGGATAAAACCCACTGGAAAATTACTTGAACACTCAATTCAGTTTCATTATTTAAAATATATATAATATTTATATAATTTTAATCATAATTATTTTCATAAGTTCTAAATTTATATATTTCATGTATACTATGTATTACTTATATCAGCGTTTCCCAAATGGGATTCTATGAAACCTCGAAAATGAACGGAAATGTCCATAATGACCTGACACAGAACATTACACTTTCAAGTTTACCTTAATTGAGAAGGACAGGAATCGAATCGTGCCAGTAACCCTACATGCTGTAGTATGAAATTATTTTATTTTATATGTGCATTTCCGTTGTTTGGTGTTGCTTGACTGGAATTTGACTTAAGATTGTTAGAATTCAGGACGAAAAGTTTTTAACCAACTTATTACTTACAGGACTTACAAATGATACCAAAATTGAATGGTTCGTTATCCGCTAGGCTTTTCTAATTCCCCACTGCCAATACTCGTTTTACTTGGTTCATTACCTATTCAATACCCCATAAACGTTTCTGGTGAATCGACACTTTCTGTAATTTTTTTTTGTACTCTAGAGAGGAAGAAGTCATCAAAAGACACCATCCCGATGTCGTAGGGTGGCAGTATTAGATTTTTATACCAACTAAAACCTCCTTCCTTATGGTGACTTGTTGGGACGTAGTTTATCGTCTTTAGGCATTGTTTTGGTCGTCCTAGCAGATTTCACGTTAACCATGGACTATATTGCGATTGTTTTTCCTGAATCCAAAACAAGGGTATCATGGTTTCATCTTTCTTGTGTTTTCCCGTCGCTTACATGTGTCCTTTCACTATTGCACTGCGCCGTTATAATTTCACATTCACTAAATTTGACTCTACATATAAATGTAGAGAATGACATCATAGATAGAATAGAGAGGAAAAAAAGACTGATATTTATGGTATGGCCATTTAAATCGTATGGAAGAAGAGATATTCCCTAGAAAGATTTGAGAATGAGTTCCATCTGGAAGACGACCCCGAAGAACGTGAGATAGGTATAAAAGAGATTTTTATAATTTTTATTATGTTTGTTAGAATTATTAGGGACTCATGTAAAGGGGTGAAACTGAATAGACATGGGTCGCAGAGAGAATTTTATTTGTTGTGAGGAGTTTGTAAATTTTAATTTTGATTTAAAAATATAAATAAATTGGAGAATATTTGATTTAAAGTGTATGGATTATATTTGATTTGCAAAAGGAAGATTATTGAATTGAAAATTAATTGATGGATGGTTCTTTTACTGAAGGTGGATATTGGTGTAACGTTCTCAATCCCCGTTATTGTTTTTATTCTTTAATTGAAGGGCCTAGTGGAAAAATTAGTTAAGTCACTTTTTTTTCAATTTTTTGATTTTTATACTAATTTGTAGAGAATAACTGCCGCAATGTGAAAATGTGCTCAACTACAAATTGAAAAAAAAGTGACTTAACTACTTTTTCCACTAGGCCCTTCAATTATTTACAGTATTTATTTTAATGTTAAAAGAATATGACACACCCTGTACATCGATGACATCACGGCAGAGATAATAAAGGCAATCAACTTCCTAAACGTAAGTGGATTAAAAGGATACCCATCGATGGTGGGCAAGCTCAGGTCCTTTGTATTTGTCCAAAATTAAAAAACTAAAATTTTTCGTATTCAACAAAGTTATCGTCCCTACTACAATCATAAGAAAAAAATATTTGCATAGAAAATGGCGGCGTTTTAAAAAATAAAATTAAAATTAAAATTTGCTACATTTTTTCAAGTTGAAACCACAAAAAAGAACCGAAATTTTGTACGAATGCATTTGGTTTAGTTCGGACGATAGATCATTTTATTTAAAATCGAACGCCGCAAGATTCAATTTAATTGGTTTATTATTTTTTAAGATAGAATGCCCACCAACTAAAGAAATGTCATTCGGAGGAAAACGCATTGAAAATTTTGCGGTAAGGTTCTTGTAGTGCAGGTTTCCCATATACGAATTTGCAACTACGTTATTAAAAATTTTCACAACTTCCTCATTTTTTAAAAGTTTCACCAAAGTTAAAATAATAAAATACCCCTTAAATTAACAGATTCTGCTAAATCCATTAGGGCTGTAAAATCATTTTTGGTCAATTTGAATTATTCCCCATTAAAATTATTAAAACTTGCTGTTTTCACATTAAATTTGAGTTGATGATAACACTTTAGAACCCATTGTTCGTAAACTTGTTTGTCCCTTGGAAATCTAAAAAAGTGGCAATCTGACAAGTTCTTGCTTTTTTTGTTGTTGTTGCTAGTACACCTCACCACTGCACGGTACACCATGGTAAAAATTGTTTAATTCAATGTTTTTAATTATAATTTATTAAGCTTTACGCACATTTATCTGTAAACAAACCAAATAAAACACACCAAAACAGTTAAATGCCTTATAAAACTGTGCCCATTTCTGGGTAAATAGTCACCGAGTTATCACCCAGTGACGTCAGGCGTGCGAGGGAGATGGGCTTATCTCATGCGCGTGGGTTTATCTTTACAGTAATAGTATCATGGTAAAATAAATGGTCTGAGCGGGCTTTGCCAAGCCAAAAATAGGCAATTTACAGCTAAAATGTTTAGTTAACTTTAAATAGCTAACAGCGTGGTCTTTTTCTTCGGAATTATTTTTTCATGACAAAAGTATCCTGACCCATTTATTCATTCTTTTCAAAGGCTGTTTTGGCAGATTACACCTCGACGACTTGTCATTGCCTTCCGAGGAGAGACAGTCAGAAAACATTCAATCTTGTAACTGTGGTCGATCGAAATAAACATTGAAAGGTAGATCAAAATCTTAGCGACAAAGTAAGAAAATGAGATCTGTTTCTTGCAATGAACGAAGATGGTTTGAAGATGATCTCATTATTACTGTACTAACAAAATTTAAACCAAATAATGTTTGCTATTAAAATAATGTTTTTAATGTAAAATCGACTAATGCTAGAAGATTGGAAGGGAGAACCGTGGAGACGGTCAATAGCATGGTGATTCAGTGTGTTCATTGTTAAAGCTGAATATATTATGGAAGTCCATGATATATATTATGGTAAGAGCTTTTCTCTTACTATCGCGTCATCAAACCGATGAGGTAAAATATTTACCAAAATTGCTTGAAAAGAACATAAAATTTAACGGTTTTACTAACCCCTATCATTTTTCACTTGCCTATGTATTTTTTTTATCGAGTTTTTCTCTTAAAGTAACTGCTATTTTATAAATATTTTGAGTGATGGTCAGCAGATTTAAGAACCCCTCAAATAGTTCACATATTGCGTGGAAGTAACCCGAAAATGCGATTCTTTGGTTAAACCCTTTTGATTTGCATCGCAAAAGAGCCCCTAAGTTTTCGACATTAAACTCGGATCGGAACAGGGGTAAATTTGACCAAGAAGATCCAAAAAATCATCAAGTCATGAATGAGCCATTTTCTATACATCCAATCTTTAAAATAAGTATTAACAAAATTAAAGTAAAGTAAGCAAAACCTAAAAAAATATTTTTCTAGTCATTATTAGTTCCGAGAAAACCTTGCTTCGTTATACTTTTTGATAAAATAAAAACATATTCTCTCAACAGTTCAATGATCCCGCTCCTAAAGCTTTAGGAGCAGGAGGGAGCGGAGAAATTTCGAAATCCAAACATATCTAAATGGATTGACATCAACTGCGGCAACTGAATATTCATTCTGAAAAGCTACCAGGAAAATAAAAAAAACTAGAGATGAAAAGTCCACCTATCAAAACCCCAACAGGTGAATTGGCAAGAAGCAACAGAGAGAGAGCAGATACCTTTGCTGATCATCTTGTCGAAATATTTAAACCTTTACGAACTGAAGCTCCTCATGAAGATGTCAAACTTAACGAGTTTCTTGAAGTCCGATTTTAGATGGACCTACCAAGGCCACATCAAGAAAGACCTAAATCTAAAGAAGACCCCCGGTTTCGATCCTGTAACCTCAAGGGTTCTTAAAGAACTGCCAGAAAATGTGATCGGATTTATCACCATGATCTTTAATTCCAATCTTGAGATTGGGGTACTTCCCTGGACAATGGAAAGTGGCACAAATTATTCTGATCCATAAACCGGGAAATTCACTAACAGAATTGGCTTACTTCCTATTTTATCCAGAATCTTTAAAAAATTATTGCCCAAAAGATTTATGCCATTATAATAGAAGAAAGGAATATAATTCCTAAATACCAATTCGGATTCCGTTAACAGCATTCCAATATAGATCAGGTTCATCGAATAGCTAATAAAATCAGGTACGATTCAATCACAAATTCATTCATTCGGTCATTCACAATTTGCCTTGAAAAATAACGTGCTCATATTATATAAAGCATCAGTGATAGTTCCAATATGGTCGTACAGCGTACAGTTTTGCGGTGCTGCAGGCAACTACAACATCGCTAAAATGCAGAAGTTCCAATCAAAATTCATGAGAATTTTCCGGTATTTAGTACTGAATGATGTAATACATTCCTTGGCTGTAGCTATGTGAACATCATCATGAACCTCAGTAATAATTCTCATGAATTTTGATTAGAACCTCTGCATTTTGGCGTTCATGATGATGTCTATATACCTACAGCCGAGGAATTCAGAAATACCACAATCGAGTTAAAGACCATCCCAACTCTCTCGCCGTGGAGCTGCTAACAACCCACCGAACCAAAATGCTAAAGCGTTTTGACCCACTAGATTTACCTCTTCGTTTCTGAGTCAGTTGTCTATTAATTACTTAAACTCTAGTATAACATTCTTGGATGTTAAATTGTAACGGAAAAGTGCCATTAGACAGACTCCTTCTATGTGTTTTTTTCCCAATGTCAAACGTTTTACCTATTTGTATTCAATAAAAAAATATCTTAATAATCGTTTTCATTTATCTGTGGGCCACTTTTGTGTTAAACGGATAGGTAAAAAGTCTACATCAAAATCTGAAAATTACGTAATTTTAAGCAAAAATCGAAAAACGCCGGGTTCTACGGTTTAAAAATTTTTTTAGTATTTGTTTACATTTTTATTCAGTTTAATTTCTCTTATTTTGGGCATGAGATGTATAGAAAATAGTCAATTGATGACTGATTTTTGTAACCTACTTCAGCAAATTTGCTTGATGTCGAAAACTTAGGGGCTGTTTTCTGACGCAAAACTAAAGAGTTTATGCAAAAAATCTTAAGTAAAATTGACGCGTTGGCGAAAATCATGAATTAATTTCAAAATTGGCGTATCCAGAGAGAGGATAACTTCGGAAGGCTCCCACACCTAAACTAGTTATCTCAGATATGAGCTTTTGAGAACCTTCTTTAGATAATTTCATGCTTTGCAAAAAATTCTTGGTGAGTTTTTCGCTAACTCATTTAGTTTCTAGAGGGTAACCGATAATAATTAATAAACATAAATATACCATTTTTGCAATAAATTTTTCTCTTTTCCATTTATTAAGAAAATTGTTGTATATTTGAAAACTCCATATTATTTTAGACCTAATTTTTTGGAATTTTGCCCATTCTCGATCTCTTGCGAGGTTTTGATCAAAAATTGCGTCCAGCAGTGGTCTAAAAGCTCTAAATAATTGGGGTAATTTTATCTTTAAAAAGTAAAAAATATTAATCAATTAAATAATAAGAGTTAATTTACCTTAAAAATGGTGTAATTTAGTTTTAGCCTTGATATTTACATTAATATTACCTGGTAAATCAATAATTATTTTTACCTATAGTATAAAATAATAGATGAAATTTTACTTGTGAAAATCAAAATAATTTGCCCAATTAATAAAAGTTAATGTACCTTAAAAATGGTATAATTCCGTTTTAATCCTGATATTTAAATTAATTTTACTTGATGACATTTTTTTAGGTCATTCAATAGGAAACCCCCATTTCTAATTTCCACAGAAACAATCAAATCTAATTGTTTTGTGCAAAACGGGAAACGAGATTAATAAATTTGATAAAAATAAAAATTTAATACAGATTTAGATAAGAAATAACCTTGTTACAAATTTGAAATCCAATGATCATAACATACATCCTTTGGATGGCGTGTATCATTTTATACGATACTTTATATTATAAACAACGTATCATAGTGTCACAGTAACTTTTTTTCAACTTCTAACACGGAACTAAGAATGAACTTACATGCTTTAATTATTGCCACGTCAGTGTGCTTTTGCATAATTGTGAGTTTTAGTTATTTTGTGTAAATTAAAAAATTTAATAACAAATGTCTTCAGGAAGCTGCCGCAATTATAGAATCCGATACAAATCCAAAAGAGGACTGCTTTTGGATATTTAGGAAACGTAGACGTCATCCCAGACCAACCATTGGCAAGTTTTATATTTTAAATTTTTATAGATTTTCATAAGAAAATTTTTCTTTTTTTTTAAAGGAAAATCTTGTAAAGGGTTTAATTAAATTGTACAAATATTTTGTTTTAGGTGTTTTGTTTTTTGGTAGTTATACTACTAAAATAATTTAATATAATCATTATTTTTAAACTTAACGTTAAATTTAAATTTATATAATTTAACAAAGAATGCAACCAGTTTGTTAATTTAAAAACAAATACATAAAAGTAGTGCAGTGACTTCTGCTCGTATAAATTAACAATTAGTTTTGTATCTGCTGCTTTTTTCGATTTATTTTTTTTTTACTTCGATTTATATCATAATTTTTATTATGAATTTGTTTAATTAAATTATTTCATTTGCAACTTGAGAAAATTATTAACGATTTAAAAAAATAAAATACCTACTATTAAATTATGAATTACTGTAAAACTTCTAATTTGGTGTTCAAGTTAAAAATTATAATTTTTCCTGAAAATGAAAAATAAATCCATTTTATAGTGAATTTTCAAGTTACTCATAAAAATTTATTTTAAAATCAAATTAATTTAGTATAAACGTTTCAGGGACATCAACTACCTTGGGTCTAAGAACAACTAGAACCACCACAACAACTACAGCTGCACCTAGCGCTGAAACTTCAGCTCCAGCAGCTACCTCACCAGCGGCTACCGAACCAGCCGCTACTGCAGCAGCCACTGAACCAGCAGCTACAGAACCTGCAGCCACGGAACCAGCAGCTACAGAACCTGCAGCCACTGAACCAGCAGCTACGGAACCTGCAGCCACGGAACCAGCAGCTACTGAGCCTGCGGCTACGGAACCAGCTGCTACTGAACCGGCGGCTACGGAACCTGCAGGAGAAGAAACAACGGCAGCTCCTGCTGGGGAACCTGAAGAAACTACTGCACCTGTTGGAGAAGGCGAAGCTACAGAACCAGCCGAATAGACTTAAACTTTTATATAATTTCACGACTTTCTAAAAAAAAAAAGTACAAACATGTTTTTTTCTATCTTTCTTTGTGTCTTAATTGAATACATTTTGGATAAATGAAAGGATCGTTAAATCAAAATTTTTATCAATTAAAAATAATATTAAAATTAACCTAACATTTTATTATTTACCACCCTATAATTTGGAGGTCAGTGATATTTTCTCAATAGCACTTCAGACCATCGTATGACACTGAAATTTGAACAGGTTAAAAAATCATCTATTAACGTTAGAACTTTTTTAAATATTTCTATTCTACATTACTTTATGCAAACTATTAGTTCACCAATTGACGCATTTTTTCGATAGGACTATCTAGAGTTCACACCATAGTTTGGGGCATTATTAATTTAATGATATTAAACTAGGGTACTAAAGGCGACCAAAGAAAATATGAAGACCATTGTTGTTGTTCGGTAGACATCCTCAGTACTCAGGAGAAACGAGTCCATATGCACCCCAATTTAGAAAATAAGTGAAATCCGTAGATCTTCAGAATCAGTCTAACCTTGCCACCTTGTCTAACCCAGACAGTTTGCGAAGACCATAGTTTTTCATTATTCGATTTCTTTCATTTCTAGGGCGGAGGGGGATAAAGGGGTTACTGACTACTCCCCATGAATTTTCAAATAATCAAAAAGAAAACAATAAACTAATAATAAATAAATTCTGTTGACCTTCGTACTGGAATAGAGAATGTTGGTGGTGCCTAATGGTGCCCCTATTTTTCTTTGAACTTAGGAATTTGTTTAGAAATGTCCCTGTAAATGAAGTACTTGAATTGGTGAGGGATAAGTTAATCCTTTCTGATTTGTCCCACATGGATGTTCTTCAGTATTTCAACCATATAAAGATATGCATCAAGCAAAACTTCTTCTCATTTGAGGATAATTCATATGCTGTGGGCGATGGGGGGCTGTTTGTCTCAGTATTTAACCGATCTGTATATGGATGATTTTGAGAAGAATCACAAAACCTATAATAAGATTTTTCGTAAAAATCTAGATTATTACTACAGATATGTTGACGACATAGTCCGGGTTGGGACCCTTGAAAAAGAGCTTCGTGATTTGGTTTCCTATATTAACGATATTCGTGACAGGATTGAGTTTGCTCTCGAATTTGTGATGTGATGTAATCCTTGACAAGCTTCTCCAAATATGACAGATTCCTAAAACAAAATATTGTTGCTGTGTAAACGTTCACAATGAACGTCTATTGCGACGCACCCTATATATCTATTCCTCGCGATAACTTGAGGACTTATCTAAAGACGAAAAAGAAAAGCCGGAGAGAGAATAAAGAAATGGTTGATTTTTAAAAATACGTTGAGAATAAGTTTGTTCAAAGGCGATTAATAATAGTAATAATAATTAGTAATTAGTAAGTTTTTTAATTACTACCGGCGTATTAAGCGGCTTACCGTTGTGTGTGAGGTCAAGGCTGATAATTCCAATTTTAAAGGAAAATAACCAATATTTCTTTCGTGTTTCCAACGAAATCTTATTTTCTTATACCGATTATAATTTTTATACTTAAATAAATACAAATTTTCCAATAATTTTATACACACCGCAGTCAAGGGTCACCAAAGCACTCCTTTTTTCAGCTCATATCAACGCATACTTCGACGGGAAAAAACATTGCCAATTGTTAACGATAAATTTCCCAAACCATTCAAATAATAAAAGCAGTACATCAATACAAAATCAATCATTTTATCAGTAAAATCATGACAGTTACCCCCTCTAGGTTTTAGCATACTCATGATTTTTTCGCAATCCTCAAAAGTTCACACAACATAAGGCTGCCTGCAGACTGATCAAGCAAAACGTTTTTGTTTGATCCAATCAAATTTGATTTTGTTTGATTTGAACCAATCAAATTTGATTTTGTTTGATTTGAACCAATCACAAAAAACGTTTTGTCGCACAACGTTTTTGCTTGATCAGTCTGTAGGAAGCCTAATTACTAAGTTTCACCTGAAACACACTATTTACTAAATCATAAATTAAATTTTACAATTTTATTAATAACGGGCTAAATTCCATTAATTCCCAAACCAGCAATCAACTATTTGCTTTAGAACTTGTCAAATCATCAATTTTGATTACTACAAATTTCATTTTATCCTTATTTCAAAATTTGATCATATATCCCATTCAATAATTAATTTCGAATCTTTATCGTTTGCAAAATTATTCAACCATTAGCCCGTTCTTTCCCACATTCAGTGAGACCATCCGGCTTAGATGAAGACCGATTAAATGCTTCAATTCGTGATTATCCACGTCAATCAACTCGGAAATTGGGCAATATGATAAATTGTGACCAATCAACTATCGTACGACATTTGCATTCCATGGGCAAAGTTTAAAAGTTGGTGTTTGGGTACCATACGTTTTGAGCGAAAACAACAAAATTCAGCGTGTTGCCATTTGTGCTTCTTGGCTTGCTCGTCAACAACATTGGCCGTTTTTGTCCCAAATTGTACTGGTGACGAAAAATGGTGCCTTTACATCAACATCAAGAACAGAAAGGAATGGCTGAGCCCTAACAAACAAGCAAATCCTCGTGCAAATGCAGGTGCCCATCCACGAAAGGTAATGTTGTGCATCTGGTGGGATAAAGGATGCGTCATCTACTATGAATTGCTTCCAACGAATGTAACCATCACTGATCGGTCAACGAAAGAGCGAGAGCCTAGCGATCGAGCTGGGAAGGTGCCGGATAGTGGCATGGAGTCATAATCTACCTAAGGATGTGCTTCGACCAACACATTCGAGAAACGGCCAAGATGGCTGCTGCCCTCACCAGGCTGATCCCCAACATCGGAGGACCGTCTAGTCGTACACCAAGAAGCGGATTCTGGCATCATGTTGTACGCGGCACCGGTGTGGGTCGAAGCAATGAGAGTGGCATCCTACAGAAAGCACTTTGAGAACAGCGGCGGATGAGCCTCCAAATAACATCAGGATACCGCACCATCTCCAACGAAGCGGTGGCGGTCATAGCGGCGATTCCCCCGATCAACCTGATGGCAATCGAAAGGGCTAAAACCTTCACATCAAAGGCAGATCTCAGGCCCGAGGAAAAGCAAGCATAACAACTCTAATCCAAGAATGGCAGAATCGATGGCACAGGGGATCCAATAGGGCCTGGACCAGAAGACTGATTCCAGATCTCGGGCTATGGATAAAAAGAACACACGGTGAGATGAGTCATGAGCTGGCCCAATCCCGTACGGGTCATGGATGCTATAATGGATATCTCTACCGGTTCAAGAGGGTAACATCTCCGAATTGCACTTATTGCGACGAAGTAGAGGACGATGTTTGCCATACCCTATTCGTGTGCCTGAGACGGGCCGAAACAAGATCGGTCAAAAACATCAAATATCTTGACGCGGATATTTTAGTTAGAGAAATGCTCTCAAGCGAAGAGAGATGGGACGAGATCAAGAATGGCATAACAACAATCATGAAAACAAAACACGAAGAGGAACTGCAAAGAAAACGCCAAGAGCAGGAAGACTAGAATCAAAACTAAGAAAAGCAAAGTCCCGAAAGGGCAGAAGCTAATACAAGAACGGCTGATGTTAGCGGAAGAAATGCCAATAGGTGAATCCCAGTGGCATCCAACAGGAGGGGGATTTTAGTGCGCGAACCCCACACTACCACCCAGCACGGGCTGGTGGTGTCTTGTTTAAGATTTTTCCCCTTCCGATACGCATTAAAAAAATACCGTGGGACCGCACCGGCTTCCCAACAACGAATAATTCTAAAATTGTGCTTTTTTGTGAAAATTTGGTCCAGTCGGGATGAATTTTTTTAGAACTTTATGAGTTTGGAAAATAAAAGGTAAAAAATAAGTTTATGCTCTTATGAATTTTATGCTCTTTAATTTCGTTTAATGGTAATTTTTCATAAAAGCGAGCGAGCTATAGGAAAATTCCCCATTGGAGAGGCTAAAATCCCCAATTAAGGGAAACGTCGACATAGAAATTTTACGGAATATTTGGGAGTTTTATTATGTCACTTTAATGTACATACATTTGTGCCAAATTTTAGCTAGCGCTGATGTTTTGTAAGGGGTCGTTCATAAACGCTTTGGGATAGAGGGGGTATACAAAATGTGACCCAAGTGCGACCCATTTGAGGGATTTCCAAGAAAATTGTGTTTGGATATTTTGAAAATAAACTTATTTACTCCTTAAATTTTAAATGTCGTGTCAAGTTTGATTCGTGATCATAGGACATTCCTGGGGGAGGGGGGTTCAAAGATTTGACCAACTGCGATAAGGTGGGGAAGAGGTTTCGAAAAGTTGAAAAAAATTGCGGACGCCGTTCTCTATGGACGACCCATGAGTTCAAGCCAATTTTCGGCTTCGTTGCTTGGAATACATACTATAACATGAACAAATTTTGAAAAAAATATATTCCGCTTGATTTGAAAATCTTTGCACTAATTTTAATATATTTATTTTCAAACGCTTTTCGCTTGTTTGAAAACATTTTTCTCCCTGCAACGATTCAATACTATGCAATTTTAAGGGTCGCTTGTGTTTTCGGTAAGATATTTCAGTACTGCAAGGAAAAATTTGGAAAAAATATATGTATGCTGTAGAGAATTTTATGCTCTTTAATTATTTGGGTCTGATAGATCCTGTGAAGTGCTATCTATAGAAGAAATTTTCGCTCACCAAATGTCTATCTGCTGGCCCCAGATAACATTATTTATGGCTAAGAAAACTTCCCTGATCGTAGTAGGCGGTGTATAAATCGTCTATTCCCGTGGTTTGGAATCCACCTTAAGCTGTAGGTCCTCTGTGCTCGTCACACATTTTCAACACGCTACGAGCAGAGACGGAGGTATCGGGAAAATGTCGCAAGACGTTCATAACCGAATATACATACATTATGGTCTAATAATAATTTCTCGTAGAATTGAAATAAGCGAGTTCTAGGCAAAAACCTGCGTTGGGGGAGCTAAAACCCCCAATTGCGGAAGATGCCGGCGTGGAATTTTAGGGGGTTCATTAAAACACTCCAACATGCATCTGTGCCTAATTTCAGCTTGCTTGGATATTTTGCAAACTAAACATGTCTGTAGGATGTCTTCTTTTAATCAGAAATGCATGTCGTTAGGGCCAATTTATTTGGGCCCAACTTTATTTGTGTTTAAGCCTCCATTTAATAGGAGACCGTGCTTTTGTGGAGGTTCCTTGAGCATTTTTATATTACAGGAAGTAATCACAGTTCCTTTCAAAAATTAACCTTCATGGAGAGAAAATTTGACATTATTAGAAGTCTTGTACGTTAAACATTAACTTCCTAAATTATTGAAAAATTTTAAATATTTACTTGTAAATTTAATCTTTTATTTAATAAAACACATATACAACAAAAGTAAGTTATATATGTATGTATATAATTATTTAGAAAACACAAGTGCTGGCAATTGATTGCATTTTATTCCTTCGGGAGAAACAATTTGCCACGACTATGTCGCCCGACTTGTTTAACATAATCTGTAATATAATTTTTAGCTTTAAATAATTCTAAATAATACAAATTACCTCAACCTATCAGTTTTATCTTTCATACTAGCGTATTTCCTTATAACACACACAGTCAAACTGCATTCTTTGCATGATTCGATTGCAATGGTTCTAAATCTTTTTATTATCATTTCCAAATAAAACTCGTTAATATTATAGAGCTTTAAAATATGTTTTTATGCCGTTTTTACTCCCAAATCTGTAACAGTAAATAAATATAAAGATGTAACTCATTATTAAAGAAACAACATAACCTCAAAATAATTATAAACTAACTTAAAAATACATTACAATGTCTTACTTTCCGAGATGTTATGAAAAATATTTCCAAAGAAACACACAAATATAATCTCAATTAGTCTTAAATACATCATAAATAAATACAATCAAATTTTAAAATTATTTATGATCACGTTTTTACACATAGTTTTAAAATGTTGTCGTGACGATGACGTCACATTTAGGTAGGCTTCGGATGATGTTCGTGTTTTTTCGCAATTTTCAAATCCGATCGTTGTGGGCTGTGGGTTTGATATGCGATGATGTTTTGTTTGATATGCGATAATGTTTTGTTTTATGTTGTCACTTTTTGCAAAACGAATAATAATTTCATCATAAGTGAGTATTGTTGTGTTTTTCTCTCTTAGAAGTTTGTTTTCTATCGTGTATTGCGATAAATAATTAGTGCTACTTGGGTAAGTAATAAAAATATTTAATATAGTAGACACCACTTATTATATGAGCACGCATAATGATATCAATCGGGTATTGTGATCACTTTGCGAAGGACGGGCCGGCCGTATGTGATAGTATAGAAAATCATCCTGTATAGTGATCAAAATTCAGTTTCGTCATCGAATTTTTACTAAAATGCAGGAAAGCTTTGGTAGTTCTACGGCGAGGTGTCCGATTTTCAGACGGAATCTACATTTGAACTTTTTCATTGCAATTAAACCCCCAGTCCCGATGTGATCACATTAAGCGGCGTCTACTGTACTTACTATTAAGCTTTTAGTTTTAATCATTAAAGATACCTTTACATGATTAGATTTTGTATTGGACTTTTGTATTCGAGATTTGTATAGGATTCCATTAATTCATTTTAACATATCGCTGACTGGCAAGAATAACGGCACAACTCAAAATTTGGCAAAATTGAGTTAACCATATAAATCGACAGCATTTGACAGAATTCAAAATTTTAATAATCCGGCGCTAATATGGCGGAAGTGTCGTTATGCATGCAATGCAAAGTTCTACTTATTTATCATGAATAAAGACACTACTCGTATTTCAGTTGAATCACTGATTTCAAGTGAATTGATGCTAATTTTTACGCTAAAACAGGCTTATTTTTAATTATTACGTTTGTGTTGGTTAATTTGTTGTTAAATATCGGCTTATTTGGAATTAGAATCTATTGTAATCTATGCGCGTCCCATAGTGACGCGCATGAATGGATTATCGAGATTCATTAAAGGAAGGAATTGCAATTAAAGTGATTGCAATATTTTATTTATTAATTACCTAGTCAAAATTAACAAAATCGATTGCAAACTTTAATTCTTTATGATTTATACAAGAATTACACAGTGTTTTGCAAAATCTTACTGGTGTCTTAACTAAAACTTATACTTATTTTGTTATCAGGAATATAGACATAAGTACAAATGGAAGGAATTTATGCATTTTTTATACTATTGAAAAATAATTTTCTTCAAATTTTTGAATGCCAATTGTAGCCATTGAAATTTTATAATTGTTAGTTTAATTTAAACAACTAAATTTTAAATAGCAGCGGAATTATACGAAATCGTATTAAGAAAAAAGTTTAAAAACGCTCTCCTGAAAAAAGTGCTTTTTTGAGTTGTGCCGTTGTTCTTGACAGCCAGCGATATCAGGTTAATGCATGGTAGGTTAATGCATAAGTTCGTAGAGTTGATTTCCAAGGTAAGAGTGCTTTGGAAACAGATTTGTTTGAGAAATGTCAATGTCGTTTTACAGCCATAGTATTGTTTTATTGAATGCTTCCTGAATTTTTCAATCTGTAGAAAATTAGGGGTACTTGTTGGCTAAAGAAAATGGAGTGTCAAGTACAAAAAAAAATTAACATTTCCGACATATCCTTTTGTTTGACTTTCACCGAGGAGTTAAGGCATCGGAGGCCGCTAGAACCATTTGTGCCGTTTACACAGAGAACGCCATCGTGGACCATATAGATTTCCCACGTTCAGGGAGCAGCGCCGTAGCAAGCTTTTCTGGCGCCTGAGGCAAATTTGAATATATGCGCCCCCCCCCACCCATAAGATTCTTATCATTTTGAAAATTTTAAACTATTATTTATTGAGTTTTGCGATCACACTTGCTACGGCGCTGGCTTAGAGTAATGAAATTAAATGGATACTTATCATGAACTCATTTAGGCTGCCGGGATCAGAGGGTCTGGGGGGGTATTGAATACCCCCAGGTACACTTAATTTATTGCGAAAGAAAAACTTTCACTTTTACATTCCTCGGTATTAAGAAGAACGGTACTGGGATAGTTATGAAAAATATCACCTGCTGCCCCCTCTCGAATTACAAACAAAAATTGCAAAAGATTCAACAAAGAATAATAAATTTTGATGGTTCTGAATAATGGCAAGTGTACCTGGGGGGTATTCCAAACCCCCCCGACCCCCCGGTCATGTAATATCGATTTTTATCGTTAGGAACTTCTGAAGATTTTATGTAAAATACACATAGTATGTCAGAATCACCGTTTACATGGTAACGTAACGCAATACCCCCCCCCCCTTAATATGGAGATTATGAATTTTTCTTTTAAAATTAAATATAAAATGTACTATTTGAATAACTGCCGCGATCATAACGTAAAATTTTGCCGGTTACCCAGTCAGTTAAAGGGAAACGAAGAAGAATGCGGGGGATGGAATCAACTTTCCTAAAATCCCCTCTGTTATCATTGGGCCAAAATTGAAGAGGAGAAAATTCTCTACAAAGCAGGGTTTCACTTTAGATCTGAAGTAAACCCTGAAACCGTGTTTTATTTTGTTCACCATCGCTGGTGAAGTTTAAAGGTACGAAATTTTTATTCAGAATAAGAATTATTCAAAACCTTTTTCAATTGCTTTCTCTGGATTTATAGTTTTATAATAGAAAAAGTTTATAGAGACTTTTATAGAGAATTTTGTACTCTTCAATTTTGATTTAATGATAATTTTCACTAAAAATGAAAGTAAGCGAGTTATAGACAAAAAACTACTGTAGAGGATTAAAATCCCCACTTGCAGAAAAGGCCGACAGGGAATTTTAAGCGATGTTGAAAATAAAATCGTGGTCAAATTTGAATATATGCGCAGCCCCCAAAAGATTCTTATGTTTTTGAAAATTTTAAACTATTATTTATAGGTTATTGAAGATCTATTGTCGTCCATCATCTTATCTTATACTAGCAATGATTTTTTGGGATATTGGACTAGGTACACTCGAATAAAACAACTGTGTAACAAGTCGACGTTTCGCCCAACCTTATTGTGGGCTTCCTCAGGACTAAAATTGGATTTATTTAAAATCTTACAAATTACATTATCTTTTAGGAAATCGTAAGCATAGCACAATACACGACAAGCATAGCAAACTCACACGGTCCCTCGCATCCACGTCAAGTGGCAATGTCAAGACTTTTTAAAAATTGAAAAATGTCATAAAAGCATTTCTATAAAAACGAACTTTACAATATGTACAAATAACAAATTAAAATCCTAAAACTTTTTCTCGAAACTTTATACACGACAGACACTTATACAATGAACAAAGTAAAATAAACAAAGTAAAATGTGCAGATAGATAGGGAAGCCCACAATAAGGTTGGGAGAAACGTCGACTTGTTACACAGTTGTTTTATTCGAGTGTACCTAGTCCAATATTCCAAAAAATCATTGCTATTATTTATTGGGATTTGTCAAGGTTTAGCGCCCCCATTGCGATGGCGCCTTAGGCAAATGCCTCAGTCGCCTCACCCTTGCTACGGTTCTGTCAGGGAGACCATCCGGCTTTGATGAAGACTGATTAAATGCTTCAATTCGTGATGATCCACCTTAATCAACTCGGGAATTGGGCAATAATAAATTGTGATCAATCAACTATCGTACGACATTTGCATTCTATGGGTAAGATTCAAAAGTTGGGCGTTTGGATACCATACCTTTTGAGAGAAAACAACAAAAATCAGGGTGTTACCATTTGTGTTTCTTTGTTTGCTCGTCATCAGCATCGGCCATTTTTGTCCCAAATTGTAACTGCTGACGAAAAATGTTGCCTTTACATCAACATCAAGAACAGAAAGGAATGGCTGAACCCTAACAAACAAGCAAATCCTCGTGCAAAATCTGGTGCCCATCCACGCAAGGTAATGTTGTGCATCTGATGGGATAAAGAAGGCGTCATCTACTATGAATTGCTTCCGAGGAATGTAACTATCACTTCTGAAGTTTATTGTCAACAACTGCGTCGCCTGGAGGCTGCAATTCAAGAAAAACGACTGGCAATACGGCATCAAGTGGTTATGCAGCATGATAATGCCAGTCCGCATACTGCTAACATTGCAAAAGCAGCTATTCCAGACCTCGGTTGGGAGGTTATTCCACATTCGCCCTATACGCCGATCTTGCTCCATCAGATTTTCATCTTTTCCGCTCTCTATCCAACAATCTCCACGAGATCTTATTTAATAACGACGTCGCTCTTCGAATTTGGCTCGACGACTTCTTCACCTTCAAACCACCGGAGTTCTTCAGACGTGGAATCTATAAACTGCCAGACCGTTGGGAGTCAATCACAAATAATACAATAGTAATTATTGATTAGTTTATGTATTTTTATATTTAAAAAATTAAATTTTAAGTTTAAAAGAAACGGTACGAATTTACGCATCAACCCGATATTTTAAGTTTTTATTTAATTATGAAATGTTATTGAATGTTAAATTTCGCTCACAAAATCGAAATGCATTAACGTCATCTACAATTGAAAAATGTCAGAATTAAATTTTCATATATCGGGATTATTCCAAACCGGTTAACGTTACGATCAAAACTCAAGATATTTTTTTTGTTCAAATCAACATTTTATTGAAGACGGTCACCTTGTTTTCCTCCTCCGTTCAAAAGTAATCCCTGCAGCACAAAAAGAACTTTAAAAACGTTCTAATCGTAATTAAAGGCCATCTAATCTTCTATGCTTTGTTTTAAAGCGACAACAATTCAAATGTGGAAAGGATCAAAACTAAATCGAAATTCGTCCCAAAAGTAACGGAACCGTGGGCTACCAAAGGTAAAATATCGGTTCACCCAACGTAGTCTTGCCACTTTTGAGTTTTTACCCCGAGTTTTTCCTTCTACCTACCGAAGCTACGTCTGTGAAAGATTTCGGCTCCGTCGTACTTAAAAATTTCACTCTGATCGATAAAAATCACTGATCGATCTTAGAAGGTACAAAAAAGGAGAGATACATTTCGTCCCCTCCCCCCCACATAGCGGAGCTTTTAATAAAAAAGTGACAATTGTTTGAATTTCAAACAATTTTTAATTTATTATAAAACTCCAAAAATATTGGGAAAAATAAAATGATTTTTGATATGTTTGAATTTCGTTTGGCTTCATTGAGGTTGCATTAAAATCGCTTAAACATAGCAATCGCAAGGTTATTCGCGTAAACTTCTGAAGGGCTGTAGAAACCACAAAATTTCGATTGGTTACAGCAACTTTTTAACGGCTGTAGAAATGTTAGCTCCTTCCATGGTGATTTTTTAATAAATAAACTACTAATCAATCGGGAATCGTTTCAATTTGCTCCAAGCAAGTAGAGCTCAGAATTTTAGTGTTACTGATAATAATTAAAATAGTTTTTATTTTTCAATATTAAAAAAGTAGACAATCATCATCATAGATAAAAAATAATTAATTAAGAGATACACAGCAGCGGCTTGATGAAATCGTTAAATTTTTAGTAAAACCCTTTGAAGCTCAAACTACGGGAGAAGAAGCTCTTTAAATTTTAAACGAAGCTCAAATGATTTGACACCAACTTTATTAAAAACTTCTTGTTGGGGCGGGGGGAGGGGGCGAAATGTACCTACAAAGCAGAACAAAGAGCATCCATATTTTTAATATTTTAGACTTTTCTCCCTTAATTTAAACCGGAACCCACGTCCGTGAAAAGCTTCAACACCGTGGTGTTTGCAAGAATCCACCTCAGAATCATATATTAAGTTGCTGAATACCGGGCCTAGCCCACACTTCTTTCACTTTAGCTGGTGCGCCACTGCACATGAATTTGAATTGCAGGGTTGGGTTTTGAGGCCCTCACCTGTCAACAAAGGGCGTAGGTTTCCAAAGATGGTTTTACCCCCTTCCCTGGGTTGGCGATGATCATGGCTTAGAGATTATGACGAAAGGCATGTATACGCAGTTGCCTTTCTTGAAAAGCCCCAGGGTGGTACCCTATAGTTATTTATCTTCTTCGTCTCTAGATTTCTTGGCTTTTGATTTAGGTTTATTCAACCAGATTTGCTTCCCAAATCGTGTGGCACTGGGCTCTGATTTCTTGGCAATAAAATTGCGTGGGTTTGTGGTTAAGGATTGACAGGAGTTGTTGGGAGGGGGACTAGTTGGTCTTTCGGCCGGTTTTAGCCATCTAGACAATGTCGAATATGGTTGTTCGGCCTTCGGCCTCAATCAGGGATATCGAAACCTTACTGGCCTACTGGCCGCCTTTTCTGAATTTAGCTTTCTTCCATAGTAGCACTTTCTGTGCATACTCGTTTTGGCTTTTATTCGATATTCTTCCGTATGGAACGCTATTTTTTTGTTTATGATAATCGTAAGAGAGGCTTCGCTTATATATTATACAATTTATATTCGATGATCCGTTTATCCGATAGGTTGCCAACTGATTATGTTACGAAATTTCAAATCCTATTAAATTTCTTTAACGCCAATGCACAAATAACTCTTGTCCATCCCTCCTGAATTTTAGGCTCTCCCCCGTTGACGAGAGGGCTAAAATCGTATCCTAACACGCTGACCCAATGCGGGTTGATAGGGAAGCATCGAAAAGCGGCGTTATTCTTAATTAGTCACCAGCGGTCACCCATCCAAGTCCATACCGCTAGCAACCACCATAAACATTTGCATTAGGCTACGTCGCTTCTCACACCAAAAATTATAATAATAAAATTTCAAAAATAATTCCAGTTTACAACCAATTGTATAAATTGGTACCTTCGCCATTAGTAAAAATAGAATGAAGTAAGCTTAAAATGTGCATTTTAATATGCATTGTTTCTTTTTATTTTAATATAACTTTCTGTTTTTACTACAATTTGAATTATCTGTCAATATCATAATATGGGGTTAGGTAACAGTAATGTTTATAAGAGACTGATTATTATAAATAAAACTGAAAGATATTAACAATGAAGAAATATTTTAAATAATTTTACATTATTATCTATTATTAATGTACAATATTGATAACGTACGACTTTTCTTGGTCTTTACCAAAAGACATTCAAATATTTTTGTTTTCTTTTTAAATAAAGCTAAACGACATCATAAATTATATGCAGCATGTCATTCATTCTTTAACCAGAAATTCGTCATGCAAAGGCCAATTTATATAATTCCAACTATATCTTCTTTTTTTTAAGTTGGTATATTGAATTTAACCATTAACTTATACAGTGAACTTGTAAAGTTTGGTACAAATCCGATCAAAATTTTCAGGGCGATTTTCTCACGAAATTTACTTTTTTAAAATTACTTTTTTCTGCCTTTACCAAATTATTTATATCGTATTTTATTTTTGAGCTGTGATATAATCGTAAATTTTTTAAATTGCAATCCTTATTTTTCGTTACAAATTGGAAAAGAGCACAATTTTCTGAGTATGAAAATGAACCAGAACCACTTTATACGGATGCCACTTCATCTGTTTCAAATATTTTACAACGGAGCTCTGAACCATCGCGTTCAGTGTTTTGCACGTCACATTTACTTGACGAGAGGATAAATGGGGATTTTCTTGAAGTTCGAATAAAATATTTATCTGAACATCTTCTTGAACTGGTGGACGATCCGATCTAGGACGATCTCTCGTATGGCCCACCGGCAAAAATTTTTGTTCTATTTTGCTAACCTCCTTGCTTCCTCGTTTGGATATTAATTGTCGAATAAATTTCAAACTTGCTGCAAACAACTCCGGAAAAAATACTAAGATGCAATTTAAAAAATTTACGAGACGTCATAGTTCATAAATAAAACACAATAAAACAATTTAAATGGCAGAAAACAGTGATACTTAAAAAATTAAGGTTGGCGCGTCCGAGGATTATCTGATAAAATCCCCCTAAAATATTGATTTTATCAAATTTGTTCCAAACTTTATGGGCTCACTGTATAATCTTGGATAGTATGTAATACATGAGTATAATATGACAAGAGTAATAATATAACAGCTTTATTACAGATTTTATGACAATAATCGACATGGAAGCGTCGTGCCAAGTATGGGTAAATGTAGAAAGTGAAGAAATAGATGAGAAGTCTATAAAACAGCAATTTGGATGGTTCTCCGTAAACAACTGGCATCTTCCATACATTTTTCGGTATGGTGAGGCGTATTGTTCAACAGATATGTTTGAGAACGTTTTCCTGAAAACATATTTATCGCGTATGCGATCAATAGTTTACTGTGATTGCACTAACATTGCCAGTTTCAAAACGACGAAAGCAGAACGGAATTTGTTTGAGGACATTAATATTTTGTATAGTGACTGGATATGTAATTACGCCGCTACTAGTACAAACTACGAATCCTTGATTCTATTGGATGACGCGAAACAGTTTTTGGACTTTATAAAAACTGCTTTCGGATTTTTACATTCCCCCAATTTAGTCGAAAGTAAGTGTGGGTTTCTACTTGTCGACAGTACTTACGTAATATCTTACGTTACAATTAACGGGAAAAAATACGTCCCATTATTTTATTTTAATGACGCACAACATTATTTTATGAATAGTATCATAGTGAAGGGTTGGGATAGTTCTTATTTAAAGTTATGTTTCACTATACAAAAACTTCGAAAGGAGTTCATTATAGAGGACGATATAAAATGCGCAGATTTAAAAGTTATAAAGGAACATTTACAACCCAATACGCGTATTGTAGAGGTATTGATGAACGACGTCGCTCATTGCAAGTACGAGCTAGTGAAACACAATCCAGAATATATGGACTGGTTCCATAAACAAAAATCTGAAATGTGAACGTCGCGTCGTCCTGTAGTTTTACTTATACATATTAGGTTTATTAACTAATATTAAAATTTCTTTTTTAAGTGGGATTTGTAAATAGTACATATTATTACCACAATTTTGATAATGTAGCTGTGTAGAGATAGTTTCAAAGCTCAAGATCCCTAAAAATCAACGCAGAAGGCTCAAATTCATATATGTACGTATTTCGCCCTCTTGGATCCTCCTTGTGCAGATTAGGGTTCTTGAACTTTGAACAAAGTTATTTATTTGTTTAGTTTTAATTAGTTTTACGAACACAATCACATTCCAAACTTGGCGATTGCAATTTCTAAATGCAATATTATCAGTGCGATAACATTGTATTCGAACTTACAACCACTTCTACTCAGAATGCAACAGTGCTCATTGTTAAACTAGGAATGTGATGTCGCAATGAATGGGGACCTGTCTGGCAACGCCAGACAAATTGGCCCCTGCCGGTTAACCTGTCCTGAAATTAAAAGATTAAATCTAGAAGTTTCCGGATTTCGGGGTTCGCGGACCAGAGGCCTTCCAAAACTACATGCCGGAATTTACTCCTTTTTGGTTGGGTGAATTCCAAAATGATGCTGTTGGCTGGAGTGTGCAAAGGGTCACCAAGCCGCTGAACTTCTGCAGACCATATTTTCATCATCCTTCTTACACGCTTTCAATGTCGGTGGTGGGTTCCTCTTCCGAGTTTCGCAATGCCCTCTTCTTGTAAATCGCACCCCCGTGCTATTGAAAACAGCGGTGTAACGGACTACATCGTTGCTATCTCTCTGTTCACTCGATTGAGTAACAGAAAACGCGTCTAAATGTCACTGAGTACATTTTTGCTAGGAGCAACAAAATCAGGTTTAAACTCGTCGATTGTTCATCAAGATATGAGCAAAATAGATATAAGCAAACTGAAACTACAGAAAAAGTAACAAAAGAACTCAACAAGGGGATAGAGATTCTTGCAGAAAAACAAATTTAAAAAAAATTCTGAAAAACATAATTTTCAATATTCTTTATTAAACATTTCAACTTCTGACGAAGAATTCGGTAAGAAGCTCGGCGTTTAGATACGAGTACTTTTAGTATGTTAATCTACAATCCATTACCTAACGAAATCCGTTTAAAAATCTCAGAAGACCGATTTTGGATTTTTTGATCAAAATGTGCGCAATTTTCTTATACGTTAGTTCTTCGCTTTCTTTCAGAGAAAGCAATTCAAATCTGGAAATGATCGGAACTAAAAGTAAATTCGACCCAAAAGTAATGGAACCGTGTGCTACCGAAGGTATAATATCGGGTCACCCATCGTAGCCTGACAGAGCGCTTTTTGAGCTTTTACAGTTTTTCCTTCTAGCCACCACCGCCGCCGAAGCTACGACCGTGTAAAATTTCGGCTCCATCATACCACGAGAACTGAAAAATATCTATCTTGGCGGAAATAAAATTTAACTCTAATCGATATAAATAACTGATCGATCTTGGAAGCTACCATTATTGTTTGTTTTGTTTATCGTGTATTAATGGTCAAACGTCACCTTAGTGATTGCTATCAATTGTTGTGTTTTCAACCCGTAAACTATTATTATTATCCCCCCCTCCCCTCAGTATTCAAATTGTGGATAATTGTTTTACCTTTGATCACCCGGTCACTTTGGACCGCAGGCGATCGATAGGGTTTCAAAAATTGTTAAGTAGATTTAAGTAATTCCAAGTTTAAGTTTTATTTTCCGTTGCACTGACGTCAGGTTCAATTTGCTTATTAATTTTAATCGTAACATCTTTGTCATCTTTGTCTTAATTTTTAATCAATATAATTATAATTATCTTTTTATTTGTACGTTATTTCTTTTGTTGTGTTTATGTGTTATAATTTAGATGATACAGCTGCTCTATGAGGCCAAAGTGGGATCAGAGATAACCAGATTCTGCCAGGTCGTAGTAAGTTTTCCCAGTTTTGGTACTTTTACGCGGGCAGCGCACTATTCAAAAGTGGGTGGCGCCCTCTCAAGCCTTCCATGGCTTAGGCAAGTTTACTTCCGTCGCCCCCCCCCCCCATAACTCCCTGAGCTAAGTCGACGCACTTTCCTACGCAGGGTTGTCGCAGCGACGCAGAAGTTTGTAATAAGCAATCGCGAAGTTATTCGCGTAAACTTTTGGGGGAATATAAAAGCGACAGCCCCTCCATCGCGAATTAACAAAAATCGTTTTTTTTATCGTTTGGGCTTCAATGAGCTTTTACATATTCCCATCGTTTGAACTTCAAAAGGTTTTAATATAAATTTGATTGGTTAGAGCAATTTTGTATGGGACCAATAGTAGTAATCGATCGCGAATCGTTTGCACTTGCTCCGAGCAAGTAGCACGCAGAATTTTAGTGTTGCTGATAATAATTAATTTAGTAATCAATCATCATCATAGATAAAAATAATTAGGTAATACACAGCAGTGGCTTGATGTGATCCCCAATTGAATTGCAGAGCAGAAATTCCGGGCTTTAATGTTAGAACATATCGCTGCTCTTCCCCAATGCAAATTTTGCAATGAAATTAGTGTCAATCGTTAGTTTCCATGAACTTTTATTTTCATATTTTGAACCTGAAATTTAGTTACTTGCATATACGAAGAACGCTAAAATTTTAAGCGATACTTGCGTGGAGTAGCGTTAAAATGATCCAACTTTTTTTTCCATAATGTGATACTAAATCTTTCCTTACTGCTCTAATGAGAAGTCAGCTCGGAAAAGATTAAGTCCACGCAGAAGGATAAACCATCTACTTTAAATTTGCGTGGGGCCCTGGTGTTAGGTTTTAAACTAGCTCGTTTATTGCGGAAGCGAGAGTCGTGGATCGTGTGAAAGAAACACCCCGGAGAGATCAAGGAAACAGCTTTGCTAACACAACACAATTAAAATTAACAATAAGAAGTTCATTGTCAGAAGGCAAAGATATACGCGATGTCGGATGTAAGAGGTGTTAGCCGACCAAAACAAGCACAGTAGCAACGACATTGCCACCGAAAATCACTCCCAAACATAAACCAAGGGCACATTCGAATGGTTAAATAAAAATCCCACGATAAAGTGGAACCATATCGAATCCCCAATGATAAAACAAAAGACAGTAATCTCGGTGAAATGCCGCACCCTGTATATGGGTCGAACATCGCAGCCTTTCATAAAAAAAAGAACATAAAAACAAAAATAAACACACAAAAAAATGTTCAATATAGAATTTCAAATATGAAATTCGAACGTACTACGATCATTTTGGAATTCCTCCGTCAATGCATTTTACCATAAGCTATTCGATGTAATAAGTGGAAATAAATACCCTGAACAAGTTAATTAATAAAACACAAATATCAATAATTAATAATTAAAAGTTTATTAAATATCAACCTGAACATTCGATCCATTTCACACTTGCGAGTGCGAACTGGATAAGATAAACTGATATCACCTCGCCGCAGGAATATAAAATTGCAAGGCTATCGCAATCTTGGCGACCACTCTAAGAATAAAAAATGCAAGACAAAAAGGCAAACCAAAATGTTACACATAAAAAAATACATAAATTGGTCAAGGGTGAACTCCAACGTCATCGTTCTCCAGGTGTACGGAAGAAAATTTGGCCAAATTAATTATCACGTAACTGCGAAGCAATTAACAAAATTATTAGGTGACTTACCATTGTGAAAGGAAGTAAATATTTCACAGGAAGTATTGACCATGGGTCCAACAAAAAATGTACGATCCGGGAAAAAATCAACCATCCCTCAAACCACGAATGTAACATCCCCATGACGGGTTTGGAGCGCAAGATCCAAAAACCATTCGTATTGATGGATGGGAACCCTCACAAAATCGCATCATCCCTCTTCAAAATTTTGAACCAAATTTAATGATAAACTACCTCACAGCACTTTCAAACATGACCCGGAGCGTTTTTAGAGCTCACCAATGAATCCCCATCATAGCATGCGCGAGTTTTAATCTCCGTCAAATACGTTCGCTATACAGAGTGCTACGAAATATGTCGCTAGATGTTAAAAGTTGAATTTATAAATTCAACGTTGTTGCGAAAAGTGAAAATTTTTCGTAACAAATGTAAGATTCAAATGATGGGAATAGAAGTTCTTTGAAGCTCAAACGCGAATCTCGATCGGTTAATATAAATTTTAGAAAAAAATCACAATCGGAAGGGGGGAGCATTTCTGAACAGCCCCTCCCAAAATAATTCTTAATAGTCCAATTTTTATTAAAAACATTTGAAGTTCAAACGAAGGGAATAGAAAATCATTGAAGCTCAAAAGATTTATACTAATTTTATTAAAAAGCTTTTTATTGGGGAGGGGTAAAATGTACCTAAAAAGCAGCTAGAAAGTCCATTATGATCTAGGTATTTTAGGGGAAGGTAAATCTAAATTGAAAATGAAACGAAGAAATCAAAAATCCTTTAATAAATAATATAGTTTTGGGAGCCCGATTGTAACATCTCTGGGCTCCCCTAATATAAAGAGGGTCCATATCTGTAACTTTTTGATTTTGCTCCCTCTTTAAACCGGAACCGAAGTTCGTGAAAATTTTCAACACCATGGTATTGGGTCGAGGTCACTCAGCTTTAGTATAAAATAAGATACACTGCAGCCTCGATTTACGTCGTTTCGATTTGATTTTCGTCAAAAATATAGGACCGAAAATTTGACATGCGTGGTTAGTTTCAATTTGCGTTCTTTCAAATAAAACAAATCCCATTTTTAGTGTCATTCGTAAAATTCTAATTGTAATTTAATATCTTTTTTCCACTACTAGTCATATAGGCTACCATTATAACTTATCCAAGTCACATGTGAAGTGACGCATTTTAGACTAGTGGCAATAATGTTTACATGATACACTTAAGGTAAAAAATGAACCAATGAAATGATTTGACAGACGCGATTTAATACATTTCGCTTACTCGAGAATTGGAAGAAAAAAAGTGAAGATTAGACTAAGAAGAGCGAGGAATAGGGACTCCCATATGGTGTCCGTAGACAAGTAAGGACGTATTTTTGTTAATGGACTCTCATGGCGTCCGTAGACAAGTAAGGACGTATTTTTGTTAATGGACTATCACGGCGTCCATATACAAGTGAGGACGTAATTATTTGATTATTTTTGGTTAATTGGACTCTCCTGGTGTCCACGAACAAGAGAGGATGTATGAATTTTGTTAAGGGGACTCTCCCCGTGTGTCCATCAATAAGTAAGGACGTATTTTTGTTAATTTGGATTTGGAACGAAGTATAAATTTTCGTACCCCTGAAGATATGAGTTTTGTTGGTGATAAGTTTCTTGAAGATTATTAATTATTAACGTAAATCAAGAAATATTAAATGGTTCCCAGCGATTATTTTATGAAAAGCTTGGAAGATAAATCGTTGATATTTATGGTTGTATATTTTCCGTGATTCGAGTGACAATTGGAGACGCAAGACGAATGCGAACCTTGGTGATGACTGCATACGAATGTACAGCAATTCCCGACTACGATGGAAAAGTGATTATTTTTTGTATGGTAAGACTGATAACGATTTTACGCGCGTCATATAAAAAGTGATCGCAGACAATTTTTATTTTTAACTACACCTTTTCCACTTTTATTTGAGAAAGCGTTAATTGTAATTCAGATTAGTAACTTATATTTGAGAAACCGTCAATTGAAATTCAGATTAGACAGTTGAATTTGAGAAACCGTCAATTTACATTCAGATTAGTCAATTGTATTTGAGAAAGCGTCAATTTACATTCAGATTAGTCAATTGAAATTGAGATTAGTCAATTGTAATTCAGATTAGTATACCATAATGTCAGCAAGCGTAAAGGTTATTCAAAATTGTGAATATTTTTTAGTTTGTAATAAATGATTGAACCAATCAGAGATGAGTTACAGCGATCAGACGGACAATATTCGTTTATTATTTCCATCAGTATACTTCCTCTAGGAACAGTTTCAATTGAAATTCAGATTTGTCAATTCTATTTCAGAAAACGTCAATGTAATTCTGATCACTCAATTGAATTTCAGAAAATGTTTATTCAAATTCAGATTGTCAATGGTATTTGAGAAAACGTCAATTGTAATTCAGTTTAGTTAAGTTTATTTCAGAATGCGTTAATAATAGTAATTCGGAAAGGGTTACTTGTAATTCAGAAAAATTATATAAAAATTATGTCAAATATTTGGCTCATGGTCAAAGAGTGTACAGTAAGGGAAATATGAAATGCCCGCTTATAAACTTTTAATAAATAATAATAATATAAAAAAATAATAAAAGTTATTGTATAATATTCTAGAACTAATTGCGATGGTTCTAAATGATTTTCTAAGATGCCAATGTACTTAAGGGCATTAACGGTACCTTCTATGAAATGAAGATTTCCTAATCCCCGATTACAAAAACAGCCCCAGACCATTATGCCAAGACGACTGCGCGCTGTCTTAACGGTACATTCGTCCTTAAATCGTTCGCCTGCAAATCGTCGCACGTATCTTTTACCATCCGAACCATGGATTAAAAATTTTGATTCATCGGAGAAGATTACTTTGTCCCAATCATTTATATCCCAATTTGCATATTTTTTTGCAAATTCTAACCGCCGTTTCTTCATTTTTTTTGTTAATAACGGTTTTTTTGCTGCAGTAAACGTGCCTATACCAAATTCTTTTATCCGATTGCCAATTGTGCGTCTCGTAATATTGATACCAAGTTGTTTGGTAACTTCAGACCTTATGTGCCGTTGCGATTTAAATCGATTTTGTAATGCCAATTTCCGTATAATGCGATCTTGAGCGGCCGTAGTCTTTCGCTGCGGTCTTCCCCTTGGCAGAGGTTCTGTACTGCCAGAATGGCTATATTTTATGATGAACCTACTTACTGTACGTCTGTCACATCCTATTATTTTACTTATATACGTAAAACTTTTATTTTCATTGTGCAACAATAAAATGTTTTGCTTATCACTTTCACTTAAATTTTTCTTTCCAACCATTTTTTTAACACAATTCGCTTACACTACCTTATTCAACTAAAATCTCAAAATATTTTAATGTTTATATAGTACCTGGGCATTGTTACTTATGTTGGTACCATGCTGTATTTAACAAAAATCCTAATCCCTCAAATTAAACCAATCATATGCAGAATTTTTAGGCGGGCATTTCATATTTCCCTTACTGTACTACTGGATTTACACAATATATGAGTTATATGATGTAAAATGAATTTATTGCAAAAATTAAACTTATAATATAATCCAACTGCCATATCGTCCATTGCTAAAGCGGGAACATGATGTATGGTGGTGTGTTGCGCTGCACGAGAACAATCACTTCTACTTACAGTGCGTTTTGCTTCATCAATAATCTCTTCTAAATAAACTAATCTTTGTTCCATAACACCAGGACTTCTAACATGTGGAATTCGCATATTAACTTTAGTTATAATCTTAATTTTTGACCAAAAAATCTCAATGGGATTTAACATTGGAGAGTAAGGTCCCAACCTTAATAATGTTGCTAACGTCCCATCGATAACAGTTTCAAGTTGTGAATGGCAAGGTGCATTATCACAGACAATAACCAAATCTGATAGTTCATTCCCCATGTCCTGCCACGTTTCTAATAATCTTGTAACCCAATCATTGGCTAAAATTGATGTGAATGAACCTCTCCAACGTTCCATTGCAACAACACCTGTTGTCGAAATTGCTCCTATCAAATGAACATTTGGACCTCTTGCTGCGGGAAGGATTTGTACTGATCTGGTCCCAGCTAAAGAGCGATCTCTCGTTTTACGGCAAAATAAATTAAAATTGGTTTTGTCTATCCACAGATTTGTTTGCCCAGTTCTATATATTCGTTAAGAGTCCGAACATATTCTGCTCGTTTCCTTTTTTTTCTTCTGAATTCATTATAACTGGTTCAGCATGAACTTGCTTGACAATGAAAAGTTAGCTTTCAAGATAATTTTCAATGGTTGCTAAAGATACCACTACTTGAAAAGTATCTAGCACTTTTTCTTTCAACTGTTTTAATGTATAACCACTTCAATCCATGTAATCATTATTTTGATTTGTTCATCGGTAAGAATTTTCTGTTTGAGACCTCCTTTTGGTAACATTTTCCACGCCCGGATCGCACCCAATGAAATGCAGTCTTATAGTTAATAATATTCAATGTCCGACACAAAGCTACCCAATCGTTACCTATGTTGGCGCACGTACTATTCTTTCACGATCTTGATTGGTATGTTCATCATAGCGTTTTCTTTCAACAATCTCACTTCCCATGAGAGATATTTCGCAAATGGGACAAAACGTCTCTTCTGGTCTATCAATTATAATTTGAGCAATTTCAGCGCATCTTCTATGAGAAGGTGACTGCATGGTACCTAGTAATCGTATTATTTCCGTTCTTGCCATAGAAACTTGGCAAATTGCACAATTGTCTTTCATATCCATTTAAACTGTTAATTAACTTTCATCTTATGTATAGAATTCAGTAATTATTATATAACAAAATTTAAATCCGATTATCTGATAATAATTCCAGGATAAAGAGATCTATATTAAATTTATAATTTGAAAGTGTCTGTCACCCTCGACAATCGGATCATATATAGAAAACTTTTTCAGTTGGAATGATATAATCATTCTTATAATCCTTATATCCTATATCCTATAATCCTATATAGATCTATACTATTATATAATTTGAAAGTGTCTGTCACAAGTGGAGATATTGCGCGCAATTAATCCACACATCATAGAAATTAAGACAGCGTTCGAACGGATTAGCGATATCCCACCAGACCGAAGGCACGACCGCTCCCTCGACATGAGACGTTTCAATCTGCCCACCGATGTTTGTCGCGATGTATTGCTTCTGATGCCTGAGGATACAAAAGGAAATGTATTTGAAATACGTTTTACAAAATACATTTATGCAAAATATTGTATTTGCATGCAAAATATAGTATTTTGCATAAATGTATTTTGTAAAATGTATCTTGTAGTATTTTGTAAAATGTATTTTGTAAAATGTATACATTTGTAATGTATTTTGCACACCCCTGACCATAAGTCTAAATTCTACGATCCTCTCTGTTATCCGTTGATGTTTCCTTTTGGCACATATGGATGGTGTGTTGAACTCAATGAACAGCGATATCGTTGTGATACAGATGTCCCGAAACTAACCTGTTATCAGTATTACAACTTCTTTTTTTACATACGCCAAGAAACCAGCGATGATGCCATCAATAACGGCAATAACATGTCAAATATTGGGAAGGTAATAATGCCAGGAAATGCTGTCGGATCTAATCGCTGGATGTATGAGAAGTATCAGGGCTCTATGACTGTGGTACGAACGTATGGAAAACCGGATCTATTTATAACGTTTACATCAAACCCAAAGTGGAAAGAAATGGATGAAAACCTTCTTCCGGTTTATAACAGTGAAGGAATATTAATTGGACGGCAAGAGGCTTAGGAGAGACCAGATTAATTTGATGAACCGAGTTTTTATGTGCAAATTAAAAGCGCTCAAGAATGACATCATAACAAAACAAATATTTGGGAAAAGTTATTGCGCATACCTTGGTGATTGAGTTCCAAAAAAGAAGTCTTCCTCATTGTCATGTGCTTTTCTGGATTGCCGATGAAGATAAACCACGAACTGTTGAAGATATCGACCAGTTAGTAAGCGCTGAAATACCGGACGCTTCTAATCGAGAATTGTTCGACACCGTCACTCGATGTATGATTCATAGACCGTGTGGTGTTATTAATCCGTCGGCGCCCTGTATGACAACTAATGCCAAAGGTGTGTCTCACTGTTCAAAGGGATTCCCAAAACGATTCATTTTCGAGACATTCAACAACACCGATGGCTATCCAACATATCGTCGCCGAGACAATAGTGCCAATCATATCATAAGGAATAAGATGTCAATCGATAACCGCTGGGTCGTGCCATACAATCGGTATTTGTCTCAAAAATACGATGCACATTGTTTATTATATTATTATATAGCAAATCGAGGTCTCGCTTCTCATTTAGTCAGAGCCTATCACTTCTTTAATATATTTTTAATATCTAATTGTTTTTTCATTTTGCTTTCAAATAAAATCAAAAATCAAATAAAAACAAAATGCTTAGTAATGGAGTTCCAACCCCCTCCCTCTTCATCTTTATTTAAAGTAAGACGCCGCGCGAAAACGGGGATCCTCTGGTTAGTATAAAAATCAACAAATTGAAAAAAAGTGACTTAACTACTTTTTCCACTAAGCCCTTCAATTGTAATAATAAAATTTTAAAAATAATCCCAACTTATAACTAATGCTTGTATTACACTACGCAAAAAATTGCATAGTGTAATACAAGCATTAGTAGGTACCTATTGAATCGCTGACAAAATTGTGAATTTGAGAAATGCTAGTCGGTTTTTGCTTTAATCTATAAACTTTTCTTGTTTTTAAGTTGGTATATTGAAATTAAGCGTTAACTAGTATATAATCTTAGATATTTTTTAATGCGTAGGTGTATAAAAAGAGTAATAATATAATAACTTTGTTGTAGATTTTTTGGCAATAATCAACATGGACCAGTCATCTCAAGTTTTATTTGATAGAGCAGAGCAAGCTATAAATGAAGATGAAGAAGTAAAATCGAATAATGAGTTAACAAAAACTCTAGCAATTGACGAACAATCTACAAAAGGCCAATTTGGATGGTTTTCAATAAACAACCGGCATTTTCCATATATTTTTCGACATGGTAAGAAATATTGTTCACCGGAAATGTTTGAAAATACGTTTCTGAAAATGTTTTTATCACGTATTCATCCGATTATTTACTACGATTGTACCGAAATCAACAGCTATAAGGCTACTGCAGCGGAACGAAGGTTATTAAACGAAATTAATATTTTTCACAGTAATTGGAAATTCAGTAGGGCCTTAAGAAGTACGCAATACGAATGCTTGATTTTGTTAGACGATGCAGAACAATTTTTGAACTTTATGAACACCGCTTTCAATCTTTTACATAATACCAAGTACGTCTCACGTAAGTGTGGTTTTATTCGTATCGACAGTTCGTTCGTATCTTTTGTTTTAATTAATGGTGAAAAATATGTCCCCTTACTATATTTTAACGACATACAGCATAATTACATGAACAGTATCGTGGTAAAGGGTTGGGATACATCTTACTTGAAATTATGTTTTACAATCCAAAAACTTCGCAAAGAGTTCATTGAAGAGAACGAAATTGAATGCGTTAATTTCGAAACGATTAAGAAACACTTACAACCTAACGCGCGTATTCAAATTGTAATGATGACCGACTTCGTTCACTGTAACCATGCGCAAGTGCAAAGAAAGGCTGAATATATGGACTGGTTCCATAAACCGGTATCTCAATTATAAACATCGTCTTGTAATTTTAATGAATGTATAACTTACTAAAAAAAATTTTGTAATATATTATTGTACTAATTTTCACATTATTATAGATTATTATTAGTAAAATTTGAATTCAGACCCTCGTGCTTTCGGAGGGCACGTAAAGCAGTCGGTCCCCCTGTGTTAATGATTTGCCATCATAACAATAAAAAACAGGGTGCAGGGACATCTAAAGGCAACCCTAGCAAGCTGCCTGAGATGTAAAAACCAAAAATGCTCACAGAACTAATAACAAAAATTAATAAAAAAACAAGTCCTGGACCTACATATATACCTTATTAAGAGGAATAAGGATTCAGACTGCAAGTTAAAAACAGATTCTTAGTTCAAACGAAATAAACCCTTAAATGAAACCACTATTGAAAATTACCTGTAAAACTTGGATACCTATCTTATTTACAGGGTCGCGCCAAATCGATGATGCAAGTGATTAAAAAATGCAAAAATCTATATCAATTTTAGTTATTATATGCAATAGTAAACAATTTTATTTCTTTATGAGTAGCAATAGTACCACCTTAATTTCAGATAAAACCCTGATCTTTAAGTTTTTCCGAATTGCACAAGGGGCCGTTCATGTATTACGTAAGACGTTTTTTCCTACTTTTAGACTCCCCCCCTCCCCCCCACACTAATCTTACGTAAGATAAATTATTACCCAATGAGAAGTCAGATAATATTAAACATTAAAAGTGAAATTAACGAAGATATTATGTTTATTTTATATTTAAAAAAAATGTTATTCACACAAATTACTTTATAGTGTAAGAAAATTGCAAAAAAAATCCAAAATCGGTCTTCTGCAATTTTTCGACGGATTTCGTTAGGTAATTGTATAATAAAAAACGTCCTCTAGGAACCCTGAGCTTCTTACCGAATTCTTCGTCTGCAGTTGAAATTTTTTTATGAAGGAGTGAAAATTATGATTTTCGGTAAAATATTTTTAAACAAATTTCTATTTCAGCTATATTGTCATATAACTCATTAAAAAAATTAAAAACACTTAAGGCTGCCGTCCTGGCAGTGTTTAATATAATATGGGAAATTTGTCGAGATTGCGGACGCACTAGGTAAAAAAGTATGCACTTTTAGGCAACCATTTTATGATCATTGTAAAGCTAAAACTTGGCCCTTGGATCTGATAAATTTTTAATTTCAATTAGAAATATTGAAATTTTTGCTGTAAAGATGCGCGCTCTATTTCACAGGGCAAAAATGTGACCGTGCAATAATTTTTATAATCATTACAGTTATAATTACAAACTTGAAAAGTGTTTCACATCCAGAACAAATGCTGGACCTAATTTGAAAAAAAATTTGGTAGAATTATATGCATTTTTCTAGAAGATGCTGCGTGTGAAAATAATAATAATTTTTTCTTGTTTTGAACGATTTTTTTGAAATGGTGAGCAGCAAGTGTTGGATCTCGGTTAAAATAGTTTGTCCATTCTATATCAGAATTATTTCTGACGGTTTATTGCTCATTTGTCTAATGGTATTTTCAATCGCCCACGCTTAGGACGGCAGCCTTAAAATATTTTAACAACATCCTCGAAATCATGAAAAGAAGAGCTTCCTAAATATGGTCAGGGGGTTCTAATTTTTGGATATTTAAGGTTTGTGGTCCTAATAAAAACTCTGGGTTGGTGACTTCGGCGAGCGCCCGGAAGTGCCGCCATTTAAAAAAAATGGCGAAAACAAAATGTTTCCTCGCAATATTTCCTTACCAGTTGACTTTAGGACGAAAATGACTTCCATAAATCTTACAGAGAATCAAATTTACTACAACTTCTATCTAAGTAAGTTATTTTTCTCTAACTAATAAGTCTAATAGTTTGTTGCTGAGCGCCAGCATTGTTAAATAGAGCACATTTTTGAAAATTTCAATGACGTTCGATTTTGACCTGACTTTTTTATAATAAAAATTTTTTTTACATATTTTTTATAATAATATATAGAGTATAATATATTAATAGACTTTATCATATAATAGACTCTTTTAGGCCCAGTTGTTCAGTTTCGGGTTATATTCTAACCTGGGTTATTTTCCATAGAAATGATTGTTTCAAGAATTGTTTCCATGGAAAATAATTCAGGTTAAAAGATAACCTAATACTGAACAACTGGGCCTAAGAGAGAGTAACCAAAAATTATTAAAATATGTCTTTTTCAATTCTACTATTAAAACGTTCAGCTTTCCGAATCTCTATAGGAAATTTGTCGATTTAAGGTGAATAAATTCGTGCTACTCCCGAAAATGTGATTTTATTCATTTCTAACGTAAATAATTAATAGTATTGTGTTTCACATTAACATTAATACCAACAGCACCTAAATTAAATTAAATAATTTTGAAATTTAATTAAAAAAATATAATCTTACGTAAGAAATTGTCTTGACCCCCCTACCCCCGAGTAAGAAAAAATAAGATGTCAGCTACCCCCCCTCCCCCTAAACGTCTTACGTAATACATGAACGGCCCCCAACCTCCAATGTAATCTTTCAGGTAAGGTGGTTTTATTTTTAAAAGTTCAAGCAAAATGCCGGAGTTTATATAAATAAATTATACCTAATGGTTAACAATTACCATTGGTGCTAAACGACAACATTGTGCTTGAAATCCGACAGAGTTGAAATTTTCATAATTACAAAAGAATTTTTAAATCGACAATATTTCGCACTAAATCATGCGTCTGTAGGAACTTATCCAGACAACACTCAATATAATTATTGGACGTCCACTGGATATTCCCAGGATATCCACTAGATTTCAGTGTTGTCTGGGTACAGTCAAATTATAAAATAATCAAAGCACATATGAAGATGGGCGCATGTAAATTGCGTCCCGCGGTCACTATTTTCGAAGGTTTTTGAAGTGGTCAGAATAAGGTACGGGTAAATTGCGTCCCGAACTCAAGTCGGATTACAGGTAATACCTAACATACTTAGAAAGAAGATACTTAGAAAGAAGAAATTAAATAAAACACTTAATTATAAAATAATTTATTATACTTATAAGAAATTGTAATTTTGGTGTGCATTCGATTTGAAGGTTGTTCCATTGTCAAAACCTACCCTCCGGAGCCTCCGCTCCGCTCCCGGACTCCTCCTGGCGGTTTTGACAATGATGACTTGGGCTAAACATACTAGAGGAATATTAATTCACCCCAACCGGGATTTTACAAAAGCGTGATCCTAGAAATAATTAACGGTGTTGCCATTTCAATATCGTACTATAAGGTGTTAATTCTTTACAAAGCAAGAAAACCAATTTATTATTATACTATTTTTCTATATAATATTAATTTCTTTATTATATACTATCTATTGAGACAGGATATAGTACCAATGTGCAAGTATTGAAATTCAAAAATATTGTTATTTAAATGGTAGCACACCAACCAATACCAAGCAAATACAGGAGAACCATCGTGAGGGTTAATTTCACCCCCCCACCCTCAGCAATCCGCCTCTGTCTAAAACTTACGAAGGCATCTCAATACAGCAAGAAACTCTACTTTGTAAACTAAACTTTTTGGGAAAAAAAATCCCCATTTTCACTTTTATGTTAGGTGATTGTATTGTAATTTTAAAAAGCTAATACATAAATTTTTCAACAATACAATAACTTTAAAAAATCAATAAACAAATATATTTATAGAAAAAAGTTTTTGTTATAATAGTTGTAGTACCCTGTATTGTAAAATGACCAAAACATTTTTAACTTCCATACAGCTTAAATAATAAGGGGATTACAATGCAGCTTAAAGAATAAGGAGATTACAATTAACCGTTCTGACCACAATACGCCGGGGCGTAGGTAAATGGGCGGAGGTAAATGTGCCACCAGTAATGTTATTCTACCTGCTACGAATTTAGGATATTAAAAGTACACAGGTATTTGTGCCACCGGAAAAACGGCATCTACCTGATGCATCTCCTACATGTAACATCGATTATTTTTTGATTTTACACGATTTTTTGGGGGTGAAACGTAATAGTTTACTGCCCCATACCGCAACTATACTTTTTAATGCTATTTCGAGGGTCTCTCACATCCCGGTTTCATTTATCCCGGTTTTCTTGATGTGGGGCGCCTTCTCGTATGTTTAGCCTAGTAACCAGAGTCAAAACCGCCCTGGAGGGGTGCAACGCGGAGCGGAGCGCAGCGGCGCCCCGTAAGGGTATGTTTTGACGATGGATTACCCTCCTTATCGAATGCACACCCCAAAATTCGAAGGCAAAAAAAATTTAATTTTTTCACTGTTAGTGGCACAAATATATGTGTTTATTTAAAGAACCCTTTTGGTCGGTGGCACATTTACCGGTACCCTTTTCTGGTCAGGTACATTTGGTGGCACATTTACCTGGGCGTAGGTAAATGTGCCACCGACCAAAAGGGTTCTTTAAATAAACACAGGTATTTGTGCCACTAACAGTGAAAAAATTAAATTTTTTTTGCCTTCGAATTTTGGGGAGTGCATTCGATAAGGAGGGTAATCCATCGTCAAAACCTACCCTTACCTACTCTTACCGCCTCCAGGGCGGTTTTGACTCTGGTTACTAGGCTAAACATACGAGAAGGCGCCACACATCAAGGAAACCGGGATAAATGAAACCGGGATGTGAGAGACCCTCGAAATAGCATTAAAAAGTATAGTTGCGGTATGGGGCAGTAAACTATTACGTTTCACCCCCAAAAAATCGTGTAAAAACAAAAAATAATCGATGTTACATGTAGGAGATGCATCAGGTAGATGCCGTTTTCTCCGGTGGCACAAATACCTGTGTACATTTAATATCCTAAATTCGTAGCAGGTAGAATAACATTACTGGTGGCACATTTACCTCCGCCCATATGCCGATGGGACTCAATTTACCCGTACCCTTGACCGTGGGACGCAATTTACCGTCACCGATCAAGATTGGTACATAAAATCGTCTGTAAACTGCAAAAATTTTAATATTTTACCCTATGTACAATGTACTTGTTCACAATGAACATAAGACATAAGAAATACGTAAGACGTAAAATTTACATAAAGCAAAATTTTAATACATAAAATTAAAACCATTCAAATTTAATGTAAATATGTTAAGATTATGGTGGTAAGTAAAATTACATAAATTTGTTACGCTTTCAACTTCATGTAATAAAATTATGTTTAATGTAAATTTTATGTCTTATGTAATTGTTATGTCTTACGTTCATTGTGAACAACCCTAGCCAATTTCATTAATTTACATTAAACTTCGCTCGTTTAGATTATTTATTTATTAATAATTTTTGGACTTCTATTAATTTTATATTCCAATTTATCTGCGTTATATTCTTAACTTCTTTTAAATATAAAATGGTTCATATAAGATATTTGGAATTAGAAATGAAATTAATTTTGCAAGAATTAGCAATATACAATAAAATTTAATATTTCTTGTTCGTCATTAATAATTTATTATGCATTTGGAGTATTTCATTATTAAAAATAATAATTTCAAGTTTTGCTTGAGTAAATTTGATCGCATTTCAAATTATGTTAATTTTGAATAAATTACGCCAATTTTATTAGCATAAATAGTTAAATATTTAATTTAAATAAAATTGCCAAATATTATCTTTTTATCGATAATTTGATTTGCATTCAATGCAACACCAATGACACAACTACGAAATGTTCTATACTACAGGGTGGCCTCTTATCATAAATATCTAAAAAGTGTCATAAAAGTAACAAACTTCACTGTTTGTCTTTCTATACGCAATTCAAAATCCGTTATTGGCCAGTAGACAAAAAGTTTTATTGCGTAAAAATTGGGGGCAAGTTGAATTCAATTTTATTCAAAATATTTACAATACAATAAATTATCTTGAAAAGAGATCTGTATTTTTTCTGGTTAATTGAACGGTTATGGAGTTGCAGCCAGCACAATACGCGGTATATATTAAAAACATTTTTATTTCTTAATGTAATTCATGGATATTCCGCGAGTTCTAAAATATGTATAATGCATATCTTTAAGCCCTTTTAACCAATTTATATCAAACTTGACCATCCACAATGTACCTGAAAAAGTTACCTTGCTGAAGTTTGACTCAAACTCATACTCATATTCGAACACATTACAGTCGACCAATTAAATCAAGGTGAAAATATTAATATTCTTATTTTTGCTTTCAATTTATAATTAAACAATAAAGCTCTTACAGAAGGTACCAATACAAACTAATTAAATAAATTAAAATAAAATTTACATTAATATACCTCATTTAAGGCTTCCAAAACTATGTAATAATAAGCACAACACAAAATAATAAAAAAATTCCAGGCGGCGCACTTGACGAGCTCTCCACCTAAATTTTTGATATAATAATCTATATGATGACCAGAATCTATGTTCAACATTTCATAGTCCTTTTATGAGGCTAAGGGTGTCAAAAACCAACCCTTACCTCTAAGTAGTTAGTGAAAAATTCCCAGACGGCGCAGTTGAAGAGATCCCCTCCGAAATTTTTGATAGAATAATCTACTTGTTGACCTGAATCTACGTTCCAAATTTCATAACCATCTTTTGGGGATAAGGGTATCAAAAAGGAACCCTTTCCTCTAATTAGCTAGTAAAAAATTCCCAGACGCTGCAGTTCATTTTACTTAAGGCGGTGTAAACAGCGTAAACATGAAATTAAAAATCTGAAAGAATTCGTAGCTTATTAGAACGCCATAGTATAATTTCTGCATATTAAAAAAATTATTTTCACCTCCAATTTAATTTTTTATTGGCGCGGTAAAACTTAACACTATCAACGTCATATTTTTTGCATCAATTGTTAATATCTCGGGAAGTACTGGTCGAAGATTAATGCTGATTTTTGTACTTGTAGGTAATAATATTCTCTACAATTTTGTCCCCTTGCCGTTTGTTTGTAAATTCAACCGTTCAACCGATTTAACTTGAATGAATTGATTTTGAACCCAGCTATTCTCGCAAACAAAATATTCGTTATACATTAAGTATTCTTTCCAATTTTGTAGTTACTTAAAAATTTAACTTAGGTACAACTTTTATTGGCGACCAGTGGTCGACATTTTAGCAAAGCATTGATTTTAATCAGAATTTACTCATGAGCATATTTCGTGTGTCGATATTTCCTGATACGAGTATAGAACCCTTTATTTGCAAAACGAACAAATAATTAAAATAAATAAATAAATAAAGTTAATGATTAAAATTTACAAAATTGACCATGGATTTTCGATTAAAGGTGCAAAATTTTAATGACCGTCAAGATCATCTTTTTCCAGCACTTCCTTAATAAATAATTGTAACAAGCATTTTTAAAACTTTTGAACTGATTTCATAATATCCACAACTGTTCTTTTTAAAGTCAAATATTGCTGACATTTTTGTACTTAGAAAAATGTACCTACTCTATCCAAATCCGTAAAGAAAAATAAAGGTTGTAATTTTTAAAAGTTACAGCATAAACATATTCAAAAATGTCAATAGCGGAAAAAAGTGAAATTTATGAAATAAGGTTGAATTTTAGAATTCATAAAGATAAAAACTATCCTATAACTATACATATACCACCAATATAGCACCAAGAAATTCATGTAATCCAACTTCAGGTGGAAATTCCGCTGGGTTGCAAGTAGTATCTACTAATATTTCAGTCAGTTGGTCAAATCTATGTACAATACATAGATTTATTTAATTATTAAATAAATAGTAAAATTTACAATAAAACAATAAATAATGTAAAATTATAGTCTGGTATAGGCCCGATTTAAACAATTTTATTGTCGGACAATAATTTTACATTATTATCGCAAATGTCAAATATTCACAAATATACAAAAAAAAAAATTTTTATTTATTTCTGAGCGGGATTCCTCAATTTTATCCTTGGCGTAACTTGCGGCTGGAATACTTTTAATTTAAGGGGGTAAACCATTCTAGAGGCCGAAAGACAGAGCAAACTTTTGGGATTTTTTTTCCAAGAAACTAAACAACATATCGAAATTCGGTAAAAAGGTCTTTATTATACAAGTACTGAAATGTTTTCCCTAGGCATCTTTTTTTATGGCTGCGTGGCCGGACCTATATATAACTCCCGCAAATTTAAAGACACAATCATGAGGCAAACAAATTTAGTTTTAGTATGATATTAGCTCCAACAGTACGTGTGACTTTTTTTAAAACTGAGTTTTGCAAAACTGGCGTGTTTTTGAAAAGAAAAATTTGAAAAAATGAAAAAAAATTCGCTAGAAAATTGTTAATAACAATAGGGAAGATGCATAAATTTTTTTTATAGCGTAGTTGGATCAAAAATAACTAAATACACTAATTAATGCTATTTAATTTATTTATTTTCGTTTTGATAATAATTTAAAAAATATTTAAAAATCCGTCAATTTGAATTGAAGGAAACGACCGCCCAATTTGCCATGTACTTGTGGCGTCACAAGTCTCAATTTTACATTCTTTATATTATTTTTCTGTGGTTTTGTGCTTTGAAAGTTGAAGTTTGATAGTGTTAAAAGCTGTTATTTATCATAATTAAATCAATTAAAAACAAAAAAGTTAAAAAAGTAGTCTACACGAGTAGAGTAGGTAAACAAGAAAGTGAGGTTATTGTAAGCAAGCAAGCAAACGCGTTGCGTTTAAGGTCACATGATTCATTTTAAATTATCATTGAATTTTAAAATGGATTATTTATAACAAAATACAATAAATAGAAGTTATTTTTGCTGATTTGATATTTAATATATAGGATTAATCGGAAAATACTGTTTTAAATAAATTTTTTTATTCATGCATGTTCCCCATTGAACTATTCATTATAAAAAAATCCTACGTGTTGTTGAAGAGAAAGTAGTTTTGAATATTCAGTAAAAATTTCAAGCCAATCGAACAAAAATTGTTCATGATATCGGTTCGGCCAACTTAAAATTTGTTGTTTCAAGAAAACGCGTTTTGAAGTTTTAAGTACTGAAAAAACAATAATAAATTCAATATACCTGCTCGCATGAAGCAACGAAAGATTCAAATTTTGAGCCCTTACAGATTTTTCCCGTGCACGACACTTTGCCACGTGATTGTTACGATAATAAAGGTACATTTTAAGAATTTTTTTTTCCATTTTTGAAAAGTTCTAGAATGGTTTACCCCCTTAACTATTTTAATAGCTCCATCTAATTTTTTATTTTGCACTTCGAGTCGTGCTGCTTGCAAATTGTGTATTTTTGCATCAACATCAAGCTTAGTTGATTGGCACTGCAGCATCAAAAGTTTCTACTTTGTTGCGCACATTTCATTAATGCTTTCGATGGCTTCCTTTTTCGACTTGTCATTTTCTTTTGGTTCAACTTAGAAACGTGGCGGAAAAGCATTAGGTAAGGGTTCTTTTAATTATCGGAATTATCGGTATCGGAGTTGCTGCCGATTCAGATATTATCACATTGTTGTCGGTAATTGGCATCTCAATGCCACAGTCAATCTCATACTCCTCAAGTGCAATTGTATATGGATCATTTTCCGGAGTGTACTGAAAACTTTCGCTTTGTACGATTGCTACTGGTGAAATATTACAAGATGACGGTGATTGATTGTTTGACGGTGGCAATAAATTGTTATCGGCATCACCTGCTCGTAGAGCAAGCCCACCCACAGTCGTCGACAGTAATTCCAATAATCGGTATATATTTGCTGCCTGTATATTACGTTACATTTACGTGGCTATCACCACTGGTTCTAAAGAGTGATTGTTTTTCTGCAGCTTTTTTTCTGCGAGGCTCCTTCTTTATACCATCACATTTTATTTTTAACGACTTAGCATTGCTAGGACAACCACCGCTACCAGCATTAAATTTGTTGGCAATCACTTCCCATTGTTTCTCTGTTTCTTTCCACGTTTTTGCATCTGTTATATTAAAATGATAATTAATAGATATTATATCAAACCCATCTTAAACCCGTGTTACACCATCAATAATTACGAATGTAATTATGCTCACGTTGCGCATAGCTTTCTGCGCAGATTATGATCATAATTACGATCGTAATTTTGATCGTGTAAGACGGGTTTTATATGGTAAAAGATAAATATTGAATAATTATACCAAGGCAAAAGTTTAAATATATATAACTAAGTATTTGATTATTCAGTTACATGCTGATATTTTTTCTTCAAGTGCATTTCTATATAAGTACATATCTGCAACGTATGCACATACATCCTTTAAAATAATATAAAGAAGAGAGCGATTGCTAGATCAATTAATTTTTATTTTGAAACTTGAAAAAAAATTAAATATTGTATTTTATTGATCTCAGTTTATTTTAATAGCAGAAAAGTGAAAAATATAATTTGCGCGGCCCCCTTTCATGATAACAATCTCAGTGAATATAGATTAGCGTAATTAAATTGTTTTAACTTCACCCCCCCCCCCCCCCCGTAATCGGGATAAAATAATTCGTTAGATATGACGCTAGCGCTCCACTGCAAGCTCTTTTTATTACACTTATGTATAGAAAGGTGACTTCATTATAATCAAATAAGAATTCTGATGTGATTCTGAATCAAGTTTTCACTTTTTTTTCACATCTTTCATATAAGATCTTTTATAATAAATAAAAATCATGAGGATATTAAATTAAAAATTAACAAGCCGTAAACAAATACATTAAATACATTAAAAAAATTCCGTTTTGGATTCATGCACATCAGTGCAAGATTGTCAGGGTTGTGCATTTAAAGGCCGCACTGAAACTTTTTTTGATTGGTAAGCTAAAATTAAACCAATAAGAGATGCATTATGAAGAAAATTATATAGCCAAAAATTGTGTTCATAGGTCGCACTGTTTGGTTTTTGCTTAGATTGTGCGGCCTAAAGGCCGCACTGAAGTAATAGATCATCATTTCACTTTGGTGTTTCATATATACACACAGATAAATTTGGGCTATTATTTTATATTATGTACATAAATATATGTCTATAATGATGATCATTCAATCTTTTGCTACCCTAACAGGGGTCATATCGCCCGCGGATACTTAAATTAATAATTTCCAGTTGGACTGGCCAGTATGTCGTTCATGTCAAGATTGACACATGTCCATATTTAGGTTGAGCAGTAGCGGGTTACCCTAAAGGGCATAAGGGCACGTGCCCTCTTAACCAAAATTGGAAATCACAACTATCCACAAATAATTATAAAAATAATAATTTAAGTAGGTAAATATGTAAGTAAATAAAATACAAGAAATTCATATTTTTCCTTTTTCTTTAAATCTGGTGCCCTCCCATTGAAACAGTGTCAATTACAAAAACGAATTCTCGAATTCTGTATATCGGTGTGTCTGTGTGATAGGTTTGTTCGTATTTCTCATTGGATCAGTTTTATTTAATTACCAATCTAAGAAGTTGAGGCGGAAATAAATTGTTTACTATAATTTGATGGATTAAACCGTTGTCAGTTGATTGATCAATTGTTTTTTCAAAAATTAAGATTGCTGCCAGTTATGAGATTATGAAATTTACCTATGCCTAATGCACCCTTCATTGGTTCATTTTTTAGTTACCAACCATGAAATTCCAGTATGCATATAAATAAATAAGTATAGAAAAAAAATGCGGAGAATAATTTTATTAGGTACTATACTTATTTTTATTTTTAGGCCAACCATATTAAATATCTTACCCTCCAATTATTTTCCCAGTTTGAAAACACCATAAGTTGCTTTGGTTTGAGTGAAAAATTACCGCGGCCTAAAAGGTGTTTAACAATATTAAAAACAAAGAAATCGGCGCTGTTTGTTTTTTTTTCAAATATTTCTAAAACTAAGCAAGGTAAATTAACATTAATCGTAAGTCAGTCGTTTAGCTGGCACGCGCCATCAAACTCTGGAAGTCGTTGATTTTGTCTTATTTTTTAATGGAACCCGGTAATTTTTTTCGACCTTCATAGAATTCTTTTTAAGGTACAACCAATTTTAGACCTTCCTTTTAGTTTATTTTGTATACCAATGTTAGTAAACAGATTTTGACTTTTTGGGGTAGTCTTAATTATTGTATGCTGTTTAGATCTTAGAATTGATTTAACAGGAATTTTATTATATGGATATTATTGCGAACAAAATTTTAAACAAAAATGAACGCATTTGTTTTTTTTCGGACAATAAAGGTAGAATTTTTTATTGAAATCCAAAGTTATGTAATATTGCGCACAGGTTGTATAACTCTGGTTTTTCCGGGCCAATAAACAATTCTCTGTTCGTCGTATGCAAAACATGAAAAGATTCTGTTTTGTTTACAATTTTGTCCCTAATAAGAAGCACATAATACGCTTCCGGAAAATTGAATTTTAAGATTTCACATACTATGTAGCTACTAAATAAACAAAGAATTATGTGAAAAGTAGGCTTATTATAGTTCTCAAATAATGTGTGAATTTTTTCAGAATTTTAATTCCATCTTAGGTGGCTGAACAGAATTACTTGCGCAACAAAAAAATGTTAAAACTGAAGATTTTCAGGATACGTGTTTCGGTGTTGGACGGCGGCGGCGTGTGCTAGCTAAACGACTGACTTGACGACAAATATCATTAAAATCTTTGTTGTAGATCATTTTATGCTTTACAAAATCTTAATAGTTTATTACTCACTACCTTATTTTTCAAGACATTTGATAAAAAACAAACAGCCTCGCGTTCTTTGCTTCTAAGATTGTTAATAACAAACTTCGACCAAAGCAATTCGTGGTGTTGAATAAAAATTATATTCAGCCATGGATGATGCAGGACACTCAACATGAATTGAATAAGGTATGGATTACTCATAAGTCCTTTACATCACAAATGTTATAAAAATAATTAAATAAGTATAGCAGTACTTACCATAATTTTTATATTTATGTAATACCAATAGAAAATATATTTAATTATATTTGTAGCAGCTACTATCACAAAAGGTGCTAATTGTTGATGTCACGTAGTTAAGTATCCTATGAATATAATAATAATATTTATATTAAAATTTCAATAAGTATATAAAGTCATAAATTTTTGTCTCATATTTAGTTTCGTTTTAACATTAAACTAAACCACAACAGAATAATGAAAGGCCTTATTTTTGCTTTGGTAGTTTGTGCAATTTGTTTGGTAAGGAATTGACGTTTTTTTTCAATTTTGTTTAGAAATTATTGATATATACCGTCGATCCGAATTAGTTTAAAAATTCTCATAAATTTAATACCGGAAGTTGGAATTTCACTTCTATAGTCGACAAGTGTTCAATCCTGTAGTGAAGTTAAATTCGTGTTGTAATATTTTTGGCATGTCTTCAAATAATTTTTGGGGTTGAAGATTATAATTTTTTTTTATTCATAGGAGCACGCTCAAGCTGATGGATATGGAGGTGGAAGTGGAGGTGGTGGTGGTGGTGGCGATTTTGGAGGAGGTAGTGGTGGTGGTTATGGAGGAGGAGGTGCCAGTGTTGGAGGTGGTGCAAACGCTGGTGTATCTGGAGCTGGAATAAGAAAAGGACTGTACGGACTTGAAGCAAAAATACATAATGGCAATCAGGAGAAAGCAGGTTGTCGCAATGGAACCGCTAATTAATAATGTCAAAAATACACATCACCATGAAATAAATAATAGATAATGCAATAATTTAATATAATTAGTGTAATAAAGAAATAATTCAAATTCTAAGCAGTGTACTTAATTTCAACACTTTTGGATCATTATTATTTGTAAAAATCCTATGGGTTTTATGGTGCCAAAAACCATCAGCTGCAGGAAATTCGTATTCAATAAAAAGTTTTTCGGTCAACTTCCGACATGTATTTTTCCATTCCAAATAGCTTTATCTTGAGCTTTTAAACGATTTAGTTTTGGAAGTGAACCGGACATCGAAAGTACCATTATTAACAATAGAATTATAAAATTTAGGTGTGAAGAAAACTAGGACTCAATAATGTTATATTTACAGATGCGGCTAGTTGGCGTAACTTAACACATTTCTTTATATTCAGGAATATAATTTATGATCATTGTAAAATGATGACATAGGTACCGACTTTTAGTCACCATTTATTACTTTATTGACCAAGCACCGGAAGCAATTGTAATGTTATTGAATTGTATAGAGTTTACGTGATGGTAAATATATAGGATAACCTTCCAGCTTTCCAAGAACGGTATCCAAAATTTTGAATGGCAATATAAACTTTCCAAAGTGAAAAAAATTAAATCAAAGAAGTTTCACGTTTGATAAGCCAGACCAGAGTAAAGTATCAAATTGATTTTTTAAATGCGATTTGATACTTTTGTATCAATTGTAGATCTATCACTCTTTGTCTCTTTTGTAAAAATTCAGTCATCGTGTAAAAGCCTAGAAAATTTTGTTATCAAGGGACACACTTCCTAAGTAAAGAATCATTTGTATGCGTGGTCAGGCTCTGTGCCGACCTACCGTAAATAATTGCTTTTTAAATTGAATGGTATTTATTCTCAACTTTACAGTTTAAAATATATACGTACCGGAAGCATCTGTTTGTGAAGAAAACATCTTTGCTGGACAGGTGTCAATCTGCTATAGATTTATAAAATTTGTACTTTTATTATACTTTTTACAAATAGACGTTCTGCTTATTAACTTAAACCGGATATTTGTATAAGCCATCGGCAGTATTATGAAATGAAGAAGCTCTTTTGTCGTTTTTATCCTCTTCTAAATATAATTTTTTGTTCGTTACTTGAATTTGAAAACAAAATATGGTCAGACAACTCTTTTATATTTTCCCATGATACCGTCATTTATCTTGCTTTGAGCGCTTCTCCATTAAATTTTACATGGAATCATATAAATCCGATTAATTAAATAAAAAATTTATACTGAGCGAATATTAATGTGCTTTCAGAAGAGACAGACAGATATTAATTTATAGTCAAGGAGATCCAGGCCGGAAGTTCACAAGAAAACCAAGAGGCGGCGAAAAGGTAAAGAATAGAATTATTATAATGGGGTCATTCCATCTCAAATCGACAAAAAATAGGCAAAATTGACTCGACTCCGGCCAAACTTGACGAAACTTGGTACACACCATCGTAGTAAGAAATAAAAAACACAAATTTAAGGATTTGTCCAAAAAGGCATCCGTTTCCTTGTTTTGGTCTTTCAAACAGTCAAAAAGTTGGTGTGTAGACTTGTATAAAAACGACTGTAACTTCATCCATGGTGGTCTAAATTTAAAAATATAAAATATTCCATAAAGGTAAATGAACATTCTATTTAAATATTCAATCGTAGTTATATTTTCAACCCCTAACTGGATTAATTTTTTAATATTAACCCTATTTCTAAAGGGGTCTTTTTTTGGTTAATATTTTTACAGTTTTTTTGTACAAATGTGCTGAACATGAGTACCAAATTTGGTGCAAAACTCTCAATTAAAATAATTTGTTCCGGCAATCTAAGCTAATAAGTTTGATGAAAAAAAATCAGCCCTCTGTATTCATTATTTCCAAAGTTATACACAGAGGGTGTAAACTGAAAAGTGTCGCTTTAGCTGGTCTTAACATGGAAACGAATTAAGTTTACATATAAAATCAAATAATGTATTTTTAGTTTAACTACATTTTGTCATAGTATGCTAAACTTTTTATCAAAATTCGGGATGTGTGGTAAACTTACATTCAGATAATAAATTGTTATGATGAAAATCTATACAATTAATTGAAAATCGATTCCGACCTTCTTAAATAAATATAACGGTGGTCGGGCAACTTAGCTATACTTTGAGCGGTTATTGCTGTGTGAATATGAATCTGACGAAAAATATGTGTAAATATTTTTTTGTAGAGAATTTAATTAGCTTTAATTTTATATCTAACTATTCAACCGACTTCAAAAAAGGAGGAGGTTCTCAATTCGGCTGTATTTTATTTAATGTTTGTTACCTCATAACTCCGTCATTTATTAACCGATTTTCAAAATTTTTTCACAATTCGAAAGGATATAGTTTCAGATTAGTCCCATATAAATTTCATCAAAATCGGTTGAGTACTTTGGTTTTTATTGATTGTAAGCCCGCATTTGCGAAAGCCTCTTTTCACGCTGTTCACTACTCTCTTCTGAAATAGTCTTGGATCTAGATTTTCTACTTTGAGATAGGCGTTTTGCCCTTTCTTCGCTTGTCGCATATGGGCAGCGCGTTTAGTAGGTCTACCCATATTCGCTTTGGATAAATCAGTTAAGGAACTCAAGATTCACTAAAAAGCAAGAAATAAAAAAAAATTTTACAAAAAAAAAACCGACTTCAAAAAAAAGCACTACAAAAAAATTGCACTAAAAAGTAAAAAATAATTAGAAGTTATTAGAAGAAGATTTAACAGAAATTAGAAGTATATTTTTACAGTGCTGAGCATAAAAATTAATGTATTACGTCAATAATATACAATTATTGTTATTTTTGGAGTCGGTGCCAGCCAAGGTTAACAAACGTGTATTAACGAAGTAGCGGAGTACCAATTTCTTAACAGCTTGGCTGGCACCGACTCCAAAAATAACAATATTTGTATATTATTGACGTAATACAAGCGTATTGAGCATTTTTATGCTCAGCACTGTAAAAATATACTTCTAATTTCTGTTAAATCTTCTTCTAATAACTTCTAATTATTTTTTACTTTTCAGTGCAATTTTTTTGTAGTGCTTTTTTTTAAAGTCGGTTTTTTTTGTAAAATTTTTTGTCATAAAGTTCAAAGAAACTTGATTTGAGTTTGACATTGAAAACTGAAACTTAACAAAGAAAAACTGATATTTGTCCGTTTCTGCATATACTTAATTAATTTTTAGTAACCGAACCCATGCTCATCCCATGATCAAATTTGGTACTCATGCTCAGCACATTTGTACAAAAAAACTGTAAAAAAATTAACCAAAGAAATGGACCCTTTTAGAAATAAGGGTTTAAATGGGGTTAATATTCAAAAATTAATCCATTAGGAGTTTAAAATATCAAATGTGATTGAATATTTGAATAGAATAATGTTCGTTTACCTTTACAGAACATTTTTTATTTTTAAATTTAGACCACTGTGAATGAAGTTACAGTCGTTTTCCTATAAGTCTACACACCAACTTTTTGACTTTTAGAAAGACGAAAACGACGAAACGAATGCTCTTTTGGACAAATCCTTAAATTTCAGATCCAAGCCAGAACATTTTTAGCACAATTTTAGATTAACTGCCGCAACCACACTTTGAAATCCTCCGCTCTGTAAGAACCACGTTGGTGCTCAAATTAATGCTAAAATTCGGACACAACTCGTTGCTGCAATGCAGTGTAAATTTTTTCCTTTACTCGATGGCATGATTATTTTCGTTCTTTGCTCAATTTTTGATCTACCTTCCTTTCGGCGACAATAAAGATTAAAATTCGTTTCATCAATCCAAATTAATGTACCACCATTTGCTCTACTTTGTAAAATTTTGTCGACGTAATCTTTTCGCTTTCTCTTGTTTTCTTCGTTGTTCATATTTCTAATTTGCAGTCTAACAGCCTTAACTAAAAATAAATTTCAAACACGAACTTGGATCTCGTTATTGTCTTCAATGTTAATAATTGTGCTATCTTCCTCAATTTACCTTACCAATTGCTTCTTCTATTATGGGAGTTTTCTTGTAGATGCTTTACCGCCTTTGTCTTTAAAAAAATGTTGTCCTTTTTCTAATCATTTATATGCTGTGCTTATGTTCACATTTAGAGCTTTCACTGTCTTTGCCTTCCTGATGTAGTTTAAAAATCCTGGCTTTGTCATTAGGCAATAGACTTTGACTATGTCTTCATCCTCCTTTCCCATTTCTCTTTATGCCAATGATACACTATCATAAAAGGGTTTTGCATTGATTGGAACTTGCACAAACTCTAATAAGTTTCACACATCTTCGCTGTTTCGCTTAGAAACCATATTTTCCTGATGCAAAATTTCTGCATTAGATATTTTAGTAGCACTGATATAGCTATTTACGTATAAGTAACAGAAAGTGACTTATTCTCTCGCCCTCCGGCTCGTTGCTGATAAGCAATCTCGTTCAAAATGGATTGTTTCTGTACGCATTACGTATGCTATTTTTTCTCCAGGATTAAGTCCTAAACGAATAAATAAAAGAAAATGTACCACAAAAAATCAAAGGAATACCATAAAGTTACATTTAAAAATTAAAATATTAATTATTACAAATTAAAAACCCAAAACCAAATAAAAATTCAAACGAATGTATAAATAAATACCCCACACGTGCGAGTAGGCGTGGAAGAATGCAAAGCTCGTGAAAGATAACAGCTAGACGATAATGCAGACAGCACCGGGGATTCACACAAAGAAATGCACGACAGAGACATGACAAAGCAAACTATATATAATGACAAAGAGCCCAATATGCCTGAGGCGTTAGCAATGACATTTAAAGGAAAAGTGAATATATCCTGTAGCTATGTATATCGAGTTTCACTTTTTTTATTCCATTATATGCATGATATCTTCTTCTTCTTCTTTAAGTGCCGTGCCTGATTTCAGACGTAGGCGACCTCTCTCCTATGTATGTGTCGTGCGTTTGAAGTATTATCACACACATAGGGGACCTACTGCTTAACGCGGGCTCCGAACCGCGGGAAGTGTATACACTTCATCTCCAGAGAGGCTGTACCAGGCAGATTACACCTCGGTGGTTTGCCATTGCCTTTCGAGGGGAGACGGTCAGAATAAAGTTTTACTGAGCCCGGAGTTGAACCAGGTATTTAGAATTAGCAGCAACGCACTTAACCACTAAGCTGGCGACCGTCTCATGACATGATATAACCGCGACATGATATGAACAAATAAGATATATTTTTCAATCAAATTTTTGTAGACAAGCAGTCTACAATAGATTACATTGTAACAAATCGCAGAATACACCCAATGCAAATACTTGATACTGCCAATATTGGCAGTGATCTTCTATTAGTCTTCTATAAGGCAAAATCAGATTAAATATGCTGCGAAAGAAAAATTTCACAACTGCCGTAAACGAAGATAAAATAAATTTCGAATCTATGTGGGAACAATCAATCACCCAATTGTGCCAGAAGAAATTGGGAGAAAAAATCAACGCAAACCCAGTACGCAATGACGATGACACAGAACAAACATGGAAGAAGCTGCAAATGTAGCTATGGGAACAAAGGCTGTGGGTACAGCAAAGAAGATACAAAAAAAGGTCCATGGTTTCACAGCGAAGTAAAAGAAAAGTGCCTGGACAAAAAGAAGGCATACCTAAAGTATAGATCTCTACGAACAGAGGAAGCGTAAAATGATTACAAAGTAATAAGAACTAGAATAAATTGGATTTCCAAATCCGAGATTGAAGCAACTATAAAAAATTCGTTGATACTTTGACAGAAAGCATATGGGAAGGTTGTTATTAATACGCTTTTCTGTGAAATTTTTGAACATTTTTTCTATATTTAGTTCTGGCGGTAAATATGATGGAATAATTTTATTTCTGATGGAGTGAATTTCGTGACATTTATATCTTTGGATTTATTTCGATCTTCTCATCTGCGTGCTCCAAGCATTTTACCACCGTGGAGGAAGTATCTTGAAATTAAAGCCAATCTATTTATTGGTTGAAAAATCAGTAATATTGCGAAAAAGTTCTGCACAAACTCGAAATATTATTGTTAAATCCCTTTTGCAAAATAAGTATTTTATTGCAACCAATCTCAGTTTAGAATTAAATTTTGGTTCCCTAAGGGGTCGTTCATAAAGGACGTCTACTCCTGGGGTTGAGAGGAGTTTGCAAAATGTGACTAGGGGGAGGGGGTAGAACAAATGTGACGTCCTCATAAAAATCTCAATTTTGGGATTTGTAAGAAAATTGTGTTTGAATATCTTTCAAAGTTTATGAAATAAAGTTTATCTAAATTTTTGCCAATTTTCATTACAGCCATGGAAAATTTTAAAAAATTAACTGATAGTTGTTTAAGTTTTAATGGTCAAAGGGGGTCTTTGATTTGTGACCATAGGACGTTCCTGGGGGGGGAGGGAAGTTCGAAGATTGTAACCAACTGTGACAAGGGAAGGGAGGGGGGTTGAAAAGTCGGAAGAAATTGCGAACATTCTTTATGGACGACCACTAATGCGTTTCTTCGGATAAAGAATTTCTAAAAATTTCATTATAAATTTATCTTAATCAACTTTTCTTTTCTTTAACATAATATGATGGGAAAAAACTAGAATGTAAAGAGGACATCTAATTAAATTAAAGAATTTAAAAAAAATTAAATTTCAATATACTATTAAAAATATTGGGGACGGTTACCTATTGGTGACCACCCCAAAAAAATTGAAAATTTCCTATAGCAAAGAGGAAGGTTTATAGAGTATACTGTAAAAATTTCACTTGCGAAAGTATACATAAAATTTCGAGAAAAATCAATTTGAAAGTAGGTACGTAAATTTAGCGAATTTTTCTTCGATTTTTGGGGTGTGCATTCGATAGGGAGGTTTATCCATCGTTAAAACCGCCCTGGAGGGGTGCAGAGCAGAACGGCGCCCCGAATAGTAACTCTGGTTACTATGCTAAACATACGAGAAGGCGCCTCCCATCAAAAAACACCGGGATAAATAAAACCGGGAGCTTAGAGACCCTTGAAATAGCATTGAAAAGTATAATAGTTGCGGTATGGGGCAGTAAACTATTACGTTTCACCCCCAAAAAATCGCGTAAAAACAAAAAATAATCGATGTTACATGTACGAGAGACGAGCTGCATCTGCCGGTGCGAAATTTTTTTTTTTTTCGATTTTCTGGACTGACCACAATGGAGCATCCCGGCGTAGCCGGCCTTCTCCTTCATCTGAAAGTATACATTAGTGATATTGGAAATTATGAAGGCCGGTGGGCCTCGCGGGGTAGCGCTGAGCTAGACTGACTGGGGCCGGTGCGAAATACTCTAAGTGTTAGGGTCATTCAAACTGCACGGACTGTCAACAGAATAAGCGACGCGCGGAATCTCGTTAAATTTTACATGTAAATTTGCAAAGTTCAAATTCGATTTACTCAAAATTTTTATAATACTTTCGCATATTTAAATTATATCAGTATACTATATAAACCTTCCTCTTTGCAATAGGAAATTTTTAATTTATTTGGAGTGGTCACCAATAAGTTACTCGACCCAAAATATTACATCCTATAAGGTACAATATTACAATTTTTGTAGGAAAAGTTAAAAGAGAAACCTACCTGCGGAATCATATTATCATCTTCCAGTTTGAATATTGTTCCTTAACTATATATGCAATGTTGGCTGGTGCCTTGTTTCGGTGGGAGGGCACAAAAATAAATAATACATTCTTCTTTTTGAAAATATTAAAAACCTTCGTTTTAAAATTAAATACTCAATTCAAGGACGTGAATATGGTCATTCTGTACTCTATACCCCCAAAGCCCAAACCTCCCGATCTCGGCAGCCATCACCTTTCTATAACTTAATTTGCAATAGCGACGATTGGTAGGCACAAAATATAGAAAAAAAAATTTCTTAATTTACCACAAAAAAATTATTATACTTAATATGTACATCATAAATATTATAAGATTGGTGTATATTCCTGTGTTTCGCTGCAATTATTTATTTAAATATGCTCCGGCTGCTCTAAAGAACTTATTGTGTAAATTATAACATACCGAACCACTGTCTCTTAATAATAATAGCACTAATTCCAATAATGCAACTTTAATTTTCCGTAATTCAATTTTTAATTACCAACAGATTATACAAAAATACATTTCAAAATTTTAAATTGCAAAAAATTTCATCCCTAAAATCATGGCAATATATAATTTACTAGCTAGGTAATTATCTAGAACACAATTACCTTGGCGGTGCGGCCTAAAGGCCGCACTGGAGGGGAGATTAACCAAATGATTAACTGATCAATTTAGCACTTGAAACCTTGAATCAGAGTTCTGATTTAATAATTACGATGTCACCTTGCGACGGACACTCTGTTTCGAGGCTACAGGTTACATACCATTTGTTTCTTCCGATGAAGAGATGAAAATCAATGTAATGTCGCAAATACCGTCAGTCCCAAACGACGTCGGATTGTCGCTAGTTGACAATTTATTGTCGCAAATATTCAACGGCGTTATTGCGATGGTGCGAGCGGAACATTCGCATTAATCCGGAGTGTCATTATACCATCCTCGATTCCTAAATAAAATTTTAACTAATTCAATTGGTTCAAACCAAGTTCAAAGGCCCACCAGTAGCTGTTCTATTTTGAGAGGGCGGTGCCCCGTCGCCTCTACGTAGCATCCGCCACTGTTTAAATGAGAATATTTTAGAGTCATTTTAATATTATTATTTTTGTTATATTGAACAGTTTTTAAATTTCGTTTCCTAATCTTGCGGCCACTTTTTACTTCTGTAATTTCACATAATATGAACATGGTATTATCAATGTCGTCATAACTAATTATGAACGATTGCACAATAATTTATTTATTAGTGAATCATTACTAAAAATAGTGCAACTCGACATCAAAGATGTCTCGTAACTCATGCTCGTAACCAACCAATTGTTAAAAATCAGGGGGCCACATGATCTGGAGGTGTTTTTCTTTTTATAAAAATTGCATTATGTGGAGGAAACGGTAAAAGCTGTTGACTATGAACTATGATTAATGAAACCTCAAACAGCAAATGAATTGAAAAAAGCACTCGAAAAGGCATCGTATGAAGAAATTTCGTCAGAAATTATTCAAAATTTAATTTTATCACAATCCCTTCATGAGTTTCTACGATCATCAAAGCTCAAGGAGGAACCACTAAAATAAATTAGCTCGTTAAAATTTAAAACCGCAAAAAAATTATGTATTTTGAAAGTGTGTGTCGTGACATGTGGGATTATGTCTGGGATGATCGAAATTAATTTAAATAATCTGATGTGGCCAGCACATGACTTCCCTATAAGGAATCATTCCTTCATCGTTCATCTAAAGATTCGCAGAAATATTATTTAAATTTTATTTTATTATTTAATTAAATAATTAAATTTTATTTGCTTTAATTTTGATTAAAAAATAAAAATTCATCAATAAAATATTTATCATAATATATTTAAGAAAAACCATTTCGTCCTTCAAGTAAAGTGCTACTTCCGGTTTAGGGATTTGCTCCAAAATCAAATGGTGCTTTCGTATACCGATTAAAGTGTTAAATATGAAATTTGGTTACTATATAACAATTCGTTCCTGAGATATTGAAGAAAAACTATTTCGTCCTTCAAGTAAAGTGCCATTTCCGGTTTAGGGATTTCCTCCAAAATGAAATGGTTCTTTCGTATATTGATTAAAGTGTTAAATATGAAATTTGGTTACTATATAACAATTTGTTCCTGAGATATTGAAGAAAAACTATTTCGTCTTTCAAGTAAAGTGCTACTTCCGGTTTAGGGATTTCCTCCAAAATCACATGGTGCTTTAGTATACTGATTAAAGTGTTAAATATGAAATTTGGTTACTATATAACAATTTGTTCCTGAGATATTGAAGAAAAACCATTTCGTCCTTCAAGTAAAATGCTACTTCCGGTTTAGGGATTTCCTCCAAAATCACATGGTGCTTTAGTATACTGATTAAAGTGTTAAATATGAAATTTGGTTACTAGATAACAATTCGTTCCTGAGATATTTAAGAAAAACCATTTCGTCCTTCAAGTAAAGTGCTACTTCCGGTTTAGGGATTTGCTCCAAAATCAAATGGTGCTTTCGTATACCGATTAAAGTATTAAATATGAAATTTGGTTACTATATAACAATTTGTTCCTGAGATATTGAAGAAAAACTATTTCGTCTTTCAAGTAAAGTGCTACTTCCGGTTTAGGGATTTCCTCCAAAATCACATGGTGCTTTAGTATACTGATTAAAGTGTTAAATATGAAATTTGGTTACTATATAACAATTTGTTCCTGAGATATTGAAGAAAAACCATTTCGGCTTCAAGTAAAGTGCTACTTCCGGTTTAGGGATTTCCTCCAAAATCACATGGTGCTTTAGTATACTGATTAAAGTGTTAAATATGAAATTTGGTTACTAGATAACAATTCGTTCCTGAGATATTTAAGAAAAACCATTTCGTCCTTCAAGTGAAGTGCTACTTCCGGTTTAAGGATTTCCTCCAAAATCAAATGGTGCCTTTGTATACCGATTAAAGTGTTAAATATGAAATTTGGTTGCTATATAACAATTTGTTCCTGAGATATTGAAGAAAAACCATTTCGTCCTTCAAGTAAAGTGCTAATTCCGGTTTAGGGATTTCCTCCAAAATCACATGGTGCTTTAGTATACTGATTGAAGTGTTAAATATGAAATTTGGTTACTATATAACAATTTGTTTCTAAGATATTGAAGAAAAACCATTTCGTCCTTCAAGTAAAGTGCTACTTCCGGTTTAAGGATTTCCTCCAAAATCAAATGGTGCCTTTGTATATTGATTAAAGTGTTAAATATGAAATTTTGTTACTATATAACAATTCGTTCCAGAGATACAGAACTTACAGACATTTTGCGTTACATACATCCATACATACATACATACATACACACATACATACATACATACAGACATCATTGCGAAAGTAGTCAAAACGGATTCAGAAATGCTCAAAACGGATATTTCCGTTAAAATACCGACATCGAATTTTTTCATGATTACAATACTTCCTTATGGGGAAGTAAAAATTTATACTGCACATTTTAAATTAGATTTTTGACATAATTAGAAAACAATTAATTGCTTATTATGCAATTTTCATGACTTTTATATAATTTATGTACTATGTACCCTAGAAATTTCGCATAATATACGGAATTTCTCAATATGAAAGAAGATAATATCAAAGGAGTCGATAATAATGTGTTTTTTTATGTAAAAAAATGGGTGCAAGCTGGAATAAATTTTATTCTCTTTATTACGACTTCTAAAAAGACGTACTAATTTTGCACCCCCTAGCGACCCCGGATTTCGCCGCCACAAAGGAAAAACCACGCGAAGAACGATATTTTTAAGAATATACGTGAATATCTCGGTTTCAGTGCACTTTAGAGTAAAATGTGAAGTTACCGAAAGTTGTTGTATGCATCGGTTTTTTAACGTTCTACGTCTTCCAATTTCCCTGTCTGTGCTCGTTGCGTGTTGAAACTGTGTGACGAGCACAGAGGACCTACAACTTAACGTGGATTCCGAACCACGGGGATAGACGATTTTTACATCGTCTACTCCAACCAGGGAAGTTTTTGAGCCATATATAATGTTACCTGTGGCCAGCAGATAGACATTTGGTGAGCGAAAAATCCTTCTATAGTTAGATAGCACCTCACAGGATTTGAACCTATGAATCTCGGCATGAGAAGCTAACACGCTAACCGCTCAGCCATTCGCCCACCTAGTTGCCGAAAGTAAAGTACATTAAATTTTCTAGAGAAAGCCTCGTATATATTTTTTTATAAATAGAACGGTTACGGAGTTACAACCATTAGAACTTGTGGTATGTCTTTAAAATTATTCGTTTGTCAATGCCATTAATGGATATTCTGCAGATCCAAAAATATGTCCAACGCATGTCTATAAACCAGTTTGACAGATTAATATTTATATCAACCTTGATTCTCCTCAATGTATCTGCAAAGGATGGGTAGCGAGTGACTACGAAAAGAAGAGCAGGGCGCGAGACACGAAGCTTTTTTGATGGACATAACTCCGTAACCGTTCGATTAATGAGAAAAAAGGTGAAAGAGGTTTTCTCTAGACAATTTAGTATACTTTATTTTCAATAAATTAATATTTTGCTCTAAAGTGCACTGAAACCGAGATATTCACGAATATTTGTAAAAATATCATTCTTCTCGTGGTTTTTCCTTTGTGGCGGCGAATCCGGGATCGCTAGAGGGTGCTAAGTTAGCTCGGTATTTTTCGAGGTCCTAATAAAGAGAATAAAATTTATTCCAGCTTGCCCCCATTTTTTTTAATCAATGGCCCTTTTAGAATGCGTTGTCGACAGGCCTATTAGATAATTTTGGATTTCTTGCTTCTTGTTGTCATTTAGTAGTTTTTTCCGGCCACGGACAACTCGGCGATTGCAACTCGGCGACGGACAACTCGGCGACCGGACAACTCGGCGACGGACAACTCGGCGACGGACAACTCGGCGACGAACAACTCGGCGACCGTGCAACTCGGCGACCGGACAACTCGGCGACGGACAACTCGGCGACCGGAAAACTCGGCGCCGGAAAATTCGGCGACGGACAACTCGGCGACCGGTCAACTCGGCGACGGACAACTCGGCGAGTTTAGTTATAACATATAACTGCCTGTTCATAATAAAGGGTCTTTCATTAAGAGCGCCCCATTTTGTTTTGTAAATAAAACACATTATTTATTTGAAAATTATTGAAATTTTTATTTCATTATAAAGTACAATGGATACCATTAGTTATGAAACAAAACATCATTTAAATGTCCACCACGGAAACGCTGGCAGGAATGAAGTCGTTGACCCAATTTTCCATGACTATCTCACACAAATCAGGTCGTATGTCAGCAATTACTCGTTCAATATTGATCTGTAAATCGTCTAAATTTGCTGGATGATTGCTGTAAACCAATGACTTAATGTAACCCCAAAGAAAGAAGTCCAATGGAGTTAAATTGCAGGAACGAGGCGGATAAAATTTATCGGTCCATTTCTTGAAATAATCGAATCACCGAATTATTAATTTTATCTTATATATAAAAATGGATGTATGTATGTATGTATGTATGTATGTATGTATGACAGATGACAGATGAAAGATGACAGATGACAGATGACAGAAAATATAAAATAATAAAAAAGTACAGAAAACCAATACAACTTTATAATTTATATTTGGATAATTAATTCTTTGAGTGCCAATGTCATTATTTTAAGGTTAATATTCTTATGTCAAAGTCAGTTAATTCCAGGCAGGACATCGTAGGAAATAAAACACCTATAACAAAGGCTAAGAAGGTAAGTAAAAGAAGAGCTGCCGAAAGTGAGGAAGTACGCGAAATTCGGCTTGAAGCATTACGCGACAGAGCTTCGACGTCAAGAGCTGGCGAAACTGAGGAAGTACGCGAAATACGGCTTGAAGAATTACGCGATAGAGCTTCGACGTCAAGAGCTGGCGAAACTGAGGAAGTATGTGAAATCCGGCTTGAAGAATTACGCGACAGAGCTTCGACGTCAAGAGCTGGCGAAACTGAGGAAGTACGCGAAATTCGGCTTGAAGGTAAACGCGCCATAGCTTCGACGTCAAGAGCTGGCGAAACTGAAGAAGTACGCGAAATCCGGCTTGAAGATAAACGCGCCAGAGCTTCGACGTCAAGAGCTGGCGAAACTGAGGAAGTACGTTTAGAACGACTTAATGTCAATCGCTTACGATTAGTTCGATCAAGACAAAAATTGAATTTAACATTGGAAGCATTTAATTACGACAAAGACTACGATTACATGAATCACGAGGATGTAGTAATAGGACTTATGAACAAACTTTGCTTGCATTGTCGTGTTTCGAAGTTCGCTAAGGAATCACCAGGAAAGTGTTGTTCGAACGGCAAAGTTGTTTTGCCACCGCTGATTGATCCACCTGAGCCGCTTCTAAGTTACCTTACTGGCACCACTGCAATTTCAAAACACTTCCTGCTAAACATTCGCAAGTACAACTCATGCTTTCAAATGACTTCATTCGGAGCAACAAACATTTTCTCCAACGTCGGTTACATGCCCACAGTCATTTTAAAGTTGAAATAATAAAAAAATTGTTCATAATGTGTTGGTTCTGTTTACTATACGTATGTCTAGCGCCGCAGGCGCTAGTAAATTTTATAAATTTGTATTATTTGTAAACGTTGTTGAAGCGTGTACCTTTCCATGATTAAATGGTAGACATTGACAAATACAACTGTCAATGTCACAAATAAAAAATGGCTGCCGTGCGTGAGTAATGTCAATTTAAAAATGGGGCGCTCTTAATGAAAGACCCTTTATATAATACATAAGATTTAAGAACGTCATAATTTTAATAAATAAAGTTGAAATCATCAAAAGTTATGCCGTATATAAATCTTATGTAATTCTTATGTTTTATGTCCATTGTGAATAGGCATATAACATATCATAACTCGGCTTAGTTATTTTATGTTTTATTTTTAGAAAATCATAAAATTAATGTTCTGCATATTTTTATATATAAACTAGCTGACACGGAAAAACTGGAAAACTCAAATATTACAACTAAAAGAGCCAACGAAAAATTTCATTTGGACGGATATCTTTATACGAAGGATAAAGTTAGTAAAGACGGCTCGATTCAATTCTGGCGTTGTGAGAATAAACACCGCGGATGTAACGGTCGGATATGGACGAATATAGCGGACGGTTCTTTTAATTCTATACGAAATGACCATACATGTAGTAACACTGGAAATGCAGCAAATGTTTTACTCCAAACTGTATCATCAAAAGTGAAGCACCTCGCAAGTACAACCATGGAAAGCCCAGCACAAATAAGAGCACAAGCCGTTGAAGATCTTCCTGCTACGGTGCAAGGCATTCTTCCAAGTAGTGATGTGATGCGTAAAAACGTACAAAGGATAAGAAAAAGAAATTTGGATGCACCGCCAAATCCAGCTATTCGTGAAGAAATAATTATTCCCGAAGATTATTCCCGAAGATTATTCCCGTTATGAGTACAGTCCAGGGAATTTTGAGCGGTTTCTTCTAGCAGATTCGGGAAGCAACGAACACGATCCACAGCGAATTTTAATATTTGGTCGTGAATACCATTCGACATGGACTGGACAGATGAAAGAACTCTATATGGATGGCACATTTTTACTGTCTCCTCTCTTCTCTCAAATTTTCGTCGTATTGTCCAGAAAAGATGGACGCGCAGTGTTTCCCATATTGTTTTGTTTGCTGCCGGATAAAAGCAGTGAAACGTATTCTAAATTATTTGTTATGATACGAAACCTTTGGCCTCAACTTATTCCAGAAAGTATAAGTGTGGATTACGAATTAGCGATCCATCAAGCTATTCGCACAGTGTTTCCAGAAGTGAATATATTCATGGTTGCTTATTTCACTTGGTTAAAAATCTTCGGAAACACTTAAGTTTAAGTCTATTTTAAATTTATTATTAAGTTATTATTAATCTAAATTATTTAAAATATTTTAATCCATAACATAGTTGTGGGATAATATACCACGAAGATATTCAATAATATTTTCTCGATCATACGCAACAACCAAAATTTATTAACAATAAATTTATAATAGCCTTAAATAAAAATATGCTATTAATTTTAAAATTTTCTAAAAAAAACCATAACTAAAATACACTCGGTGTCGCCGAGTTGTTCGTCACCGAGTTTTCCGGTCGCCGAGTTGTCCGTCGCCGAGTTGCACGGTCGCCGAGTTGTTTATCGCCGAGTTGTTTGTCGCCGAGTTGTCCATCGCCGAGTTGTCCGGTCGCCGAGTTGTCCATCGCCGAGTTGTCCGGTCGCCGAGTTGTCCGTCGCCGAGTTGGAATCGCCGAGTTGTCGCGTACCGCTATTTTTTGGATTCAGATGTTCTGGAGTAGCTTTCCATGCTGCTTTTTGGATATTTTGGATTAGGTATTGCACTGCTTCATCTGTTGTCTGTAGCAGAATTTCTGTGTGTGACCATGTTAGGAATGTTCTGTTTGGTGCACTGCGGGATCTCTCGTTTCGGGGTGGGGGGGGGGGGGGTTTGGACCAATATTATGTAGGTTTACTACGTTGTGGCCAAGTTCTTAAAGGTTTTTTTTAAGGGGTCGTCCATAAATTACGTCACGCAATTTTAAGCAATTTTTAACCCCTCCCCCATCGTCACACTTCGTCACATAAAATTAGACCCCCATCCAAGTATTATGTCACATATTCCCCCCACCCCAAACTTTTTCACATTTCTTTTAATTTTTTAGGGGTAGCACCCCAGAGGAAACATCTATGAAGGGTGGTCCGCCCCCCCCTAGCTACACCACTGGCTGCAGTGGCGTAGCCACTCAAAATAGTATGCACCAAAGGAGCAAAGTGACACTTTTTTGGCTCGAGGGTAAAGGATTACCCATGGGCCAAAAGTCACTTTACTCCCGTCGTGCATATACTGTTTTTTGTAATTCCGGGAGGTAAAGTAGGAACTTCGCCAATTTAGAAACTTAAAGCTAAAATTTAACGCATTTTTTTAATAATGCACGTCTTCGATGGTACCACAAAATAGCACTAGAAATATTACGAACTACTACCAAAAAGTACTAGGAAATAGCAGTTGGCACCCCTGATTCTACCAATGGTTCATTTCAGTTCATTTACATTTGTGCCTTGGAAACAGCAAGACGTACCATGAGCGAGAACCTAGAAATTGCCGAAAAAATCGCGCGTCCTAACATCTGACCACGCGGCGACATTTTTAAAAAACGGCACCTCGTGAGAATTATTTGGTAGCTAAAGTAAGTACTTTTTATTTATTTATTGACTCATTAATTTATTTCATTGTTGAGCGTTGAGATCATTGAGCGTGGCAGATGTGAAAGAATTTGATTCTTCCACGCTAATATGTACGATTCAAAAATCTAAAACCGGCGTGGGGCGCACTTTCGTCATTAAGAACGGCGAAGAAAACCCCATCGATCACGTGGCAATCTAGTGACTTTTTTATCAGTCATCTGGTGACTTTTTTATTGCCCTAGAGCAAAAAAAAATTTTTCTCCCGCTCCCCCCTATTTTTTAACTTTACTCCCCCAGGGTAAAAAAGTGCCCCTTTACACCCGCAAATCGGGGTAAAAAGTGAGTACTTTACCCCCGGAATGTCAAAAAATAGTTTTTTTCAAATACTTATAATAATAGTTATTTATGTATTAAGGGAATTATGAGGGCCTTAATTACCGATGGCAAAGTTTGCGTCCCGAGGGCCTCTGGCCCGAGGGACAGCAATTGCCAGAGGTTATTAAGGCTCTATAATTCCCGTGGTACATAGATAATTTTATTTTTGACCGATTTTCATAACAATATGTCCATATTTAGAACGCAATAAATGTTTAAATTCATAATTTTTCTGGTATATTTGAATTAGGTAGCGTTGATTGTAGCATTGTTGGTTGTTGCTAGGTTGTCGCTATGTTACATGTTTATAAGCAAACTTTATTTATCAATCAATGTTTTTCCGTTAAAAACGTGTTTATTTTTTACCACAAATCGACGATCTTTTTCTGATATAATGGAGGATATTATAAAAAAAGCGGAAAAAGCAAGACAATCATTACTTCCATCGAAAAGTGAAGCCCTATATCAAAAAGAATACAACTTATATCTGAAGTGGCTGACACAGAGAAATGTTATGTCAAAAGATGCCAACGAAACTGTCTTTCTGGCATATTTTCAAGAACTGGTAAAGTATTTTCAGTATTTTCTGGTAGATTTGGTAATAATTGTATTTATTCGTTGCAGTCAGAAACGTTTAGCCCAAATTCGTTATGGACTAAATGGTCAATGCTCAAATCGATGGTGACCATATATGAGAAAAGAGATACCACCAAGTTCAACGAACTAGAGGCTTTTTTGAAACGGAAAAGTAAGGGGTATAAGCCGAAAAAGTCTGCTGTCTTATCTCCTAAAGATGTCATCAAATTTCTAAAGGACGCCCCTAATGAAATTCATTTATTGCATAAGGTAATTTTTTTCTCAATTTTCTTTTTCGTTTGTTTATGTCGTTTTATTTGTTATAGGTTGTTCTAATTATGGGTTATTTTGGAGGATGCAGAACTCAGGAACTTCTAAATATGAGTATAGCAGATATAGAGGACCGGGATACTGTTATGGTAGTGAACGTACCGGAAAGTAAAACTGGTGTATCGAAGAAATTTACAGTTGTGGATGAAAAAGAGTTCTCTGCTTTGCCTTTATTGAGACTTTATATGTCCTTGCGTCCTGAAGGTACAAAACGATTTTTTTTGAGCTTCCGACAAAATAAATGTACAACTCAGCCAATTGGAAAGAATATGTTTGGCAAAATTCCCAGCAAAATCGCAATGTATTTAGGATTGCCAAACCCACTAACCTATACGGGACATTGCCTTCGTCGCACTTCTGCTACTGCCCTAGCCAATGCAGGAGCAACTATGACAAACTTAAAAAGACACGGAGGTTGGAGAAGTTCCACGGTGGCAGAGGGGTATCTGGAGGACAGTATTGAATTGAGAAATAAAACGGCGCGTATGCTGTCTACTTTGCCATCAGAAGAGGCAGGCACCTCGACTGTAGTGAACAGCAACAGCACCACCCATAAAAAAGAAGAAATTGTTTCCAGCGGCGGAAGTAATTTTCAGGGAACATTTGAAAATTGTACATTTATTATTTGTAATGACGTGAATAAGGAAAATATGTCTTAGTTTTCATTACATATAAACGTTTATAAGCATTTCTTGTATCATTTTCACCTGTAAAAGGTAAGAGGGAGTTTTTGAACTTTAATATCCCAAGGGAGTTATGACCCTCATTATAGATATCGTAACTATGACGATATAAGCTTATAATGTCACTGTCAGAAATAAAATATTTAATGTATATATTTTGTGACGTCACAATTTTTTTAAATCCCCCGCCTCCCATCGTCACACATCGTCACAAGGGTCGGAACCCCCTCCCACTAGGAGCGTGACGTAATTTATGGACGACCCCTAAGTAGTTCCAGATCAGTTACATAGTAAACATTTGGAAACGCGTGCTGTTGCATGCGCTTCCAAGGTATTCGTACAATTTTTGAAATTTTGGCCTTATTAAGACCAAATAAAAATTTATAAAATAGCAAGAGGTATTTCTTGGAAGCGAAGGAATAAGAATTTGGACGTTAGAAGCGTTAAAATTGGAATTTTTAGTAAAACTTGGAAAAAATCAATCTGACATTAATTTGTCAATTAAATTTACGGAAAAGGAAAATTAACTTAAGATCAAATAAAAATGTATAAAATAGCAAGGAGTGCTTCTTAAAGGCTAAGGAATAAGAATTTGGATGTTAGAAGCGCTAAAATTGGAATTTTTGGTAAAACTGTGAAAAATCAATCTGACATTTCATAATTAAATTTGGATAATTGGAAATTAATTTTGCAACTCCTTCAGGTTGCAAATGTACCTCAGGAGACCTTAATTGTCCAGCGTTGAGCCGTGGGTCGCCAGGAAGAATGGAGAACTCTTGTTCCACCTCACCTAAGTCCAGACGGGGCACGGTTAGAAGGTTCAACGAGTACCTTCAAGAAACTGGACGACCCAACTTGCTGACACTACGATGACCGAATGTACGAATGTACAGCTCGAGAGGGAAGCGAAACAAGGGCGACGAAACGCGCAAGAGCCGCGACTCCCGAAGTAATGCCCAGACGGCGAAACCGGGAGTCGAGGATAGGGGTGAGGTTTTAGTCAGTGCAAGTCTGACACTACCGGCTTAGATTAAGCTTTTTCTTGTTTAGACCTTTAATTGTGGTAGTGTAGCTTTTTTTCTGGCTTAGGTTATACGGGTACACTTTCATCGCATATTCGCCCTTAGATTTCTCCTCTATCAAAGTCGTCAATGGTGAGATATTCTTAACATTGCCGATAAATATGGGTGAAGGATTGGAAGCTTTTGCTTCTTCCGTTGAATTCGAATTTCGATTGGGGGCGGGGCGTTTAACCAATAATTTTGCAATGTTGTCTGTTTAGGAATTCTCCGTGGAATTTCTGGGCTTCCTCTTCAACCTCGCTTTTTACTGGCAGTGATTCATCCACTTCTTTGACTTAACGGTAATGGGAGTGGTTGTACTCTATATAGAACAGGGGTGGGCAACCTTTTGTATAACAGGGGCCAGAATAATATTTACGTTTCGTCCGCGGGCCTTAGTATAGTAGTTAATGGACACATTTTTGTTACTTGTACTTTTTCTGAAAATATGTTCCCTCTATAGACTCCTAAACCGTTTGACCGATCGGAAACAAATTTGGCACAGTTATTATGTACGTCCCTGCGCATATTTTTGTATTGAAATAGTGCAAAAATTCGCAAAGGAAAGGAAAGTTGAGTTTGAGTAGCCTGCCTTCCTTTAAGGAATTTCGATAATCCATTCATGCGCGTCCCTGTGGGACGCGCATGAATGGATTATAGAGATTCCTTAAAGGAAGGCAGGCTACTCAAAATCAACTTAAAAAACAATAATGAATGCTGTCAAGCTGTCAACCGATCGACAATGCAAATACGCGTGCACGTGCTTTACGTTTCTATTTGACCAATCTTAACCAAATTTGGTGTAGAAGTTACGATATTTACAACGCTACGAAAAACATAGGCTACTTTAGAACCTTGTAGTGAGGCCGAAGGCCGAACAACCACATCCGACACGGTTTACAAGGCTAAAGACGGCCGGTAGGCCGACTGTGCCACCTAGTTATTTTAATAATACGCGAAAACTTAATTCGCGTTAAAGGGAATTTTGCTTCGCGTATAAAAAATTCAGGTATCAAAATCTAATCCGCGTTATTCTGAATTCGCGTACATGGAGGGTCTAGTGTACTTTTCAATTTACTTTTTACAATACTTTTTAATTTAATTTAAATAAGACGAATTATATCGAAAATTAAACTGTAGATCTCTCCCTTTTCCTTATGTTAGGTACTAACCTAATCCTTTTCTTTAAAATTTTTGTTTTTGAAAATATTTATGTATTATTTCTTCTAAAGATCTCGCGGGCCGGATTAGAACTTTACGCGGACCAGAGTTGGCCCGCGGGCCGGAGGTTGCCCACCGTTGCTCTAGAATTCGGGAGAACTTGTTGCTATCCAGAACATTGCATTAATGGTGATTATAATAAATCATAGGTTGATGCATCATTTGGTGCAAGTACGGCCCTGGCTGTTATTGATTTAGCACTTTGATGTTTTTTGTTGGACGCGCATGAATGGATTATCGAGATTCCTTAAAGGAAGGCAGGCTACTCAAAATCAACTTAAAAAACAATAATAAATGCTGTCAAGCTGTCTACCGATCGACAATGCAAATACGCGTGCACGTGCTTTACGTTTCTATTTGACCAATCTTAACCAAATTTGGTGTAGAAGTTACGATATTTACAACGCTACGAAAAACATAGGCTACTTTAGAACCTTGTAGTGAGGCCGAAGGCCGAACAACCACATCCGACACGGTCTAGATGGCTAATGGCGGCCGGTAGCCGACTGTGCCACCTAGTTATTTTAATAATACGCGAAAACTTAATTCGCGTTAAAGGGAATTTTGCTTCGCGTATAAAAAATTCAGGTATCAAAATCTAATCCGCGTTATTCTGAATTCGCGTACATGGAGGGTCTAGTGTACTTTTCAATTTACTTTTTACAATACTTTTTAATTTAATTTAAATAAGACGAATTATATCGAAAATTAAACTGTAGATCTCTCCCTTTTCCTTATGTTAGGTACTAACCTAATCCTTTTCTTTAAAATTTTTGTTTTTGAAAATATTTATGTATTATTTCTTCTAAAGATCTCGCGGGCCGGATTAGAACTTTACGCGGACCAGAGTTGGCCCGCGGGCCGGAGGTTGCCCACCGTTGCTCTAGAATTCGGGAGAACTTGTTGCTATCCAGAACATTGCATTAATGGTGATTATAATAAATCGTAGGTTGATGCATCATTTGGTGCAAGTACGGCCCTGGCTGTTATTGATTTAGCACTTTGATGTTTTTATCATAATTTTACGATTCATTGAAGGGGGATTATTTCTCCTTTTAGGCGGTGTACGTTTGTATTTGCATTTTATAATTTAATTTTGTAACTGCTATGGACGAAGTTAGCCATAAAAATCTATACGACTTTTACCATTCACCAAAGTACTTTTTAGAAATTTTTTTCAACGTTTTTAATTGGAAAAATTTAATTCATTAAATTGTTTTACATCAATTTAAAAAAATTCCTGGGAAGGCGTAACAACCCCCCCCCCCCCTCCAGCCCGCTCCTTGCTTTATACACTTCACGAGGAAGAGTGAGGACTCTTATAATTTTAATGTATTATATAAGATTTTCAAAAAAGATTATACCAAAATGTTAGGAATCAACAATATACTAAATAAATAGATAAAAGGAAAAGAAAGTCTTACTAAAAAAATTAAAATTAACTTGTATTTAATAAATTTAACATACCTTATTTATTTCCTTTAATAATTATTTCAATAAAAACAAAGTCCCTAAGTTTAAATTTCCCGTTTTCCAATTTCGGAAGTTAATATTTAAGGTTAAATAAAAATAATATAAATCACTAAGTTGGTACCTTTATTAATAAATAAAAAAATATTATATATTTTTTGTTATAAATAGCTACATAATATACGGCTTTAGCCATACATAACAAATTTCTCACAATTTATTTATTAATAAAATTTCCCAGTATGCGGCTGTAAACAGTTATAGTTATTTTGTGTCGCTGTAGTGGCAAGAGACACAAATAATTTTATTAGCACAGTCGTAAACCTATTCGTGTGACGTCGTGCGCAAAGGCAATGCGACTGTGCGGTCCCCGCTCGTTGAATGCAAACTTTTGATTCAACTGTACCATTATTCATCCTACATTATAGTAACATTTGATATTTTTCGTTTTGATATTTAAGTGTTATAACTTCAACAAAACGTAAGTAAATTGTTTAATTAATTATTTTGTATAGTGTATCTTAGCGGGCGTTTAGGTTTTGTTTTTTGTCATGGTTTTTAGTTTGATTTTACTTTACATTGACTAGTAGGTATGTCAAAACTGATCATTGTACATACCTAAATTTAATTAAAAAGTTAATTTTCTATTTGAATTATTTGCACGTAAATAAATGTAAGCATTTTTAGTATTAAATAATATTCAGGTTATTTTACGTAGGTTATGTTTGTAGATACGTGCACTGTGACGCCGAGTTGCTTGATGCAAACAAAGTTGGCGGGAGGATTACCTAGGAATATTTTATGGAAGGTAAGAAAATTTGATGTTTCATTAAAATTTGTTAGTTTTTTTTATACAAAATATTTATCAAATGTGCTGTTTAGATTTCATATTTGTTATCGTTTAGTTTTTTTGTAATAAAATCAAGAGATCGTTAATTTTTTGACAACCAAAAATCAGCTGTTGCGATTCATCTTGCTGCGTTTGCGCAGCATTGTAACTTCGGCGAGTTAAATAAATTTAATAACATTGTTCTAATTTTTGTTGAAATTGCAAGTTAGCAGGGTACATCAAGATAAAAGTGAAAAAAAGAGTTATTAGGTTAAATAAATAATATGAGGTGTCAATTTGACATTTTGTTTTGCGCAGGCGCAATGTAAGGTCATCGATTTATGCAGCTCCCCGTCCAAACAGTTGTTCGTAGAATTTTGTGTGCCGTCATATTAACATTGACCATTATTATTAATTTGTTGATTTTTCATAACTTGGCTTTATACTATTTGTGTGACGTTCGTGCGTAATTTACCTTTGCTTTACGCATGCGTATTTGAACGCGCATGCGTGTACGATCGTTTTTATATTATCTGTGTTTGTTGAATGACTGTTAAATATTCTTTTGCGTCGGTTACAAATAACTTATTCTTTACAAAAAGTAATTTTCCAGTGGTGGATCCAACACCATCTTGTTATTACATGGAAACCGTAGATTTCACACATTCGGACAACCAACCAAGTAAGTTTTTCATGTAAGACGTCATTTTAGATATTTTTACTTTCTTACTGAATAGTTGAGGTTATGGTAAGATTACTGATTTATGATTTTCCATCAACACATTCCGTCATTTAAGATTAAATTTCATTTCTTTTCTCTTAAAATTCACATTTTAAAATTTTCTTTGTTATGCATCTTTTATACATATTTGTATAATCCAAACAAAGGTTCATATTTTAATCTACTAAAACAGAAAGTATGTTTTTTTGACTTCATATATCGACATCTAGTATTTTATTCATATTGTCTTTACATGACAATTTTCAAGAATTTTTTAGGTAGTTGGTTACTTAAAATAACGAACAGACTTTTCAATCGGTTATATTATATCTGTTACGGCTTGTAGTAGGTTGAGATTATCGACGGATAAACCTACTCTAACGAATTGTAATTCCACAGTTGTAACTGCACACTATAGGTGCATAATAGGACCTACGTGGAATCCGAACCACGGCACAGATAATTCGGGAGTAGCGAGATTCGAATTCAGACTATCAGGTACAAAGTTCAACTTTTGTTTGTAAACAATACAAACAATAATAAAAATGTATAAACATTATCCTTACTTTTAGGTTTCCTGTTCTTTCTTTTTATTAAAGGCAATGTAACCGGTATCGGTTACTATATTGAGAGCCGGTAGTTTACGTTCATTGGTTTATTTAAACTATTTTTAGCATTTATCCTGTATGAACGAGGATAGAATACCTAGTAAAGGAAGAAGAAGCAATGGGAGACCGAGGAAATGTTGATGAAGCCGGAACAGGCAAAGCGCCTAATAGAATAATTGATGACGATTCCTAGTTTTAGAAGCCTTATTTATTAGTCATTTTATTTTATATTTCAAATTTTAGTTAGTGACTTACTACCGGCAAACATAATCTAGGGTATCGGTAGTACAGTCTTCTTTAAATTGACCAATAAACGTAAACTACCGGCTCTCAATATAGTAACCGGTACCGGTTATCTGAACATTGCCTATTTTAAATTTAGTATCTCAAGAATTCCTACCAAATATCAGCATAACCTCAAATAATAGTATATTATAGGTCAAGGTTGTGAAGGCCGTCATTATTGCCCTAGCGCCAAGATTATATTCCGAGGTGCAAAGCACCGAGGAATATAAGGCGCGGAGGCAATAATGGTCTTCACAACCTTGGTTTATACAGGTGTCACCGTGAATTTTTACCCCCATAAATTTTACCCCCCTGGGGTAAAATTTCACTAGGGATATTTTACCCCCGGTAAAATATCCCTAGCGAAATTTTACCGCCTGTAAAACTTCTTTAGGGGGTAAAATATCCCTAGTGAAATTTTACCCCCGGTAAAATATCCCTAGCAAAATTTTACCCCTGTAAAGATTCTTTAGGGGGTAAAAATTCCCTAGTGAAATTTCACTAAGAAATTAGTAGTTTGTAATTAGTAATTTTATCGGATGAGAAGTGATGCAGTATGGGCAACAGAAGTTGAGCTACATTTTACTGCGGCATTTATTGGATCAGATTTATATTCATACACTTCCACAGATAATAATAAATCTTTCGGTTGGATACGTTTTCCCAGTACACTGCAATTATTAAGCGAACCCCATTACCAGAAGCCTGCGTTGTATTTAAACCATAAAAATGGAAATCATTTTGTGGTCGTAGTTAAGGTAAAAAAGACACAAAGAAAGAGATTGATATGAACAATTTTTTTTTTAATTTAATAAAAAAGTATTATTATTAATAGTCCACTTAATTTAAGTTTTTGCATTGGTTTTTGATTCAGAACAATTTTTAACGTCGGTGAAATTTTACCTCCTCGATAAATATACTCTAGTGAAATTTTAACCTCGGGGTAAAATATCCCTAGTGAAATTTTACCCCCTGTAAAAATTCTTTAGGGGGTAAAGTATCCCTAGTGAAATTTTACCCCGGGGTAAAATATCACGGGGGTAAAAATTCGCGGTTACACCGGGTGTTCATTTTAAAACTTCCAGCAATTAATATCTCAAAAACCAAGTCAGATGAAAATTCGGACAAAAGTTGTATGATAGCGAGGGGGATAGAATATGGCATAATTGTTTTTTTAATTTATTGACCTTTTAAAGGTCATTTGAAGGTCAACTTTGTTTTTTTAAATGGCACCTTATATTTTTTTTAGCAGATTCATATTTTGCATGAATAAATCAATAACTGTTGTTGGAAAATTTTTTTGTCCGACATTAGGCTTTTCGAGTAAGATGCGTTGAAACAAAATAAATAATCAACATTGTTAATCAAAATTTAATATTTACAAGTTTTAGAAGGCTATTTATTAATATTAAACAGTGAAAAAAATGTTTGTAAACGAGTGTTTTCAAAATGTTCCCCATTTTTTTGGGGAATTTTTTTATTTATTTATTTTTTTTTCATTTTTTTCCCCCCATTTTTTCACATTTTGAAATTGTTCATTTTGATTATATTGCTCGGTGCTATGCACCTCGGAATATAATCTTGGCGCTAGGGCAATAATGGTCTTCACAACCTTGGTTTATACCGGGTGTTCATTTTAAAACTTCCAGCAATTAATATCTCAAAAACCAAGTCAGATGAAAAAATGTTTCGGACAAAAGTTGTATGATAGCGAGGGGGATAGAATATGGCATAATTGTTTTTTTAATTTATTGACCTTTTAAAGGTCATTTGAACGTCAACTTTGGTTTTTTAAATGGCACCTTATATTTTTTTTAGCAGATTCATATTTTGCATGAATAAATAAACAACTTTTGTTGGAAAAATTTTTTTGTCCGACATTAGGCTTTTCGAGTAAGATGCGTTGAAACAAAATAAATAATCAAAATTTAATATTTACAAGTTTTAGAAGGCTATTTATTAGTATTAAATTGGTATTAAACAGTGGAAAAAATGTTTGTAAACGAGTGTTTTCAAAATGTTCCCCATTTTTTTGGGGAATTTTTTTATTTATTTATTTTTTTTTTCATTTTTCCCCCCCCATTTTTTCACATTTTAAAATTGTTCATTATTTTGTTTCAACGCATCTTACTCGAAAAGCCTAAAGTCGGATAAAAAAAATTTTCCAACAAAAGTTGTTTATTTATTCATGCAAAATATGAATCTGCTAAAAAATATAAGGTGCCATTTAAAAAAGCAAAGTTGACCTTCAAATGACCTTGAAAAGGTCAATAAATTAAAAAAAACAATTGTGCCATATTCTTTCCTTCTCGCTATCATACAACTTTTGTTCGAAACATTTTTTCATCTGACTTAGTTTTTGAGATAATGGGCGTGTTTTTAAACTACTCGAGCAGCTGTTCGAGTACTCTAACAAAAAAGTGTGTTTTTAAACTACTACATCAATTATCATCAGTCGTTTTAAAACTCCCCCACTGTGCTCGAACGCATTACTCGAGCAAATTTTCATGCACCGGATCGTAAGGTAGCGCCTTACCTGCTCGAATTTGGTTCGAGCAATTATTGCTCGAGCTACCGGTACAGTTTAAAAACACACCCATTAATTGCTGGAAGTTTTAAAATGAACACCCGGTATACGATTTTTTCCACTACTAGATTTATTACCATTTTTTTAAATTCTTTTTAATAAAAAATTTTTCAAATTTAAAATATTTATTTCAAATGACAGTTTTGTTTTGTTGATTTGACAGTTGTTGACAAATTTAGATTTTGTAATAAAATCGCGTATGTCAAATCATTTCATTCGTTCATTGTTAGGCTGCCTGCAGACTGATCAAGCAAAAACGTTGTGCGACAAAACGTTTTTGTTTGATCCAATCAAATTTGATTTTGTTTGATTTGAACTTGATTTTGTTTGATTTGAACCAATCACAAAAAACGTTTTGTCGCACAACGTTTTTGCTTGATCAGTCTGTAGGAAGCCTAAGTGTATAATGAAAATATTATTTACCGAATGTCTAAAATGCGTCACTTCACATGTGACTTGGATAAGTTATAATGGTAGCCTATATGACTAGTAGTGGAAATACAATATTTCATTATACTCGTACATACGATACCGTATAAAATCTTTATTTACAACACTACAACGAGAAAGTGACTTATTAATAAATCTAAAAATTGGAATTTTAGATCCATGTTATGCCCCATTATTAAAGTGTTGCACACACAGGTATCTGGTAGGTACCTACATTGGGTAAATCAATAAACAAATTAAAAACCCCGAAAATAAAAAATGGATATAAAAAAATAACTATTACGGCAGTCCATGAACTTCACCAGTAGACGTAATTTAGTTAATGATGTAGAGTATTTATGAACATGTTTTGTTTCTTTATTTATTTCCTGATAAAAAAATTATAGCACCGTTTGTTATTCCCAAATAATATCTAGACAAGTATAATGAAGCTTAATCAAATTTGAAATTATTTTGACCTAATATTATTTTAATGGATTTTTTTTTAAATTTTACTATAATCTAACTTTTAACGCCCCCCACTCCCACATTTGAAGAAGACGAAAGCGAATAGCTGTAATAATAATAAATAAATTAGGAAAACTAAGTATTAAGTAATAACATTAAGCACCGATTTTCAATAATAATTAAAAATATTTATTTTATATTAATTTATATTAACCAATTAATCTTTTTACATATTTTAAGAAGCAATAATATTTGGGATCGTCCATAAATTACGTCACGCCCCTAGGGGGGGGGGGTTCCGACCCTTGTGACGATGGGGGGTGGGGGGTTTCAAAAATTGTGACGTCACAAAATATATAGATTAAATATTTTATTATAAGTATTTAAAAAAACTATTTTTTGAGTGGCTACGCTACTGAAGCCAGTGGTGTAGCTAGGAGGGGCGGACCGCCCTTCATAGATGTTTCCTCTGGGGTGCTACCTCTAAAAAAAAATTGAAAAATTTGGGGGGGTTCAAGAGTATGTGACGTAATACTTGGAGGGCGGTCTAGGTTTGTGTGACGATGGGGGGAGGGTTAAAAATTGCGTGCCTTAATTTATGGACGACCCCTTTGTAGATATAAAATATAAAAGTTGATCTATCATTTTAAATCAAATTCATTAACTACAATCCAGGATGTTAATTATCCATATAACGTTTGTTTTGGATATCCGGTAGGATTTAAAAAATAGATCAAACTCATCACCTTCATTTAGCTTATTTATTAAGCGGCACATTCTTGTCATTGGACTTGTAGTTTGTCATATAGAAGTCGATCAAAAAAATACTCTTCGGTATGGTCCGGAATACATATTTGGAAGAATTGCAGAAGGAATTCATTCAACAAACGATGGGCAAATCATACGTCAGAGACCAATCTTCTGCATTCCAACGATTTGGTATTACAATCTCAAAGTCCACCATCATAAAAGAAGTCTTCGGATAACATTCCCAGCTTGTAATGATGACATGTGCGGAACTTCCTTTCTACCGATTCCAACTTAGCCTTGTAAATTTGATAATATGGTCATCATATCTTAAATCCAAAACGCTGAATTAGTTAATTAATAGTTGATTTATTTGTTTCTAGCCTTGAAAATGGGCTAAATTTAAATGGCCCAAAACGTTGAATAATATTACTAAAATATTACAAAATCTATAATTATGCAATGTCATGGTTATTGGTTAATTGTATCTTCATCTTGGTGGCAATTCAATTATCAACAATACCCAGCGGTCTACCAGCAGGTCTTCATCCAGGGGGTATGTTGTATCTTACCATTTTTGGCAATCTCTTTGGCATCCTTCTTTAGGTTTGCCTCCGTTTCAGTTTTTTGCTTTGGTTTCACTCCTATTCTTATTTCTTCATTACGGATCTTATCTCTCAAACTGACCCCCCCCCTTTGAACTTTTTGTGATTTCAACACTTTAATTTTCCTTTTACAACCTGATTGTGTAACCCAGATGGATGTACTTGTCGTCATAAAGGACGTCCACGGCGGGGAAAAGGGGGGCTGAACAAATGTGACGTCCATATAAAAATCCCATTTTGGGATTTCTAAGAAAATTATATTCGAATATTTTTTTGATGTAATATTCTGTAAAATTATTTACTCCTTAAATTCCAAATGTCGTGTCAAATTTAATTTTAAACAAATGCGGGGGTCTTTGATTTGAGACACTAGAACGTTCCTAGAGGGGACCTCCGAAGATTTGACCAACGGGGGAGGGGGGTTGAAAAGTCGGAAAAAATTGCAGACGTCCTTTATGGACACCCCTATTAGATTACTCCACCATGCGGTAGAATTTGAAATGAGAAAGTAACGTATTTAATAAAAATAATTTCTTTCAGCTTAAGATATAACAATGTTAATTAACAAACGTATTACAATAAATTCTACAACGTGCTAAAACTTTTGCAAACTTTCAACATAAAAGGACTTTGAATTTTGAGATATACATCTACACACAGCCATGTTGTTGTTAGTGGCGCCACCAACGGTTAATGTAAATCGCGAATCTTGTTGCAGTTCGACATTATATTCATTACTTTCGATTATCTAGTTCATAATAAGATTGAATTCAAGATTAGCATAAGCGTCCATCAATTGCGTAAGGGTTTGGTGTGGGGGTTATGGAAAATCTTACTTGGGAGGGGGGAAGGGTCCAATGGGGTAATTGGGTAGGTTTTGTAATATGTAAATTGAATAATATGAAATTGGTAAGGGGGGTAAGGAAGGGTCTCAAAATACCTTCGTACCTTTACATGGGCGGGGGGGGAGGGGGTAAGGGTGTCATTATGTAATTAATGGGCGCGATATTGGTGTCTAGATATTTCTCGTATCTATTTCCGCCTTTATATCTTTGGATATTTATTAACAGGCAGCTCTACAATGCTAGAGCCCATGGCCTCCATAATTAGCTCTACCATGACCCTCGCATGTGGCATACAACAGGTGAGGAAAGAATTAATTAAAACCAGCAAATAAATTTAAAATGAAAATACACTGACCGAAATTACTATTCGCGTTTTACATTACCGTTGGTGGCGCCACTAACAACAACATATCTGCGTGGACATTTTATCTCCAAATATAAATAATAAGTCATTTTATGTTGTAAGTCTGCAAAAGTTTTAGCGCGTTGTTAAATTTATTGTAATATACTTTGTTAATTAATTAACTTTCTCATTTGAAATTCTCCCGCATGGTGGCGTTCGCTTAACGTAAATTGCGAATATCTTAAAGGTATTTTTTTTAGGTAGGGGTCGTCCATAAATTACGTCACGCAATTTTAAGCAATTTTTAACACCCCCCCTCCCATCATCACACTTCGTCACACAAACCTAGACCCCCTCCAAATATTACGTCACATATTCTTGAACCCCCACCCCAAATTTTTCAAATTTAAAATTTATATAAGAGGAAACATCTATGATCCCCTAGCCCAGTTTTTTTTTAAATCTCTCTCCGATCCTTACTCTTAAAGAGTGTGGTGGCACTTTTGAACACATTACATCAAATTACACCACTAACTATTAGTCGCCATTGTTCTCGGTCCTGGGCACGTTGCGATGCTCCCGGTAAGTTCTCGTCAATCAGCGGTTTTGTCTGATCCGCCCATCGCGTCGGTGATCGTCCTCTCGATCGTCTTCCGTCCATTTTACCCTGTACTATGAGGTTTTCCATTTTGCCTGTTCTTCGGGCAACATGACCAAAATATGTGAGATACTGCTGCCGTATTCTGGTGAGAAGTCGTTTGGCTATATTTAGATCTTGTACTAGTATAGAGATATTAGTTCTGTGTGCCACCCAGGATATTCTCAACATCCTCCTATAGCACCACATCTCAAAAGGCATTTATTTTGTTGCTATCTGTTTTCTTAATAGTCCAGGTTTCTGCTGCGTAGGTGGCAATCGGAAACACCAGCGCATTAACAAGCCTTAGTTTGGTATGCTTGCTGATTGTTTGATCTCTCCATATTATAGTCAATTTGCTCATCGCTGATCTTGCCATAGCTATTCGTCTGCGGATCTCCACACTGCTTCCCCCTTCATTGGTGATTACTGATCCTAGGTATTCGAACTGGTTTACCACCTCAAACCCACATATGTTTTGTATACGGGGCTGATTGTTGTTGGCTCTATCTACAATCATTACTTTCGTTTTTTGGGCGTTTAATTTCAGTCCATACTGGCCACTAACGTTTATTAATCTTTGCACTATATATCCCAGTTCGTCTTCGTTCGCTGCTAATATCAGAGTATCATCTGCATATCTCAAATTACTAATTTTTCTTCCGCCTATAACCGCCTATTCCGCCTTTTTTTTAATACTTATAATAAAATATTTAATCTATATGTTTTGTGACGTCACAATTTTTGAAAGCCCCCCCCCTAGGAGCGTGACGTAATTTATGGACGACCCCGTACATAATTTTTGCTGGTAATCTTCATAGCAAAATTCACAGCAAATTAATGAGGTTATGAAACCACAGGTAAAATAAGTTTTGTGTTTACACTGAGTTAATTTTCCCATTTTTGTTATTATTGTGAACGTTAATATCAAAAACTTAACCTCAAAAATTGTTTACAAGAGTTTCAATAGAATTGAATAAGTGAAATAAATTAAAATGCAATGTTGAAAATTGTTGATATGGGAAATATTTATTACACATCATGGTAACACATAGAATATAATATACAACAACACGTAATAACTACCAGCATCAAAGTGATTAGGGGCTGTCCATAAATGATGTCACACATTTGGGGGAAAGGGGGGTATGTTTCTTTGTGACGTCACATCCATACTTATCTCTTATTATAAAAGGCCAAGTCTTTCTTTCTTTCTGTCCGTCCCACGGAAATACCCGAAGCAAACCGAACCGAACCGAACGCACAACGTATCATCGGATCAACGTATCATCGGATCAACGTATCATCGTATCATCGTATTAACGTATCATCGTATCATCGGATCAACGTATCATCGTATCAACGTATCATCGTATCAACGTATCATCGGATCAACGTATCATCGTATCATTTTGTCTATATAGGTAAGTCTATTTCCAAAAAAGCATTATGTGAACTTCCATAATGGATAATGAAAATTTTGAAAATCCTGCTGCAAAGCGACGACGATTGAATCGTGAGAGAAAAGCACGTACAAGAGCTAATAACACAGAAGAACAGCTTCGATCACAGCGACAAGCTAACGCTCGGTCTCATGCGATACGTCGACAACGTGAAACTTTGGAACAAACTCAAGCGCGGCAAGCTGCTGACGCTCGGTCCCATGCGATACGTCAACAACGTGAAACTTTAGAAGAAACTCAAGCGCGGCAAGCTGCTGACGCTCGGTCCCATGCGATACGTTGATCCGATGATACGTTGATCCGATGATACGTTGATACGATGATACGTTCATCCGATTGGTTATGAAATTATCCGTTATGCGTTCGGTTCGGTTTGCTTCGGGTATTTCCGTGGGACAGACAGAAGGAAGGAAGGAAGGAAGGACTTGGCCTTTTATAATAAGAGATTTTTCACCTATATAGGAAATTTAAATACGTTGATACGTTGATCCGATGATACGTTGATCCGATGATACGTTTATCCGATTGGTTATGAAATTATCCGTTATGCGTTCGGTTCGGTTTGCTTCGGGTATTTCCGTGAGACAGAAGGAAGGAAGGACTTGGCCTTTTATAATAAGAGATGAGAACAACATTAAATAAATAAACAAAAAACTTACATATATTTTTTTAAATTAAATTAAACTTAATCAATATTTAAAATTTTTTTACTTATTTTAAACTAGATGATACCCCGTCCGAGGACGGGCAGCTAGTTAACAATAAAAATATTTGATTATAAATTTTCATGAATTCTCTGCAGTAATCTTTTTGCTGAATATTATGTATTGTGAGGGGAGGGGGGTTAAAAATTAAAAATTTGTGACATCATTTCGGGGGAGTCTCACATTTCGTAACCAAGTGGGGGGGGCTTGGATTTCGGGGGAGGGGCAAGTATTAACTTGCACGCACTTAGGCCACTCTATCGGGCCCAGGGGGGGGGCTTTGGTTTGGTTCTAAATTATGTGACATTATTAATGGACAGCCCCTTAATTGGATTAACCCAAGTATTACTAAAAAGCGCGGTATATTACAAAAAAATCATAGCAGAAATATTATGGAAATAGAAACCATCCTAATCGGCTATGATTTTGCTATTATTTTCCTTATTTATTTTTACTATGAAAATTACCAGCAAAAATCATGTAGTCTAAAGGTACCTTAAGGCTGGAGTCTCACTGTACCAACCATCACCACCTAAGGGCCAGTTGTATAGCAGATCATCCTCGAGTAAAAGTTAACCCAGGAAATTTTGGGGTATCAACCAATCAAATACCTAAATGGGTTGTTCACGCTTGGGGGGAGTTTACCAAATGTGACCAGGGGGGATGAAAAATTCACCAATTTTGGGATTTCTAAGAAAATTGTGTTTTTTTTGTATTGACCTCCAACGCTTCCAGAGTTGTTGGGTTTTTTAGCATAAACCATGGATTTAACATACCCCCAAAGAAAATAATCTGGAGGCGTCAAATCACACGATCTTGGAGGCCAATTGATAGAACCATTTCTTGAAATAATGTTGTCACCAAATTGTCCTTTCAATAAATCGATGGTTTCGGTGGCTGTATGGCACGTAGCACCATCCTGTTGGAACCATAAGTTGTCGATGTTTAACTCTTGGATTTTTGGAAACAAAAAAACAGTTGTGCAATAATTGTTACCTCAGCTGAATGGGCCCAATGTCAATTGAAAATTTGACGGAATAATTTATAAAATTTAAACAACTCTAGATTTATAGCTGTTTCTACCTTATTCACGATTTTACCCATGTTGTTCGTCTTTTCAGACCTACCCTGGCTCAAATTAAAATAATAATAAAATATTAAAATATTTTTCAGTCATTGATTCTGGAAATTAGGTAAAATAATATTCCAATATTATTTGGAATATTTAAATTAACCTTTAACTGGACAATCTCATATATTTATACATATGTGACTTAATTATTATAAAGAGTATCTGAAGACCAAGACGACATTAATTTTCTATATAGTAACTTTGTTGCAGATTTTATGACAATAATTGACATGGAACAACAGGATCAAGAAGTATGCAATAGTGTAGTGCAATTAAATGAGGAGGTGATATCGGATAGTGATTTTACAAATGGTAAAGAAATTGACGAACAATCGGCAAAAGGCCATTTTGGATGGTGCACAGTGAATAAGCGCTATTTTCCTTACATTTTCCGACATGGTAAAAAATATTGCTCGGCAGAAATGTTCGAGAACATTTTTTTGAATACCTTTGTGTCACGAATTCACCCTATTGTTTATTTGGACTGCACAAAAATTAATAGTTACAAAACGACGGATGCGGAGGAAAAGCTACTGAATGAGATTAATATCATTCACTGTAACTACCATTTCAACAAAGACGCAAAGGGTACCCAATACGAATTCCTGATTACGTTAGAGGATGCTATGGAATTTTTGGAATTTTTAAAAATAGCTTTTGAAGTTTTATATCGCCCCAAGTATGTCTCAAATAAGTGCGGGTTTCTATTAGTGGATAGCTCTTTTGTGTCGTTCGTCGTGATTAACGGGGAAAAATATGTCCCTTTGTTGTATTTTGACGGTATACAGCATTACAACATAGACAGTATCGTGGTCAAGGGTTGGGACATGGCGTACTTAAAATTATGTTTCACAATTCAAAAACTGCGCAAAGAATTTATCGAAGAGAATGAACTTGTCTGTGCGAGTTTTGAAACTATAAAAAGTCACTTACCACCTGACACGCGCATTCAGGCGGTATGGATTAACGAGATAGTCCATTGTAAGCACACGTCAGTGCAAACTAGAAAAAAGTACATGAATTGGTTCCACAAACCAATGCCCAACATTTAAGATTGCGCCATCTCTTATCATACACGGGAACTCATCAGCCCTTCCTAATATTAAAACAGAAGATTGCATTATGTTAATGTTCAATAATTAAAAATGTCTTAAATAAACTGTAAATATATTCTTATAATTTTAATAGTGTAGCACTGTAAATAAAAAAGTTATTTATTTGTTTACTTTACTTTCAATAGTTTTATTTATATTTAACTGGGAGAGAATAATATTTATAAACGAAAGATTAGATTTCCATATTTCACTTTTTAAGTAAAGAATGCCGTCGTCGAACCAAATTCCTGCTTTCTGTTCATGCGATTGGCCTTCAGCAACTGATTGAATCATATTTTCGCGTTTATGTTTTAAACGCTGGATTTGGGGGTGTTGTTATAAGTAAAACCGACTTAATATTGATAACATTTAGTTTTAATAAATTAAACTTGAAAAATATAATTGTTAATTAAACATTGAAAAAAAAAAACATTTTTTTTACTACCTTGAAGAGCCTACCATTATTAACCGATTTTTGATCCGAGAAGTTGTATTTTATTCGCTTGGTCAAAAATATTGGTTTAAATGAAATTTGTTATTTTTTTGTTCCTGTTTTGAAATAACTCTCGTCGGAATTTCCTTTATTAAATGGAAGAAAAGTACTCTTGCTAACTTTTTAAGTACTGAAGTAGCAATTAATACGTAATTGAAAACAAAACGTCATGCGTCAAATTAAATTATTCACTTTGTAACAATGGTGCCATTCAGCAGAAAAAGCAGTTGGGTAACTGTTGTACAACAGTTGAGTAAAGGTAGCGAAATTCTATAAGAATCGAGCAGGTAGCGGACGTGCCAGCAAAAAAATCCCCAACAGTTGCGCAACTGTTACCTCTGCTGAATGGCACCAATGTCAGTCGTAAAACAAAAAATAATTAATTTTGAAATTCGGTCTACTAAATTCATTATCTAAATATATAAAAGAGTCAACTATGAAATAAGAAGGTTTAAGGTCCTAGTAGTGAAAAAAATTGTATGTACAACACGCTTGAGAATATTGCCTCGCACCTTGTATCCCTCGCACCTCGCGACATAATGATGGCCCTCTGCAATAAAAGTACACTTCTTAATCTTGGTGCATAATCATCAACATATAAATAATAGTCTAGATCTGTCCGTAACGCTCAGGAACGCATCTCATTGGTTGAATTATTACGGTGCGATTTGTTTTTACCGTCAAAAGTTTTTGATGACGTCTGTCAATCGTCATACATATAAAATGCCAGGTCGTCATACATATAAAATGCCAGCTCGCTGCTCCAGCGCCAGCGTGTCATTTTTTTGGTTCGGATCAACGGATACACTGTGCGCTATATAGGTACGTGGTGTGAGAGTTACCTTCATTGAAAATAACTTCAGACACTTCTAAAGAGAAAATGTCCGAAATGGAGGATATTCAAGTAGTTACTCTTTGTTCCCCACATGTTCCTGCTGCTGCTCGAAAATGTGTTAAAAGAAAATCTGATGAGGAAGTAGCCGCCCAGCAGGAAACAGTAGAACGACGGAAGGCGGAGCGAGAAAAGACCCGTCGTAAAAATATGAGTGATGTCCAAAAGGAATGTTGTCGGAATCGTAATCGTGTGGAAAATATGACTCTGAGCAAATTGAACAAAATCGCAAACGAAAGCAAATTGCCAACATGACGTCAGAACAAATTACTCAACATCGCGAAAGAAATCAAATTGCCAACATGACCCCTTCGCAAATATTACATCGTTCACGTAGTCATGCAATTCGCCGACAAAATCCACGAAGTAAAAACGCAGCTGTTCTTGAAGTAGGTAACGTTGTAGAACCAAATGTCGACGTTCATAATTGTGGTTTTATGGACAATATTTGCGAATTAACGATAGGGAAAACTATCCGATGAAATTCTTGAATAAACAAACGCCCTCAGGGATGCCAGTACACAGAATGCACTTGAAGGTTGGAAGTGTGATTATGTTGCTCAGGAATTTGAATACTAAACGTGGTCTTTGTAATGGGACGCGCTTAACTATTCAATCGTTAAAGCCCAATCTAATCGTCGCTGAAGTCTTGACAGACTTACCATTTGTTTTAAGACGGCGACAGTTTCCAATTTTTTTTCCTGTTTCCTCACTAGGTTAACCACCTAGAGAGGGAGTATATTTATGCAATGGGATACATAATAATATAATAAACAATAACATAACAATTAAATGACACAAGAATGGTGGTGATACGTGGTGGTGAAAATAATGTTGATGAGTTTATAACAATTTTTATTAAGTTAATAAAATTAATAAAGGAACAAATGAGCGCTACTACGGCAGCGGCTAAATAAAGAGAAAATGATAATAAAATTTAAATATGAATGAGTGAATTGAATTAATAACTTTAACATAATTTTTTTATTATTTTTTTGATTAATTTAGGTGATGCATAAATCCATTTTAGGCAGACTAAGGGGGGGTGTTAAATTGTTTAAGAGTGTTAATGATAGACTTACGAAAGGTTATGAAAAATTTAGTGATAGATTTATTTGCAATGATTTCTGAAATGACAAAGGGTGATATATCGTCGGCTTACTGCTAAAACAAGATAACTCCAAAATGATAGTTTTGAGTAAAACTGATTTTAAAGTTTGATTCACCATAAACAAGTTGGAGTTAGTTAAAAATGAACTTCTTAATACTCCTTTAATATTTGACTTACAGTTATCAGGTTTTGTCAAAATGTAGTTTGCTCTTATTTAAATGCAATCATGTATATAACTCATTTTGTCCAAAAATGGAGTTATCTTGTTTTGGCAGTTAGCCGACGATATTTACTAGCGAACAATGAGAGGTGTAGGTGTGGCGTTGCTGGACGTATTTCGGGCAGCAAGACAACAAATGACGTAGAGTCTGCCTACTTTTTGAATCGCAGGGGCACACATCAACAGGACTGATCTTGAATCTGTATAGATACTCGCGCGCAAACGAGTGACCCGAGAATATCTGCGTCATTTCAAAGGAGGTATCAACGGCACTTCGGAACAAGCGAACATCATGTAGCGTAGGTAAATGCTGCCGGGTGGTCGAACCTTGGACGGCATTTCTGTATTCGGTATCCCAAGTACATGCCGACTCAAGGCGAATCACCCTTCTTGCGTAACTTAGAGGGAACTGGTTGTATGCCATGCGACTGTGTGAAACAGCCGCGTCTTTGGCACATTGATCTGCAACCTCGTTCCCTTCAGTGCCGCAATGAGCCTTTACCCACGCAAATCTGATGATCGTTTGGTCCTTCAGTTTGAGCAGTGAACGATGGATGGAAGTGACCAAAGGTACGGTGCTACTCCTATTAGCGATGGCAACAAGCGAAGAAAGGCTGTCGGAGAAAATACACACTGAGTGTAACCTCCTGGGGGAGATCCAAGTCAGGGCGGCGTCAATCGCATATAACTCGGCTTGAAACACGCTACAAGTACCGTTTAACCGGTACTTGTGGGTCTCTTGCCGAGCTTCACGGTATATGACGATTGCCGCGCCGACCTCCCCACCTTCCTGCTTGCTACCATCGGTAAATATAGCAACATCGACCTGGTCGCATATTCGATCGACTTCCAGCGAGTCGTTTGCTTTTACGAAACTGATCGTTTGTCTATAGCGGGGATGTAACATCTCCGCTGGCGACGTACGATTTTGCAAGACGACGTCGTCCGGAAGTCGATCGAAAGTACCATCCATTTTCACTTTCTCTACCCTTGCCACCTCCCTTATCCTTAGCTCGATTGGAGTAAATATTGCCGAGACCGTATGAAATGCGCGCGTAGCCCTGACGGCGAATGCCCGCTGAAAAGATCGCAACCAACCCAGCACGTACTTGTATCTTAGCACTCCTCTCCAAATAAAAGAACCGTAAGTAATGGTCGGTTCGATGACCGCGTGGTATATTGTCTCCACATTTCGTGGATTAATACCCCACGTGGGCCGTACGAACCGACATAAAGATTTAAAAATTTTGTTGGCTTTGACTATGATGTGTCGAACGTGTTCATTGAATTTCAAGTGTTGATCTAAAATAATACCTAGAATTTTAATGTGAGGCTCATAAGTCAAAACAGTGTTGCCGAAGGAAATTCTACAAAATTTGGTTTTTGGAGTGAAGGCTATTGCTTGAGTTTTCGGAGCGCTAAATGTTAATTTAACACCTGCGCCCCACTCACTGATCGCAAGTAGAGCTGCGTTGGCACGACTTTCCATCTGCATTACACTGGGCGAACTCACGATTAGAAGGACGTCATCCGCGAATGCTTGCAGATGACATCCCTCCGGTAAACCTACATCGAGAAGTTCATCCAGTATAATGTTCCAAAAGGTAGGTCCGGAAACAGAGCCTTGGATGCATCCTTTGGTCATGGTCTTGCGCGACTTCCCGTCAGCGTAGGCCAGCTCAACAGACCGATCGGCGATATAACTTTTAATCAAGTTATATATGTTCCGCGGGCATGAAATGTTTCGCAGTCTGTTGAATAGCGCTGGCCACCAAGCGTTGTCGAACGCCGCTTTGATATCCAAGGATACACCAAGTACCAGACAATTACGACTTTTCTCACGACGGATAATCAATATAGCATCATGCAGGGCGTTGATCGTAGAGGTCTGATCCTTGAATCCATACTGTTTAGGACTCCATGCCTGACGCTGAACACCAAAATACGTTAAACGCTTGGTGAACAGCTTTTCCATCAGCTTTCCGAAGACGGGCAATAGCCCTATGGGCCTAAAGGCCGATAGGTCCGTTGGATCGGACCTATTCGGCTTGGGCAAGATCTTCACATAGGCACTCTTCCACGGCTTCGGAAAGTGGCCGGTTGTCAGGCACGAGTTCATTAGTTTAGTAATGAATTCAGGGTAGGCCTCCGCGACCACGCCGCATATATCCGACGTGAGGTTGTCAATGCCCGGCGCCCTGTTTGGACTCATGGAATTTAATGCGTCCAATACCAATACCTCTCCCTCTGTGAACTCCTCTTCATCCGGTGTATCACACACGTAGGGCGAATTAAACATATGTCGCAGTTCTCTGTGTCTGAGTCTCGTATCGACGTCGTCGTCGGGGTAGAAATGACGAAGCAGTCTAGTGGCCGTTTCGTCGCTGGTATCAGTAAATCTGTTTTCGCACGTTAACGTAAACGGGGGCGCCTAACGGGTGCGTCCTTAACCAGTCTGTTTGTCAGTGACCACACACTTTCTTGGTGCTGCCCATTACAAAATATTCGAAAATTCGCGGTAGAAGTGGAGCGTATCAGATCACCATATTCTTGCCTTAGCTCCTTTTGGTCTTCTAAGAGCCATGAAATGTCAAGGCCCTGTCGAAGACCGGAGTGAATAAGGTGATGTACTCTGATACACTTCTTTTTTAATACTTCCAACTCCTCGGACCTCCACGGGTTATACGGTTTAGCGTTACCACGTATTTTCATCGAGGAGAAGCATGATTTGCGTATGTCCTCGGTAAGAATCTCAACCGTGTGGTCTAAGTCGTTGGAAGTAATATCCGCGAAATTGGTGTTTAGAATTTTGAATTTTTTAAAGTTTTGATCAAGGTTTGTTCTAAAAGTTTGCCAATTGGCGATTTTATTTCTAAAAATAATAAGTCGAGTTATTGATGACCGGATTTACGCGGTCATCAACTAAAATTTGGTATGTGAGGGCATTGTGGTCAGATGACTGGCAGACTGATTTATCTACACACCAAAGTGACAAGCAGGTGGTGATGCGCTCGGAAGCCATCGTGACATCTATGATTGATGCTATGAGGTTGCCATTTCTGACAATCTCGAATGTCGAAGTACTCCCTTCGTTGCATATGTTTAATTCATGTGAATATGCAACGCTCAGGACATCATCACCGCGCTTATCACTTCTGATCGAACCCCATGCGGGATTTGAACCGTTAACGTCCCCGCCAACAATAACGTGTGATCCTTTGATCTTATCTAGGAAGTGGTTCAGATTTACCAGAGTACTGTTGTCGTCATGGTCTGGCTCGATGTACACGCTTCCAACATACAAGAACCGTTGGCCAAAGCCGATCCTGATCACGCACAGGTTAGTGTCACAGTACTGAGACATGCCCAGTACTGCCCCCAACCTCTGCTTGACCAGAATACAGCTCTTGACTCTGGGTTTATTAAGGCGGTTCTTGTTGCTTTGGAAGATATGTACACCGTCCACACCTTGCATCTGGTTAATTCGGCCTACGTATGGCTCTGTGATAAGAGCGACATCTCTGTCGCTCTTCATGAAGTAAGAGAGGAATTCACGGTGAGAGGCATAGGAGCGCCTTAAATTGCATTGCACAAAATTTATTGCCTTACCAGCCGTACTCAGTTTTTTCCCTTAGTCTGCCTTCCATTGTCTTGTAAATATTACAACTAGTGGACGTTGCCGAATGGCAGGTGTTAAACTTTGAGTTATATTTTTTATTGTTCATTGAACAGTTGCAGCAATTTAGAATGTCTTTAATTTTGTTGCATTGTGGGAACAAGATAGCGCCTTCTCGGTACAAAATTTGCGGAGATGCCCATACTTGAGGGAGCCGAAACACTGCCTCACGTTTACATACTCCGCAAAATGTACCCTGCTGTAGTCTACATTAATTTTGTCCAATTTCATTATAGTACAAAAAATTTTAGGTGAAGTTTCTAGAATGACATTGTATAATGATTATTTTTATTATTTTTTAAAAATTTAATTTTTAGATCTTCTGATATAAAGTTAGGTTTTATTGTATGGTTTTGAATGACGATTAAATCAATAAGTTCACCCGGGTTAACCTTCCGGGGAAATTATGTTTGGTTTAAAATTTATAGGCTCTTCTATTTTTAATTTTGTATTCTTAGAGAGTATATTTTTAATTTTATTATTATTTAATTTAGTGATGGAATTTGGCGCGAAATTTTTTGTTCTAAAACTGACCGACTCTTTGAACATTTTCACAATCTGCTCGTGCGAACTGGAGGATGTCGTTGACGAAATTATGATCGCTGGTAGTTTCCTATTGATTTTCGGTTTGACCGCATCGCTATAGGTGGTTTTAGCTGCGGCGGTCTCGCATGGTTTGTTTGCGGCACTCTCCAGTTCGCAACGAACAATTGATCTAATTTCTTCCGCCGTAACAGGACTAATATTTTCGTCTTGGCTCGGAGCTGCTGCTGATGCCAGCAGACAGATCTTCGTAGCCGCGTCGAAAATATTAGCCCTGAGAGTGGTTTTTAAATTCTTACTTAAAACTAGACTATCGAGCATTATCTTTCCTAGTTGTTTTATTTCGGCCAAAGACGCCATCTTACTGGTAGGTGGGCACCTGACACTCGGCTGAAATACTGTGGATCTATGCTCACCCTGTTTCCGAAATACTCTAATTTTTCTAATTCTAATTTTTCTAATAATAAATTTTTAAGATCAATTGGTCTCAAAGTTTTGATACCGGAGTTTTCCTAAATATATGCCCTGTATAGTTGAATACAATTGAATGTTGGCCGGTTTCGTTCCAAAGAGTTTTTCCAATATATTTACTCTAGTTGTAATTTTAAATTTTTTGGTCTTGCCTAAATCCTCTTTGTTCCAGTAGTCCACTTCGACCTTTGTACTATTTTATTAGTACTATTTTATTTTATTAGTACTGTCCAGGTACTTGACGGTTAGTGGATTTCCAGTTTTAGTCCAATACTTCCAAAATTTCCAAGATTTATAATTTTATGTGACTGTCCTTAATATTTCCAAAATTTTACAATTTTAGGCCAATACTTCCAAAATTTTCCAAAATTTAAAATTTAATTTGATGTCCTTAATGTTTCCAAAAATTTTAGCGCCTGACGAAATGTACTCTTTTTTAGATGATGTGTAATCTATGATGATGTATTTTCGTTTGTTCGTCGAAAAATTGTAATTTATTTAAACAAAATAATTTATTTTTAATGACAATTAATGTCAGATCCAATTTCCAAATTTTTACACAAAAATACCAGTTTTTCGGTAATTTTCATCCAAATAGCTCTTCAATATGCTATTAGGACGATCTCTGACTACTTTAATAATTTTTAGGTATATAATAATAGCCAAATTTTAGAAATAGCGGGAGCGACTTTGATATTCGTGACTATAATCTGTAGTTCCCCTGCTTCGGTTTACAGTTTCCAATTAAACTTGCCTTTTCCATGACGATCAACAAGACTCAGGGACAGACGTTAGAAAAAGTAGGAATATATATGCCTGAACCGGTGTTTAGCCACGGTCATCTCTATGTAGCAATGTCAAAAGTACGGAGATCTGAAGATAAAAATAGTTGATGGAAAAGAACAAGGGAAATTGATTGAAGGTTCACAGGCTGTGTACACGAAAAATATTGTGTACAAGGAAGTACTAACGCAGTAGGCAGTGCTTAAGATTTTATTTGCTACAATAATTGTTTCTTAATTAACAAATAAAAAAAATTAAAATTAACGATTCAACGCGAGGATGAACAATTAAAATTGGCAATATTAGGAAACAATGTTGTTTTTATTTAGATCATTAAAATAGAGACCCACCGGCACCGTCTAGCTGCCCGTCCGTGGACGGGCATTCCAGCTAGTAATAATATAATGATGCTCAACAGTGCCGTACGAACTTAATAATTTTATGACGTCCGTCACTCATTATAAATGAACAGTGCCGTACGAACTTAATAATTATTACAAGGTAATGCGGTGCCGCCGCAAATTCGGGGTGTTTTTTGAACAAACTTCAAATGTGAATTTGCACGAAAAAGAATTTCAAAACAGCGCGAACTTCCGCATTAGTAAACTCCATGTTTACTAATGGGGAGGGGGTTTTAGTCAGTTAGAATCTCACACTACCATCCCTGATGGGGTGGTGCCTATGAAGGTTTCCCCCTTCCCTGCAGAAAAAAAAAACTCCATGTTTGAGTGACTGTCACTTGTGAACGAAACGTCAAAATTAAATAAATGAGGCGTCGTTTTGTAGCTAATTTCATAATAATTCAAACACGATACAGAGTTGCCAGATGCAACTTTATTTGCGCACCCCACAACGGTTGAAACTCCCTCTAGCGAAAAAGCGGCAAGTCATTACCAAACAACCATTATTAATATAGAAGATAGATAGCTGTCGCAATTCACTCAGGCCGCACAACCACGGCCGACTAGTATATTCCTATTGTATCATAAACTTTTAGTAGTGTATACTACTATCATCAGATGATTGATAAACAAGTACGTGGCATCATCTGATGATAGTAATATACACTACTGAAAGCCAATGATGCAATAAAACAAAAAATATTTTCAAGGTTTAATTAACTATTTAATTTTTTAAAGTTTAATTTATTATAATTCTCAATACTGCTGTTCTAAGGAAGAGAGTCCTATCTGCATTTTCATAGTATTGAGATATTTCACGTATTTTACTTGTCTAGGGTTTAGGTCAAACTAATTAGGAGTTTTATGAAGTTATCTTGCTACAGAGAGGACTTTTATAGTAGAAAAGGTTGGACCACATGTTGGTAGAAAAGAAAATATCGAAACTGAAAATTTGCAGATAGGACTCTCTAACTTAGGACGGAAGAATACTACAGCTAGTGTGAGGGACCTGGAAAGAGAATCTATGATATGGACTTTACTCGGATTCACCCGCGTAACTAACGTACCAACTTTTATGTTTTCCTAAGTATTCCCTTACATAATTTTTCAATTAACATTTGTAATTACCAATTAAACATAATTAGCAGTACCAGTACTGTTGTTTAATTTGCTTTAATCTTGAAAACTTGAAAATTAATCTACAATTTTTGAATCTATAAAATTTCCTAAATGTGACAATATGATTTAAGATTGATTACTTTCGGGCTTGTAGCGTTCGATTTTCTATTGTGAATTTATTGAAAACTGTTGGAGAAATATCGGTGTTCAGGTAAGTATAGTTAATTTTTTTTTGGATTTGGTAGATTTCCTCCAGTTCCTACAAATTAGTGTATCCTTTTTGTTCGCTCACATAAAATTGTTGAGACTCGATAGTGAATTTGCGAAGATTTCTGTTCGTTCTTTATAAACTCTTTTTTAATGCTATAAGTTATAAGTAAAGCCTGAGCTTTTGCTTTAAATTGCATCAAAGGAATCTTCAAATCCTTTTAACGTCAGGTTTGGTTGGTTAATTTACTACATGCAAGGGCGCTTGATAGTGGTATGTATTGACTTGTATATTATGGGGCCACCATATTTTATAAGGTTAGTATTATTAGTACGGTTTTAAGAATGCTGCAGTACGGCGTCGAACAAATAGGATTTGCTATATTTGAATGTTGGCCAATCGCCGCCGCCGTGGCCATTTGATGCTGCACCTCTATAGACTTAAACCGAATGGACTATAATACCGTTTAATCCGAAGACGACATATCAAGAGTTTTTTTTACTGTGAGTTTTGAAAAATATCTTGCGAAAAAAGAAAATTTAGGAAAACGAGTGAAAGCTGAAAATTAATTAATGTTATAAGAATTATTATTCAGAAGTTGTGATAATTCCACCAGCAAAACAAGTAATATTTGAAGACGAAATTAACGAAGACATTAAATAACAAAGGTGGGAAAATAAATTTCAAGATAAGAAAATGTGTTGACAATAATTATTAGACCTTGCTGAAAAATAAAAGTGCTTGAAAATAAAGATGCAATGGCTAAAACGGAAATGAACGAAAATTCATGGAAATTTAAAAATTAAGAAAAAATGAAAATGGATTTTATAGGAATGGAAGTTTCAAAATGAAAAAGTTTGGTTTCAGACAACAAAGATGGGAAATAATAACGCAAGGAAAATGCAAAAATTAACGGACCGCAAAGGTCAAAGAAGGAACACATCGAAATAGAGAAGAAATTAGATTGCACCCATTGAAGATAATAGAAAAGGGGATCCTCAAATACTGGATAGAATTAGATCATTTTAAAAACAATGGCAAAAGACGAGTTTCGTGTGTTGATAAAGCATTGCTTTTTAATGGGAAAAAAAACATTCAAGCTCAGTAATGGTTTGAAAAATGTTATCCGGACTCTACTCCGTCGAAAGCAACCATTTATCGGTGGTATGCTGATCACAAATGATGCTGAACGCTCTGGTCGTCCAAATGAAGCAGTGACTCAAGAAAACATCGAACAACTCCTGAAAATCGTGATGGAAGATTAAAAGTGCGTGAAATAGCTGAGAACATGAAGATATCAATTGATAGTGTTTTCACTATTTTACATCAAAATTTGGCCATGAAAAAGCTTTTTTCCAAATGGGTGCCGCGCTTGCTCACAATGGAGCAAAAACAACAACAACGCATTGATGATTCAGAGCGCTGTTGGGCACTGTTTATTGAAAATATAAAGGATTTTTTACGTCGGTATGTGACAATGAATTCACCATTTCACTACGGTGAATTTCACTACCGGATCGAAACGGCAGTCAGCTGAGTGAAAAAAAACGTCCAAAATCACAATAGTCTACCGGCAAGGTTATGGCCTATGTATTTTGGGATGCGCACGGCATCGTACACTGATGATTTTTTGTGGTTAAGTTCTTTCGGTATAATAACATTCTTTGCTTCTTTTGTTTTGAATATTTTCATAGGAAAATTCATTAGGTAAGGCGCTTCTAGAAATTTGTCAATATTGCTTTCTTCTTCTTCTTCTTCAGACGCGAAGGGTTGAAAGACTTTCTAGGTATTCAGCAAATATTTTTGCATTTTCCTCAGCAGTTCTAGCTCATTTTTCATTTTCTAATTTTGTACTTGTTTTATTCTTCTAGTCGCTTCCAACACGGACTATTCGGTGGTTTCTGTTGCTATTACATTTTCCAAGTGTTTCTGAATGGCTACATTTTTTTTCTTCGTTTATTAAACTTTTAAGTTCTTTAATGGCTTTGTTGAACTTAGCTTTGTCGTGAGGAGATTGTGTTGATTAGTTGACGTTTTTCTGAAATTTTAATTTCAGAAAAACTCAACAGTTGTAGAGCAAGTCTGAATTTTTCTTACCGTATCGTACTTCGGAGTGGCCTCCCATACAGCTTCCTGTATCTTCCTATTAAGTTTTTCTCTTGCTGTTGCGAGTTCTTCTTCATTTTTAAAAGATGTTGTTAGACATTTCCAGGTTGTTGTTGGCATCCTCTTATTTGTATGTCCAAACGCCAGTGGCACACTGTAGAATGTCTCTTTTTTATGTGGCTGCTCAAACTTTATCATTGAATGAACCTCTCACAAAAATAGTGGTAGCGAAACTTTCATCGAATTTTACGTAGTTGCGATTCTTAGTACTTTCGCTAAGCAATACTGAGAACTATTGACTGGCTCAGCCAATAATCTTTCATGAAGATTTGGCGTTTGTTTCTTAGTCGCTGTTTTTTATGATTTGCAACACTTTCCCACACCCTTGGTGGTGGTTTCTGGTTCAGTGGGTTAGAGTAATTGGTCGGTTGCAGATGCCTTGGTTCGGGATAGGAGTTTAATTCAATTTGATGAAGCTTGCTCATGAAGATTAGCAATATTAACAACAGTATTTGTGGTAACTTTGTTTGAAGTTAATTGTCCTCCTCCTCATGCAAGACAACCCCACTGATCGATATTTCTAGTTAATTCGTTTAATGAGTCCAGGGGACATTTCGTTAGACTTTATATGACAATTTGATCCGCATTTAATTTTGTATTGAAAACGATCTTGTAGCACTTTTACATATACCACACAAAATCATGCAAGGCCGTACTCTGTAAAAGTGGTTAAAGCAAATTTAAGATAGTCTGAATGCAATAGATAAACGGATTATCGAATAAATGGATATACCACATAATTATTTTATACTATAGGGAAAAGGGTAACGATGTAGTGCATTGAAAATGTTTCTGGTTATTAGGTTACGGATTACATGCTTCGGAGGGCACGTACAGCCATCGGTCCCCCTGTGTTAATGTGTTAAACCAAATTGGAATGAACCGAAGGCCAGGCATACAGGGTTGTCCCTAGCCAAAAGAAGAAGAAGATTACGGAATGTCACTGAAGGTTATTAATGGTATCCACTTGCATTGGTGACCAATTTAAATAACGCTGCTTCCCTATCAACCCATACTTGGCCTAGAGAGTGGCCTTAACCATCCCCTCAACGGGGAAGAGGCCTAAAATCCAGGATGCACGAATAGAGTTTGTAAAGAAGGGATTCGGACTAGAGAAGAGAAATATATCATTAATAAGACATGTAAATCACTAAAATAAACTAAAACTTGAAATGTCGGAAGTTTTCTGAGATATAATTATTTTTCAACAGTCCACCATGTTGCTATGTCGGGGGATGGCTCATGCCTGTTTCACTCTCTTCCTCTTATCCTATCTATAGGAACATAAATATAATCTTCTGTGATGTGAAGCTGGTCGTCGATGTCCGCAAAACGTTTCACTACTTCTGGGCCATTTGGAAGCTGATTTTTTTCTCTTATCTATGGAATCATTGCAGTAGCCACGCATGTCAAAGTGCCTATAAACTTGGAGCGCTTTAAAACACTTCCTTCTCAATTGACAATCATGAAGGTAAATTTCTCTCAACAGAGAAAACTTCCATGTCACGTTCAGTACACCAACATATGTGACAACAGTAAGTTTCTACTCCATTCCTTTTGAGAGTAAGAAAAACCAGCAAGAAAAGTGAAATTCGCAGGAAGCCTTGGAAGTGGACTTTAGTATTTACGTAGACAATGCGCATGAAAAGAACTCATCGTTCAACCTTGAAATTTTTGCTGTTAATCCGCTGATTCAATTCCATGTAGAGGTAAATCTAAAAAAATGCAAACAAGGCAGACCCCTTAATAATCAATCAGTAAAGCAGTAGCAATAAAGTATGGCGAAAATACATACATTTGGAAACTGGCAGGAAGAGGAAGATATAAACGATAGAGAAAGAACGAAAGATAAGTAATGAACGGAATAGAATTACAGAAGGTAGGATAAATTAAACGGATCATGAAAGACAGATGGTTGCACGAGAGGAAGCTAAAAAGTTGCTGCTTTAATAAAACTACAACGGCAATATAAAATATCAGCTTTCAAACACGATCGTAACATTGTATATAATGCAGATCAGATGAAATTTACAAAGAAAGTTGACTTCTTTATAAGATCTCTTCTATATGCAGTCGATGAAAATGCAAAGTTCATATAGATATATTTTTAGACGAAGAAGAAACTGATATGAGATCTAAGAGAAGCTCCGTTCTGAAACCTGTAAAAGGTTCACAACAATTACAAATCATCCTGCATCAAACGAATCGTATGTCACTGTAAGAAATCGTGAAACGTTGCATATAATAAGAAAGTTTCGTTTTTCTCTTAATCTTAAGCATCTCTTTCATTCCGTGCCAAAAGTAGTTTCTACGGCACCGATGCACAAAAAAATCAGGAAGGCGGATAGGCCGCCCAATCTGCTAGTATATTTTATAAGGTTGATATCAGCTGAGAATAATAAATTTGTTAACTATTATTCTTGTAGGTTCATTACAATTTACCATCGACCCACTGCCCTCGTTTCCGCTTTATCACCTAGTCTGCAAGTTAATATTCAAACGAAGTCAGTAAATTACTTTTGTCAACCTTCAGTTTGGACTGTTTTCTATTGAAAGGAAAACGTTTTAACCGTAACTTGATTAAAAATTCAGGGAACATATTCTTCTAAGTAATATGCTTGATTCGTACTTGCATTGTATTATGTCATAAACAGACAAATTTGTTTGCACTTTCATCATTCCAAAATTCTTAACCAATTATTTCTTCACGCATATCAACATTTTCTCTCTTCTGCTACTTTCTCAACGTTTTCTTAATGACTACAGTTGCTCAAATATTCTCTCCATCACTCATACAGTATTAATTTCATATCGGCTCACCTGAGTTGATTCATTCTGAATGCCATGAATTTTTCCTCGCACTTTTAAATCATTCTTAATTCTTTTTCCTACTGAGTCTCATTTGCACCTCGTTATTTTCCTCGATTACTTTGTGTGGTTTCTCTGTATAATTATATCGTACCCCTTACGATGCATTTTGTTTCAGTATTTTAGCCATTATTCGTCTGTCCGCTTCTTTCTTTTCTCTCGCAGCTCCTTTTACTCAGTCATTCCACCATGCGCCTCTTTTTAGATTGGCTATTTAATTGTGACCTCACAGAGAGATTATTGCCATACGTGAAGGCCATAGTACACTACCTCTCTCAGGAATCACGTATACGTAAAAGTTATACTTCTTCTATTTAGGCAAGGCCTTAGTGCTACTCAGCGTACAGTTGCCTCTGAGGGTGCCTAATATAATTTAAAGGTAAGAATCGAAGATCTATTGTTATGTAAATTTTCTTTCACGAAGTCGTGAATTTGAATCACATCTAATTACAATTATTGAGGCAACATATTGCAGCTTAGTGAAGTTTCTCCGAAGCGCTTGAGCTCCAAGGTAAGATTGGATTGCCACTTGGGGTTCACCATAGCAGAACAGCAATGGATAATCCAACAGTTCTAAGCTGTAGAAAGTGGCTGCATTTTTAGAATAGACACGAATGCGAAGTCACTCAAAGCTGACTCTCCGACACCGTTTATAAACACCATGGTGATTCCGTTTTCATTGAGCAGTTATAGTAAATTTGTATCCATACAAAGCATATAAATCCCATTGAATTACATGTAATATTTAGATATAGGCTACGTCACCCTTATTTCGCGTATTATAGTGCTAAATTAAAAAAATGACTAATCGCAACCATTTATCTGTTCAATAAGAATGATGTGTAAGTATCTTATACGCCTACAATTTTCAAATCTTAGAGTTTCATGGAAATCTAATAACAATCGATCACGCCAAATATTTTTTCACATTCACAAAATTTCCAACTCGACTGAAAGGGGCTCTAGTCAGAAAGTCGAGCTGTTTTTTACGCCTTCCAATTTAGTATTATAACCATCTGTTAATAATCTTTTCAACTCCACCGGGTATTTTCAAAACTCTCATAAGGTCACATAATTAAAGGTAAAAAAACTATTATTAGGCGTATTCTTTTTACAAGTTTTATTTCCATCTCAGTTACGCAACTGAGACGAAGTGAGCTGAGCCGAACAGAGATTAACTGAGTCAAAGTGAGAAAAACATAAGGTAAAAAGAACAACTTACATATTACAAAATACATAAAACAAATTACATAACCTCTAAAAATACAAAATAGAAATTTATTGCAACCGGCAATTAAAATTAAAGAAGTAAAATAAGTACAATAATTAAAACCAAGATGTACGAAGAAGTACCTTCAGTAGATGCTAAAACGATTGCAGTAAGTGACAAGTTTAATTAAATTTTTGTAATTAAAAATTGTAATAACTACCTACTAGTAAACTAGAAACGTGAAATATTTATTACACATGATATAATTGGGGTGTTGTCGATAATAATAAAAGATTTATCGATGTATTTTGTGGGAAGAGCGAATGACACGAAGAGAGGAAGTATTTAGAAATTTAACATGTAACTAGATTTCAAAAATTGTTCTTCCGTTCTGTTGTTTATTATAATTTTATTTTTTATTCAAATATATACAAGATTAAGTTGATCAGGTTCACTACACATAATATTAAATTAAATAAATTACCAAATGTTTATTACGAGTCTATTTACGAGTTTATTACGATGTTTATTACAAATTAGCTCACAAATTACATAACCTCCAAAAAGACGAAATATGACGAAAGAGATGACGTTAACCTTTTTAAATCGACCAATCCGAGCTATTTCCAACTTTATCTCAGTTGTAACACTTCGAAATAGCAAGATCAGTTGGTATAGGGTGGGAGGTAATTTTCTCAGTTTAAACTCAATTCGGCACGGCACGGTACATTCGTTTGACGAATGTACAACGGTAAAAAGAACACACTTTTAACTGAGTCAACTGAGTATCTCAGTACATCTCACTTAAAATAGGTAAAAAGAATACAGCTATTATGATACGTATATGATATACCTTATTTAGCGCATAGGCTGCTTCACTCCAATTGGCCGGATAGAAAACTGCGAATACTCGAACGTAATTCACCGTAAAATTACGTATCTTTCTAAATAGTAATCAATGTTTGTACGTCAGTACGCAATTTATTGTATACATAATTAGTTATTTACCAAAATGAGTAAAATAGTTTTGTAAAGCTGAACCGATTTTATGTTCTGGTAATTAATTGAATAAATAAACCATTAGGTTCACTAAATCGCCTGTTACCAAATCAAACTTGAAACTCTATCTTCTATAATGATAATTAGCATAATAAAAGAATTTACTGCAAACCGCAGTAGCAGGTATTCCATTTATTGTTTAAACAATTTGTAATATGCAAGTCGACGGAAGTATTTTTCCAGGTCAACAATTTTTATACTCATCAAGGTTAAATTATGCAGAGCATGTAAATTGAACAATTTGGAAAGACGCGCTGATTCGCAAAGACGTGACATAAAAAGTGATACTTTTTCAAAAAGTATTGTAAAATTGTCTGTAGTAGAATTTAATCAAAAATTTCTAGGGGTTGTCTAAAGGATTTTTACCATTAGGGTGCAAAAATATAAAAGGCTTCTTCCTATACTTTGTATCGAAGCCTATAAAAGACAAAGGCATACATACAGTTTTTTTAAAGATATTATTCAAAATAATTATTTTGAAAAATTACTTTCTTTGTATCGGCTGACTAGGAAACTCGAATTCCCAATTTTAATCCCGGTCGTACCAGATACACTGTTTTATCTCAAATTCATGTTCAAACTGTGGATTATGGGGAAGCAACGGAAAACAACCCGCGAAATTTCCTTTTTTATTTTACTGAAAAGAATCCAATTTATTATTAAATCAAGAGAGCTTCAAGTAACCGCATTAAGGGACAAACTTCAACATTTATAATCAATATGTTGATAAGATAATAATATTATTTGTGTATTTTAAAATTTTGTTATTTATTCAGCTTGCAATAAATCAATTTAACAAATTTTTAAAAAATTCAAAACTGACGAAACTTACTTGGTTAGAAACTGAGCAGATCAATATGAAATTTATAGGTACTATAATAAATATTGTAGTTGTGATATCAAATTATAAAATTCTAAAAATGAATAATAAACAACACAATGTAATTTTTAATACAACCATACTTGATTTATGAAAAGTACTACGTAATAAGAAAATTAGGTTTCTGTGCAATAAGCACCACCACCCGAAACAAAATATCTTCTGCTACACACTAAAAAGAACATAGTTAATATAGCAAATTGTAAAAATAATTAGAGTGAAAAGTGGCCAAACTTTTGAATAAATCGAATTTGAACTTAGCAAATTTACATGTAAAATTTAAGGAGATTCCGTGCGTCGCTCATTTTGTTGACGGTACGTGTACAATCAATGACCCTAACACTTAGAGAATTTCGCACTGGCAGAAGCACCACGTCTCTCGTACCTGTAACATCGATTATTTTTTGTTTTTACGCGATTTTTTGTATCTTGATGGTAGGCGCTTCAAATTTCTTTAGCTATCTGGCGCGGAGCGCCGACGGCCATGAAAAACCGGCCGTCCGGGCGGATCCCGGGCGGCTTGGGTTTTTCGATGCACACAGTTATGGCCGGGCCGGAACCACTCTAAAAAGTAATTAGCACCATCAAAACCGGCCGCGGGGCAAGGCCTACGTTTTCCCCATAGTTGTTTATGTCGTTTCAATGCTAATTTTACGTACTTTTAAAAAGTCGATATTGGGGTTGTTTTTCAGGATTTCACCCAAAATATTTTTTCTATTGACAAATATAAGCCTGTTCTTTAGTGTGTAGCTGAAGAAAATTTTTTTCGGGTGGTGGACTTTATTGCACAGTTCCCGAAAATTATGGTAGGTAGTTACTTATTATAATTTATCTGACACCATTCAATAAATTCACAGGGAAAAATAATATATAGTAAAATTTACTCCAGCGTTATAGTAAATATTTTGAAGTACATTTTACAATAATTATTGAAGTATTAATTGTAATATCATTTTGATAAATTTTCCTTCGATTATAGTAAATATTTAAAAAAATCCCTATAAACATGTACTTCAAACATTTTCCAAATATTACTTCAAATTGGTGTGAGATTGATTTGGACATCAATTTGAAGTAAAAATTACTTCAAAATACCAAACATTTTTCCCTGTGTAGCCTGTCAGTACTATTCATATTAGTTCGGGGGCATGCTGTACTAATCCGTGGCAATTTTAATAGTCTAAGATCCGAACTAAGGTCGTCCTTCACCCATCTGCTAATCAGATGAAAGTATTTTTTATCAAACATAATATTATGTAAATGACTTGATGACTTTAGTCATCAAGAACGTGTCTGTTGTGGTTCCTTGGCTAAACACTTCATAGAGTGAAGTTCTCCCGCTCCTCTATAAGCCGTAGGCCGAACACATACGAAACCAGAAAAAGTATAGGACCTAACAGTGACTTCTGAGGAACTCCACGTCGCATACACCCATACGCGGACATCTCTCTGCCAAATAAAATTCTTTGCTTGTCTGCTATCCTCGAAATACGAATCAAAAAAACTCACATTTCTGAGGTATTCTATACTTCTAGACTCCACTGATGAGATCTAATAAGATCGAAACACATGTGTGTCATTGTTGGATTACTTTGGTGGCAACTTCTTTAAATTATTAAATTTCTTCGAAAACGGTTAAGTTGCTTTGGCGCAACCCTGTATGGAGCATGATTGTGGTTCAACACTCAATAAGAAACTATCATAATGAAGTTCTTTATAGGTGCCTGAATTAGAAGTAGATCTTCCATTGTATTTTTTTGTACTAGTATTTTCAGTTAATTCAGGGTACCCGGCGACCGGGAAAAGTCAGGGAAACGGAAAAAATCTCGAATTTTCAGGGAATTTTGAATATTTTCCTAGAAAAATATGCAATAGACTTCAAAACTTAATTACTTTATTACAAGCAAAAAAATATTTTAATTTTTAAAATATATTTTAAATTTTTAAAAATATTTGTGCATAACATTTTTTATTGGTATTATTGTGGTGGGAAAAAATGGCATATACTACCAACCTCTTCCAGCGTGACGGTTTTTATTGTAAAGTGTGATATTGTAATAAAAGTCAGAGTAAGTTTTAATTTGTGTGATATTATTCGTATTTTTCTCTAGAATTTTAAAAATCAGAATAATGCCAAAGGGTAATAAAAAGAAACTGACCTTCAACAATGATTGGAGTAATGAAACAATTAACCCGGAATAGCCCAAAGTGTTTGCCGCGGTTCAGAATGATGCATTCAGTGCATATTGCAAGTTGTGCCGGATATACACATAAGAGTTTTCCAGGAAGATCAAGTTGTGGCAAAGTTCTTTAATTTTGTATTTATTAAATACACTACATCGGAAGATATTTTGAAATATGTTATGGGGGATTGAAATCATGTAAGCCCAGTGGAATTTTGCAAATTAGTATGGATGGACCACATGTCAAATGGAAGTTCTTTTCACTTTTGAAAGAACGTCAGGCACTGTGAGCGGAAAAAACAGATTTTGGATATCGGATCGTACAGTTTACATAAAATATTGTCCATAGAGTACTACTAACGTGCCATAAGGCTTGAAAATGGCAAGATAATAAATTTCTTAGAGGTATTTACTATCTTTTTAAAGACTCGCCAAAAAGGCGCAATGATTTTATTGGTCTTACAAAATGCGAAATATTTCCTAAAAAGATTTGTGTAACCAGGTGGGTGTAAAATATAGAGGCAGCTAAAATTGCACTTAAATCAATGGACCAGATAAAAATTTATGTTGAACATAAAAATATTAATGACCTTCAAATTTTTCAATCAAATGTCAAAGTGGGATTAAGTGATAAGCTAATCAAAGCAAAATTAGCATTTTTTGAACTTATTGCATCATTATTGGAATCATTTTTAAATAAATATCAAACTGATCAACCCTTGGTACTATTTCTGTTCCATGATTTAGAAGAATTAATTCGAAATTTGGTTGAACGACTTATAAAACCTGACGTGATGAAAGATTGATTGTTGAGGAAACTACTGAAATTAAACTTTAAAGATAAAAAACAAATATTGATGTAGGATTCAGTACAAGAAAAATTTTATCGGATAAAACAATGGAAAAAACAAATTTCTATTTTATCAAGAATGTCGAACATTTCTACAACGGTGTGTAGAAAAACTTATTGAAAGATGTTACCTACATAAAGGATAGTTTGGTAAAATCTGCAGCATCCCTAAATTCCAATAGTACCATGGTTCTCTCAAAAAGTAAAAGTTGTAGTCTTTTTGAATCTTGACTGCAAATACTTTTTGAAAGCAATGCAATTTTTTCATCTTGTGCTGAGCTTGCAAAAATAGAATATGGGAAATTTTTAACGCAGTTCCACGAAGTTCTTGGGAAATATTCTCAAGGTTAGATACCTTTTCTTTAATATCTTGAAAAACAATGTGGCGGATTACAAGAATATGTGGTTAGGATTGGCAATGTCTCGGTTGAAATTGGTTTCTCTGTGAACAAGTCTTTGCTTCTTGAGAACTTGCACGAGAAAATTCTTGTCAACCAGAGATTTGTCTACGACAGTATTGAAGAATGTGATGGCATAAATAATTTTTATTACAGACAAGCTGCGCAGGTATACAAAACAATGTGCATTCAAAATATAAAATGGCGTTAGAAAATCCAAAACATAAGATAGAAACTGAAAGCCATACGACAAAATTAAAACAAAAAGCAAATCAAGAAATATTGAATTTAGAAAAGAAAAAACAAAAATTGGAATTGAATATAGCGAGAGAAACAACGTAAATAAACAAAAACATAGAAAACTTGAGAAAATATGTATAGATTTTTAATTTTTTTTTTGTAAATATGTAGTATCTACCTACCTACATACATATTATATTTATGTACAGTAGCCAACAGCGGATCTGGTCAAAGTTTATGGAGGGGTTAAATACATGTTTTGTAATAAAATTTAGGGAAAATTAAGGTATATTTTTAAAATTTGTATTGCAATGAAGATTCATGGGGGGGTAGTTACCCCCATTACCCCCCCCCGTAGATCCGCCCTTGACAGTAGCGCTAAAAAAAACTGCATAGGTTTAAAATTTATAAATAGACGTAAATAACAGGTACAATTCTAAGAATAACCGTTCAATTAGGGTTTGTATGCAAAATAAGGGTAGTAGCAGGCAGAGCCGTAGCAAGGGTGAGGCGACTGAGGCCTTTTCCTTAGGCGCCATCGCAATGGAGGCGCTAAACCTTGACAAAACCCAATAAATAATAGTTTAAAATTTTCAAAAAGATAAGAATCTTTTGGGGGGGGGGGGCGCATATATTCAAATTTGACTGAATTCCAAAATTTTACCACGATTTTATTTGCAACTTCGCCTAAAATTCCCTGCTAGCCTTTTCCCCAAATGGGGATTTCAATTCTCTATAGTAGTTTTTCGTCTATAACTCGCTTACTTTCAATTTTAGTGAAAATTATCATGAAATAAAATTGAAGATTTTCTTCAATTAAAATTGAAGAATTACAAAATTCTCCATAAAACAGATTAACAAAATTTGCCTACAGCATACTAAGTATTTATGAAATAAAAAGAATAATTCTTATTCTGAATAAAAATTTCGTATATTTAAACATCACCATCGATGGTGAACAAAACAAAACAAGGTTTCAGGATTTACTTCAGATCTGAAGTAAATTCTGAAACCTCGTTTTGTAAGGAATTTTCTCCTCTTCAATTTTGGTGCAATGACTAGGGAAAGATAGGGGATTTTAGGAAAGTTGATTCCAACCCCACGTTCTTCTACATTTCCCTTTAACTGACTGGGTAACCGGAAAAAATATCACATTATCATCGAGACAATTATTCAAATATATTTAAATAGAAAAGGAAAATTCCTACCGATAAAAATAATCTTCATATTCGGGGAGGGGGTATTGCGTTACGTTACCATGGAAACGGCGATTCTGACATACTATGAGTATTTTATATAAGATCTTCAGAAGTTCCTGATGACGATAAAAATCGATATAATATGACCGGCGGGTCTGGGGGTATGGAATACTCCCCAGGTACACTTGCCATTATTCAGAACCATCAAAATTTATTATTTTTCGTTGAATCATTTGCAAATTTCGTTTGTAATCCGGGAGGGGGGGCAGCAGGGGATATTAATACCGAGGGACGTAAAAGTGAAAGTTTTTCTTTCGCAATAAATTAAGTGTACCTGGGGGGTATTCCATACCACCCAGACCCCTTGGTCCTAAATGAGTTCCTGATAAGCATTCATTTGTTTTCATTACTCTAAGTCAGTGCCGCGAAATGATAAGAATCTTTTGGGAGGGGGGCGCATATATTTAAATTTGTCTAAGGCGCCAGAAGAGCTTGCTACGGCGCTGGTAGCAGGTAACATTCTAATCAGTAGAAGACGCTATATTTTGCTCAAGAACAGTCGATTTTGAAGAGTTTTGTAAAAATATGGCAAAGTACAAGCAATTAAGTGAAAATAAAAAAACCCGAAATTCTTGCATTTTCGTCTGTGGGAATGTCGACAATTCAAATTGCAATCAAAGTTGTTTGCAATCAGTCGACTGTAACAAGGTTTCTAAAAAAATTTCGCGAAACAAAAACCACAAATCGCACAAAAAGTAGTGAACGACCACGAAAAACGTCAAAATCGCAGGACAGGCTTCTGACTCGAATGTGTTCAAGGAATTGCTTTAAAACGGCTGTTGATATCAGAAAGAAGTTCGAAGATTCATCTGGAGTCAAAATTAGTGTCGAAACAACGCGAAGACGGCTTCGTGACAGTGAATTTTACGCAAGAATTCCTGCAAGAAAGCCACATCTTACTAAAAAAAAAATGCGATGTAGTCGTTTACAGTGGGCGAAAACTTATCAAAATTGGACTATAAATGATGACTGGAAGAACGTGATATTCTCGGATGAGAGCAAATTTAATTTGTGGGGATCCTATGGTATTCACTATGTGCGACGGAAAGCTGGTGAACGATATACCGATGAATGTCTCCAGAGGACCGTGAAGAAACCAGGGGGCTAAATGATCTGGGAGTGTTTTTCTTTTCACAGAATGGAAAAACTTTATTTTGTGGAGGGAACAGTGAATGCTGTTGACTACGAAATAATTTTTAACTAACTGTTTGCTCTCATACATTAATGAGTACCTCGCCAGGGTATTACAGTGCAATTTTCAGGATCACTCAGCTCCATGCCATAGGGCTAAAAGGGTGAGTAATCGTTCAAGGTGTTTGCTTAAACTGTTATCTACGAAATGTTTACTATTCAGTGTCAAATGAATAAAACGTTTCTTTCAGATGACTTATTTTAAAGCAGAAAAGGGGATTATTTCGTTACCATGGCCAGGAAATTCGCCAGATCTGAACCCTATAGAAAATTTGTAGACTATTCTTGGGGCTAAGATCAAAGAGAGGAAACCTCAGAGTAACCAGGAACTGAGAAATGCTCTAAAAGAAGCATGATATGAGGATATTTCTAGGCAAACCATCGAAAATTTAATTCCATCCATGCCGGCACGTATTTCGGCTGTGATAAAAGCAAAGGGGGGGGGGCACGAAATATTAAATGCTTTTAAAACATAGTTTTGATAAAAGTATAAAAAGAAAAAAACATTTTGAATTACAATAAAAACATGTTATGTGAAAGTTTTACTTTTATTGCTTTTTAAGTAACTCATATTTACTAATTATTCACCATTTAATAGATTTAACTAAAAATTAACAAAACTTTTGTAAATTATGTGAGAATCATATTGATTATGACTTCATTTCAATCCTATAAAGCAGGGTTTCTCAAAGTGGGGTTCGCGAACCCCTAGGGGTTCGCCATTTGATGGTAGGGGGTTCGCGACAAGATTTATGTAATGGCGGCGAATTTATGTAATGGTATAAAAAGTACGCATTGTGCTTTGCACAGAGAAGCATTGGCGTGCAAGAAAATGCCTAATGATTTACAAACAGCACTGTCAGAGGTCGTAAAAATAATAAATTACATAAAAGCACGTACAATGCTTCCCTGTGCAATGCACAATGCGTACTTTTGGCCTCAGGAGCAACATTTTTAATCCTGGTAATTAGTCCAGAGATATCCTTCCTGTCATGGCCTTGGCACCATCAGTCGATATGTTACACTCAATAGTCGAATTCGGGCAATGCCCGAAAAAAAATGCGCAAAACTAGTTTTTAGCAACGAAGATTTCCCAAGCCCGAAATTTTACTTTTATACAATATAATTAAATAGGCTAATTTAATTAAATTTAATTAAATTTAATGAAATAGGCTACGATTATTATGTTATTATATTATGGCTATGTATGTTTTATTATAAAATATTATTGATATGAAAATATGTAGGAATAAATTATGAGCAGGGGGTGTCATTTTTTATAATGACTGGAATTTTTCTTATACGATCCTACAAAACCTGGAAAAGTCGGGGAATTTTAAAACTCAAGTTAGCTGGGTACCCTGTAATTGAGTATTCGGTACAATATCCGTTGGTAATTTCTATGATTAGAAAAACCTTCATTAGAAAAAATGTACATGGACTAGAAAGGTTACAGGTTTGGAATTGTAAAATAATACTAACGCTTATCACCTCGAACAGATTTTCACTGTTATATTCAGTTATAATCTTCTGGTGAACTTAATCTTTTTCTTCCTTTTGAGCGGATTTAGAAGTTTTTTCAAATACCTGTAATTACAAATATGAATAATAATTATGCAACAACAAAAAATTCCAGCTCCTTGACGGTGCCGGTGACGCGCTCGATGAGACCGACGACATCGACTGGATTAATGATTATGAAAAGGACGAAGTTGGAAAAGTCAAGGTTGGTGCTGCGGCTGAAGATAAGATTCTTCCCCCCGTTCATCCTAGCCACTTTCCATAATCAGATCAAAAGACAATTGGTTTAAAACGCAGAATTTAATTACAAATACATCAGCTATTAAATTTAGTATAATTAACACAATGGCATAGCAGTGCATCCGTGTACCGAGAAGGACTACCGCAAGCTCACCACGCTCCAGGAAGCAGAGAACGTTCATAGGTATCATATCATAGGTATATGTTCTTAGGTGTCCAGAAAAAGCCTCCTAAGGTCGTACTTAGAAGCTTCCAAGCACCCTCACCACAGAGGAAGTTCAATACGATTTGAAGGTTCTTAGTGTTCATCAAATTAGATTCGGGTGTATCAGACGACCCATGCCACTGTTCGTGGTCATCCTCGGTAAGATAATGGCATGTAAATTTAATGAGTGTTTTATATTTATTTATTAGATGTTTATTATTAATTGTTACATTATTTATTTACACTTATATTTCATCTTAAGTCGACGTCACTAACTTGCTATACATGGTGTATACTATGACATTATTACTAATCTTAACTATCTTCCACTAAACTTAACTCTTTGTATTAATTATTATGACCTCATATTTACATAAATATATAAAATCGGCAACAAGCTTAATAATATAATAATCAAATATATACATATTAACAAATAGAGTGATCTTCATGCCAACTGTGTTCTACTTGTATACTAAGCATTATTAGCAATCTTATAATGTTGTTCTACATACTTACTAATTAATACAGGTGTGGTGCAATACTGTCGGTTTCACACTATACCTAATAATTATCTAACATCATCATACTACATCGGAAAGAATAACGCAAGTAAAGATATTTATGCCTAGTGAACCTCTCTAGAGATGAAGTATACTTACATTTTTCGCGGTTCGGAGCCCGCTTTAAGCAGTAGGTCCCCTATAATATGTGTGATAATACTTCAAACGCACAACATACACATAGAGAGGTCGGTGCTGATTAAAAGCAGGTATGGCACTAATAGAGAAGAAGAAAAACCATTTCCAACACTCCTGCTGTACTTGACATCATCACCGTTAAGTCAATCAAATCATCACCACATTGAAAAACAGACAATGCAGACGTTGTAGTTCGAGTGGTTTTCATGCGAAAGTATTCGTAGACGATTGCTCGAGAATACAAAATTTCGTTCGTATGCGAAAGTGGCGTACACGAATAATTTCATGCGAAAAATATTCGTAGACGAATATTTCGAAGGATTCGAGAATACAAATTCTTCATTAGTATGCGAGAGTGACGAAGTTTCGTATGCAAATTAATTCGAGTGAGTTCGAGAATAGGGCCCCTGGTGCTACCCGAACTGCACCACGATCGAATATCGTTTCGTAATCCCTTTCCTGAATTGCACCACGAGCAACCCGAGCAAGTATCACAAGTAAACAAATAATACATAGAGAAATAAATATAGAAATATCCAAATTCCTTGTAATTTAAATTTTGAGTTCAGGTATTCATGAAATATAAAATTATTATTAGTATACACTACTGAAAGCTGATGTTAATAATAAAGAAATAATTTCATGTTTAATTAACTGCTTAATTTTTAAAGTTTAATTTATTATAATTTTCAATAGTTAAAAATAATTTCTCGCTTCCATCAGAAGTTACTGAGTTTCTTTCTCGACCCTCCGCTCATTTTCTTATCCCATCCTGTTTTGTATTCTATCTTGGTGGTTAATGTTTGAAATGTGTTGTGTTCAGTGTCGTATGTGTACTTTGTCTCTGTCCACTTAAATAGGCAATACTCCACCGTGTCCATCTCTTTGCAATATCTGCACTTTAGGGTGTCCTTTTTCCCTATTCTTCAGAGATAGGCCTTGAACAAGCCGTGACCGGTTAGCGGTTGTGTAAGCCTGTAGTTGAGGGCGCTATGGATGATGTTGGGGATCAGCGCCCTGGTCCAAGCTCCTTTCATGCTTTTATTTTATTTTTCCTGCCATTTATTATGGAGTCTTGGTCTTGCGTTTCTTTTCGCTTAAATAGCTGATCATCAAATTGATCCTGTAAGGTATTAAACCCCTATTCTGCATTTCCCGGACTATACATGGCCAGTTTGCCACGTTGAATGCATTCTTAATATCCAAAGTTATAAGCAAACAGTCGGCGCGTTCTCCATGTACCCTCCACCGCCTCGTGGACCCACTTCTTAATCAACTCATCGATTGTGGAGCGGTTCTTCCTGAATCCACACTGTCGATCCGACAGACCACCACGTTGGTTTGTTCCATTTCTGTTTGTAGTCTCGCTGGTAGTAGCCTCCAGGGGTTGTCACTCTTCCTTAACAGGACCAATCTTACTGTCTTCCAGAAGGAGGGGAAGAATCCATTTCTAGAGATATGTATTTGCAAGGTCCAGTATTGCCATTTGATGCTCATTACTAATTATTTTGATGATTTATGTTGGGATCCAAATTTTCCAGAATTGTTGCCAACCTTCATTGATGGAGACGGCACCTGAAGAAGAAGAAGAATGTAGGGATGCCGTCCAGTCCTGATGCTTTCTTCACTGCCATTCCTTTTGTCGCATTGGTCAGCTCTTCTGCTCTAAAAGTATGTTCAACTGAGTCATGTGTAGCGAAAATTATACCCACGAATTTGTGTATCCTGTAGTCAATCATTCCCCGTAAATTCTCGTCCCATTATTCAATATTTGTAAAACAGCGTTATAACATCTACATAAAATAACTTTTCTTCCGAAAAACAATTTGTTAGTTAGGACGTTTTAACTAAGGGCGGCAGTATTAATGTACTTAATTGATTTAAAGAAATTTTATGCAAAGATTGCTGTAATATTAACATCAAGTTGTTGATTTTTTTGTTATTGAATTTTGTCTATCAAAAATATGCGACTTGCCTGGTCAAATCTCTAGAGCCAAGTGATTACCTATAATGCCATCAGTTTTACAAAATAATCGCCAAAACACACACCAAACAAATTGTTAAAAATATAAAAAAATTAATGGCATTAACTAATAAAGGATTTTGAAGACGTACCAGAAGCTCTGATGATTATAACTTCGTAACCATTCTAGTTGTAAGAAAAAAGTATAATAACTTTTCTCTAGAAAATTTAGTGTAGTACTTTATTTTTAGTAACTTCATATTTTTCTCTAAAGGACACTGAAACTTGCTGAAACCGAGATATTCACGAATATTCGTAAAAATATCATTCTTCGCGTGGTTTTCCTCTGTGACGGCGAAATCCGGGGTCACTAGAGGGTGCAAAATTAGTACGTCTTTTTAGAAGTCCCAATAAAGAGAATAAAATTTATTCCAGCTTGCCTCCATTTTTTTACTCAATAGCCCTTTTTGAATGTATTGTCGACTGGCCTATCAATTTTAAATGCAGAGTAAAATTATAGGTCGTCCAAAAAAGCGCTGGATTCGGTAACAATCAAAACTGTCTAATTCTTGAACCGAAGAAGAAGAGAAATTACTAAATTGGACTTGATAATATTTCATCGCACTGAGGGCACAATATAATGTAATGAGAGAAGAAACTTGGTCAGTTTTACCAATAATCCGACGATATCTCCTATGTCTGTATTGTAAATGCAAGCGTTATTACATGTGTAGGGGACCTACTGTTTAACGTGGGCTCCAAACTACAAGAATTGTACTGTACTTCATTTTTAAAGTGTTTTATTTTTATTTGAGTACCTATTGTTTTACAATCTATCTAAAATATAAACAATGAGTAAAATGCTTGACACCAAGAAGCAAAAATAAGTAAAAACACAGAAGGTGTCCGCCCAGAGTGGCACTCCTCCGTTACAGTCGATCATCTATGAATGCTACATTAGTTGTTCAACATTTTCAGGTCTTAAGATGATCATGGTGATGAGAGGCAACCGATTCAGAAGCGATGAGACAGGTCCAACCTTTTGGCTCGGTGAGTTGTCAGTAGAACTCGATTTTGGTATCTTGTACTAAACGATTTGATAGTTTCCTCGACTGTAGCTATGTGAAGATCATGATGGTTAACCTAGGCACATACTACAGAGCATCAGTAATAATTCTCAAAATTTTTGATTGGAACCTCTGGATTTTGGCGATCTTGGAGTTACTTGCAGCTCTCCAGAGCTGAATGTCGTATGCCCAAATTGGTACTTTTATTGCTTTATAATATCGTCGGTTTAGAGGTAAAACTCACTAAGTACAGTTTTGATGAAAAATGAGTTAAATATACCTAAGCAATAATTATTTTACGTTCTATCATATGAAAAAATCATTTAGTAGTTTTTTAGTTTCTGAAGCATTTTAGGGAGAAGTAAATTTCATTATGTACAATTATCATTTTGATTTGGTAACAGTAAAACTCATTAAGTTACTTAATGAATTTTTCTCTTGTATATAGCTTATCATTACCTTGTACTTATTAGTGAATTTTTTCATGTGATATAGCAACGATATGTAATTTTAATTTTATCTTGTATAAGCTATTATTTAATTTCTCTTATAGTATGCATTTTATTCCGTGATTAGTATTTATGCATTAAATCATCAGTTTAGCGACAAACGTCTAGAGTTTTTGAAAAAACTCTGTGCATATCTAATGGAATGCGAAGCGAATGTTGCGATAACTGTGTTGGTAAGCGTCGGCAGGTCAGCCGTGAATATCAAATACAGGATCGGACCCAGTACACTGCCCTGAGGGACTTCAAAGTTGACAGGTAGGAGTTGGGAGAACTTGTCCCAGAACTTGACAAAGAAATGCTTATTGGTAAGGTAGGACTTGCGCACTTGGTAGTATGTATATGGTAAGTATGTTTTAAGCAAACCAGTATGCCACACCTTATCGAAGGCCTGCGCAATATCAAGGAATGCCGCCGAACAACATCTTTTGGTATCCAAGTCATGCCTGATTTTATTAGCAATTCGATGGATCTGTTCAATGGTGGAAATCCTGCTGTTGGCGAAATCCAAACTGATATTTATTTCCACAATTTGAGCCACTTTCCATTGGGCATGGAAGTCCCCAATCTCAAGATGGAATTGAAGATCATGGTGATAAATTCTATCACATTTTCTGGCAGTTCTTTCAAGACTCTTGCGATTAAAAGATTGAAACCTGAGGACTTCTTTAGATTTAAGTCTTCCTTGATGTAACCTGAGACCTCGCTTTTCTTGATTTTTCTTATAGGTAGGTCCATCTGGACCTACTCGTCAAGCTTGGCATCCTTGTGAGGAGCTTCAGTTTGGAAAGGTTTAAACACTTTGACAAGATGGTCCGCAAAATTATCTGCCTTGTCCCCATTGCTTCTTGCTCATTCACCGGCAGCGGAATTGTCATCTGCGGTCTTTTGATCTTCTTGGTTGCTTTCTATAATGAGTACTCAGTTGCCACTGTTGCTGTCAATCCGTTTAAATAGGATTGGATTTAGAGCTTCTTATGGTCGTTTAGTAGTTTCCTCACTGTTTTTACTGCCTTATTGTAGTTCGTCCTATTAATAGGTGCTCGGCTAGACTACCGTTTTGCCCTAAGTTTTCGTTTTTCACGTATTTTCTCTTTGATTGCTTTGGGGCAGTTATTTACGATTTTTGGGGTTTGTTTTTCAGGAGTTGCTTGCTAGGCCGCCTGATGGATATTTCTGATTCAATTTTGCACTGCTTCATCTAATTCGAATTTAGTCTTAACAGAAACGCGTTGGAGAAATTTGCTGTAAACCAACAGTTTGAATAGAGCCCAGTTGGTTTTCCTATGTAACTTTAGGAGTTGTGGTTGTCTAACAATTTGTGAAGAAAATGTGGCTATCACAGGCGAGAGTGATCCGACGAGAGTTCGAAGCAGGGCTCAGCAGTGAGATGCAGAAGTCCAACTGATCAGGTAGCTTTTCCCTACCTGTAGGCCAATAGATTGGATGTCCAGTGGAACAGAGTGATCGAGATTTTTTGTTTTCATGGCCTGTAACAGTTGACTACCTCTCGGATTGGTCAATCTCAATCCCTATTGAGTGTGTTTGGCGTTAAAATGTCCACCTGCAACAAAGCAATTACCAAACGTATTGAAATAGTGCACGTATTTTATTCGGGAAAATTGAAATCGTCATAAAGTTTTTGGAGCGATAATTGCATTCAGTGTCACATGATGGTCGTTTCGACCAATCAGCGTGCGTTAATTTACATTGTAGATAAACGAATACATATCGTGCACCTAGTGCAATATGCAGTTATATTGAACCCTAGGAATTTATATTCAAATATAATCCTACGAATATATTTCAAATAACCTTTGGTCAATTTAAATATTTTAAATTGTTTTGATAATAATTATACATTTTTTATATGAAATAAAAATTCGCCGTCGGCAAGATTCGAACCTCGGATGTTCACATTGCAAACCATGTACGATGACGATTACGCCACACAGCTGACATACAAGATAATGCTTTAAATTGTCAAATCTGCTACCGAATAACCATAGAAACACTACTTCATTTATATTTAACCTCCAAATTCTAATGCGTCAAATAGTCATAATAACCATAGAAACACTACTTTATATAAATTTTTTGATTTTTATTTCATATAAAAATTCGTTTTTATTCGAAGTTGTGTCGTTTCTTCACGAAATTATCATCCAAACAGCAACGCGGGTTTCGAAAATACTAAAAGATTCATCTCGTACAGGTTTTAGCTGCGGAGATTGACACTCACTCCGCTACGTTCGTGCAATCTCCTTGCTAAAACCTGTATCTTCTACAGTATAAATAAAATCTGTATAAAATCTTTGAGTATTGTCGGAACCCTTATGCTGTTACATACGAGTATTCAATTTTAAAGAACACGATTTAATTTATTTTCTCCTGTTCAAAATATTCGTACTATAAATTGTTCGATTTGGGGGCTTTCTTTATTCATTTAAATTATAAATATTTTCGAAAACAGTAAATAAATGGAATATTTCGATTTCTTTGTACAATCGAACATTGCAATTTCGATATAAGACGAAAGAGCTCATTTTTGTAAAGCATCGGTAATTAAATCATGGGCTTGAAGCTAAAACAAGATAACTCCAAAATGATAGTCCTCCGAATTTGCTAAATTCGGAGGACGCCCTTTCCCATAAACACAAATTTCTTTGTATTCCTCTTTATGGTCGTACCTGTATTGCAGAATGACGGGTTTACTTTTTAAATACCTGAAGCACTTAACTTTGATCTTTGAGCCAATTTACTTTGTCGTTATTCACATCTTTTGATCTGTTTTTTAAAATTAATTTAGATAATTCTTCCAAATTGATAAAATCTGAATATTTCAATTCATTAACGTTGTACGGTCTGCCCTTTTTGTTTCGGTTTCTCGTCGATCTTGCTAGGCGACAAACCGTAAGCCAGTCTCGTAAAGGATAAATTGGTACATATTTTTGGGCATTTTTTTAGCACTATGCATACTATCTATCTCCATGTAGCTATGCCCACTCTCCAAAAACTTTTGTTCAATAATTTGAATATTGGGAAGTTTTGCATCAAATACAAAAGCAACCCAGTGACGTTTTGATTGCGGTTTTGGCCGTTACATGTGTCGGAAAATAAAGAAACTTTATTAATATTCTTTGGTAACTGCATCAAGTATTTATATAAGCAAGTTCCAATTTCAATACTTGCCCTTTTCCCATGCAGTTCGGTCCTGTAGCAATAAGCTTCATTATTTGGTGGATTTAATTCATAAGCTGTCAGATTGTAAGTACAAATTTTTCTGCTATAATACATTGGACTTACGTTGCTTGTAGGTATTTGTGACCCACACATTGTAAATCAAATGTACAACATGTAAAGTTAGTTTCCTGCACACATCTTTCTTTATCTTTTATTTTCGCTGCATTGCAATCTTTTTTCTACCTTATTTTCCAAAGGAGCCAACTTTCCAACTTATATTGAGTACAAATTTGACATTGATCTTTTTTGGGAACAAAAAAGGATAAATTGTAATTTTCACAAAATATTCTTCTCTAAATATATGTCGACACAGCTTTACACCCATCTTCCTTTTATAAAGTATACATTTTTGAAATACTTAGTGTACTGTCTAAATATTTTCTTTGGGTGGAGCTTCTGGTGTAGTGATTATCCATTGTTGGAAAACTTTCAATGTGATGTTTTGCTTTTGTAACGTCTATCTCTTCAGTTTTATTATAATATTCCTTTTTATCCCTGTTATCGTCACCCGTAAATAAACCACCTTTGCCTTGATATTTAAAAGCATAATCTATAACTTCATTGCTAATAGAAAGCGTTATAAGGAAAAAATTCTTACATACCCTAATTTTCAAACTTGAAGTATTTTTATTTTCAAAAAAATATGCTTTTGAATCAGAGCGAAGCTTCTTAATATTACTATCCAATTTTTTCCTGCATCGTTCAGGGATGCGGCTTTCTACATTATTTAAAATGAAATCTTTTTGTCTTACAAAATCGCAATTCCAGTCATTCTTGCAGAGCTTCCAACGGTTGTTTTCTGATATTTTTGAGCTGCATTTAAACCTACATTTATCACAATTAACAGTTTTTGGTAGTTTATTCATAAATTGTACTCGTTTGGCAGCGTTTCGTTTCCAGTTATCTGATGGATTACATTTCTTACATCGCTTTGATGAAAAATTTTCATTCTGTTATTTTGGGATTGATTCAGTTGTAAAATAATATAATCTTTAATAGGTAGGGTAATGTTGTCTAAGATTGCGCAGTTTGCAAGATTGCGCAGCGCCAATATTAATGTTGTAGTTGCATCCTTAAGCTAAGAAATATGCAATCTTGAAAGCACCAACAGTTATTATATAGTTGCAATACGGTGCATGTGTATTGATAAGCTTTTTTTATTAAAAATTTTAATTAATTGGTAAGTGTTTCAATCCTTGTAATTTTCCCACTATAGAAGATAAGCGACTGATTCTTTATTTTATTATATTCATGATTCAAGACTAGTTTATTAAGTTAATTATAAAGGAATTAATTATTTAAAAACAAAATATTTAACCTAATAAAGTATGCGTGGTGCATTTCTTCAGTTGAATAAGATAAGTCATTAATTTACAAGATTGCGCAATTTAATGCTTACAAGTTTGCGCACCGTTTCTAAGATTGAGCGGTTAATATTTAGCATTCAATTTTTTGCATTTTGAATTAGTAAATCAAAACGAACTCACGATGTCTTCATATCATCAAAGAAAATCCAACAGGGAACTGAAATTTACTGAGAAAATTTTAGAAGACGTTCGCAAAAGATTAGGTAAAGGGGAGAGTAAACGAGAAATAACTAGAAATTTGGGAATACCAGAATCAACTTTAAGAATTAGGTTGAAATTAGGAACTGTTCCAACTTCTTTGGGGCGTTTTAAAACAACCTTTACCACTAAAATTTCAACAGTAATTCATAGGCACTCAGCGTATGATATTTTTATTCCATCAACATCCAGGACATCCAGTGTAGAAAAAGAAACCTTAAAATATCGCGGAAAACTCCTATACAGTCAATAAAAACTAGTGGAGGTGTCTCCCTCAGAGAACTCCACCCATTACCAAAAGTTTCAACGCCACAGAAGAGAAAGCAAAAGGGAAATAAATCGGTAATAATGACGAGTAGTCCGTTTAAAATTTAAAAAAGCTTCGACAACAACACTACAAGCAGAATTTTTTTTCCCAGGTTGTGATGAACTGTACCAAGAACCCCCTACAGAAGAGTGGATCCAGTGTTTTGTTTGTAAGAATTGGTGGCACGAAAATTGTTGTATGACCTGTTATTTGCCTTCCCCGGGTATAATTTTTTTATTTGGTATTTGATGTTTGATATTGTATTTGATTTGATTTTTGCATTTATTGAATTAACGAAAACATTTAAAAATTTGCGTTCACGAGTTGAACGAAGATAGAATTCTGCGTACAAGTGGTGATGGGAGATTGGAAAATGTGGTAATCAGTCGAGTCGTGTCCGCGCGTTGCGGCTAGCGACTGAATTTTGTATTTTGGTGAAAAGTTTTGAAAATAAAATTTAAAGTTTATTAAAAAGTAATGGTTTTTCATTTTCCTTTGCGAAATTTAAGGAACAAAGGAACACCACATATTTAAATTGTTCGCCCAGCGGGCGTTATATTTTTTAGAACACCACATCTTAAATTGGCGTGCCCAACGTGTGGCTGTTTTTATAACCACGATAACAAGATAATAAGTTCGACAGTATTGGCTTTACCAGTAATAGCGTGGGGTGCAATTGGAAATTTGGACTTACTTTACCCCTGAGATTGGAGTTTTCTTTTTGCTATGATGGATGGTAAGGCTGAACCTTTAAGGGAAAGTACCCCGGAAAAAATGAATGTGGATGCATCGGAGCATGAAGATTCCTTTTATGGCACAATAAATCCTGTAGTTGGATGGCAAGAAATGTGGAAATTATTAACAAAAACAATAACAGACACAATGAATAAAACAATGGAAACAACAAATAATAAAATAGAAACAACAAATAATAAAATAGATGTATCAAGTCAGGAAATGAAAAATAACATGAAACTAATAAATAAATCCCAGATTGAGTTCCAAGGGAAGATGAAAAATATTGGCGCAGCTCTCCGTGATATACAAAAAAAAGCTATCACGAAGGAAATACTGGACATGGGCGTACAGGATGTTAAGGCAAATTTTGATACAAAAATTAAAGAGTTGGGAGAAGACGTAGAGGAAATAATGCGAGGAGCCAACAAGGGTTATTGTAAAAAAAATTAATGTAGACGTTCCAAACAAAATAATTAATATCCAGGGGGAGAAGATGGAATGGATAGACAAAGAAGAGACGTTAGGTGTTAATGAGAAAGATGATCAAATAGTTATCGTTAACGAAATTACGGTTGAAGGAGACCAAGATGTGGAAGATGTTAATATCAATGAACGAGCACATAGTACGGAAAATGGAAAAATATTGAAGAAGATAGAATTAGATTGTGATAAAGATTATCTACAATACCTGAAATTTCTGTTAGATACTAATCATCGCCTTATTAATAATGAACCACGTATTGCCTTTAGATACACGCAGAAGTTAGTAATTGAAAACGATAAAACCTTCAAAAATAAATCATATCCGAATTCTCAGGCGTATAAAATACAAGTATGGAACGAACTAAAGAAAATGATACAGGACAGCATAACTGAGAAAGACGCAGCTTCTTGTTTGAATTCAGTAGTGGTGGTCGAAAAGAAGGTTGGAAATAAAATGTGGAGGCCTTTAACAGAAATCATCTCGTGGAAGAGTGTGAGATGGAGATGGAAGACGGATATGCCGATTGTAGGGAGAAGGACATGGGACTTCATTTCGAGAAAAGTTGAAAAAAATAATGTGAATGTTTGTGAGTGGAAAGAAAGATTTTTATTATTTTGAAAATTTGGTTTAAGGTGGATATTTCACTTAAGGGGGAAATTTATTTTAATTTAATTTATTGTAATCTAGAGTAGAAAAATGTTTTAATTTGATTTCGGTTGTAACTTTTAGATTTTAGTTGTTGTGAATTTGATTCACTTGTCTTGATAAAAACCATCTATTTGCCATTCAATTCAAATTTGGATGTTTGTTGTATTTCGCAAAGATTATGTTGCCTAATCTTTTCTCAATCCAAAGGGGGAAGTTGACCTGTTATTTTCCTTCCCCGGGTATATTTTTGTATTGAATATTTTGAATGTATTGAGTTTGCGATAAACATTTTAATTTTGCGTACAAGTGTTGATGGAAGATTGGAAAAATGTGGCAGTCAGTCGAGTCGTGTCCGTGCGTTGCGGCTAGCGACTGAAATTTGTATTTTGGTGAAAAGTTTGAAAATAAATTAAAAAGTTATTAAAAAGTAATAGTTTTTGATTTTTCTTTGGAAAATTTTGGAGAGAAGAAACTCCATATCATTAAATTGTTAGCCCGGCGGGCGTTATATTTTTTAGAACACCACAATATATTTAGGCATTAGGACAGTTTAAATGCAGCAATTATTATTAAGTGCGCAAACTTATAATTAAATATGCGCAATCTTATCAAATCTGTATTAAAAGATTGCGCATTTGCTTTTATTCATTAAATATTTTATTTTGTGTTCTCTTTATTTTTATAAATTTTACAAATTTCTGTTATTCTTTTCTCAATATATATTTATACCTATGTTTGTTAAATATTTTTACATACATATTTTGCTAAATTAATCAATTATATGTTAAAATGTTTTTTAAGTGCGCAATCTTAGACAACATTACCCTACCAGTTTTATTACTCCAGTAGTTATTCTTACCTTCATCTGAAAATCCTTCACTAGATACGTAATATTTGTTTTCAATTTCTTCTGTTTTCAAAAATTTCTTTTTGATCAGAATTTAAAACTGAAGAAAGGTAATCGTCAGATAAATCCGGCATAGGTTCCAAAATAATACTCAGATCTGACGGACATCCTTCCAAATCCAAATCATTTTGCCAAGTAGAACATCCAGGCGTCGATTCCAAATGTTCCCTTGAAGCAGTTGTTGGTTTCTTATTTTCTTTATCTAATTAATAATAATCAATTCAGTTTATATTCTAGTACACTTATTATGAATTAGAAAATTACGTACCTTCATTTTGTAATTCATTTTTTTTTACTGCACTTAAATTTCAAAAATACAACTTTTACAAAAATACCTGAGATTTTTTTATAGATTTATTTTACTCGTTTTGTATCGAATTTAAAGTTTACTCAATCTCTACGCGTGAATTGTGTGAAAATATTTTAGTTTATTAGAAATTCACAAATTAATGTAAAATTGTTTTTGTAACCCAGCGGCATCCATGACTGAATAGTTAAACTTTAATTTTTAATATCTGGAATTTAATAATATTTTGCTGGACACGGCAGTCACCGAATCCCCTACCTTTAAACAGCTTTAAATGGAATGTTAAAAAATTACAAACATGTCATATTTATTTTTATTTATTAATTTTCTGAAAGACGCTATATTCCAAATATTCAATAATCTCAAAATCGAACTTGCGCTATTTTATGAGATTGAGCTTCTACAATTAGCGTCAAACACGTGTGTGAACAACTAATAAATCTTTTCAAATCTTTTTGAAAACCTGAAAATAATAGAATTGATTAGATATTATAAATTCAACGCATGTTCTTTTAATATACTTTTTTTACTTTTATTTGTATTAATCGTCACTACGTGCATATTTTATGATATCCGATTTCATTTTCACAATTTCCATTAAAAGCCGGAAAATGTCCTTCGATTTTGATAATATTTTGCGTCAAAATTTTGAAAATTATTTTTCTCAATAATTCAAAATATTTGATCGTTCTGGAACCGTAATTTTTGCAATATTAGCACCGCTAATTACTGTAATCCAAATTGAAGCATTGCATGCAATTTGTAAGTAACGCTGTACCGGTTGCTTTAAAAATAAAAAATAAGAAATAACTGAAGCGAATAGTTTGCAAAATTTTCATCAAGCTATTTTTACCTTAACGTAAACTTCTAAAACATTCACAAACCAACACCAAAAATAATAAATAATTCAAGATGAATAATAAAAAAAAACGATAATAATCGTATTTCTAATAATTACTACCGTAATAATTAGGCGTGTGAGTTTATTTCAACAATTGCCGTATAAGAAAAATAAAATAAAAAAATTATGCACGAACAATTTAAATTTCTATTGTGTTTATACTTATTATTAACGTGTTATGGGAATACATTTGCAATAATCTTACATTGAGTAAATGTAAACCGGAAATATATCCGGTTCTTAAAATGTTCTTCATTAAGTAGTTAGTTAGTTTGCTGTCTAAGAAGCGGCAAGTTCTTAACAACCTTAATCCCTACAAATATCTTTAACAAGGCCGTTTTATAGAAATATCGGGTTTAACCAGAGGGGTGTCTACCCTTATAATAAAATGGAGGGAAACGGAAACGTCAGTTTAAATTGAGGCATTGCCCGAATTGGTTTGTCATTTATTTGTAGTTTTTCGAACGTTTCGGTTTAGTTGGTTATCCTTCGATTTTTATTAACTATTATTAAGCACGTTTTGGTTTTTAGTGATTTAATTGGAATTTTTTGACCAATTTTTGGTAAGTTTATTTTTATTTATAAATTACTTTTGCGGTCGTGTTGCATAGTTTTTGGTTAAGTATTGTTATCATTTTCAAGTTAATTATGTTGAGTATTCACGATGAATCAGAATTTGTGTTTTGAAATTACAAGGTGACTCCATACAGGAAAAACGTGTTGTTTTTAATCGACATGATTTGTTATGTTCCATAAATTTTATTTTCAAATTCTTTAAAAATATTAATTTAAATATTTTTACCTGCTCGTCGTCCTGTAATATAAATTTTCTTCCTGTTAGGAGGGAACAACCTCGGTATAATTTAAATGGCATATATTAACAACCTCCGTGGATTATGCAATACATATTGATAAAATTGTTAAACAAAGGTAACATTGATATAATATGGAAAACAATACATTTGCGGTATGATTAACTACGACAACGGAAAAACGATAATGGCAATTGAAAATTTGTGATAATACATTTCCTGTTCCCGTCTATAAACCAACCGACTTGCTTTTAAATACGGCAAGGATACGGATATCCTGTATGTGTCCTTTATATGAATGTTTATTACATATGCGATGATCCATTCCGGTTTATTCATACTTTTCTAAAATTTGTTTTTGTAGCTACACAAATAGTATTAGTTCAGCATTTCAAGTTAATGTGTGTTAGATAATCAGTTTTGCTCGTTCACGGTAAGAAAATCAAAATTGTGTAGATCAGAGTTTGAAATACTTGAGACATGTTTACGAAAAGTCTACTTAGAACGGTTATTTTCAAGCCGGATGTCTGTTCCTAGGTAATTAATATTAACATTTTAATATATAGGTAGTCAGGTAGAAATCTTTGATAAAATCGGTCAAAACTATTTAAGTGCCCTTTTTTAATCCTATAAAAATAACATTTGTAAAATTGAAAGTAACCCGCTTTTAAACAACTTCCTGTCGTGACTTCTTTAACCAACCTTTTATTACCATTTACACCTGAACTTGTCTAGTCTACCGTATTACGTTAATTGTTTAGTTGATTGGTCGATGAATTTAAAAATTATGCAACTTTTAATTTTTAAGTAAACAAAAAAAGGCTATGCTAATATTATTAATTTTCGTGATTGATGGTGCGTTTTAATGGCTTTTTGTAATTTGAACAGGGGCGTTTTATTGTTTTAAAAAAATAAGGGACGACATTTAACCTCATTGATTATTATTAAAAATAAAAAAATAAAACAATTATTGTTTCATAACAATAGGTTTACCAAAGTTTCTCTTACGACAGTTGGCCATCAGCAACGCGACTTGAAAATTATTGGGATGCATCTGTCGCTTCTTGTGTAAGCAAGCATATCCGGCTAATGACATACAAATCAAATCCAAAATATCAAATTAATTTCGACGGGCCTGTCCATGGCTTGTCAAACAAAATTTCCGAAATTTCCAAAATTTGTGAAATTATTATGCAATTAAATCAACTTGATTAAGGAAATCCTTATTAAAGAAATGTCGAGCGATATTTTTAATCCTGAGAAACATTCCAAATAATTTTTCTCAGTGCATTTGTTTTATTTAATTTGTTGTTATTGGATGGATTTATTTGTTTGCTATTCCAAAATCGAAGAATAACAAACAGAACGGCCGAAAAAATTTGCATAATATGAAATTCAGAAGGAAGTAAAGTCGACTTTATTTATTTATCTTTAGGAAATGCAATACAAAAGTCTTCCGTTACTTTCTTGGTATGCCATTGTTTACACACAACAATTCTTTTCTATGCATCTGTACAATCCTGTTAGAGGGTTGTAAAATAGACAGGAAGGGGTGTCGACTAGTCAATGCTGTTTCCGCTAGACCCTCGTTTTCTGACATCCGCAAATAAAGCTATTTTTATGGATTAACAAAAGCGTCTCTGTCGGTGAATTTTTGTCACTTCTGGACATCTCTAAATTATTATCGCATCTAAATACCTCCTGCCAAACGTGTGCTAACATTTACACATTCAGAGAAAAACACAGATTTTCGAAATCCGATATCATTACAGGAAACGGTAACTAATCACCGAAATATTTTCTAGTGACCAAAAGGAAATTTATTTCTTCTACTTCCTCTCATTAACTTTTGCAACACGACCTTTTTTAAAATTTACACCTACCTCCTTTTAATGTTCCAATTTTTTGCAGACTTATTGGATTGCTATTACAATATTGTTTTCAAAACTAAAATGGCCATGCAGCTTACCGAATCATTCGTAGTACCAACATATGGAATTTCCAATCAATGGAACAGAAATCACCGCTACCAAAGAAACAAACCGGAAGAAAAGCTCCCAAAAGGTAACCTATTTTTAATCCCCCTTTTTCTTCATTTTCTAACTAATTCAATTTTTTTTACAGATCCTCGGCAGTGGTCCAAAGAAGACGTAATGGAATGGTTAAAAATTGTGTCACAACAACACGAATTACCTGAAATTTCGTCTTCAAAATTTTCAATGAACGGAAAAGCTTTGTGCTTAATGTCACCGCATATGTTTTTAGCAAGAGTTCCCGTGGGAGGAAAACTTTTATATAAAGATTTTCAATTAAGACTTTGTGCAGCTTTATATTCTGCTAAATAGCGGAAAATTGTACTTAACTACCTAAATATCGCGTGTAATATTGAAATTATTTTTTTGAAAATATTAAGAGCTGCTAAATAGTTTCGGGTTTTGCTCTGTTTATATAATATTATAATTTATTGTAATTAAAGATTGTATTTATTTTAAAAGTTTTCAGCATTTCCATTAAGATAAAAATTGATGAATAATTGAAGTATACTTAAAGCATTGTTAATTTTTTAAAGTATGCATTGTTAATAATTTAAATTGATCTGTATTTTTGATATAATTTAAAAATAATATTGCTCTGCTACTAGTCATGTAAATAAAGTGTGTAAATAAATATTATTTAATTTTTAAGAATCGTTTTTCTCTTTTCAGAAAAGAATTATTTTTTAGAAATCCATATAATATTCAATGCGTTCCCTACATCAAAGTTAAACCAGATCATAAGGCTTCTTGTTATACTTTGTATAGAAGCCTAATAGCCCCTACACACGATCCGATCTGGTTGGTACTAAAATCCAATCTCGTCGGTCGGGTCTCAAGTTGGACCGTGTGGAGGCTTGTCGTCCTACAAATTTCGCAACATTTCCTTGTAGGAAATGTAGTCACCGATGTAGCCATCCGACCGCGTTGGAATTTGGCGAGATCGGACCGTGTGGAGCGTTGTCGGATCGCAGATAAGGCGAGCTAATCTTGATAAAAACTGTTTTTTATGCCATTCCTTGTCGGATCATGTAGGAAGGTCCAGACCCACCAACCCAGCCGACTTGTTATCTACCTACTTTATAAAAACATATTATTTTTTTATTAAATACCTTCAAAATATCACACGAAATATTAAAATTATAATGCATAATTATAATTATAATGAAAAGTGGAGGTAATAATCTGACCAAAATCTATGTTTTAAATAATCATTTAAAAAAATTTAGGATTTCAAAATGTAATTATAGGTGATAATTTTTGTAGTTCTCACGAAAAGATATGAAACGTCTAAAAGGGTTTCTCGAATAATATTTAAATATTTTCACTTTCAGTTCATATAAAATATTTTTATAATAACTCGATAACAAATTGAAAATTATTTTATGTCAAAATATAGCATTTTTATAGTTTTCTATAGAAAGCACTTGTTATATATTTGATTGATGAATATAATACAAAATTTAAAAAATGCGTAACTGTTTGTTATTATCTCTATACGCTGAATTTTTTTCGATCGCGTAACCATTTTTTGACCATAGCCTTTTTGTACTGCTTGTATAGTATATTTCACTTTAAATGGAATTAAAAAAAGTCTAGCATCAAATTACGTTGTTATAAAAACATACAAACTTACTGTACACCTGGTACACGCGTTCACGTGGAGTCGCAAAGAGAATTTTCGTAATAGAAATATTATCCAATAATAAGTCCTTATTATAAATATTAACCAATTAGAACTACACTACTCCACGTGGAGTATGAAATGCGGGCTTTCGTTGGCGCGATAATCTTATCTCTTATATTATTTTTCCTTGCATAGTTTGTATGTTTTTATAACAACGTAATTTGATGCTAGACTTTTTTTAATTCCAATTAATTTGAAATACACTATACTATTAGTGTTTATTGATGCTGCTAGCGCAATTCCTGCTATAATAAATTTCGATAAATTCGGAGCCATGTTAATCGGTTCAAAGCTTTAAAGAGAATGACTGCCGTGGTGTTTGGGAGAAAACTGATAAGTTTAAACATATGGTACAAATATGACAGTTATTAATTTCAAAAAATTACTGGATTATTAAACATTATTATTATTATTACATTCTATTAATTACTGGATTATTAAACATTATTATTACATTCTAAGTACATAATTAATAAATGAATAAATAAAAATAAATTGATCTTTTATTGATATTTTACTATTTATTGAACGATATTGAACTTGAAAACAGCTATACTGAAAGACATTACTTTTGCACTTATCAGTTTTCTCCCAAACACCACGGATTATTTAATCATTATATTTAATACAAGAATAAATTTTAAGTTCGATATAATATCAGGAGCAGCTGGTGTCGGGCCGACGAGATTGGATCGTGTAGAGGCAAACTCCAACGCGGTCGGATCTTGTGGAGGCAATCTCCAATCTGGTCGGGTCGCAAGTTGGACCTAGAAATCGGATCGTGTGTAGGGGCTATTTGATGGGTGTTCAGATTTTGATACTACCGACCGCCTTAGGGGTCATCCATTAATTACGTAAGGGTTTTTTTGGAGGTGAGGGGGGTTTTGGATATCTTACGGACCCTTACTTAGGGGGGGAGGGGTCCGACATATTTCTTACGTAAGTTTCTTAAAATATTTTTTTAAATTATCTCTTATTATAAAAGGCCAAGTCTTTCTTTCTGTCTGTCCCACGGAAATACCCGAAGCAAACCGAACCGAACGCACAACGTATCATCGGATCAACGTATCATCGGATCAACGTATCAACGTATCATCGGATCAACGTATCATCGTATCATTTTGTCTATATAGGACAGCTATTTCCAAAAAAGCATTATGTGAACTTCCATAATGGATAATGAAAATTTTGAAAATCCTGCTGCAAAGCGACGGCGATTGTATCGTGAGAGAAAAGCACGTACAAGAGCTAATAACACAGAAGAACAGCTTCGATCACAGCGACAAGCTGACGCTCGGTCTCATGCGATACGTCGACAACGTGAAACTTTGGAACAAACTCAAGCGCGGCAAGCTGCTGACGCTCGGTCCCATGCGATACGTCAACAACGTGAAACTTTAGAAGAAACTCAAGCGCGGCAAGCTGCTGACGCTCGGTCCCATGCGACACGTCAACAACGTGAAACTTTAGAAGAAACTCAAGCGCGGCAAGCTGCTGACGCTCGGTCCCATGCGATACATCGACAGAAAGAAAATCGATACCAAAGTCAAGCAATTCAACTCCAAATAAGAGCATTGAGATTTGATGAATCTCACGTTACTCGACACGATTGTGGAGAAATGAATTCCATCTGTCAGTTCTGCGGCTCCAAGATTGTTTCAATGCCGGGTAACGGACCATACGTTTTCAAAATTCATGGACAGACGTACCACAGAACCACAAACCTGTATCCACCTGAAGGACAAACAAGAAAGTTTGCACAACTGTATGTAATGGACACGACAGAAGCGGTCAATGAACGAGTAAATCTGCCTGAGAATAGAGGTTGTCTACCTGAAGTGATTGAGAAAATCGATCGTTTCTTCCGCGTCAACAATCGTATCGCAGCTTCATATTGCCTGATGAAAGAAATTGAGCAACAAGAGCGTGTACGAGCCGAAGAAGAAGGACAACCAGTTTCGGTCGTCAATATGCTGATGCGGCGCGATCGGCAGTCTGATCAAAGACGTTACAATGCTCCAACGTCCAATGAAATTGCAATGGTGTTCGTAAATGATGACGGCGAACCTCCATTTGAACGTGATATCCGTATCTATCCTCGAAATCCCGTCGACAATGCACAACAATTCATTCGTATCAATATTCTCAGTCCAAATCTTGACCCTATGACTTATGGCATTCTTTATCCGTTTGGCGAACCGGGGTGGCAACCCAATTGGAGTTGCGAAGGATATCGGCAATCCCGTAATAAAATCAGCATGTTACAATTTAAAGTTGCGCAAACAGCAATTGAAGGGCCTAATGGAAAAAGTAGTTAAGTCACTTTTTTTTCAATTTGTTGATTTTTATACTAATTTGTAGAGAATAAATGCCGCAATGTGAAAATGTGCTCAACTACGAATTGAAAAAAAAGTGACTTAACTACTTTTTCCACTAGGCCCTTCAATTAGAAACGATTTCAATCCGATCATGAGTGCGGGAAAACTTACGCAACAGTGGATTGTCGACTCATATTTGCAAGTGGAAGCCAATAATTTGAACTACATACGATATCAACAAAGTAAATTGCATACTGAATTGTATCAAGGTCTATCCGATCATATTCAAAACTAGATGATACCCCGTCCGAGGACGGGCAGCTAGAAGGACGGGCAGCTACCCAAGGTAACTTAAGTTGAATGAAGATTAAGGAAAGCTCTCAGTGCAATCCAAAAGCCATATGACCTTGGCTGCCTGCCCGTCCTTCTAGCTGCCCGTCCTCGGACGGGGTATCATCTAGTTAAATTTAATAATCAAATATAATTTTTTATTTTTATGTTGGTAATTATATCCAGGTATAATGAAAAGACCATATAAATTATATAGTAGTACCTACTTAAAAATCATTAAACATAGTGGCATAATAGTGTGAATTATAGAAAATGGCATCAAACTTTGGCGATCATTACGAACGGTTTTTCATCTACATATTATGTAAATAAAAATTTAATATTATTATCTATCTATATATTATTATATAAAAATGGATGTATATGTGTGTATGTATGTTCCCTATAGACTCCTAAACCGTTTGACCGATCGGAACCAAATTTGGCACAGTTATTATGTAGGTCCCTGCGCATGCTTTTGTATTGAAATAATTCAAAAATTCGCAAAGGAAAGGAAAGTTGATTTTGAGTAGCCTGCCTTCAAACTTAAAGGAAGGCAGGCTACTCAAAATCAACTTAAAAACAATAATGAATGCTGTCAAACTGTCAACCGATCGACAGTGCAAATACGCGTGCACGTGCTTGACGTTTCTATTTGACCAATCTTAACCAAATTTGGTGTAGAAGTTATTTACAATGCTACGAAAAACATAGGCTACTTTAGTACCTTGGAGTGAGGCCGAAGGCCGAACAACCACATCCGACACGGTCTAGAAGGCTAAAGGCGGCCGGTAGGCCGACTGTGCCAGCTAATATAATATATTATTATTCATATTTTATAAATATAAGGGGTGGAGAGGGGGGTCAAAATTAATTTTCTTTTAAATAATCCTTACGTAAGATGTGGGGGGGGTGCCACAATCTTACGTACCCTTACGTGGCGTGGGGAGGGGGTCCAAAATTACAAAAATCATCCTTACGTAATTAATGAACGGCCCCTTATAAATCTAATTGTTTTTCTCACAAAATTAATAAAAACAAGATTACTTTTTAAAATTAAATTTACCACTCATAGGTGGTAGCATAAAGAGATGGCAATAATGATAAAACCCAGGTAAATCTAACCCCCTTATCCCTTCAAAAAAAAAAGAAATCCATCACAATTTTGAACTAATTATGGGATGATTAAAAGTTTAGTTGAGTAATAGAGGTAAAAGTTATTGAATTTAACTTACATGAAAAAGGTAGTTTTTTTATGTAGAATTCCAAATATTAACCTAACATGAATGTAAATCAAAAACTAATAATTAAAATGAGGAAGTAGGCTATTAAACTAAAATTAATTAATTAAGTATCGAAAATTCTATGGGCCGTTTCACCTTTGTTTAAGGAAAAACTTTAAAAAAATTTCAGGAAAAACATATACCTAGTAGTTAAAAGACCAAAAGAAAGAAATTTCTAAAATGTGAACTCAACTAAACTTTTAATTATGAAATAAATAATAAAGTCAACTAATTCTTCATAAATAACTATGGGATAATTTTGGCAATATTTGCAAATTTTGTACCTACTTGCAACAGTTTTGCGGTAAAAGCTATAAATTTAGTGGGGGTGCTGTGTTGATGTACACTCAGAAAAATAGCCTTTTCTCAATTCAAATAAACCAAATTTTGAACTAATTTTGAAGTATATTCGCGAATTTAGTACTGCAATGGTTTCGCGGTCAAAATGAAATCTTTGGTGAAATGATTTTTAAAAAAATATTTAACGTCAATTAAAATAATAACGAATTGAATTTTAACTTGTTGAAAATAGTACCTATAATAGTAAAATTATTCTTTTAAAAAATATTACCAAGTTATTAAACACTTACCTACTTGAAATTCATTTTTAGTCAAAGTTTATATTGCAAACATTGACAAATTGATTTTGGATTTATTGAAGCCTCCTCGGAATGCTTCAACATGATATAAAATACTAGTAAATAACACCAAATCATATGAAAAATATTAAAAGTTTTTGAATTAAAATGGGAAAAGGATGATTCAATAAATCATAGTATGGCAAGTAAAACTCATTAAGTGCAGTTTTATGACAACAGAAATAATGAGATTTAAACATTTTTTCGGTCCTATAAATCGTATTGTATAGCAATTGCTTCGAAATTTTAAATGAAGATAAATCTTTATTCATTTTACAGATTAGAACATAAAATTTATTTAAAAATCGAGTACCATTAAACATACATTTATTGTACCATTAAACGATACAATGAGCCTGGAACTCACAAAATTAAACCGAAATTTGGCAATAAAAGATCTGTTGGAGTAAAAAATGTGATTAAAAATGTATGAGAACGAATTCGACGAAATCTCACAAAGCTACACGCACTCAGGATTGGTAGGGTAGGTTTTTTGATGCGCCCAATTCTGGCCGGGTTTTTATGTTTAGTTAGAGATCTACTTCTTAAGATATTTTTCGGTCAGCGACCGTGAAAGTTACTCCAATGCATATCCGAGGGCGATGTGCACAATGAGGTTAAAGAAACGTTCCTGGAGAGTTTTGCCATATAACCCTTCCCACATGAATTGGTCCAGGTGCTCAGGTAGCAGGGTGGAAGACATTACAGCCCGTCGACGGCAGAACATCTTTAGAGTAGACCAGTAGCCCTCGACCATATTTGTACACACACCGGTAAGTGGGTCCACAAAATTCCGGCTATGGTTCACGGTTTTGTGGATGTAGGGTGAAGCGCCGTCCAGAATAACCCCTCCATCCATCGGTCCAAATCTCGGTACCAGGCAGCACATATAGCTTGATGAGTGTCTGCAGAGTCGCGGCATCGCGTTTTTCAACGTACTTGACAACGCCCCGCTTCTCTGTACAGCTGTACATACCCAAAATCCACTTCTGGGTACGTACAGGAACCCTGCCGACATTATATTTGCGGCGGGTTATTACACTCTCATCTATTTGCACCACCTGGCCCGGTCCACCGATTGGCTGATCATCGGGGTTATTCTGCAACTTCCAGCTACAGATGCTGCGGAAATCCCGGTACAAACTGTGAACAGTTTTCCGGGATACTCCGCAGTTCATAGCTGTTGCTCCAGACGGTATGCAGCACGCCCAATCCCACAAAATCATGAAAATTAGCCTCGGGTCGAGACGCCTGTCTTCAAAAAATGATCCGACGTTGATAGGGTAGGTCTTCCTGCAACCGGGACACCTGTAGCAATGATGCAGCCAGTGATGACCGCTACGATACACCCGACACCATCGTCTACAATTTCTTTTAGTACACCTCTTTTTGCTTTTAATTAAATGCCAGTTTTGTAAAAGTTCAATTAATTCACGGTCGCTACGTTCGAAAAACTCCTCCACGTCTTTATAATTATTAGGCCAATTATTAACATTCATGATTACTACGATGTTTTACGCACGGTAGTCGAGTAACATATGTGCTAGTCGAAGAGCGACCGTGTCATATATTTATAACCTCGGCTATGGGCGTGGCTTTGACATGCATTTGACATGCAAAATTATGCTATTTTAAAATTGATTTTTATCGAAATTTTGATTATATCATCGCTTGTGAAAATTATGTTATTATACTATATAAACCTTCCTCTTTGCAATAGGAAATTTTTCAATTTTTTTGGGGTGACCAACAATAGATAATCCGACCCCTTTTCGTACTCCCAACCTTGCTCAAAATGTATCTCCATATGGAAAAGTCCAAGGGATTCAAGTCGGGTGGTTGATGGCCATTCTTTTCAAGGGATTAAATCAGTCAAATTGTCCCGATACCAATCCTGAGTGCGTGTAGCTTTGTGAGATTTCGTCGAATTCGTTCTCATACATTTTTAATCACATTTTTTACTCGAACAATCGCGTTCGCCGCTACGCGGCAGAGCTAAACATACGAGAAAGCGCCACCCATCAAGCAAACCGGGATGAAGGCAACCGGGATCTTAAACCCCCAAAAAATCACCTAAAAACAAAAAATAATCGATGTAACATATACGAGAGTCGAGCTGCATCTGCCGGTGCGAAATATTCTAAGTGTTAGGGTCATTCATAGCGCACGGACTGTCAACAGAATGAGCGACGCGCTCCGAATCTCGTTAATCCACCACTGAATTACATGAAAATGAGCTAACTTCGAAATCGATTTACTCAAAATTTTGATTATATCATCGCTTGTGAAAATTATGTCAGTATACTATATAAACCTTCCTCTTTGCAATAGGAAATTTTCAATTTATTTGGAGTGACCAACAATAGGTTACTCGAGCCCGAAAAGATTGAATTTGGATTCATTCAAGCATCGGCTGATCACGATATGGGATGAAATACCGGAGGAGATCGTGCGTGCCACATTCAATTTTTTTTGGAAGAATGGAGGAGGTTGTGAAAGCAAAAGGGGAGCGATTTGAACTTTTAAAATTAAATGTGAAAAAAATTTCCTTCTTCACCGAAAAATATAAATAATTTGGAATTAGTCCGCTTTTTTAAATTTTTATAACCTTTTTAAAATGTATCGCTTATTCAGCCGAACCCTGTACATAATTATAGACTTTTTATTAGTTTTATGGATATTTTTATTGCTCGAATAAGAAAATAAAATAAAAATTAAATATGAAACGTAAAATAATTTATAAATTATTATAAAATTTTAATTGTGCATAGGTCTCTTAAATGTTATTAATATTTTCCAACGTTTCGGACCATTCCATCTTCAAGACTTTTGGAATGAAAATAGATGACAATCATTATTATGTACAATGTCATTTAAATGGCAAACGTTGTCATTTACTTTCATTCCAAAAGCCTTGAAAATGGACCAAATTTAATGGCCCGAAACGTTAGGAAATATTAATAACAAAGATATTTAAAATACCTATAGCTTAAAGACCTTAAAAGACCTAAAGCATATCGCTAAAGAAATATGCCTCTGTGTTTCAAGCGGAACTCATGGGCGTACTATACTGCGCAAAACTGAACCGGAAAAAGAATATTCGGTACAAAACGATACAGATATTGACTGACAGTAGAGCGGTCATATTATCACCTCAAACCTGGTGCTCCAATGCATCCGGACGCTGAACGAAATATTGACAAACTATTGTCAAATTGGGACGGGTGACAATGTTCCATCATCGAATTTTAATATTTTTTGGTGACTTTCGGGTAGTTTAATGTTAATAAATGACAGCGGCAACCCTCCTATAGCAGGATAAACCAACTTTTGATAGAGAAAATCGACTTTGAAAGTACATAATTTTACATGTAAACGGGTGGAATCTCACTCATTTTGTTGACGGTACGTGCAAGTTGAACTAGTCTTAGACTTAGCCGTTTGCGGAGAGGCAGTTGCAGCCCGACTCGACTGCATGTAACATCGATTATTTTTTGTTTTTGCGCGCTTTTTTGGGGGTTAAACGTAATAGATAACTGCCGCATACCGCGACTATACTTTTTAATGCATTTTCAAGGGTCCCTAACATCCCGGTTGCATAAATCCCGGTTTTCTTGATCGGTGGCGCTTCTCGTATGTTTAGCCTAGTAACCAGAGTCAAATCCGCCCTGGAGGGGTGCAGAGCGGAGCGGAGCGGCGCCCCGTAAGGGTAGGATTTGACGATGGATTACCCTCCTTTTCGAATGCACACCCCTAAAATTGGAAGGCAAAAAAAAAATTTATTTTTTCACTTTTTTGGCAATACACGGGTTATTTTCCATTTTTTTGCGAATATTTATTACTAATATCTACTAATCACACGCCCACCTTCCCGAATTTCCAAAAATATTTCAAATCGGAGCCAAAAAATTTCACCCCATTTCAAGCGACCGGCCGACGATGTGACACATCGACCCGGTGGTACATCAGCGACCCGTACTATTTCAACTCGCAGCATCTTTCTTATTTTCACACTTTTTTCGAATTTTTTTTATGATCACCTCTGCGCCGACAAAAGTTATACATTCGCATCAAAACATTGCCAAATATTTTCGGATATTCCTTGTCACTTGGGCCGTTCACTCTCTACCCTCAAATTAAGAAATAATTAAGTAACATTTTAGGGTGAATATTTTATAATACGATCCTGTCAGGTGAAAGAATTATTTTTATAAGTATTGTAAAATAATCAAAATTTTTGCTAGAGTAGAGTCTGCAAGACAGAAAACAGGATGATGAATAGGGATTTTAAAAGGTTGATTGAACGCAAGTACTATTGTTTGTTATTTATGTTACAAGTTATTTAATATATAAGTTAAGCGATCTCCAGTTGCATTTTATTTAAACCATCTGAGCTATTCCTCCCTTGTTGACCAACCTAAGGGTTGCGACACTATAATGTCCTAATACTCAGATGGGTCAAGGGCATCAAGAGAATGAGGGAAATGAAAGAGCGGATGCTCTGGCGAAGATGAGATCGGATAAACTACCTTGTGGACCTAAACCATTTGTTGCGCCGACCATTGAGGTCTTCAATACCCTCGTTATAGAAGAAGCCCATAAACTACATACCAGCAGATCAAAAAATATCAAGGGATGCCGACAAGCGAGGACAGCAATAGAGATGCCCTCGTGTAAGCATTCCAAATATTGTCCTCTGTTTGGACAATCCAATCCACTCAATAAACATATGTACACAATAGAACTGGTAAACAATCCGTCGAAGCGTGTCGAGGTAGTAATTTAGCAGATGAAATGGCGGAGCATCTGCCCTGCCCTAGCGTCGAAAAGAGAATCCATGTTAGGGGAATTCTGGCCTAGCATGGCCAGCATCAGTGGCTCACTGCCCTCTGTGATCCTTGAGTACATCCTCACTGTAGGAAAGCTGGAGGTGTAGAATAAAATTTTATTATTTATCAAAAAAGGTCATCTAATCTACAATATAGTAATAAAATAATTTATTTCTAAAAATTTCCAAGTTCAGAGCCTAGTTATGATAAAACTGATTATTCGCCTTCATCGATTTCATCATAATTTGAAGTATTTTACACAATTACTTATCTCAAATTGAAGCATGTCTAGATTTATCATCTGATCATGCTCCTCCCCTATATAGTCATCCTTGATTATAATGTTTGTGTTAAACTTGTGTTAAACGAAAACACAAATTGGAAAACATTTAAAATTAGTCTTTCTAACCAATTAAACGGAAAGAGAAATTGACCTCATTGACTAAATGATTAACCTCCTCCCTGATCTCCTTACTGCTCTTCATACATAAAAAGGAAAATTGTAGGAAAGAAAATACTTTGAAAGCGCTGACAATTAACTCACGCTCCAAGTGACACAACAAATTTAAACACAGCTTACTTTGTTACTTACTAATTATTTTTTGTGGAAAATCACTCACAAAATGAAGAAACCACAAAAAATAAACCAACCAATTAGAACAAACGATGGAACCTAGGCGTGGCATGATGAGGAAAAGGCCAAGGTGTTCGAAGAATATGGCGTAAATGTATTTCAACATCCACCGAGAGAAATTCCATCAGCTATTCGAAGCTGATCCCATGCCAAATGAACCCACCAATAAAAAAGTTTAAGATGTGTGAAATCAAACGTGTTATCTTCAAAAATATTAATTCCAAGAAAGTTCCTCGGTATGATTTAATAACTGGACAAAAAAGTTTCAAGCTACCCAGAATAATTTTCAACGCAATCCTTATACGAAGCTATTTTCCATCTCAGTGGAAAGTCGTACAAGAAATCTCGATCCGAAAACTAGGATAGGATCCCACCAAGACCTCATTTTATAGCCTATTAGTCCACCCATCCTGTCTAAAACATTTGAACAGCTCTTCTTGAAAAGATTACAACCTACTCTTGAAGAAAGACATTTAATCCCAGATCATCAATTTGGTTTTCGTCATGGTGAAACAGGTTCATCGGGTTGTAAAAATAATCAGAACAGACGTAGAAAGTAAGAAATCCTGCTTATCTACCTTCCTCGGCATTTCACAGGCATTCGACAGAGTGCAGCACGGTGAATTTCTATGCATAATTAAAAAAGACCTGCCTCATCCGTATAGTCGCATATTGGAGTCGTATCTAACAAACAGGTATTATTTGGTCAAATATGGAAAAGCCTATTCTACCTGACAAACTATTTTATTTGGTATTCCCAGGGTAGCGTCCTTGGACCGCTTCTACTATATCTTTTATTCACATCAGATTTACCGGTAGCTGAAAATACTGTAAATACTGAAAATACTGTACTAAGCAAAATTAAGGTCTAGCTAAAGACTTGGTGCATCAACTGAGAGACCATCCGAAAGTGTTGGTATGCGATCTTCTCATTGGACTTCTGACGAAGAGACTGAAGAGGCATGGCCCGGCGAAAGTAAGTGTTAAACGGTATCAAAAATTTTTATATTTCAAATGTAATGCTTATTTCAAAAGAAGGCTTGTCAATGGGCTGGCTCTCCCCAGTGTCACGCATTCATTCATACATATTTAAAAAAATATTGCTTATCGGTCATCGGACGGATTGTAATCAACATGGAGTCAATAAAAAAATTCTTCAGTACTTTCTTACCGAACCTGAAATTATGTACAAACTAGATTCTATCTCTTTACTGTTTAATATCAACGGCTCTCGAGTTATGGATTAAATTATTAAAAAAGTATTCAAAAATTCGAAGTTTTATTTTACCTGAGAGAAGGTAAAATTCTAATAACCTAATGTGTGTAGCGTTACTTTAGGAATTTTTTACCCCGTGCCTGGTTCATGCCCCACCTATTAAGTAATAAGTACCATATTTTTTCTTTGACAAAATAATTCACTAGGGGTTTATCAATGATCTCTATTGTAACACTTTTATCTCCGCCATACCCTACAGCCCTTAGGTTAGGTAGGTGATTTTTCGAACATTTTCAAAGCCCAATGCATTAAAATTAAAGTTGCACAACATTTACAATTGAATCTACAGTTCATCAAAATTGACATTAATTTTCTATTGGACCAATTTTAATTGTACCGCGGCGAATACAATTTATTTATAATTTTCGACACTTGTGATGCTTTTCATACTAGGTGCGCGTTACAAGTACAAGCAAATGGCAAAATTGTTTCAAAGGCTTCAATTTTAAAGAAAGAATTGATTTATTTTAAATAAAACACAGATGTTCCGAGGACAATATTTTTCGGTGCGACAAAAGGCAGTAAGTTATGGTTTATGGCACTTATCAATCATTTGAATTTCTTCTATTTAAAATGGTATTTATTGCCCTTGCCGGCATTTTACCCTAACGGTATTTTAAATTGCGCTCTTATATCTACCGACCTAATAAATGGACTAAATACATAAAAATTTTCATATATAATACCACAAGAGACTATCAAATTGTCGGCAATAATTTTTGAAACTGGAACTGAGTGTTTGTCGCCCTTAAAATCACCATGAGTGCTTTAGCACGAATGGTGATTTTAAGGGCGACAAACACGAAGATTCCATGGTTTAAAAATTAACCGACAATTTTATAGTATCGTGTGGAATTCGTTTGACAATTTCGTAAATAAAATTTCAATTTTTTCTGACAACAAATAATTTATAGTATGCGTTTACGTAGTTTCCATCGCTACTTGACAATACAGACCACGGTGGTCGTATTGCCGCGACAATACACCACCGTGGTCTGTATTGTCAAAGGAAGTAGATTATGATTGGTTCAAATTGATGAGATTCTAACATCCTATTGGTTGAATTATTATGAACGAAATTGTCAAAAAAATACACATTTTTCAACGGGATGGGAAAGTTACAAAATTTGAGTGATTTAATGTCTAATCTATTTCAGGGCCCTCTTCGTCCTGGGACCTGTGCAAGTCCACCTGCTGCATCTGCCTAGTTACGGCACAGTCAATACGTATAAATATTATGAATTACCGCTATAAAATTTCCTACATTTGTTGTTCTATGAGTTTTTCTCTAAAATTTATTGTTGAAATGGACTTCCAATAAAAATAAAGGAATTACAAATTGTTTCGCCAAATTTTGCTGATGTATTCTACTAATAAAGTTGCTATTGTGTCCGGAAACGTTTCATTTGCAAGATATGGGTATTCATTTACATGTTATTTCCTTCCTACTATGGTTATCCTTGTTACTATGGTTATAACTAGAACCCTTATTTATAAACCGATCGTTAATTAAATGTAGGGGACATGGGTAACAGTGAGACGCTCCTTTTTGTAAGGCCTTAAAGTAGAGATTATTAGTCATAATTAAAATTTTATTATTTCAATTCAATGCAAATTTTCAATGCGTTCACACTTACGATTGCGATTGCACAGTATTAAGTACGAAAGCGCATAATATGCGGTTAAATAGCCGCAACGTTTGAAGCAATGCAACTAAATTCAATTTTTGTAGCGGCGCGGTTATTGGAACTTAAAATATAGTACATTTATTGGTACGTACATATTTATATATTTGCACCTACTTGTACTTGGTGATTTACAATTGGCGGTATTTGTGGGGTGCGATGGGTCGGAAGTGGGTATGGGATAAACAGGGGAGAGAGTCTTATCTGTCCTCTTTCTATTATCACTAATTCAATCGTTGTCGTCAGAATCATGAGCACGTCGTCGGTACCATCACGGAGTCGGAATTTGATGTCATTGCGAAGGTCCTCGCCGGAAGAAGAAGCACTGGAGTCGTACTTTTCACCGTGCCTCTGTTTTACGCAGTAGGTACTTCTTCGGCGGTCATAGCTTGGCAGTTAAGTGCGTCTACTGCTAATGCGAAACGCTCGGATCGAATCCGGGAAGGGTAAGAACTTTATTCTGACCGTCTCTCCTCGGCAGGCAATGGCAAACCACCGAGGTAATCTGCCAAGAAAATCCATCTCGAAATGAAGTGTAGTACACTTCCCGTGGTTCGGAGCCCACGTTAAACAAGTAGGTCCGCTATGTATGTGAAAACAATTTGAACGCACATCATATGCATAGAAAGAGATAGAACGAGATGGGTCACCAAACCCTCATTAGGGTAAAAGGACTGAGAAGGAAGGACTTCTTCGGTAATTCGAATTGCTGCTCCGAGGTAGAAAGTGAGCAGCAGCTCGTGTACGAACTCGCTCAGCTATGCCCTTCTCCACTTGTTTCCTGCAAATTGTCCAATTGCGCTAAAGTTGTCTCAGCGTCCAAATCATTCAACCTCTTCTTATTTTTCTTAAGCGAGCGGTTTCCACCTTTAAGCTTTATACCTTTTAATCCGCCCTCTAAGTGTTTGCAAACTTGACGTGGTGAGAGGGATTGCGTGCACCCCAAACACACCCCAAAAATCGAAAAAAAATTTATTTTTTCACTTTTTCGTTAATACACGGGTAATTTTCGATTTTTTTGCTAATATTTTTTACTAAATCTACTAATCACACCCCCAGCTATCCGAATCTCAAAGAAAAAATCAATTTTCGAGCGAAAAAATTTCACTCATTCCGACAGGGGACCTCGACGCTAGTAGGCGAGCCTGTCGCTACGCGACTTGTAGCCCCTGGTATGAATGTTTCCGATTTTCGCACTTTTTTTGGATTTTTTTAAATCTTCACGTCCGCAACGGCGTCAGAGGCACATTCGGACCGAAACAACGGAAATTATCCCAATATTCGTGAAATTGCATGGGGGGCTTGGCCTATTCGCCGGATTTTTAATTATTCGAAATAAGGGTAATTTTCCAAGGGTTCACCCAAAATAATTTTTCTATAGCTTCTATTAAGCATTACCTTTAGTGTGTAGCACACGAAAATTTTTTTTTGGGTGGGCAAGCTTATTGCACGCCACCCTATTTTTGTATAAAATGTTCAATAACTTATTTTTGTGGTAATTTTATTATTAAAAATCTTGAAGAGTTATTTAACATTTTGCGATCACTTTCTCATTTTTGAATTATTTATCGTCATATTCAATGCAACTGATGATTAGAGATGTGGATACGTAGAATTATAATATTATGTCACCCCTATTGGTGATAAACTTGATTATTTTCCTCTCATTACTAAACGAACCCAAAACTCGAATGAATATGCACGATTGCCTCAGTTCATGCAGCCCCATCTAATAGGCGGGACGATTGATTATTAATTTGTCTATTAATTAATGACTATAATATGATGTTTACAAAAGAAGTCGGTTAATAAGCCTTCTACCATTGCTCTTGCAACCCCTATCACGAAAATTCTTTCCTCCACTTCCTTAACAAAAGTCAACGATAGAAGAGGAATTCATGAACCAAATCTTGAAGGATTTGTTAAAAAAACGAAGGAAATCACTGCCTGCGATCTGCTAGCTCGAGACGGTGTGCGAGAGTGGTAGAAAAGTTAAAATATGGAATATTCAAATCCTTAATTCCAAGTAAAACAGTGGATCAAAAACAGCAAATTAATTTAATGAATAATAATCTACAGTACAAATGCGACACCAAACCTAACACTTATCGGCTTTAAATAAACTGCTAACCCAAAATTAAAAATTTTACGTAGTGCTGTGACCTTTCCTACCTAATTTTTGTATAGGGGAGGTTCAACATAACTGCCCCTTCTTACTAAACTCCCGGTGATGAGTTGCTCAAGGGTGGGTTCCTAATGAACGGTCAATATTAGAGGCGATCTTATGAATATTTATTGGCTCTCTCGGGATGTCTAATTGCTTTCCTTTTTTTAAGAAGAAAAAGAAATAAAAAACTTTCATTAGCTTATGAGTAATATTTATTGTTAACAAAATCGAACTGATTGAAATAATTTTCATAAAATAAATGTTTACACAAATGTTTTGGATCGCAGATCCAATATAAAAATGAACCTTTCAAATTAAGAACAATTGATACAAAATGATATTTCAAAATAAAGAGGTGTCCACTCTTTATTCCGACGTGCTTGATTGTTAGGCCAATCAAGTCTCTCGCTTTACACTAGCGGGCTTAAATGTTTTTAAATAATATTGGTGCTTGTTCAAAGCTTAAAGTATTAATAACTAAATAATAAAACTTTTGATAAAAAAAACCTTTCACTTAGGGTAATGAAAAATGCACTTTGGAAGAAGTCCTTTTTTCAAATCCTGTATTAACGCGCTGATGGCCAATTGTGTAATAAAATTAAAGAAATAATAAATTCACAGTACCTGTCTCCTTGACAAATCGAAGTTTTTAAATTTTAAAAAGGATATTACTTCGTTTTTGTGTGTGTGGCCTACTTTAGTGTGCACATCTGATGAGTCAACAACATGGAATTACATTAGTGCGGCGATCGTCATTATCATCTTGTTTGACCTCATATGAAGTTGTTTCCGCATTGACTGATGACTGAATTTTATATTTGTCGTTTGCATCTTTCCAATTGTAGATTTCCAAACGTTGAGAGGTAAGTTAATTTTAGTTGACAATATTTATTATTATCCAGAAAATTTTATGTGAGTCGAGTTCGTAAATTATAACCATCTACAATAACATTATGAGCATCCATTACTGTCCTTGAGTTTATTTTTAGATTTGGTTCCAAGCCAACTGAAAATTTCTAACCTCTAATTGTTAGTAAACAAATAATTTCGGAATCCATCGCAAATATTTCATAGAGCGCATAAAATGCGTGCACTCTGTTAGAATTCACGAAGTCAACTGATTTTTCATCGAAAATCGATATGATTGGCATGCCTGTGCGAATGAAGTAAGTCAAATCCGTTTATTTTCGAATTTATTTCTTTCTAATAAATAATTTTGATTGCAGATTCACTCCTTGTACCAATCTCGGTTTCCTTTGAGGTGTTTTTCCATGCAGTTTTGCTGGTATATTGCGTTTTTATGCTGTATTTGGATTGTCCATTGACTCATGTTCTCCATTTTTGTTGTTTTCTTTGATGTCACACAAATTTGACCTTTATTTACTATATTTTTGATTTACCCTTCGAAATTAGATGCATGAAACAATTACATAATTTTTGATATGATCACATTTTTACAAAGAATGTTATTCATAGAATAAATCAGTTTACAAATTCTTACATTTTTATAGGTTATCATCATTAACACATTTTTACAAATTTTGAGCTAATTAAGTTTTTTGTTTCATTTCTGATGTGACAATCATCAGTCTATTTAAACTTAGCAATGTTTATCATCTTTTGTTCATCCTGAGAGACTCAAGTAAAGTTAGAAAATTGAAATTTTAGAAAAATAAAAATTTCTCGTAGAGCAAATTTTTAAAGTGCCTACCGATTTAGAATTTTATGCTTATTTTGAATCTATTATTCATTTTTGTATCGGGAGCCTTTATTTATCATTTTGAATCATAGCAGTAGGTCAATCAAATATTACTCAAATCAACAAACGCAAATTTTCGATTTATGATAAAAAATGCAATCAAGAACTTATCCCTAATCCGTTACAGATCTGATGAAATCAGAGGTTCACACAATCAATAGCTTTTAAAGTTTTTAAACGATTATGGACCTTGAACAATTTTGCATTCAACTGCCAAGGCATTGGGTTTTATCAAAATAAATTGAAAATATTTCACATTATCCAGATATAGAGTTAGTAATGAATCCTGGAGGTGGCGTTCCTAATAATTTTGTACAAGAACATAAATTAGCAAACAACTTTAAAAGTCCACATTTTTTTGCTTAGAACGAGTTCACTTGGCAAACTTTCACTTCATTCCAAACATTCATTTGAGTACCCATACGATAATTGGTGCACATTTTCTTAATGTTAACGTCCACTATCCCATTGCAACTCGTCGCCATTTCAGATTTGATGTTCGCACGTCTCTTTTTCCTTTAGGTTGATACGATTTTATTAAAATATTTGATTTTTTAACTACTAATTATTGAGAATTAGTAAGAATGGCTAGTAAAACTTTTTCGCTTACATGTCGATACGAAAATTCTCTTTTAAACATAGAAACAAATAATAAACGAACTAAATATTTCGTTCTTAGAGATTCAAATCATTAGATTTACTAGAACTAGAAAAACTAGAACTTTGAGGGCCCTTTTTATCCCGGAATCGAGTCTTCACTCTCTATTGAGGAAACCACTTCTTAGGTGTTGAATTCCATTATGAGGACTATGCATTCTGATGCTGTTTGCTTAGATGGTATTAGTCTTTGTGTGCTCAAGTTTGTGTTGCCCTTTTGCGCTGAAGTAGAGAGTAATCTCCTTAATTAGTTATTCTTTTAGAACTACTGGCGAAGTGCCAACTATTTGGAAAGCGTTGCATCTGAGACCTCTTTCCAAGGTTCCATTGGCCTAAGATCATGCTCATCTTCGCCCAATTAGCATACTGCTGCTAGTATTTTCGAAGTTTATTGAGTCGTTCCTAAAGCTTGCATTACGTGAACATCTTGCGTTTGAGAAGGTTCTGCCACCCGCACAGTTTGGTTGTAGACCTAATCACAGTACTACCACTTCATTGCTGAGTCTTATATCGGATGTCGCAGCATCAATTAACCATTCTGTGTTCACTCTACTGGTGCTCATGCTTCTAAAACCTTTGATTCGGTTGATCACCATGGCCTTCTAGTCAAGCGCTATTACTACGGCTGCGATGAGTCGTCGTGTAGGTGGTTTGGCGCTTATTTGTACGATAGGTCCCAAGTAGTTGATATTGGAAATGGTGTGTCTCGACCGTTGGCTCTTTCTAGAGGAGTTCCATAGGGAAATATCTAGTGGAAGCGGTTGGTTGGAATTGCTTGATATTCCTTTCTTGTGCGCCTGTGGGCATTGGCACAGCGATTGGTTTGTTAAAATCAAAGTTTAGAGACTGTACGTTTGCAATCTCATTGAATCCAGCTAAGTCTGACCCTTTGGTCTTGTGCAGTCTTCTGCTAGTTCGTAGGGTTTTAAATATTGCAACATGATTGGTGGTCATCGTGACGAGGTTGGTATAAAGCTCGATTTCACCCGGAACTAGGACTTGTCTTGGATAGCGAGTTTGGTTTTCGATAACATGTTGACCGTAAGTCGAGTTCATTCTATTGTAAGTTGAAATCGCTTGAACAGTTTTGAGATGCCCTTCCTTCTTAATTGAAGTGGTCTATTTTAAAAAGTACAATATAATCTTATATTGACTATTGTGCTGTGGTCTATTGTGGGTTTCAGATCTCAAACAGTGGCATATAGTTATGAGGTTCAATTGTTGGATTAATAACATCCTGGCCTCCTTTCAAAGTTTTATTTGTTGTGTATATACACATTGATGTAAACATTGAAAAAATCAAGTATCATAACTTGGAAGTGGTCGAAGCATTTGTGTTGAAAGTTTTGTTTTGGTAAATTTGCATTTGAATTATGCTGGTCATATAAGTTTAATTTGGTACAGTTATTGGCTTCGGCACGTTTTGAATCATAATTCATTCGCTCTTGAGCCCTCAGCTAGGCAACATGTGAATTTAGGTTATGATGCGAGTTCAAGTAGAAATTAATGTAAAAAGTATAGTAGAAGAGTTATTTAATTATTGGAAGAAGATAATAATTATTGACTAGTGAAAAGAATAGAAAATGAAGTGCATGCAGAAAAATGGTAATTAAGAATCCACTGTAATATACCGGGTGGCTAGTCATCATCCCGAAGTTTCCGAAGATTCCTGCTTCATATTGTGTTAATTAATAATGACAATTGTATTTTGATTCTGTTTCGCGTCTGAAAATATCCAACACTTGCCATTATACTCTTTAATTTATGTTAAAAATTGAAGAATAAATTGATCGCCTGCAAATTACTTTGACAGATTTTAATAAAATTTTATTTGTAAATTTGAAGGCAATTATTTTTCCAAGGTATGTCATTTTTTGTAAAAATCGCTAAGCAATAATCTTAAAAATCTGATTTGTCATGTTAATTTCCTATGTTCGGGATGATGACTGACCACCCGGTATGTAGATGATATTTAAATGAATGTTAAAAGTAAAGTTATCATGGGTAATAGTTCTTAGTGGAAGAGGTCGCAGGTGGTAGTATCACAGTGGCCTGAAGCTAAATCAGATAGTGGTGGTTTGAGTTACTGAAGGATAATACTACGAAGTAAAGCTCGCCTGAACTGAGAAACTCCAAGGAGTACTAGAGGTGTCAGAACCTTTAGTTATTCGAGGAAGGAGTCGTAGTGTCACCAAGGACTTAGCAACCCCCATAACGTGAAGCTAAATTGGACAATGGTGGTCTGAGTTCTGTAATACTACTACGGAGAAAAGCTTATCGAGCCTAAACTCGTAGACTCCAACGATTGGCAATGTACGACGACCACAACATCGAACTGTAGTTCTTTAAAAAAGAAAACGTAGTGTCACGGATAATGGTGGTCTGAGTTATAAGAGGGATACTGAGAAAGAAAAGTTAATCGAACTTGAATCCGTAGACTCCAAAAAGTAGCATACTTTTATGCATGCCAGAAGCAACGTGAATGACATAAGTGCAGACTAATTAATTACATTGAAGAGCAAAATATGATAGGTCTCGATAGCGGTTAGTCTCTGACTAATATTTAACATTACTACGGGTGAGAGGGCCCAAGAAACTTATCTGTGCCACTGTCTCTCCCCATCGAGGTGTTGGATTCATAGTGACTGGGGTTTACAAGGGCGGATCGTGAGATTGTGCAGTGGCGGTTCCAGAAATTTTTTGAAGATAAAAGTCATTGTTCGAGTCTGAAGGTGAATTTTTCAACCGAAGTAAGCGAATCTTCGCGAAAATGTTTGTCCCGGTTAATTTTATCGCTTTTTATTCATTATTTAAATAAATACCAATAAAATACTAATATGATAAGATAATATTTTAACCAGGTCTTTTTTACATTGTAATCTACAAATTAGAAATAATACATTGTAAATTTATTTGAAAAGTCCTAGCTGTAAATAATATATTTTATTCTATTTTCTAATTTTTTAAGTTCAACAAATAATAATTGTTCTAAATAAAACGTCAAGTGAACTTTTAAAAGTTTTAATAACAAATAATAATATAAAAAATAATACGTAATTGTTATAAATTTATTATTATAATACCATTTAATTTAATAATAATGTTTAATTAAGTAACATCATTTACTTTAATAATATCGCTTAAAAACTATAAATTTTTAAAGTTGTTAATATTACTCAAACTATATAAATACGGATTCGTGATTAATGTAGTGAAAATTAATATTAATCATAACCATTAGAATAACTTAAAATATGCACAAAACACTTTTTACAACTAAAAAGCACAAAAGCCGTAATAGGATAAGCCTTGTCCAACTGAACTGTCTTATAATTATCAGCCCTTCCAACGCACGATAAAAAAAATCTAAATACCCATAAAATTGTGATTTTTAGTTTTAAAATGTGTTCTGTGCATTTTTGGGATAATTCTGAAAATACAGTTATGATCAAGTTTTAATGCATAATATATTTTATGTACAGTTAATATTTTTGAATTCTTAGCACGAATAAGGTTTTGAAATACCAACAATGGCAAGGTTCCTCAAGTATGAATTAATGAAAAACTTAGCACTCATTGGAATATTATTGAGCTTAAATTTTGATTTTGTTCAATGCAATGACGATACTAAAGATCAAATAAACTATTACGAAAATCTAATCACAACTGAAATAGAGAAAGCTTTCCACTATAAATTGCCTACAAGTGCCGAATCTCATCGAACAAAAAATAATTTTATAGTAGAAGGTAGGTATATAATCGAATGATGACCATATAAATAATTATTATATAACTAATATAAAACACAATCTTGAATGACAATAATGTACTGCTAGATTTTGGAACTTACGATTTTGTTGTTGTGGGTTCTGGCCCTGGTGGATCAGTTGTAGCTAATCGGTTATCAGAAATAAAACAATGGCAAATATTATTGATCGAAGCTGGAGGGCCTGAGTCTAATTTCTCTAATATTCCTGGAGTGTATTTTTATTTACAAGGTTCAAAATTAAATTGGAATTTCCATACTACGCCACAGACGAAGGCATGCTTAGGTAACATTTCAAAATTATTTTTTGATTTGGTGGAATCCCAATGTAGCCAACTTCAACCATCTCCTTATTCAACTTACTCAACTGGTTCAAACGATTTTTAGTTGGTGGTTGACGTTGGCTGCAGTGAGACTCCAGCCTATATCAGAAAGCTTTACCAGCATAAGAATAAATGCAAACTAACAAAATAAATTTTTAACATCTTGAAGGTATGGTAGATAATATATGTCCTATGCCCAGAGGAAAAGCATTAGGTGGTAGTAGTGCAATAAATGCGTTGATGTATTCCAGAGGAAATAAAAATGATTACGACAAATGGGCGGAGGATGGAAATCCTGGCTGGTCTTACCAAGAGGTCCTAAAGTATTTTATCACATCAGAAAATTCGCAGATTAAAGGAGATCCTGGTTATCATGGACGAGATGGATATTGGAATGTAAAACATCATAGACCATATAGTGAACAAATTAATGCATTTGTAGAAGGCGGTAAATTGGCCCACAAATATTTGGGTACAGACTACAATGGGAAGGAACAGTTAGGAACATTTTATTCCCAAATTAATAATATTAAACAATATCGTCAAAGTGCTTATAAAGCATTCTTAAAACCTATCGAGAAAAAAACAAATTTAAAAATTTTAACTCATAGTTATGTAACTAAAATTGTTGTAAATCCTGTATCAAAAACTGCAAACGGTGTTCAATTTACAAGAAATGGTAAGACATATTATGTTAAAGCGCGGAAGGAAGTTATTCTATCGGCTGGGGCAGTTAATTCTCCTCAAATTCTAATGTTATCTGGAATCGGACCACAGTAGCACCTACTGAAAATGGGAATTCTTACAATACATGACCTTCCAGTGGGAAAAACTCTATACGATCACCCACTATTTTACGGTGCCTACGTGAGCACAAACTCATCTGAACCTGAACTAAGTTTAAGGGAAAGCATTAAACAGTTTTTAAACGATTATGGACCCCTAACAATTGCATTAAATTGCCAAGGGATTGGATTTTATCAGAGTAAATTTGAAAATAGTTCCACTTATCCAGACATTGAGCTAGAAATTAATCCTGGAGGTGGGGTTCGTAATAATTTTGTACGACAAACTTTAAGAGTCACAGACGAAGTGTATAACGCTCTATTCAAAAACATAAATTATCAAACCACTTTGAATGTTTATATATTTTTGCTTAGAACGAATTCAATTGGCAAAATTTCTCTCCGTTCCAAAGATCCATTTGAGTATCCCATAATTGATACTCATTTTCTAGATAATATTGAAGATGTCGAAAGAATGTATGAAGGAATTAAAATACTTGAAGATATATTAAAAACAGAACCGTTACAAAAAATCAATGCATCTTTAGTTTATGCTGATTATCCAACATGCAGACATTTAAAAATGGGAAGTAAAGGCTACTGGATTTGTGCATTGCGATTATTGACGTCATCTGGTCACCATCTAAGTAGTACCTGCAAAATGGGTCCAAATCCAATAAACTCGGTTGTTGATAATAAAGCAAAAGTTCACGGAATTAAGAATTTGAGGGTGATTGATACCAGTATTATCCCTTTTGCTGTTGCTGCCCATACTACTGCACCTACTGTTATGGTAGGCGAAAGAGTTTCCGATTTAATAAAGCTTGATTATGAATTAAGTATAGATCCAATTACTAATGTAATTGATAGTTAAGAATCTTCCTATGGATAATAATAGGTTTGAAGTTTTGGTGATGCTTAGAATTTATTTTATAGAAATTTTGCGTTTCTTAATAAACATAAAATAATTTTTTGTTATTTTCTTTGTATTTTCTTCCTTGACTTAAGTAATTGTAGGTATATTATATTATTACGACCACCAATATCGCACTCAATGCATTGATTAATTTCATTAGCCAAAATTTACAAGTGCGATAATACTGCATTATTCAAAGTGTTGCATACAAGATTTTATCTAAAACCATATACCTACCTTCAAAAAGTTAAATCAAAACATTATAAATTAATAATGTGTATGAAAATTAACACAGAAAATTGAAACGGTTCTTCTATAAGGAAGTGGGTACATAAAGCCCGTCGCCTTCAAAATGGGGAATCATCGCATTGAAACCCTAAACGAGCTCAAGACGCTGGGTATCACGATCGACAAATGGCGGAAATTCTCGGCACATACCACCCCAGCAGCCAAAAAGCCAGCCAGTAGGACGACAGGGCGTCCCCCTGTCTCACTGCACTGTTAAATTCAAACTCTTCTGTTTTGCCTACTCTTGTTCTCACTATTGCAGTCGTTCTGTTCAGTGTCATCTGTACTAAACGTATCAGCTTTCTTGGAATTTTCCATTTCTCCATTTCTTCCTTCAGTTGACTTCTTTTTACTCGATCGAAAGCCTGTCTGAAATCAACAAATAATGCCTCAATGTCTATGTCGTACTCATGTGCTTTTTCCATAATCTGTGTTACTATGAACAATGCATCGGTCATTGATCTTCCGGGCCTGAAACCTTGCTGGTAGTCTCCTATCTCTTTTTCCGTATAGTTCTGCAGTCTTACATGTATCAATCTTGTCAATATATTATATGCATTATTAAGCAGCGATATTCCTCTGTAATTATGGCAATCTCTGTTGTCTCCTTTCTTGTATATTGGAATCAGACCCGCTTCTCTCCATTGCTCTGGCATCTTCTCACTTTTCCATACCTTTAATATCAGGTCATATATCTTTCCCATTACATCTTCATTTCCGCTTTTCATCAGTTCTGTGTTTATATTATCGGTTCCTGGTGCTTTGTTATTTTTCATTTTTGCTACTGTCTCAAGGAATTCTTGGTAGTTTGGTTCATTTTCCATTTCTAATTCCTCATCCTCTTCTGTTATCTCATGTTCGATTTCTCTTCTTTCTTCTGTATTTGGCTCGATATTCAGTAATTCCTCGAAGTGTTATTTCCATCTATTTTTTATTTCATGTTCTTCGTATCTTATCTCTCCATTCTTGTCTCTCAATCCTCTTACTTCACTTTGTAATTTTATCCCTTGGTTTTTTTCATCTTTTTATACAACTTTCTTGGATATCTGTGGTTTTCTTCAATCTCTTTCCTTTCTTTGTCTATCCATTGTTTTTTCTTTTTTTGCATAGTTTGACTGTATGTCTTGCTTTTTCTTTATATTCTTCCCTAGCTGTTTCGTTCTGCGTTTTCATCCATTTGATTCTTGCTCTTCTCTTCAATTCTATCTCTTCCCTGCATTCTTCATCAAACCATTCTTTTTTCCTAATTCTCTCTTCGTTTCCCAACGTTATCTTCGCTGTTCTTATTATGTTCTCTCTTATGTTTCTCCATTCTTCACATACGTCGTCACTTCGTTCTTTGTTGTTTATTTGTTCTTGCAGTTCTTGCTTATACTTTCGCTGGTATTGTTCGTTTTTCAGTTTCTCAATTGCCATTCTTTCATTTGTTGTTTCTTTCTTCGTCCAGTTTTTTCTTGCTTTGGTATTGATTATTAGATTATTACCATTATTACTAAGTTATGATCCGTATCTGCGCTTGTACCTCTGTACAATCTTGCGTCGCATACCTTAAAAGTTTTTCTCTTGGACACAATTATATGGTCTATTTGGTTTCCTTTATTTTTACCTGGTATCATCCATGTCTCCTTATGTTCAGTTTTATGTCTAAAGTCTGTTGTTACTATTCTCATATTACACATCTCTGCTAGGTTACTCATCCTTTCTCCGTTCTCGTTCGTTTCTTCGTGGATTGTGTTTTACCTGCCACATTATTGACATATTCCTCTCTTCCTATCTGCGCATTAAAGTCACCCAATATCACCAAATCATCTTTTCTTGGTATTTTCTCATATAACTTTTCTATTTCTACGTATGTCTCTATTTTTTCTTCTACATCTGCTTCTTCCGTTGGTGCGTATACGTTGATAATTGACAAATTATTTTCGTTTTCCTTTATTCTGATATAAGCTATTCTTCCATTTATTGGTTGGAAGTCCAGTATATGCTTCGTCTTGCTCTTTTCAATTATAAAGGCTACTCCGTTTTTTGCCTTGTTGTTCTTCTCCAGAGTACAGTAATGTGCAGTCTTTCATTTTTACCTCTCCACTCTCCCTCCATCTTATCTCTTGTATAGCTGCTATTCCCACTCTGTATTTCGCTAGGTCATTACAACCCACTTCATTCATCTTTCCCGGGCGAAGCATCGTTCTCACGTTCCATGTCGCTATTCTTTCTTTTCGCTTCTTTACTTTATTTTTACTTCCCTTTCTTCCATTTCTCTTCCTGTATCGTTCTTCCCTTTCCCTTTGCGGTTCTGTCTTATTTAACTCATCATTCATATACAATGACACTGCATGAGCCGGAACAGTATCATTATTTCCTTTCATTCTTACTTTTTTGGATGTTGTACTGGGTTATCAGACATTCCCAGTTTGTTTGTGTTATTGGTTCGGAAACCTTGAGGAAATCGCTTATAATAATAAAAGATGCAATATTAAAAAAATTGTATAATCGTTGAGATTCGATACAGTAACAGAGATGGTATCTATTACCATTTTTACACAAATAATTGTTGAAATGAAATTGTAACACCAGTATCAAACCTACTATCACACCTTGCAACTACTGAGGGCCGTTGCTCAAAAAAAATCTGGTGTGTTTTCACAAGCTGCACACAATTAAAAGAAAAGAAATATATGGGCACAAACCTTTTAAGCTCTCCAGGTTTAGCACAATTTACTTCACAAAATATTCGGGTTATTACAAAATAAAAATGACTCCAGTAGAAATTGACGTCTGACCAATGTGATCAATTGACCAAAGATGTCCGCTATCCACGTGACCTAGTAGATAACACAATTTATCGTAAAACTCATATACCAAGTGTAGCAAAAATTCTCCGTAACGCAATGCAATGCAAATTTCGTTACAGGTTTTAAAATGGAAAGTAAAAATGCTTGGGATGTACTGTAATAACGGTAAAGTGAATGCAGGATAGGTATTAATGGGGAAAGGCTACATCACGTTAGGTTTGTGGATGATATATTCAGTTTTAACTAAAACATATAGGAACTGATTGGTCTTATAGATAATATTGAGAAGGCGTCAACACGAATAGGACAACCAATTATATGACAAATCAGGAAGACGATAATCAATTTATTACAGTTGGAAGCGAGCAAATAGAAAGGGTAGAAAAATGCAAATGCTTGAGAGTTACTTGTTTACCAGCATCTACACCTTTTCCACCAGTAATTCAGAAATCGTCAACCGTTATTCAGATTTGTCAATTGATATTCAGAAATCGTCAACCGTTTTTCAGATTTGTCAATTAATATTCAGAAATCGTCAACGGTTATTCAGATTTGTCAATTGCAATTCACGATTTCTGAATATCAGTTGACAAATCTGAATTACAATTCACGATTTCTGAATAGCAGTTGACAAATCTGAATTACAATTCACGATTTCTGAATATCAGTTGACAAATCTGAATTACATTTCACGATTTCTGAACAGCAGGTGAGGTTTTCTGAATTACTGCTGGAAAAGGTGTAGTCGATAATTGACCTGTATTCTCTTTCACCCAAAATAAATTTGTGAATTGATTTATTACAAAGAATGTATTTCATTGTATTTCTTAGTTTCCGGTATGATTGCTATATCTAGTAAGTCCATATCTTTGAATTCTTTTTGAAGTCCCGTTTCTTTATTTTTAATAGATCTTACATTCCATACTCCTCCCTTGATTTCCTATCCAATTTATAATTTCGTGTTCCTTATAGTAGCATTGGTCTTGAACTTTTGATCAGCTCGGCTTTCATTTATCACATAAGAATTTTTAGTAAGATTATGTCCCTTGGATATGTTACTAGCATTTCGCAAGGTAAGACGTGTGAAGGGGCTGCCATATTCAGGCTTAACGTTCAGCCTCCTGCTGTATTTACCCCCCAATAGGAGGGTTGCTTTCTTCGCTCTTTATCGTTGACCCTGACCGTTGAGGGCTTTACTGAGTACCCTGAGCTGCGTTTAGATTGTCTCCTACCAGAGATATGCCTCTTCCATCAAGTATACCTTACCGAAAGTTACTTTCTCTGTCAATCTTACTGTTGAGGTCTTCATTTGATGTCACCCTAATTTAGTTTCGTCTGCAGACCAAATCAGTGAGAGCTATGTACCCTGTGATGACCAAGAACAATCTCAATCGCCTTTCATATAGTCGTTCCTGGCAAAAGGCCTATTTATATTCATTATAAAAGTTCTATTTTTCCCTAGCCTGTATTTTGCATTTTTATCACTAATTTTAAAAACAATTTTGTACTCATTTGATAAGTACTATCTATAAATAATATTTTTGTTTTCCAATTTTGAATAATTTTTTAATCCACTAGTACATCTATTGAACTTATTAATAAGTAGATTTTGACCTACATACAATGTTCCTAAATCATAAATTAATGAAAAACTTAGCATTTATTGGAATATCGTTATTGTTAAAATTTCAATTATAAATTGAATAATAAAGAGGAATAAACCGGAATACCTGGGGCACATCATGAAAAATAATCAACGACATGGGTTACTACCATTAATTCTACAAGGTAGAAAGAAAATGGGGAACATAGAGGAATATCATGGCTAAATAACCTGAGAACACAAAAAGAATGCATCTGTTTAGAGCTGCGGCAGATAATGTAAAAAATTACAAGTCACTCCATATTATATTTACAAACTAGAGATACAAGCAAAACGGCCAAAGAACGCCCATATTAATGATGTGCATAACGCATCTGTGAACGTTTCGTGGGTCAACCACATCAATGACACAGCCATAGGAATGCCTTGACCTTCTAGTAATATAATAAATCATCGGATATATTAATTAACATTTTATTTAAATATATTTCAGGTAAAAACACAAACAATTCATTTACAAAATAAATACATATTTTAAAGAGTAAATTAAAAGCCAACCAACCGACTTTCATGGCACAATAAAAATTATAAGCAGTTACGTATTTTTAAATTTTGGTGTAGAAATCACAATTCTATACCACTGTACATTCTTCTACGTATTTATAAACTCTGTTGTACATGAAGTAGTTATCCGTAATGTATTTACATACTGGAAATAATTATTAATTTATATCAAAATTAGTTTACAATAAAATATTCTCTATTTCAACAGTTCCTAGTTTTCATATAAACCATGTCGATCTTTCACAATCCAAAATGTATCAATTATAGTACCATTTTTCTCATCAGACACTTGCTCGAAATATAAATGAGTTTTATTGAAAGCTCGCATTCTAGTATAACCGTAATCTGTACTTCTAAACGCCGACCAATGTGGTCGCGTATTATTAAAATCCGTATGATCTTCTATACAACCAGCGGATCCAGTAATAATGTGTATCGGGGCACCTGGATTAGTGTATGGATTTGTTTCACTTCCATTATAAACTGTGTGATTATAAATAGGCCACAATCTTTCGTAAGAATGTTCGTGAGCCCATATTTCAACATCAACGCCATAATCATATAATAACTTTTCTAATCCAAAGATATGGAAAAAGGGTAATCCTGTACGAGTTAAGCTTTCATTTAATACACAGTCAGGAGCATCGCTGTTACTACAATACATTGGACGATGACCCATTACAATTATCCAAGGATGTTTTGCACGATTTTCTGGCAAATTAGCCACCTTTAAGTCATTTTCTAACCATTCGTATTGAAAAACTAACGATTTTATTCCGTAGTTTACAAAATAATACACTTCGGTGTCAATAGAAATGATGTGAAGTGGTCCCATATTAAAGCTGTACATCATACTATCGTCACCTCCTGGCATATTAAAACGATTCTTGTAGTTACTGAAATTACTGAAACACAAATAGGTAACATGAAATTACCTTGAGAACTCGATGGTCTATGGGTACTCACTATTTTTCTTCATGGTTACCAGGACAAGTCATATATGGAACATAAGCAGCAATTGACTGGATTTGTTCCATAAATGCATCCCCAACTAAGGCATTATCCTAAAATAACTTTAATTAATATAAAATTTTAATTTAAAAATTAATACGCTAAGCAAACACAATTGAATTAAAATTATTTAATAAGATTTCAGGAATATGGGATTGTCATCTACTGATGTTTTAATTTCTTAATAAACATAAATATGGCAGTCAATATTATATGGATTTATAATTTATTTTGCCCTACTAAGGAAGAACACCGTATGTACATTTTTTGACTATTTTGAGTTAGATGCATTTTCTTAAATAATTTTTTCTCCTCTTTCCATTGCACTGAAATATCTTAATATCATTTTGTAAATACAGTGTTCTTTCTAACTAGGGCAGTATTGTCCGTTAATCATAATGGAAGTCTACTGTGCAAATCTTCTGGATTCTTTAAAAATCCCTTGGAATTCTTTGGAAGTCTCTTGGCTTTTTTTTAAGTCTTAGCATTCCTTGTAAATTCCTGAAAGTCCCAAGTTATTCCCGGAAGTCTTCATGGTTCTATAGATCTTGTTGAATTCTTTGATAAACTCATGGCATTCTTTAAAATTTTGTGAAATTCTATAATTTATGGTATTTATTGGAAATTCCAAGTTATATTAAATATATTTGTGATTATTATTATAGTTTTTAGTCAAATGAACCTCCCAGATGTAAAAATCTAGAAATACTTACGGACGTCGCACGGTCACGCTAACCGCTTCCTTATTCCCGTGACCCCCTCTCTTAAAATATTAATAACTCATTTTTACTTCCCTATAAGGAAGTATTGTAATCATGAAAAAATTCGATGTCGATATTTTAACGGAAATATCCGTTTTGAGCATTTCTGAATCCGTTTTGACTATTTTCGCAATGATGTCTGTATGTATGTCTGTATGTATGGATGTATGTAACGCAAAATGTCTGTAAGTTCTGTATCTCTGGAACGAATTGTTATATCGTCGCCTCAGAACCAGAGTATTCTATCTCCATTTTTTTGATAAATTGAGTTATTTATGCCATTTTATTCTATGTTCATTTCTCTACAGCATAATGCAATAAAAATTGCCAAAATGTGTATTATAACTTTTTCAATTGAAATTATGTCAAAATATCCTAATGAAGAGTAATGCAATAGAGAAACTTTAAACAGCTGTACTGTAAAATTTATAAAAATGGAGATAGAATACTCTGATTCTGACGCGACGATATAGTAACAAAATTTCATATTTAACACTTTAATCGGTATACAAAGGCACCAGGAGGAAATCCTTAAACCGGAAGTAGCACTTCACTTGAAGGACGAAATGGTTTTTCTTAAATATCTCAGGAACGAATTGTTATCTAGTAACCAAATTTCATATTTAACACTTTAATCAGTATACTAAAGCACCATGTGATTTTGGAGGAAATCCCTAAACCGGAAGTAGCACTTTACTTGAAGGACGAAATTTAATAATTTAATTAAATAATAAAATAAAATTTAAATAATATTTCTGCGAATCTTTAGATGAACGATAAAGGAATGATTCCTTATAGGGAAGTCATGTGCTGGCCACATCAGATTTTTTTATTGTTGATAAATGAATTATATAAATAATTTTTGTGGAAATAATTTTCAATCGAATTTTGAAAAAATTAGAAGTTTATATAAATCCATTTTCAGCAAAAATTTGTCAAAAAAGTAATAAAACCTTGCAGTACACCTGAAGGAGTACCACATAAATTTTATACAATTTTAAAAAACACAAAATAGTTGTAGGCACATGAAAGTTGCAGATATTTGTATGAGATCTAAAATTAGCATTTTTCTGTGCAGTTTTTAAAATAATTTTGAAAAGGCGTAAGTTAGAAATATAAAATTTTAGTGTGACATTAAATTTAACATTAACCAAAATATATCCCATATTTTTTTAAAAGTTTTTACATTTTCATTTTACTCTTTCTTAAAGTCAGCGATCAGAACTAGACGAGTTTATGAAAAGAAACGGTCAGTACATTTTGTTCCCATTGAATTTAATTCATGGTTTAATTGAAGCAATTATTCGAATTGGGATTAAATTCATATATCCCTTTAATAACAATTTAATTTATTATTTTTAATTTTTATTCATTTAATAACATAACAATTTAAGGGATCCGCCATTTAATCGCAATTTGATTAATTGCTCCAATTAAACCGCAAATTAAATTCAATCAATTAAATCAGGACTTAGAAAAGTTTTGGAAAAAGTGGAGCAGAAACAATATTGTTTACCTACTGCCTGGTGATTCGAAAAACATTTATCGAGAATTTTCTTAATTTTAACAACTATGAGGCCTGGGATAAGTAAAGTGTTCGTTTTTTCGTAGCTCTCTTGTACATCTGCCCACAGATTTCATTTTAAGTAAGTATTTCTTCAAACAAATTGTTAGACAAATTGTCGAGAAACTCAGAGAATTCAACACTAAGGGATACTTCTGCTTCCTAGACTATCAGAAGGCTTTCGACTGGGTGGAGTGGGACAAACTTTGGTACATTAATACAATACTTGGCGTCCCCCCACACCTTACCTCCCTCATCAGCAAACTATACGCTTCTAACGAGGCACAAGTCAGAGTGAATGACCAACTATCAAAGACTTTCAAAGTAGGAAGAGGAGTGAGACAGGGGTGCATTATCTCGCCGATTCTATTCAATATATACGGAGAATGGATAATGCGCGTCGCTACAGAGGGATGGAAAGGAGGAATATCGATAGGCGGAAGAAAAATATTTAACTTAAGATATGCAGATGACACGACACTGCTAGCGGCGTCAGAAGAAGAACTGACAGAGCTCCTGGAGAGAATTAAAGCGACAAGCGAAGAATATGGCCTCAAAATAAATACAAATAAGAGTAAAGTGATGATTGTGGATAGGGCAAGTGAGAATCAACGGAATATCGGAGAAATAGGCGGGATTGAAACTGTGGAGGGTATAGTATACCTGGGCGTCCGCATCACAAGAACTGGAGAATGCGAAAGCGAAATCAGACGCAGAATCACGCTGGTAAAGACAGGAGTGGCAAAACTGACGAGAATATGGAAAGATCGAGGAATATCGAAGTCCACTAAAATGAGAATTATCCAATCTCTGATTTTCCCAATAATGACGTACGCCTCGGAAAGCTGGACAATCAAAGCGGCAGATAGACGACGAATAGAGGCTTTTGAGATGTTCTGTTGGCGTAGAATGCTGAGGGTGTCATGGACGGAGAGGCGTACAAATGTGTCCATCCTGAAGGAACTTAACATCAAGGAAAGATTGAGCACATCCATAAATAGAGCTATATTAAAATATTTCGGACACATTATGAGACGCGGGGATGGAACGCTCGAGAGACTCGTGGTCCAGGGCAAGATAGAGGGTAAGAGACCAAGAGGTCGGTCTCCCTCTCGGTACGTTGACCAAATAAAGAAAATGACTGGCTCAACAGTGCAGCAATGCGCACACAACGCAATGGACAGAGAAAGATGGAGAGATACAGTTAACAACTGTTTATCAAGAATGATGCCACGATGCCCGGATACGGGCGTGCCGAACAAGAAGAATTTCTTCAAAAGCTAGCTATTTCCTCCGTTTAGCGATATGCTGCTGTTCGACCATTTGCGGCCCCTTAAGCATCGAACTATTGTACGAACTTTGTTAATGTTTAATGACTAAGTTTGATGGTGAATTTCCAATCACTTAAGATCTTATGGTTTCCAATAGGGTAGGTTTCAGTAGCGTTTATTCTATGTTCTTCGTGGATCGATCACCCACTAGCTCTTCTCTTGGCCTCTCAATAGTTTAGTGAGTACGCGTCGGCCTTCCAATTGTTTTTCAGAATAGGGGTCAGCCTGCGGCCTTCCAGTTCCTTATGAGAACATGAATCGCCTTCATCTAATAAATGTCACATGACATTATATGAAATTGAATCTAAAGGGTATCCAGTAACGTAAAAAAAATTGTAACCTTTTTGGATTCAATAGTCGTGTGTAGCTCTGCACAGTAGACCATCGGTTTTGTTTAGTCGAGTTTTGTCCTCTTAATGGTTAAGTGAATACGGGTCAGCCTTCGGCCTCCCAATTGCTTATTTCCCGTAAATGGGAGAATAAATTATGTAAGAATTAAAGCAAAATTTGTAAATCTATCAATAGTGAACGTATACGCACCAACTGAAGACAAGACAGATGACGAAAAAGAGAATGAATACAATGTTCAAATTGGTAGGGAAAGCTACCTAAGTGAAGTCGCTGGAAAACATACAGTTCATAACTATCATAATATGATAGTTCATATCATATTATGATACTATCATTATATAGTATGATAGATAGTTATGACATACAGTTCATAATATCACAAATGACAACGGATAAAGACTTTGTAACCCAGCGGCCTCTATGAACCAGTACGAAATACAAATATAAAGGTGATACATAAGATAACATGGATGAGACCAGGAGAAACCAGCGAAGATGGGAACCAAACAGATCATGTGCTAGTAAACAAGAAATAGTCAAGCTCAAGAAAAGATTTCCTTTGCGACTTCCTGGTAGTAACTGAGATGAAACAGAAAATAAAAATTGAGAAAAGTAAAGAAGCAAACAATAAAAGTTGGACAATAGAAAAGTTTAATGATACAATTGTTCAGGAAAAGTATAATGAAAAGATGAGCGCAAAAGTAAAAAAAACTAGAAAAGCGCAAACATGGGAAAACATAAAACACAATAAATAAATGCACGGAAAGAAATGTAGGGTACGTAAAGAAGACAATAAATACAAAATGGTTTGATGAGGAAAGTGAAAGAAAATTGAACTGAAGAGAAAAATGGATAAGAACAAAACAGCACACGGATAGAGAAGAATATTCAAAAGTAAGAAATGAAGCTGGTAAGATGTGCAAACGAAAAAAGAAATGAGTGGTTAGAACATAAATATGATGGAATAATTGGAAGAAGAGACCAGAGGAAACCCCAAAATGAAGGCAAAATTTATGAAAGATGAAGATGGAAATGTAGAAACCAGCGAAGAGAAAATTAAAGAAATATGGAAAACGTACTTTGAAAAGCTGCTTAACCAGAATTTGAACACCAGAAAAATATCAAAATAAAATGAGCAACTAGTATTGGAACCATCATACGAAGAAATTATAAAGAGAATTAAAAATGGAAAAGCACCAGGACAATGCGAAATATGCGGTGAAATGATAAAAAACGGAGGAGAAGAATTATACAGGAGAATATCCAAGTTAATTGATATGATCTGGTAAAACGAAGAAATGCCTGAGTGGCAGATTGGGAAAATAATACCAGTATATAAGAAAGGCGATATAGAAAATTGCCGAAACACCCTATGTGAATGCTACTTAAATGCTTGATAACTCTTCCACCGGCCCTCTCACCGGGCTAGAAATTAAGTCGTCCTGGACGCTTCTACCTGAGTTAACGATTTTTAATTCTTACAAGTTCTACCATCCACATACAATACCCTATGTGAATGCTGCTGTAGAAGGGGTGAAATCACACAAGAAACTGTAAATAGTGATACGAATGAGGAAACAGGAGCAATCCACCTTACAAATGGATAGAAAAAACCTCAAAAGAGGTGGCTATCCATAAGGAACGAAAGCCGAAAAAGAAGATTTGATTTTTTAACCATTGAGAATTAATAATAAATTAAACGTGAAAATATTTTTTTATTTTAACATAAGCTTTCAGCAGTGTATACTGCTGAACCAACCTTAAAATAAAAATTATTTTCACGGTTAATTAACTACTTTATTTTTCAAGTTTAATTTATTATTCTGATTGAGAACATTTTGGAAGAAAACTACAATGATATTGATATTCATATTATGTAAAGGCCAAGATAGGCTTCCACATAACCCATTTTTCTCGGGGGGGGGGGTTGCACTGGGGTATGTGCCCCCCTCTCCTACGCGAAAACTAAATCATTAACATAACATCCGATTTTCGCCGGGAGTCTCCATCAAAATATAGTCTGACATAATTTCCACCTTTATATTTCAAAATTTTTTCACGGAGTAGCTTTAGGCCCTCCTGCATGGGGTAGGGTCTGAGTGGTCTCTTCATACTACTACTAACTTGATTGAAGTCGAAACCAACCATTGCAGAGAATATCAATGGTTTCAATGGAACATTTAGAAGAAGTAATATATTAAATTTTAGAGGGAGGGGAATTTCTGGAAATAATTTTTTAAGCGCCCAAAATAATGAAAAATACACATTTTGTAAAAAAATTCCAGAAAATAAAAAATCAAATTGAAATAATTGCAACAAATATTGCGAAAACAAATTATTAAAATAAGGGTGGTTTGAAGGGAGATTTACCCCCCCCCCCCCACTATCTCTTGAATAATCATTATGTTCTGAGTTAGTAAGGTATAAGCAAAAAGGAACCGAATGCATTTTTCTTGAAAGTTTTAAAAAATTCCAAAATTTTAATGTCCTAAATTTTGATATCTTTAGAACTTTAATTGAATAAACTAAAATAGAACTGGATTGATTTTATTTAATGCAGAATTAATTAAAAATATATTGTAACTTTCAAATGCCTATAACTCGAAATGGTGTTAATGTCGGTTGGTTCCCTACTTTCAGAAGTTTTATTAAAAAAATGCTAAGAACAAAAGATGTAAAGAATATTATGTAAAATATTTCTTGTTTGAAACAGTTTTTGAAAACCTGGATAGTTTTCGAAATAATTGTAAAATGCGATTTTGATCTCAATTTTACAATAATACAGTGAAGGTTAAAATCGGAAAAAACTATATATTGTAGCGATTTTATGCTCTTAAATTTGGTCTAATAAATAATTTTTTTTAAAAGTGAAAATAAGCAATATAGCATCGCAGTTTATCTATCAGTTTATAGTATCTCAATTGGGGAGATACCGGAATGGGATTTTAAGCGACTTTTGCGGGCTCATTAAGACACTCCTATACACCGCCGTAGCAAGCTCTTCTGACGACATAGGCAAATTTGAATATATGCGCCCCCCTCCCAAAAGGTAAAATTTTAAACTATTATTTATTGGATTTTGTCGAGGTTTAGCGCCCCCATTGCGATGGCGCCTGAGGCAAAGCCTCGGTCGCCTCACCCTTGCTATGGCGTTCGCTTAGAGTAATGAAAACAAATGGATGCTTATCAGGAACTCATTTAGGCTGCCGGGACCGGGGGGTCTGGGGGGTATGGAAGTGTACCCCCCAGGTACACTTAATTTATTGCGAAAGAAAAACTTTCCCTTTTATGTCCCTTGGTATTAAGAATGGTACTAGGATAGTTATAAAAAATATCACCTACTGCCTCCCCCCTCCCGGATTACAAACGAAAATTGCAAAAGATTCAACGAAAAATAATAAATTTTGATGGTTGTGAATAATCCATACCCCCCCCCGACCCCCCGGTCGTGTAATATCGATTTTTATCGTTGGAAACTTCTGAAGATCTTATATAAAATACGCATAGTATGTCAGAATCACCGTTTCCATGGTAACGTAACGGAATCCCCCCCCCCCCGAATATGGAGATTATTTTTATCGGTAGGAATTTTCAATTTAAATATATTTGAATAACTGTCGCGATGATGACGTGATAGTTTTACCGGTTACCCAGTCAGTTAAAGGGAAATGAAAACGAACGCGGGGTTGGAATAAACTTTCCTAAAATCCCCTATCGTATCATTGGACCAAATTTGAAGAGGAGAAAATTCACCATCGATGGTAAAGTTTAAATGTACGAAATAATTATTCAGTATATGAATTATTCAGAACCTTTTTCAATTGTTTTCTCTGGATGTAACATAGATAAATTTTGTTAATATGTTTTATAGAAAATTTTGTACTCTTCAATTTTGATTTGATGATAATTATCTCTAAAAATGAAGATAAGCGAGTTATAGGCGAATAACTACTGTAGAGGATTAAAATCCCCACTTGGGGAAATGGCCGACAGGGAATTTTAGGCGATTTTGCAAATAAAATCGTGGTCAAATTTGAATATATGCGCCCCCCTCCCAGAAAGATTCTTATCTGTTTGAAAATTTTAAATTATTTTTTATTGGGTTTTCTTAAGGTTTAGCGCCCCCATAGCGATGGTGCCTGAGGCAATGCCTCAGTCGCCTCACCCTTGCTACGGCGCTGCTCCTAAATACTTGTCTGCCAAATTTCAGCTTGTTCAGATTTCTTGTAAGCTTAAGCCAATTTTTCGGCTTCATTACTTGAACTACATACATTATAACATGGACAAATCTTGAAAAATCTATTTTGCTCTTCAGTTTTAAACCTTTGTTCTAATTTACTTCAATGGCATGGAACGCACATATCACATGAATGGACCCCAGCAGACTCCCAAAAGTAGTAAGAAATGGGATACCTCGTGGAACCAGACCACCAAGCAATAGCGGGATAGCTGGTCATCGCAGTCTCACGAAAACTAGCAAAACTTAAAATAAGTTAAAGAAGATCATTTTTCGTAAAAGTGAAAATAAGCGAGCTATAGACGAAAAACCGTATAAGGCCTGATTATTCAGTCTCGAGTTATCTTAAAAGATAACCTAAGACTTAACAACTGGGCCTAAAAGGGGCTAAAACTTCCAATTAGGGAAGACGCCGGCATGGGATTTTAAGAGAGTTCATTATAGTTACAAGCTTAAAAAACTGATGTGGCCATCGCATAACTTTCCGAACAGACGTAAATTATTATATTATATTTTTTAATAAAATGCTCCAGGTAAACCCCCCTTTCCCGTTACACAATTTAATTTATTTTCATCTGGCTTCGTCCTACGACAGGAAGAAGCTTATATGCAAAATTTGGAATGATTTGCTTGCTTCGTTTAGACGCTATCGTGTTCACAGACGTACACACATACAGACATCCTTCCAAAAATGTTATAAATGGATTCAGGGTACCTCAAAACGTGAACATCTGTCAAAAAACTGGGGGGTCAAATTTTGCCTGATAACAATACTTTCCTTACCTAGGGGTTCGGAAAGTAAAAATGGTCAGATGCTTTCGCCTTCTGACAAAGCAAACCCTTTTAAATATGATTGGAGTAAGTCAAAATAAAGAGATTTAGGGGTAGACCCACCTCGAAAACCCGCGGTAGCACCTTCACCACCTACTTAAAGGGGTGGAGCGCGCAACTGCATATTTTATTTTTTCTTTCTAAAAAACAGGAAAAAATAGAGACTTGTGGTTTACACCAATCGACAGAAAATAAAATTTTACATCCGATACGTATTTTTTAATTGGTCAAAAATTCAAATGTTTTCTGCCACTACCAAAAATGTGTACAGTAGTGACTCTATAATTTCACATTTTTGCGCATTACTCCAGAATGACCCAATACATCAAAATTTATCAAGGAAAGAAAGTTAAAGGTTATGTTTTTATCTATCGATTGATATACAAAAGGTTCCTGATATTTGTTTAAATAATGAATATACGTAATATTGATAATGAATAAAATTTTATGTTCTGGAGAATGCTGCAAATTGCAAGTCTCCATCCTTTTCTATTTTAATGGAAAACAAAGTTTATTAAACTCTGTGTTGCAATTGTACCAAATCCGTGTATATTCGTACAACACTTGACGCATTATTTAAACAAATATCATGAACTGTTTATACATCAATCGATGGGAAAAATTATAAGCTTTCATTTTGTTTTCTTGATAAATTTGAATATATTCTGGAGTAATTTTTTTATGGTTTTCACACCAATTTTATACAAAAATTTGCGATGGGGGGGGGGGGGCTGTGCCGTTTCTACAAGCCCCCCGCCCCTCGCCCAAACTTTTGCGAATAGTGTGGTCCAACAATTTTTATGGAAGCTCAAATGTATGACACCAATTTCATTAAAAAATTCACGATGAGAGGGGGGGAGCGGCGAAATGTGGTCTGCTCCAAAATCTCTTAATTTTGACTTGCTCCATGTACGTTTAACAGGATTTGCAATTGCACACCAAAATTGCACAATTTGCAAATAACCCTAATAGTCCAGTCCAGGAAGGTTTTTAGTTTGCAAAAAATCCGGGCAAGCTGAATTTTAGCAGAGATGTACATTGAAGTGTTCTAGTGAACCCCCCAAAAGTCCCATAAAATCCCACGCCGGCGCACAGTGGGGCAAGAGAGCTAAAACGTGCTATTAAATCAAATACCATTTGAATGGATTTCTAAATTGGATATATATTTTCAGGGTTGTTAGTAGTATTAAAAAAATCGATAGATACAATTTTATCATATTCCTTAACCGAAAAACAGCTTATTTGGTTTAGCAACAAATTTTTTTTTAAATCGCCCTGTATGAACTGCTTCCAAAAATAAACAAAATTGCATCTAGTGAAGCGATTATAGTATTATATCCCTGATTATATCTAAATAAAATTTTTTCTTTCGTGTTTTTGAAATTCCCTTTATTAAAAATAATATAAAAATAAAAAGTATTATTAATTTTTTATTCATTAACGCTTACCGAAAACGAAATTAATCTACAAAATCTCCGAATATGTTATCATCATAATCCTCATCATCTTCACTGTTATCATAATCATGATATCAACCAGTTCTCTGTTCTTGATCAACATTTCTCCTATATAATAAATAACTAATTAATAATAAACGTTTGCAAAAATATACTCGTTTCTTATAATAAATTATTATATAGTGCTATTCAAAGGGATTGTCTTCTTAAACACCTGGATTATCCTTTAAATTTTTTTGGACCACCCTGTATGAATTGCTTCCGAAAATGAACAAAATTGTATCTAGCGAAGAGATTTGTAAAATTTGGTACAATGTTTAAACGCGACTGTTTTCTTATACTCACTACCCATTAGGGAAAAAAAATCAAAGCTCAATATGCTTTAAAACATAACCAAAAAGCTCAAAAACTAATTAAACTTCAGATTTCAACAATACCGTTCTGTAGCGTACTTTTATGAACTAGTACATGCTCTTTAATACAAGTTTAGAATTACTAAAATTTCACAATATACTTCAATTTCAAAGTTTCAAACTAAATATTTTGATTCTTAAAAATGCTTCCGGTAGAGAAAAATCGCGCTAATCCGGGTCACGGAGGGCCCACCGAAAATTTAGTAGTGTTCTAGTGTGCGTGGGTTAGTGGTGTATTCATACATTATGGAGAGGAATCTCTAAATTGCATTTAATTTTTTCATTTAATAGCACGTTTTAGCTCTCTTGCCCCACTGTGCGGCGTCTCCCACAATCGGGGGTTTTAGCTCCCCCAACGCGATTTTTTGCCGATAACTCGTTTATTTATGCTTGTATGAAAAATTATGATCATACCATAATTGAAGAGCATAAAATTCTCTATAACATAGTGTTTTTTCATATTTTTCCATGGCACATTAATACTTAAATTATTGACCGAAAACACGACCCACCCTTAAAATGGCACAATATTGATTCGTTGCAGGGAGAGAAATGTTTTCGGGCACGGGAAATGCTTTTAATAATAAATTAATTGAAATTGTGCCCAAGGTTGGAAAATGAAGAGAAAAATAAATTTTTTCAAAATTTGCCCAAGTTATAGTATCTTCCAAGTAACGAAACCAAAATTTTGGTTTGAGCTTACAGAAGGTCCGGGCAAGGCTGAAATTTGGCAAAGATGTATATTGAAGTGTTCTAATAAACCCCCAAAATGTCTCATAAAAATCTCAAGCCGGCGTTCCCTCAAATGAGGATTTTAGCCCCCTAAGTGCGGTGTTTCGCCTATAGCTCACGTATTTTTACTTTTACGAAAAATTACCATTAAGCAAAGTTGAAGAACATAAAATTCTCTATAACTTGTGGCGCTGCAGTAGGTAGTACTACAATACATACTGTAATAGGCAAATTAAACTTTGTTTAATGGTAATTTTTCGTAAAAATAAAAATACGTGAGCTATAGGCGAAAACCGCACCTAGGGGGCTAACATCCTCATTTGGGGGAACGCCGGCTTGGGATTTTTATGAGACATCTTTGTCAAATTTCAGCTTGCCTGGACCTTCTGTAAGCTCAAACCAAAATTTCGGCTTCGTTACTTGGAGATACTATAGGGAAATGAGATTAAGATCGCAGCGCCGCTGGGTAAAAATGTGAACTAAGTTAAAACACATTCGTGTGACAGCCGCGCTTGTGTTCTGTTGTATTTTACGAGTTTTTCATTCCTTTTTCCAAGTGAACTTGTTATTTTGTTTAAGACAAATTACGGTTAGTGTTGTTTAGTAGTTTATCTTCCTGCAGTTAAATAATATACTATACGGTTAGGTGAGTTTTTAGATCGCTTATTTTCGACGTGGGGTTTTATGTTTAATTTTTAAAATTTGCAGATATGTCAGAATCTTACGAATTAAGATTAAGTCTTCTTGACTATCTCAAATATTTAGAGGGGTCTGAAACATCTATAGTACTATAGTCCATCTGGTTTTGGATTGCAGTAGAGGTCGCCTTGAACGGCAAGTCAGATTTACACAGGGAAACGTCAAATAATTAAAGTATATGAGCGACAAAAACCAAATGTCACTTATTTGATATTTGAAATAATCGAGTTAAAAGTATTTTTTTATCAAATACCAATTTATGTTGTACAAATTATTTAAATTTGCCAGAAACTTTTAGAAAAAAATATTCGTGAGTGTATTGTATAAATTTTGGCAGTGTAAACCTGTAAAAATTTTAACCAATCACGTTCCGAGTTCATCACAATTTTAGTACAATCTAGTTCTGCATTCTTAAAACGGATGGACTATAGGCATTTATCCCGACTGGGCATCTCACCCGGAATTACCCTACTACCTACTTAATAAATAATTTTTATTTTTTCAAATTCAAATTTTTTAAAAGGTTTTTGTTGGTACCTTTTCTGGATTTTTTTGTTGGTATTAACAATAATATGATTATGACAATTACTATTTTTTTTTACTATCGATAGTTAGTAACTAAAAATGTAGTTGCTAAACCTCAAATCGAATAAAAACTATCGAATAAAAACTACCGAATAAAAACTATCGAATAAAAACTACTGAATAAAACTAGCAAATAAAAAATATTCAATAAATTTTTTTAAGGTCGTGTTTACACTGTTTACCGACCTTTTGTGGTTGGTAATCCGATAATAAACAATTAAATACTATAATATAAGCAATTTTGCATTTACATTGTTTATAACAAAACCCCAAAGAGAAATATCAAGCCTAACAAAGCATTCCCAAAACAAAAGTTATTCGAATATTTTTAGTAACTAAAAAGTTATTCAAATAGTTTTAGTTACTAAAAATTCATTCGCTAGTTTTTAGTAACTAAATAGTTATTCGAATATTTTTAGTAACTAAAAAGTTATCTGAATAGTTTTAGTTACTAAAAATTCATTCGATAGTTTTTAGTAACTAAAAAAAAGAAACTATTGATAGTTCGAATAAAGCCTAAAGTTTTTTATTCGATAGTCCCATCACTAGTTTTAAACGCAGGGCACGTTGTTCTATGTGGTAAAACATTAATAGAAGCGAAGCAGAACAAAATACATATTGTAGCATTGCGCATCCAATCTTCTGCAATAAATGCTGATCCCCATAAAATTAATGGAGTTTTAGATGTCACAATAGAGTCGATAGTTTGCTCATGCAAAGCAGGCAACAGTGGAGGTGCAAACACATATCAGCTGTTCTACTTAAGTGTAATAGGCACTGAACAATATTGATTAGCGCTCATATCGAAGTATATTATTAGAAAATTTTGTTAATCGTCGAAAACTTTTAAAATCACTACTACAACATACGCAAAATAAACGATACTACTCATTTAACTTAGTTCGCCAAAATTTCCGCTAGGTGCCGTGTTGCTTGTCACTAGTTCCCTTATAACTTGGTCAAATTTTGAAAAAACTTATTTTTCTCTTCATTTTCCAACCTTGGCCACAATTCCAATTAATTTATTATTAAAAGCATTTCCCGTGCCCGAAAACATTTCTCTCCCTGCAATGAATTAATATTATGTGCCATTTTAAGGGTGGGTCATGTTTTCGGTCAATAATTTAAGTATTAGTGTGCCATGGAAAAATATGGAAAAAAAACTATTTTATAGAGAATTTTATGCTCTTCAATTATGGTCTGATCATAATTTTTCATACAAGCATAAACAAGCGAGTTATCGGCAAAAAATCGCGTTGGAGGAGCTAAAACCCCCGATTGTGGGGGACGCCGGCGTGGGTTTTATGGGACTTTTGGGGGGTTCATTAGAACACTCCAATGTACATCTCTGCCAAAATTCAGCTTGCCCGGATTTTTTGCAAACTAAAAACGTTCCTTGCCTGGACTATCAGCTCTCGGAAGATTTTAATGTTTTAAATTATTGTAAATATATCAAGATTATTAAGAAATTAAAAACACCTATTGCTGAAAGCTTATATAAATAATTGTATAAATAATACCTTTCAAGAAACACAAATATAAATTAATCTTACCGAATCCATATCATACGCAAAGTCTCCAACATGTAAAATAGCATCGTACATTCCCTGTTGAGTGTCTTCCTGTAATCTGGGAAGAGATTGAGCATTTTCGTTGCCCATGTCCCCGAATATAGCAAAAGAGGGTTGCCATAATGTTTGATCGTGTGGTGCTGTTTTAACCCAAAATTCTGGTGACCAGCCAAAATTACTTCCACAATGATAAACTACAAGTAAATCATATTATTAACAAAAACCAAAGACAAACAACAAACTTACTGTAAAGGGAATCCAACCTTAAGTTTGTTAATTTAACCTTATGAATGTATTGTGAATGATGTTCCGATCCACCATCTATAAATAATCTGGATGTACCGAGTGCTCTTAGTGTGAGCACTCCAAGTCCATATTCGACTACAGATTCTTCAGTCTTGTTAAAAGTCGACCATGTAACCACCAAATCTTGAATATTCTCCCCATAAGAAATGTGAATTTGTTCGGGTTGATACCATTTGGAATCTGCTTGAACGATAGCAGGTATAAAAATTAAAAGAATAACCGAAATCATTGTTTCCTTATCAAAGCACTATTTAAAATTACACCAACCACATCAACACAAACAACAACAAAGGCGAAAACAGCTGCATCACTTTAAAGTTACAGAGGTCAAGAACGCGGCATGAATTATAATTCAATGACAGATCGCAGATCCGTACTCATAATTTATTTGTTTACGTCCTTCAGATAAGAAGCTGACAATCTCTTATTTGTTAATGTTAGGATTGCAATATTTTAGATATTATCTCTGTCGTCGGTTCAAGTTTGTTTACATGAAAAGTTAATAAAATAATTTATCGAAAATATCGTGAAATATTGAAAGAGAAATTAAAACTAATAAATTGAAGCGGTATCACGTACTTACGCCTAAAACTTTTACGCCTAACACACTTACGCCTAAGTCAATACGCCTAATCCTTTACGCCTAAAGGAATTTATGCCTAATGGTTTTAATGCCTAAAACCGACTACGCCTAAAACTTGAACGCCTAACGCAATTACGCCTAATCCTTTACGCCTAAAACATTTACGCCTAATGCTTAAAATTTTCTAAAAATCGTACCACTGCTCCGATTTTGATGGTATTTTGCCTATTATTTATATTTATTATGTTCAAAACTTGGTTGCTATAGTATAAGACCTACATAACTTTTAGTAATAAAAGTAACTCATTCTTAGCCCTGATTAAATTTAAAAAAATGGTTCTTATGTTTATCAAAAGTCGAAAAGGGAATGATCAATTACTGCACAAAAGCTTCGTGTATACCAAAAACAGGAATGTTAACGATAAAATTTTTTGTAAATGTGTAGAATACAACAAAAGTAAATGTCTAGCCGTTGTTCACACAAAAGGTGAATTAATCGTTTATGAGAGTGCTGAAGAGCACAACCACGTACCACGGGCAGCGGAGGTCAAAACCCGGCAAGTCCTGGCAGAAATCAAGGATAAAGCTCGGGACAGTCAAGACACACCTCACCAGATTATTGTCGCAACCAGTATTGGACTTCCAGCTGCGGTAAAAGCCGCACTTCCTTCGAAAGATCGGTTGAAGCGCAACATTCAAAGAGCGCGTCAAGTGGCTGGGGCTGCACTTCCAACACCTTCGAACCTTACGGAACTTGAAATTCCAGATTATGTCACCGAATTTAATTCGAATGGAACCATTCAGCAGTTCCTTATTTTTGACAGTGGACCTGAAGAAAATCGCATTTTAATATTCGGTACTCAATTGGGTTTAGATTTGATGGCAAATTGTAGCCATTGGTACGTTGATGGTACTTTCAAGACTGTGCCGCCATTATTTGAGCAACTTTTCACAATTCATGGTGTCAAGTTCCACAATGTGATTCCTTCTGTTCTGTGTTCTGTCTCTTGCCAAATAAGCGACAGCAGACCTACGTCCGAGTTCTTGAGGCACTAAACACTAAAGAATATAAAACCAAACCTTGCTCCAACTTCCATCATGACAGATTTCGAGAAGGCTCAGATTAACGCTTTTCAACACGTGTTTCCTAATTCACAGAACAGGGGTTGTTTCTTCCACTTTAGTCAAAGTTTGTGGCGAAAAATTGCATCAATACCTGATCTCAGAGAAAAATATGCCGATGTGGAGAACCCAGATTATTCTCTTCATGTAAGAAAGTTGGCTGCACTTGCTTTCGTCCCTCCCGATGATGTAGTTATGGCATTCGTACAATTAAGTGAATCTCCATTTTATGTTGATAATGGAGATATTCTCGATCCTTTTCTTGAACATTTTGAGGATAACTGGATTGGCCGGCTTCGTAACAACGGAACCCGAAAAAACCCCAAGATTGGTTCCATCCAACTCTGGAACTGTTACGAGGCCAGTTTGAATTACCTCCCCAAGACAAACAACTCGGTTGAAGGATGGCACCGGAGTTTTCATTCTTTATTGAGTGCATGCCATCCCTCTATTTGGAAATTTATAGAGGTGTTAAAAATGGAACAGAGTGCAAACGATTTGAAAATTGAGCAGTACGTGGCAGGATTGGAACCTCCAACAGGTCGTGTGCGCTACCGAACAACCGCTGCCAACATCAAGAGAATCGTGGAGTCCTATGGGGATGGTCTAGGTCCATTGAACTTCGAAATCGACGTTTACCTTCGAGGCATCGCGCACAACTTTGAGCTTCAAGCTGTTTAACATTTGTACTTTTTTTGCTTGTAAATAAATTATTATTACGATTAATTAATTATTGTGAATTATTGAAAAAATAATAAACTATGAAAATAAGTATCAACTGGTAAACATTAAAAAATTGATTAGTATAAATTTTTTAGAAGTAATAAGGGCTTGTACTATTAATAAACTTTTACTATAAATCTCATATTATCTCGGCTTTTACATTTTTTTTTATGTTTGTACGATTTTTAGAAAATTTTAAGCATTAGGCGTAAATGTTTTAGGCGTAAAGGATTAGGCGTAATTGCGTTAGGCGTTCAAGTTTTAGGCGTAGTCGGTTTTAGGCATTAAAACCATTATGCATAAATTCCTTTAGGCGTAAAGGATTAGGCGTATTGACTTAGGCGTAAGTGTGTTAGGCGTAAAAGTTTTAGGCGTAAAGACGTGGATCCAATTGAAGCAGTGTCGTCATATCAATATGTATTAAATTAATTTCTATAAGCCAGTGTGATTCTAGGATTTAACCTGTCAAGAGATCGGGAATGGATTAAAATCGTTACTTTGGTGCAAAATAATATTTAGAGAATTATTTTAATTTGAAATAAAGTTTTATGGATTTCAAAACAAAAGAATTTGGTGAAAGATGGCACATGTTTACTTCTTATCGCTTACGCAGCAAAAACTAAACGTGATAACGAAAACATGAAGAGAGATTTTTTGTAGAGCGTAAAATTATCGTATGTTACAACACAAGGGCAAGGACAATACTCAAAGATTCAGCGAGTACAGGTTTTAGCAAGGAGATTGCACGAGCGTAGCGCAGCGGAGCGAGTGTCAATCTCCTTGCTAAAACCTGTACTCGCTGAATCTTTGAGTATTGTCCGAACCCGCGTTGCTGTTGCGATGATAATTCCGTGAAGAAACGCCACAACTTAAAAGCACAACATCACATACGAAAAATCGACATTTCAAACGCCATTTTTAATGTCGAAAATGGTGAAACAAATTGACCATATCGCATCACAATCATTGCAAAAAAAAAATTTCGTAAGTACCGAAAAAAATGGAAGCATAATTGCACTAAATTTGTAATATAAAATTCGTTAATATAAAATTAGTTAGAAGTTAAAAGAAAAACACCATCAAAGCGACTGCAGTCAAACACCTAGGTTTCTCTGGAAGATGCAAGAAGAAGGAATGGATGACGGAGGAAATATTGGATTCGATGGAAGAAAGAAGAAAATACAAGAACACAAGAGAGTATTATAATATCAGAGATGTGACATACACCGGTCGACAACAACAAAGAACCAGAAAGCTAGTAGGTGAAAATAACAAGATAGTACTACAAGAAGAGCACCAAGCAGGAATCTGGAAGAAATATATTACCAAGCTCTTTAAAGATAATCGAACAGATCTTGATAACGCGGATTTGCAGGCGGAAGGACCGATTATACTAAAGGATGAACTGAGAAAAGCAATCAAACAGGCGAAAAATGGTAAAGCAACGGGTCCAGATGAAATAAGTGCGGAACTTATTAAAATGATAGACCTAGACACTAATAATACGCTATTAAATCTTCTCAACAAGATCTATAACACCGGAAAAATACCAAAAGAGTGGCTAAAGATCAACGTTTATCACTCTACCCAAGAAGTCTAACGCAAAACACTGTAATGATTATAGACTAATCAGTCTAATGAGCCATGCCTTAAAACTATTTATTAAAATAATACACAATCGCTTATGGAGAAAAATCGATGAAGATATAGGTGAAACCCAATTCGGTTTTAGAAATGGGATGGGAACGCGGGAAGCACTGTTTGCCATATGGGTCCTTGTTCAGAAATGTTTAGACCAACAAAAACCAGTCCATATTTGTTTTATAGATTACGAGAAAGCTTTTGATAAAGTAAAGCATGATATCCTCATGACACTTCTTAGGCAAAGAGGAATCGATAGTAAAGGCCTACGAATTATCGAAAACTTATACTGGAATCAAACGGCGCATTTAAAAATAGGCAATCAAACGACCGATGACATCAAAATACAAAAAGGTGTGAGACAGGGTTGCATTCTGTCCCCATTGTTGTTTAACCTTTACTCCGAATATGTTTTTAAAAATTCATTAGAGGACGTGGAGAGAGGTATTCAAATAAATGGGAAATGGATAAACAACATACGTTATGCGGACGACACAATCATTTTGTCAGACAACCCGTCTGATCTTCAGTTCCTCCTGAATGAAGTCAATAGGATCAGTAATGAATATGTACTCAATATGAACATAGATAAAACGAAGATCATGGTCATCAGCAAAGCTGTAACGCAGAACATTCCTATATGCATAAACAATAGCCAAATAGAGAGAGTTCGAAATTTTAGATACCTAGGATGTATGCTAAATGAAAATTGGGATCCAGATAAAGAAATCCGAATAAGGATAGAAATGGCACGAGGCGCCTTCCAGAGGATGAAACAACTTATATGCAGTCGCGATATATCTATAGAGACGCGTTGGCGTACAGTAAGATGCTATGTAATGCCAGTTTTGTTATATGGGGTGGAAGGATGGACACTAAAAGTGTCATCAGTTAACATGCTGGAGGCCTTCGAAATGTGGCTCTACCGCAGGATGTTGAGGATCCCGTGGACGGACAGGGTTTCCAACGAAGAGGTGCTGCGAAGAATGAATAAAGACCGGGAGCTATACACGATCATCAAAAGGCGAAAAGCGGCATACTTCGGTCACATATTCAGAGGTGAAAGGTATGCTCTGCTACAATTGATAATGGAAGGAAAGATCGAAGGTAGGAGGGGCCTGGGCCGCAAACGTTTCTCATGGCTGAAAAACTTACGACAATGGTTTAACATCCGCGAGGCCGAAAGACTGATACGCGTGGCACAGAACCGAGAAGAATTTGAAATGATGATCGCCAACCTCCGATAGGAGAAGGCACTATAAGAAGAAGAAGAAGTACATTGCTTTAAGTCAACTCGGGTGGGAACTAATGCGTTGATGCTATATAACCGGTTTCCTACATCGCATCGGTGCGACAGTGCGAAGGGTACGTTTATGTTGGAGCTGCGATAAATGATGAGAGCAGCGATGGAGCAGCGACAAGAGCAGCGCAAAATTCATTTCTATGATATGCAGTTTATAGTGGAGCTTCGACAATAGCGACGATCTCTGCTTTGTAGGTGACGTTTCATTTATTATCTAAATCAAACCAATTAATTAAAAATATTTTGTTTAAAAGTGAGTGATTCTGAAGAAGAAATACTTTTAACTTCAAATGCCGTAAAGTATTATATTGTTGAAAGTGCTAATAAAAAGCGCAAATGCTCTGCGCACCCTATAAATACCCAAAGGTACATACATGTTTGGAGAATATCATCATCTTTGCAAACAATTAAGGCAACACCCTGCAAAATTTATGGAATATATGAGAATGAGAATAGATACCTTTGATTACATACTTTCGCACATCTCTGATGGGATTGAAAAAAGATGGAGAAATTGTCATAGTAGACCAATTTTATCCGAAGAGCGGCTAATGATGACAATCAGGTAAGTAAATGTAGTCATATTTTATTACAAAAAAAAATATAATAGATATATAATGTCATAAAATGTCTAAGAAAGCTTATCTCCTGCGTAGAATCGGTAGGAATCTTTCTATGGGTACAAAATTCCTTTTATATAAAGCTATTGTTTCGCCACATATTGAATATTGTTCTACCATTTTGTTTGGTTTGCCGGCATACCGTTTTCAAGAACTGCAATGCATCCAGAATCGATGTATGAGGAGCATACTGTCATGTGATAGATACACCTCAATTGAATCGATGCTGCAAAAATTGAACTTAATGAGTATTAGACAGAGGGTTCTATTTAACACAATGGTGCTTATATTTAAAATCAGAATGAAGATGGTCCCTGAATACTTACAACATAATTTGAAATATGTCTCGAATGTACATGGGCATAATACACGTCAGAAAAACAACTTTAATGTTGAAACTTTTCGTACCAATAAAATGAAGAATTCTGTTTTCTCTGATGGACTTGTGAGGTTTAACGGGTTATCTGAAGAAATTAAGAACTGCACCACTGTTAAAAGTTTTAAGACAAAGTTGATTCAACAGTTGATGTTAGTGGGCCGGGAATAATTTCCAGATTTTTGTTGTTGCTTTTGTTGGTTTATTTTTAAATTCTATGTATGTAGTATGTTGTGCAATAACTTGTAGTTTTTTAATGTATTTTTTGTACTATTTTTATATAATTAAAGAAGGATATTATTATTATTATAATTCAAAACATAATCACTCAGTAGAGATGAGATTTTTAGGTCGTATAAATGTTATACCAGAGAGCGTTAAAGGGTTAATTGATACACGGCCCCGTTTCTTCTTTCTTTTTCATACAGCATAACTTTCGAACGGGGCCGTGTATCAATTAACCCTTTAACGCTCTCTGGTATAACATTTATACGACCTAAAAATCTTATCTGTAATAATCAGACACAAGAGAACGTAGTAGTAACGCTAACACAAAAAAATATAATAAAAAAATAAACTTGAACCGAAATCCAGTAATTATTTCACATTATCAATAAGTTAAATATCAAATATCTAACAGTCCCTATTTAATTCAATAAATTATAAGTACTATATAGGTGAGATTGTGGTTGCGATATATCTAGATTTGTTTCTGCATCATTATAATAATTTCTTGCTGTGGCGTGACCGCTGGATGTAGAGTCGTAATTAGGGTTCGTGGTGTTTTCAATTACATGAGTGTTTTGGCTTAGTTTGACGAATCCCTGAGTTACTTTCATTATCCTCATTCTGTATTCTAGCTTATCGTAAGCTGAAAATGTTCTAACATGCGGTAGTAAGCTTTTAAAAAAATTCAAATCTTCATCTTCTTAATTTTTATTTTTTTTTGTTGTAAAAACTCCAGTTTTGGATTTTCTACCTGTAGTAAAGCCTGACCGACATCTTCTTTTGCTAAACGCTTTTTGGGATAATTTCTGGCAGAACTTGAAGCTCGGGATGAAGCTGGTGTAAAGCTAGAAGGTGCTGAGTCCAAATGTTCAAGATGCTCTAATGGAGATTGGATGATGTCTTCTACTGCCTCTTCACTTACGTCATCTTCGTCATTTTCACCTTGTAACAATTGGGATGACTCATCCAAAATATCTTGATCGTCATTTTTGGAGAAATTTCCCTTCGATTTCCTTGGAGTAAATTGATCTTTTAAAAACAAAAGACTTTGAAAGTACTTCCATTCTCCTGTATAATGGATTTATTTGGGGATCTCCAGATTTCGGTTTAGGAATGGACGCCAAGGTATAGTCTGAAATTTATCCCGTAAACTCTTCCATTTATTTCGTACTGCTCTCCCTAAAATAAATAATAAAAACTGTAAAGAATACATTATTAAAAATAGTGAAAAAGTAAACTAAACAGTGTGTATTACATTACAGGTATTTATCAACTGGTCAATCGTTTACTTTCCGGATGGGAGTTGCAACAGTTTCAACAATTGTTAGAGAAATGCTTAAAATGATTTGGGAAACACTTCAACCGTTACACATGAAAATTCCCAGCGAACATGATTTTCGGAAAATAGCAGACGATTATTATAAGATTTGGAACTTCCCTAACTGCATTGGCTCCATTGATGGGAAACCTATTAGATTAAACTGCCCTGCTCATTCTGGTACAATGTTTTATAACTATAAAAAATATTTTTCAATTGTTTTGCAAGGATTAGTTGATGCTAATTATAGATTTATAAACATTGATGTTGGAGGTTATGGCAAACAGAGTGATGGGGGAACTTTTAGGTCTTCAGCCTTGTTTTTGTACTTGTCAGATAGGCGACTTAACATTCCCAACGAATGTGCTTTACCAAACTCAGACATCACTGTACCCCATGTTATCATAGGCGATCAAGCCTATCCACTTCTCCCTAATCTATTAAAACCTTATGGAAGACAACACATTGATGCAGATAAAGAATACTTTAATGCTAGATTATCAAGAGCACGAAGAACTGTTGAATGTGCTTTCGGAATACTGTATTCTAAGTGGAGAATTTTAGGAACAGCGATACAAACATCTACAGATGTAGCTGATGATATTGTTAAATGTATCTGTTTGCTACATAATATTATTATTGACAGAGAAGGCATTAAGGGTCGAGTAACCTATTGTTGACCACTCCAAATAAATTGAAAATTTCCTATTGCAAAGAGGAAGGTTTATATTATAGTATACTGATATAATTTTCACAAGCGATGATATAATCAAAATTTTGAGTAAATCGAATTTGAAGTTTGCAAATTTACATGTAAAATTTAACGAGATTCCGCGCGTCGCTCATTCTGTTGACAGTCCGTGCAGTTTTAATGACCCTAACACTTAGAGTATTTTGCACCGGCAGATGCAGCTCGTCTCTCGTACATGTAACATCGATTATTTTTTGTTTTTACGCGAATTTTTGGGGGTGAAACGTAATAGTTTACTGCCCCATACCGCAACTATACTTTATAATGCTATTTCAAGGTTCTCTAAGCTTCCGGTTTCATTTATCCCGTTTTTTTTGGATGGGAGGCGCCTTCTCGTATGTTTAGCTCTGCCGCGGAGCGGCTCACGCCATGAAAAACCGCCCGGAGCCCCGGGCGGTTTTACTAATATTTAAGAATAATTATCATTTCTACTTACGTGTTGTATTCAATTTTACAGCTACTTCGTCCCATAATTTGTCGAGAACAAATCTGTTATCATAATTATTATCTTTTTTTTATCTAACAAATATTTCACTAATTAAGCTGTCGATATCCATGCCGACCACACCTGATAAAAGCAAAGAAAATAGGCAGTACAATTAGCGCCGCTCTTATCGTTGCTCGGCTGCCAAGCGTGTCTTAACGCATCGCTCCAATATAAACACCTGCATATAAAATAATGACATCATTTTCTTTGCTTCGCTAGTACCCTTAGTCACGTATTTATTCATTTGTTACAACACAAGGGCTAGGACAATACTCAAAGATTCAGCGAGTACAGGTTTTAGCAAGGAGATTGCACGAGCGAAGCGCAGCGGAGCGAGTGTCAATCTCCGCAATTGTAATATAAAATTCGTTAATATAAAATTCGTTAGAAGTACATTGCTTTAAGTGAACTCGGGTGGGAACTAATGCGTGGAACCGAAAATATTCGGAACCACTACAATATGACCCTGAGTGGCATTATCTACAAAATAGTATGTAAGAATATATATCTGAGATAAGTAGTTTAGCCGTGGGCGCCGCTCGAAGTTGCACTCTAAATACGCCAATTTTGAGGTGTATTTGTGTTTTTCACCACTGCGCCAATTTTTTTGAACTTAAAAATCGGAGCAATTCATGACTTGTCATCATAATAATTTCCTTAATTACTTAAATTTTTATCAACTTTAATTGTTAATATCTCGCGAAGTATTGGTCGGAGAATAATGTTGATTTTTACACTTGTAAGTAATGAAATCGTATTAGGTATACAATTTTTTTCCCTTATCGTTTGTTCGTAAATTGAACCCTTCGTTGATCAAGTATGAAAAAACTTCCGCCGCGGTGGCTAGATTGAGTAGCTCATCGGCTTTCACTGCCGGTCCCAAGCCCAGATAAGGAGGAGGAGAAAACAAAATATGTTTTGAAGACTTGTACAAAGCCCCAGAATTGGATGGAAATACCGAAATGACATTAGCAATGCAAATAGTCTTTGAATGTTTGGAGCTGGTATACAGAATAGGAACTTCCAGACAAGCCATATAGCAACCGAAGAATTTAAAAATGGAATATAGAGCAATTCAAGAGATGAGTAATGCCAAGATTGATAAGTCGGTTGTGTTTTACAGCGGAGGTGATAGTGATGGAAATGAGCGAGGAACCGATTTTGTCACAAGTGAAATGATAGAAACTATAAACGTATATAAAAAAATAAAAGGAGAGTAAGAAATACAATAAAAATTAAGAAAATAGAATATGAACAGAGAATAATGAAAGAGATGGAGTAAAACAGAATCTTAAACCACCATAAAGCGCTTTATGTCGAAATCTACCACACAAAATCAGGTTTCAAATCCAGATCCAAAACTTTTTCCAAAAAGCCTAAATGGAAACGTTGCATCAGACGTGGAAGAAATATTACAAACATGGATACAGTATTTCAATGATTTTCCGAACGTGAAAACGCCAAAACTCTTTTATGCAAAGGTTTGCCAAACCGCCGATTAGCCGACAGACAAACCAACTTTTCAAGAAGTTACAATAGCGATAAAGAAACTTAGGAACCCAAAAGCTCTTGGAACGGACGGAATAACAGCAGAAATGATAAAGTGTGGGGGATGGACCTTACATAAAACACTTACACTACTTAATTCTCGAAACCTGGAAACAGAAAATTTCAGTTTCCAGAGTTCAGCCAGAAAATGGCTGAACTGGGAATACCTAAAATACTCATCCAGCTCACAAAGATGTTTCAAGCGATCAAAATCCAGAGTGAGAATCGGAAAATCAATATCTGAACCCTTCACAATCGGTAACGGTCTGAAACAATGAGGTGCCCTCTCACCTCTCTTATTTAACATATAGCCTTTGAGAATGCTGTGGCAGATGTGGATGTGCAACTTACTATACCACGCCAATCTAGGATGGTAGTGTGAGATTCTTACACACTAAAACCCCATCCCAGGTGACAGCCAGATTCACCTCTCGGCATTTCTTCAACTGTCACCTGCAATGTTATGTGTTGGTACCCTTTTTTCAGCTCTTCCGGATTTTTTTCTTCTTTCGGATGGAGTGGGAAAACCACTCCAGCCTACTTTTGTTCGTGTGTCCTTTTGGGACTTTTTTTCTCCGTTTTTGTCGTCGTCGTTTAGGGTATTTTCAATCTTCATGACTTGAACTCTGAGCTGCCTCAAGGGCCTTCTCGTCGTCCAACTTGGTGCGGATGATCTCCATTAAGGCCTCAGCAACTCTGTCCCAATCACCATTGGACGATAGCATCTCTGCTACCAGTGTGTTGGGATTCAGGTCTTCGATTCAGTGTTTAGCTTTGATTTCTGACCAGTGCGAGCAGTCGAAGATGGTATGGAGAGCGTCGCTTCCTCCTCGTCGCAGTAGTAGCTCTTGGGCGACTCTCTTCGTTTAAAACGGTTGATTAAGCATTGAAAAACCCGTGTCCCGTTAGGCCTTGGATTATTTAATAACTGACCTCTCCGTAGCTTCGTTCGAGCCATGGTTTGACATCTGGAATAAGGAGTCTAGTCCAGGCTCCTTTCAATGGTTTTGGTAGTAAACCAAGAGAAAACTAAATAGACTAGCATCCAGACAGAGAGAGTACAATCTCGGAAATCTCAAAGATCAAAATCTATAAAACCGATAATACCATAAGGCTCTGAAACATGGACCATTACCAAAGAAAACGAACAGCAACTTCGGCCCTTTGAAAGACTAAGTCAAAGAGAAAGACTGGTCAACGACTAAGGTGATTAAGAGATGACCAAGATAAACAAATGACAGGCTAACCAAAATGGTATGAGGAGTAATATCTGAACGGAAGAGACACCTAGGATGGAATGACACATGGTGGGACAATATCAGAGCCGTTTCTATGACAGGTGACCACATGACAAGTGAACGCACGATAAGTGAACGCACGACATCCGAACACATGACAACTGACCCCATAGACAAGCGACCCCACGGACAACTGAACACACGGACAACTGAACACAATCTTAATTTTTAAATTTAAATATTTGTTATTTATTTTTATAATCATGAAATAGTAACTTTGAGGTTTACGATTTTATAATTATTATTTTATAAATACTGGCCAAATCCTAATCCGAAACTACAAAACTGAACCCACGGACAACTGAACACAATCGTAATGGATCTAGCTTTTTGGGGTAATTATTATTATTTTTGAGTCCATTCTCACTTTTTCCGTTTAACTTGGAAAAAAGTTCGAGGGAGCGGTAGATCCACCTCTTTGCGGCAGATTTAACTTTACGCGGAGATTTGTTTTTTTTAAATTTGTTTTCTAAATAAGAAATATCAAAAACTAACACTAACCTAACGGCAGATCCTCCTCTTCGCGGCAGATCCACCTCTTTTCACGTACCGCTTAAATTCGCCAAATAAAACGGAAAGTGTTCAATAAAATTTTTCGAAAAACCAACTCGTTTCGCTTAAAGTTGCGCACAAATATTTATATGCAAAAATGGGGCCGATTTCAAATCGAAATTTTTCAAAATTTGCGTTTTTGCAATTTGCCACCTTAATTGACGCCGCACGAAAAAAAGTATACATTTCTAAAAATTCGCGCTCGAGAAATTCCACCCAATACCCTTTTAAATTAAAAATTGTTTCATAGTCGTCGCGCCACAACGACTTAAGGTCGAAATTTAGAAAAGTTTTCAAACGGCCATAGCGTCCTTATTTATTAAGGGATTTTTAATTTTCCACCGGCATCGGAAGTAGACCCCGGGCCTAAACAAGTTTACTTCTATAGCTTTTTTTCGTATCTCGCATCGCAAAGCTTTAAAATGAAAAACAAAATTTTCTAATTTTTTTTTCGAAAATCGAAATTTTAACGACGAAATCTCATTTGCCGAGTAATTCTAAGAATTTTTGTCGAAAAAAATTTAGTAACATTATTCTTCCGCGGCCCAAAAAAAGACCTCCAAGTTCAAATTTTTTGAAAAAATCTGAAATTCGCATCTCTTTGTTGTGAAATCGATGGCGAAAATGAACGAAAGTTGAATGATCTCGTTGCAAAATTGTCGAGGAACAATGCAAAGTCGGTTTCGAACAGTAGACATAAAAGTAAAAGTTTTTCTTCGAATATTTCGACGACTGAATTTTTTTTCAAAATATGAATAATATTTAACTTCGGATTAGGATTTGGCCGGTATTTATAAAATAATAATTATAAAATCGTAAACCTCAAAGTTAATATTTCATGATTATAAAAATAAATAACAAATATTTAAATTTAAAAATTAAGATTGTGTTCAGTTGTCCGTGAGGTCGCTTGTCAATGGGGTCAGTTGTCATGTGTTCGGATGTCGTGCGTTCACTTGTCATGTGGTCACCTGTCATAGAATCGATTAAATGGTAGACATTGACAAATACAACTGTCAATGTCACAAATAAAAAATGGCTCCCGTGCGTGAGTAATGTCAATTTAAAAATGGGGCGTTCCTATTGAAAGACCCTTTATATAAAAAAGGTTGACTTTGCCCCATTTTTTCGACACTTTCCAAGCGGATTTTTTATGATTTTTTTGTGTTCCTGAATCCTTGGGATGTTCCTAGCAAGAAACTATTATTAAACAGACCAAATGAATTACTTTAAAAATCACCATTTCTCCGCCTCCACCACACTGTGCGCCGTTGACCTTTTTTTAGGTATTTACCGTGTATCGCTGAAATGCACTTTTTTGAATAATATTTAACTTCGGATTAGGATTTGGCCGGTATTTATAAAATAATAATTATAAAATCGTAAACCTCAAAGTTACTATTTCATGATTATAAAAATAAATAACAAATATTTAAATTTAAAAATTAAGATTGTGTTCAGTTGTCCGTGGGGTCGCTTGTCAATGGAGTCAGTTGTCATGTGTTCGGATGTCGTGCGTGCACTTGTCATGTGGTCACCTGTCCGGTCACCATCAGGATTGATCTCAAAACTATAGGAATAAACAAAGATCAGATAGAGCCGCTCATGTCAGAGTGAGAACGATGGAGAGAGATTATGAAGTCGGTCAAAACCCACCCATGGTTATAGAAAAAATTAGCAATTTCGAAAACTAGACAATTTTTAATATTAACTGAAAATCGGCGTAGTCGACCAAATAATTTTGTTAAAAAAATTTATGTTTTTTCTATTATATTTTTTCATCGTATAATAAATATTTCTTAATAAATCGGAAAAAAAAGGTAAAAGTATAAGAAAAATTATTTACAAATTTTCATATTTTTGTAATAATTTTTTTATGCCCCTATAAAACGGCTCCTTTACCAGCTACATTTTTTTAAATATTTGTTCATCCCTTACAACTTACTCGTTTTAAGATGCAAATTCTTTACAAAATTTTTTCCATAACCCTAAGTCTATTTTTTGTAAAGTTTCAAAATTTTAAATAGCAATCGTTACTTTTCATATCATATAGGAAGCTTGATTTTAATTTGTTAAAAAAAACGCATACTTAGAAAATATTGCCCCTATCCAAATCCGGAAGGAAAAATAAGGGTTGCAATGTAAAAAAATGTACGATGTCGTCATAGCTCAAAATGAAAACACGATAAAAAAATGATAACAGCAGAAAAAAGTGACCCTTAAGAGCGCGCTGCGGAAAGAGAGAGAGGGAAGCAGTAGATATGATGTTGAAAGAAGCCTCTAATCTTTTGTAGAGATTTAAAAAATTTAAAAAAATTATTTGCGCCATATCTAAGGGAACCCTTGAACCCTTTGTGCATTAAGTTGATTTTATATAGTTTAAAACTCCACTAAGGGCACTTTTTGATTTACAAGTTTTGTACAAGTTTTCTATAATTGATGATGAAATCGCTTCAAAATCAGGTTTTGTCCTTATAATGATCTGCAGAAGGCAATAACGAAGTTTCATTAAGATCGGTTGTCATAAAAATTCAAATTTGTCCTTTTTCATAAATTAAATTAACCTATTTACTTTTAATTTAAAGCGCTCAAAATTGGTTATTGCCTTCAATAGTCTTTTCTTATTAATATAAAAAAGAATTACATTGATACGACGTTTAGTTTTTTAAATTTGTACAAAAGATTAGAAGCTTCTTTCAACATCATTCCCTCTCTCTCTTTCCGCAGCGCGCTCTTAAGGGTACGCTCCAAGACCCCGGTGTTCATTCACGAACACCAGGTGTCTTGTAAACAATTATTATTTTATAATTCACGGATATGCAACACGTTTAACAAATTTTAGTTAGTCTATTAGTTCAAATACGGCGCTATATAAACAAGGAAATTTCTTTTCAAAACGTAATAAAAGTAGGTACCTACCTATCCCACCTATAAAATATTTGCTTATCTGATGCGCTATAAATAGCCACCTGTAGCCACAAATTTTATCTGCACCGTTTTTATTCTAAATGACATGTGCAAGATAATGTGTGATACCCACATTTAAATTAATTTATAAAATCACATTTTCATAATAAATGGATTGTATCTACTCAACACCTGTTCACAACTGATGCAAATACAAATTTTGTATAGTATAAAATATTATTTACTAGGTGTTTCAATATTTATCAATAAATATTTAAAAGTAAAAACATAAATTTTTTAAATTTGCGATAAAATATGCATAAGTATTCTTCGTGCAGGTAATTTTAAACTGTCGTTATTCAATAAAAATTTGCTTATTTTGCATTGCTATGTTTGCCTGCCATAATATGTCGATGTCGGTGTGATTAAGATATTACAATTACACATACGAAATACGCATTAAAATTGCAGAGACAACTAAACATGAACGAGAAATAGTTTTTGATTTACATAACCCTTTAAAATTATTACGTGAAATTATTTAAAGAGTTAGACAATCAAAATTAACAATTAAAAATTAAGTGCCTACAGGGTGTCTTCAAAACTTTAGTAACATTGAAAACATTCAACACTTTCAGTAGATATATTATGTGTAAAAGTACCTACATATAGTTTGTTTCACTTTAATTTGAATTAAAAAAAGTCATAGTATCAAATTATGTTGATATAAAAATGTACGAACTATGTGACGAGACATAATAAATATAGAGATAAGATTATCGCGTCAACCAAAACAGCATATTATGCATTGCTAAAGGCTGGCGCCAGATTAAAATAATTAACCTTATCTCTATATATAATGCTTCGTTTATAGTTTGTACGTTTTTATATCAACATAATTTGATACTATGACTTTTTTTTTAATTCAAATTAAAGTGTAACAAACTATACATGTCTACACCTTTTCCACCAGTAATTCAGAAATCGTCAACCGTTATTCAGAAATAGTGAATTGTAATTCAGATTTGTCAACTGATATTCAGAAATTGTGAATTGTAGTTCAGATTTGTCAACTGATATTCAGAAATCGTGAATTGCAATTCAGATTTGTCAACTGATATTCAGAAATTGTAAATTGTAATTCAGATTTGTCAACTGATATTCAGAAGCCTTCAATTTTAATTTAGAAACCGACAAATGAAAATTAGAAAGTACTAAATGAAATTCAGAAAGTGCCAAATGTTCAGCTCAATATGAGAAGACTTTCAGTAGTACGACTGCTACCATGCTTACATCTAATTCACGCAAAGTGCGCAAATCATATAATCAATATAATATATATAATACATATAAACAATAATAATATTGTTTATATGTGGTATATATACAAATACCATCTGCCGGATGGTATTTGTCCTGTTTGCAAAACTTCTCTGACAGGCAAAGAAGTGATGGAAAGGGTACAATACCAAACAAATTCAAGAGAAGATCGTCAAAGAATTGTAAATTGTGCTAACTGAGGTGACGACTGGACTGTTTTGTCTAAAACTTTAAACTTAGCATATAAAACAGCATACCACTGGGTGCGACCTGGACGTGATGACATGTTTCATAGAGGAGGCACAAAACCAAAATCTCTCACAAATGATCAAATCGATGTGATTGTTTCATGGGTAGAAGCTAAAATATGCTAAAATATGCTGCGCGATTTCCACCAATCGGTATCCTTGGCAACCTTGGGGAACTACTTACAAAGTAAGTTATATATTGTAAAAAAAGTGCACACAGAACCAATGACTATGAATTCGCTCGCCAACAAAACAAAACGTGCTGAATATGTCTAAAGCTTAAATAACTATGTACAACAAGGGAAACAAATTGTTTGGATGGATGAAACCAATTTTAATTTGTTTTGTCGACGAACACAGGGCCGTTCAAGAGTTGGTGAGAGAGCTGTTCAAGTACTTCCAGCTTCAAGAGGTCCTAACATTCATTTAATTGGAGCAATTTCTGTGGCTGGCGTTGTAGCTATGGAATACAGAAGAGGTTCATTTACTTTACAATTAGCATGTGATTGGGTAAGGACATTACTGATGCAACAATGGAACGATATGGGAAATCAACTGTCCGATTTAGTACTCGTTGTGGACAATGCACCTTGCCATTCAAGACTGGAAACGGTCTTTACTGGGACGACAGCAACTCGGTTGCGACTTGGCCCATACTCTCCAATGCTAAATCCCATTGAGTATATTTGGTCAAAAATCAAGGCAGAAGCCAAAAGCAACATTCGAGTTCCCAATGTCGCGGGACATAATCTTGGGGAACAAAGACTGGTCTACTTAGAGGAAATAATAGATCGGGCCAAGGACACCGAATATGTTCATGATGATATGTACATGATCGACCCACGCCTACACCAGCTGGTTTAGCGCGCGATAAAAAAAAACTATCGCATAAACGTTATCTTCTGACAAAAATTCATTCAAAATTGCTTAAGCAATTATTTTGCCCAAAATTTATATACTATGTTGTATATTATAGGGATTATCGTCCAATTTAACTATACGGTGCTTTAATCAAACTTTGTTGTCATTATTAAATGTGTTAGTGACAAAAATTTAGAAAAGAAAAGCTATGTATTCCTAACGGATAATCATTGTAAATGACTCCTTTTTTTAATAAAATGCACCAATTATTATAATATTATAAGTGAAAATAATTAGAATAAAGATACCCCGAAAATAATTTTGTGATAACAAATTATTTACTATTATAAAATTAAATTTACTTTTCTATTTTATCAAATGTTTTACCTAATCGTGCAGATAACTTTTATACCGCAGCAAAAGTGGATAACATCATCGAAGTTTACAACACCAACTGCGTGGTAATAGCTGAACTAAATATTTGAATATTAACTTCTCGTAAGATTCAAAAGTTAATTATTTACAATTACATTTTTAATGCCTTTTAAGCAAAATAAATTTTCCAAAATATTCATATGAACTCTTTTATATGTATATATTATTTAAACAAGTGAAATATTATAAATTGATAATTATGTATAGTTTAAAAATTAATATTAATGTTAAAAATAAAATTTATTTATTTAAAAAATAGCTGCAGCTTGTGGTTATGATATCACAAATATTGTGTAAAAATTTCATAATGATGTGTCTATCCGTTTTTAAAATATCTACGTAAAAATGTTCAGTTTTAAACATGGATTTTTTTTTTGTAATTTTTCATTGCTATCTGTTCATTAGTAATCATTTTTACTTTTTCAATTTTTGTAAAAAAATTTGCAAATGTAATATTTGAAAAAAAATTATTTTAATTTACAAAGTTCATTCATGAAAATCATTTTATCATTTCCTTAATTTATCATAAATATAATTTCAAAATTTGAAGAAAATCGGTGCAGCCGTTTTTAAATTGTCTATGTATCAACGCGAGCGCAACGTAAAATCCCAGCCTTAAAAAATAAGATTGATCCGAGAATTTTCTGAGAAAATTCCCCTAAAATATGTTATCAAATTTCTTCCAAACTTTACGAGTTCACAAACATAGCACCAAAAATTAGATTTTTTTAATGTTAATGGTTCATAGCTTTTTTAAAGAACGTTAAATTATACACAAACCACATAGATTATAGCCCTTTATTATCTAAATTCAATCGCTTTCGAGTTAAGCATTAAATTAAGTAAAAAATATGTTAAGAAAATGCAAGATTTTTATTGTTTTTCTTAAAAACCTTGTATCATTCAAACGAATCGTTTTATAAAAGATTAAACAACTCGGATAGAAAATTTAACGGGCTACTATTTTAGTAAACTTTTCTGGAAAACCAATCCAAACTAAAAATCGCTTATTAATAATTCGCAATTGCATGATCGCCGAATTCATAATTCTTTCTCATCAAACTCCATATTTAGTCAAAACTTACTGAAAACAACAGAAACCACAGTTATCACAAGAAACTAGAGATAACTTATTTCGTCAATATGGATTTGCTGGTATTCCAATAAGCAATTATGTTGCATCTAAAGCAAAAACAAAAGTTCAACCAAATGCAGCAAACAGTCATGCAGTTGTAGCAGATCCTTCGTCACTCAAACAAAACAAATTGGTGCTAGTAAATCTTACTCTATGCCCAAGCTGTTACAACGTGCAAGGGATAATTTCTTTCAACAATTTGAATCTAGTTCTGCTCATCAACCATCTGCCAGTGCCGAAAGAATTATCCTCCCTTACCAAAATCAAAACCCAACACCTTCTGGAAGAAAGTGGCAGTTGTTAATAAACAGCTGGGAAAGTTCTTCTTACAATTTCGAGCAGTCGAATCCGTGCAAACCGCCTCCGAAGAAGTTACCCAATCAACTGGTTCTTTTGGAATGGTTAACCTTACAAATGCAGAAAGAGATTTAATGATGGAGTCGGTAAAGGTGAGAATAAAAAGGTTATTTAAAAAAAGTTAAAATGAGAGGCTTATAACTAATTTGTATTTTTCCCCAGTGCAGGGGAGAGGGAACCTTCATAGGCACCACCCCAATCTGGGATGGTAGTGTGAGATTGTTACTCACTAAAACCCCCTCCCCGTTGACAGTCGGATTCACCTCTCGGTATTTCTTCAGCTATCAACCTGCGATGTTGTTTTGTCATATCCTTATTACGTTCGGCTGAAATGGGAAAAACCACTCCAGCCTACTGTCGATGTTCTTATGCCCTTTCGGTACGTTTTGCTTCTTTCGAAAGCAACTTTTTGCTTGTACAGTTTCCTTGGTGGATTGCGAATTATTAAATTATGCTAAACCGCAAATGGAAATACCACAAAAGTGGTAATGGAGAGGAATTAAAATGGATAATTACAGAAGCTATTGACCGTTAAAGTAAATGATGGTAATTATATACCAATCATTTTTATTCAAAATTTATTTAAAAACATAATTTATTTAGAACAATGAAACAAAAAATAATGCTTTTGGAACTTATGACAAGTTTGATATATTCACATGTTATGGCGACATTATTTGTTGCTTCATTTAAATTGAGGACTAATTTTTTTATAATAATTGCATTTCTTTGTCCAACTCTTTGTGTCGCGTCGGTGGGACGTAGGTTTGCTTAGAAAGTTTATATAAACTGGAACTCGAATGACTTCATTTCCTAGGCTTCTATACAGCTATTTTTCTGATTTGAAAAGTTTTCCCAAACTGGTTATTTTTCATTGTCGTATTATAATGAAATGTCAGATAATTTGCACTAATTAACTAATTAATATACCTTCTACTTTTTACTACTACCGTTCTACTAATTATACCAATATATTATCAAGATAATATGTAGAAACCTAAAAGTGTGAAATTTGGAGGAGGATACAATGATCAAGTGTTTAAACAGTGAGAACTCTTTTAATATGTTTGTAAAGACATAATAAAAACTTTTTAAAAATTAATAATATAAATAATTGTTGAAAATCTGTTTTCGTCTATCATCTTAAACAACTGCGTTAAAGAATGTTATTTCGCCCAATTTTATTGTGGTCAAAAAGTTACAATTATTATAATCAAGCTTACCCAATTACACTGTTAGTAGTTGTATGTTGAAATTAGATAAATTAAATAATTCCCAGGAATATAAGGTGCTTTTTTAGCTGCATGAGAACTTCAAATTGAATGGATATTATGGATATTAATGCATAAACCATGGATTTAACATACCCCCCAAAGAAAATAATCTTGGAGGCCAATTGATAGGATCATTTCTTGAAATAATGTTGTCACCAAATTTTCCTTTCAATAAATCGATGGTTTCGGTGGCTGTGTGGCACGTAGCGCCATCCTGTTGTAACTAAAAGTTATCGATGTTTAACTCTTGGATTTTTGGAAACAAAAATGTATTGAGTACGTGTCGATATCTCACACCATTCACCGTAACGGTAGCTCCTTCCTCATTTCGAAAGAAATATGGACCGATGATGTCGTTGGCGTGTATTCCACACCAAACAGTCAATTTTAATGGATGCAATGGAGGTTCAAGATAATGTTCCGGATTGGTCTCAGTCCATATACGACAATTTTGCTTATTCACATACCCAGTCAACCAGAAATGTGCCTCGTCACTGAACAAAATTTGGCGGTAAAAAAATGGATCCACTTCCAATTGGTTGTGAGCCCAATCTGCGAACGCACGACGGAATCGATGATCATTAGGCTTCAATTCTTGAACCAACTGGATCTTGTAAGGATGTAAACCAAGATCTTGATGTAAAATTTTCCATGTAGTGGACAGACAAAGCCCAAGTTGTTGAGCATGATGGCGAATTGAAATGTTTGGGTTCTCTTGCACACTTTCACAGACAGAAGCGATAGTTTCTTCGGTACGCACATTTCTTTGTCTTGTTGGTGCTCTTATATTATGCAATGAAGAATTGGTACGAAATTTATCCATCACCGCACCAATAACCTGCTCAGAAGGTCGATTATGTCGACCATAAAATGGACGAAGAGCTCTATAAGTTTCGCGAACGGAACTCTGACTTTGAAAATAAATTTCCACAATTTGGTAGCGTTGTTAATTTATGCATGATTATGGCAAACATTTCTAAACACAAGTGTCAACGAACTGTCACTTTGACAAACTTCATTCAAAAGTTATCCCTATTGAAAGATCTCATGCAGCTAAAAAAACACCTTATACATAATTGAAGTGGCGGTTTTAGAGAACAAGCAGATTAGGGTTAGGTCTGGCCTACCCAAAAAATGTGGACAAAAGTAATATTTGTTATGTACTTATATTACAATACAGAAAATTGCAAATTTCTCCGCATTTTCCTATGCAAGTCGTTCTTTTAGCAACGGTGGTGACCCACCATAATTCTAAATTCTAAAGTAATTTGAATTGAAATCTTGTAGAATTAGAGAAAGCTTGTAATTTAGCGATTTCTAAAAGGCATTAAAATGACTCAAAAATCAATAGCTAGGATGCCACTATCGTTTTAAGAGGTACATCCCCCCCCCATCGCTAATTTTTAGGAAGCTAAGCTTCCATAAAAATCTTTCGTTTGTACCTCAAAGAAAAAAATTTCATTCTTCAGAACATTTTGGAAGGGGGTGTAGAAATGCTTTTTTTTAAGATATGATTTTTCTTAATACAGTAAACGCCAATCGATCGAGATCCGTTCCCCCCCTCTCTAAATTTCTAATAAAATGTGTGTCAATCGTTTGAGCTTCATTTGAGATTTAATAGTTTCTATTCCTGTCGTTTGAGTTTCAAAGGTTTTTAATAAAAATTGAATTCTTTAGAACAATTTTGGAAAAATAACACCCAAATTTTGAGCGCTACTTGCTTGAACCGATATTAGTAAAATATACAATTTCACAATCTTTTAAACTCTCTAAAATTTTACTTTTGGGGTTCAAACGATGGGAAGTGGAGCTCAAACGATTCTCTATCAATTTTATAAAAGAAAATCGCGACGAGGGGGGCTGTCGTTTCTACAGAAGCCCCCCAATTTTTCGCTGATAACTTCGGAATGCGTGCGGTACAAACGATTTTAATGGAAGTTCATTGGAGCTCAAACGTTTTACACTAATTTAATTTAAAAAAATCGCGATGGGGGCGATGAAATGTCACTCAATTTTACACTCCTTCAAACGCTGCAACTTTTTTTTATTGGAATTGAAACTCATCAGAGCTCAAACGATTCTCGACGATTGGTATTTATTTTCTTAAAAAAAGCACATATTAAAATAAGCATTTCTACGGTCCCTCCTAAAATTGTTTTAAAGAATTGAAATTTTATTAAAAACTTTTGGGGTACAAACGATTTTTATGGAAGCTTATATTGGAGCTCAAACGTTTGGCAATAATTTCATAAATAAGAAAAAATTTTTTATGAGGACTTCTCCAGAGGGTCTTGTTGAGGCATTTAGTTAAGTTTTCCTTACGAAAACAGCTTCTATTAGCATCTTCGAGCTTTGTATTGATCAGTGGGAGACCCTGTACAATACTTTATAAAAAAATCCCCTTCTAGTAACGTGTATCTATGCTTAACAAGCTGCTGGCCTACCCAATATTTTACCTCGTGAGCTGCCCCTGCATAATTGGCAAATACAAAGACTCGTTCACAAACAAGTCAAGTGGTAGTACTAGGGAAATTATAACTAATTGGTATGGTAAGCATTATGGGCTTCAAGAAGATTGATTGATTATCACTCACACCACCACATTAACACAAAAAAAGGCATTGGTGATATTGAAAGTTAATGAAAAGAGTGAACTCCATCAGTCATCATTCATTTAAAGATCATAACAAACTTTTGTTGAAGGAAAGTTCGTGAATAAGAAAGTACCATTGGTATCAGGCGCTTTGAGACTGGGTAGATGGAACGCAAACAGCCTGTATGCACCAGACCAGGAAGATTAGATAACATCATGCTAGGAATGGTAAGACAAAAAGTGAATACACTTGGCGTGAGTGATGTGAGATGGGCAGGAACGGGGTCACTGGGTGCAGTGAAAGGAGTTATGTACTTTTCGGGAAATGACGACACATACCCCACCACTATGGAATGGGAATAATTGTAAAGAAGAATCTAAATGGATCAATGATAAACTTTACTCCCTACTGGTGTAATGATGATACAGCTAAAGACAAATAATAGTGGTACTACGAACCTACGAACGTAATTCTGGTGTATGCGCCAACTGAAGATAAAGAAAAAGAGTAGATTTAAAGATCGCTGAACCGTAAAGAGTCAATCCTAGAAGCGTTTATTAACATCGAGGGAGATTTTGATTAAACCACATTCGACAGTATAAGTGAAGCACTGCATCTGCATGGAGTTCTCGTTACCATTGTAAAATGGATCAGTTTTGCAATGAAATAGAGAGCAGTGGAGGTGGGTGCTGGAAAAATAAATATTAAAGGTGTTGTCACCAAGAGCTTCCCTTAGGGAAGAGTGCTCTCTCCGCTACTGTGGATCATAGTGGCGATAGTTTTCTCCAACGACTAAATGAAATGGGTTTTCATACCATAACAGGATATGTATGTAAATCATTTCACCACATACGGCTTAACGGGAAATTTTAAAACATAATATACCAGAGAATTCAAAAAGCTCTCAAAATAATAGGAAAGTGGTGGATGGAACACTCTCGCTCTCGGTTAATCCAACGATGACGAAGTTTGTACTATTTACCACGTAAAGAATGATACCGAGTAGTATGACAATGCCACACTTAATGGGAAATCCCCTGAAGCTAGCTGAGGATGTCAAGCATCTGGGAATAATATTACTTGACAAGAATATAAAATGGGCAAAATATCTACTAATCATACTCAAAAAAGCGGGAATGAGTTTTGGTAGTGTCTAAGGGCAATGGGATGGTCTTGAGTCTACCGCTGCAGCACTTGCAACCCTTCTCTGCCACCAATCACTTGATCTTCATGTGCAGGAGGGCTGTCAAAGCTGCTCTTAGACCGCACAGCTGGTGACGGTGGAATGATAGGCGAAAACCAATAATTTTCGATTGCATAAATTTAAAATATTTAACTTGAAACTTTTTTATTTATTTTAAAATACAAATTAGTTATAAACATTTCATTTTAACTTCTTCCACGTAACTTTTTTACTGTTTCCTTTACAGGTTGCACCATTAGAATCTCTTTCTGCATTTCTAAGGTGAACAATTTCAAAAGAAATAATTGATTGGGCAGGTTCTTCGGGGGCGGTTTGCACGGATTCTTCTGCTAGAAATTGTTCAAACAAACTTCCCCTGCTGTTTGGTAACAACTGAGATTGATGACTATGTTTCTTCGGTTCCAATTGCTTTTGCAAGGTGTTGGGTTTTGATTTTGGTAGTGAAGGTAACAGTACGTTTTGTTTATTACCATTAGCTGATGGTAATTGCGGTGCTACTTTCGATTTTATCTGAGCTTTTCTAATTCTTCCAGCACTGGTAGTTGGTTGATGAGCTGAACTAGATTGAAATTGTTCAAAGAAATTATCCCTAGCATGTTGTGATAGCTTGGGTATAGAGTAAGATTTACTAGCAGAACGTTGTTTTTGAATCTTCCAAGACGGCGGGTCTGGTACAACTGCATGGCTTTTGGTTGCATTTGGTTGCACTGTTGGTTTTGCTTTAGATCTAGCATAATTGCTTATTGGGATACCAGCAGATCCAAATTGACGAAAGAAGTTATCTCTAGTTTCTTGCGATATCTGTGGTATTTTATACGCTTTACTTCCGCTCTTTTTTGGTGATCGTGTTAAAATGCTAGAAGTAGACGGGGTGCAGTCGTTATACTCTTTTCCACAACCAGTTTCAAAAGGTTGGTTTGATTTAAACTCAAGGTTACCAGTTCGTTTCTTCTTTACATGGACCTCGGCTAAGTGGTCGTTGTATTGTGTTTTTGTTTGAAAAACAGATAACAAGTGTTCAGTGCTACAATCGCCCTTTTCGCATATATAATGATCCTTGCGGAAATGCGCATTGAGATCGTTGTAATTTTTGTAAAACGGTTGTGCGCCACTTTCTTCATTACAAAGGTGGCAACGAAAATGATCCCTGCGTAAATGTATGTATAAATCATCTTTATCAAAGAAAGTTTTAAAACAAAATTCACATACTGAATGACCCTTATAGGACGTGTCATCGGGATCACCTTCACGAGTATGTCTCACCAGCTCAGCTTCTGTGTATAACCGTCGTTCATATCTAAAGATTTTTAAATGATTAACGCAAATACTACAATACTTTAAGCCATGTTGTCGTAATAGATGTAATTCCAACTTTTCGTTAGTTTTAAATTTCCACGCGGTTTCTGGGCAAATTGGGCATATCCGTGAAAAAAGATCATCAACGCGGTGTTTAATGGAAGATAAACAATAAAAAATGCCTTGTGTGTAATCGACCCAATTGTCTTGATTGTAAGACTCGACAACCTCTTCGTACGTTGCATTGGATATCGTAAAATAAACTTTTCTCATTTTTTGCCTACACATTGGGCAATCATTGTTTTTACACAACACACGCAAACGAATGGAACATTCGAAACATATGGGATGGTTACACTCCCCGATTGAATATATGTCTACATTTTTGCAACACAGTACACAGCTATTGTCTGAATCATTGGAATCTAAGGTTGAATTGGTTTCTTCTTCTGCCATTTTATTTGTGGTTTCAAACTTTTATTTTGTATAATGATTTGATAGATATACTACCTATCCTTATATATATAGTAAAATTTTTTTCGGATTAAGGATTATCAGATTTAATTTTTTTTTTAGGCTTCTATACAAAGTATAGCAAGAAGCCTTATGATCTGGCTCCGTGTCTGTCCGTCCGTCTGTCCGTCCGTCCGTCTGTCTGTCCGTCCGTCCGCATAATTCAAAATCATACAGAGCGTTTCAAATCGTGTTGAATATACTCAGTGTGTATAGAGGTCTAAGAACTGGGTACCCAGTGCGCTATTATTTTAGAAATAGCTGTCTTATATAGACTATTATCTGTTTTTTCAATGCAGACCAAATATAAGTTATATTTTATTTACATAATTTTTCACCTATATAGGAAATTTAAATACGTTGATCCCTTGATACGTTGATCCGATGATACGTTGATGTTCGGTTTGCTTCGGGTAATGTAATTGTATTTTGATCAGCCCTATTAATATTACAACTCGTTTTAGGCTTCTATACAAAGTATAGCAAGAAGCCTTATGATCTGGATCCGTGTCCGTCTGTCTGTCCGTCCGCATAATTCAAAATCATACAGAGCGTTTCAAATCGTGTTGGAAATACTCTGTGTGTATAGAGGTCTAAGAACTGGGTAGCCAGTGCGCTACTTTTAGGCTTCTATACAAGGTATATTTATGATTAGGGCCAATTTATTTGTCAAATCGTCTTGACGTTTCTTCGGCGAATCGCCCATGAAAGCTGCGGGTCTCGCGGAAGGAGGAACAACCGGTAAAACCGTCACGATCATCCACTCGGGTCGTGAGTATTTCGGATCCATTCCCAGGGCGCTGCAATCTGCGTCGCTAATTTGTCTAAAGATATGCAGCAGTTCTTCCGCCAACAAATACTTTTTAGGCTTCTATACAAAGTATAGCAAGAAGCCTTTTAGGCTTCTATACAAAGTATAGCAAGAAGCCTTATGATCTGGCTCGGTGTCTGTCCGTCCGTCCGTCTGTCCGTCTGTCCGCATAATTCAAAATCATACAGAGCGTTTCAAATCGTGCTGGAAATACTGTGTGTATAGAGGTCTAAGAACTGGGTAGCCAGTGCGCTACTTTTAGGCTTCTGTACAAAGTATAACAAGAAGCCATATTTAGGCTTCTATGCAAGGTATAGAAAGAAGCGTTATGGTCTGGCTTCATGTCGGTCCGCATGTTTCAGAGCCAATCATAACGTTGATCAACTGAAACGTTGTTATATTGTAAATACTTCGTGTATATAGTATTGCGTTAATCTGTTAATCCGTTGATTCGATTCGCTAATGCAATTTATTATTATTACAGGTTAGATGATGTTTTGTATTGCTTTCATCAGAATCAAAATCGGAATCGGAAAAGTCGCTGCTAGAATAATTGCTTGAGTTGTTCATGTTTATAAATTAGTGGTACTTGCTATATCGATTCCTTTTCAAAAGTATTACCTAAATTTTAAATACAAAGTGTAACCTATATAGTAAATTGTTGATCCTTTGATACGTTGATACATTGATACGTTGATACATTGATACGTTGATACGTTGATACATTGATACGTTGATACATTGATACGTTGATACATTGATACGTTGATACGTTGATATATTGATACGTTGATACATTGATCCGCTGATCTGTTGATCTGTTGATCCGTTAATCTGTTTATACATTTATTGCATTATCTGCTTATCCGTTATTTGTATTTTTATCTTTTTAGGCTTCTATACAAAGTATAGCAAGAAGCCTTATGATCTGACTCCGTGTCCGTCTGTCTGTCCGTCCGTCTGTCTGTCCGTCCGTCTGTCTGTCCGTCCGTCTGTCCGCATAATTCAAAAACATACAGAGCGTTTCAAATCGTGTTGGAAATACTCTGTGTGTATAGAGGTCTAAGAACTGGGTAGCCAGTGCGCTACTTTTAGGCTTCTATACAAGGTATATAAAGAAGCCTTATGGTCTGGCTTCGTGTCCGTCCGCATGTTTCAGAGCCAATCATAACGTTGATCAACTGATACGTTGTTATATTGTAAATACTTCGTCTATATAGTATTGCGTTAATCTATTAATCCGTTGTTTCGATTCGCTAATGCAATTTATAAATACGCAAATGTTCGAAAGAAATTTACTACGTTAAAGATATTTTCAACGGGGTCTCCCTATATAAACTACTTGTTAGGCTACTATACAAAGTACTAGATGATACCCCGTCCGAGGACGGGCAGCTAGAAGGACGGGCAGCTACCCAAGGTCATATGGCTTTTGGATTGCACTGAGAGCTTTCCTTAATCTTCATTCAATTTAAGTTACCTTGGGTAGCTGCCCGTCCTTCTAGCTGCCCGTCCTCGGACGGGGTATCATCTAGTTTAAAATAAGTAAAAAAATTTTAAATATTGATTAAGTTTAATTTAATTTAAAAAAATATATGTAAGTTTTTTGTTTATTTATTTAATGTTGTTCTCATCTCTTATTATAAAAGGTCAAGTCCTTCCTTCCTTCTGTCTGTCCCACGGAAATACCCGAAGCAAACCGAACCGAACGCATAACGGATAATTTCATAACCAATCGGATAAACGTATCATCGTATCAACGTATCAACGTATTTAAATTTCCTATATAGGTGAAAAATCTCTTATTATAAAAGGCCAAGTCCTTCCTTCCTTCCTTCCTTCTGTCTGTCCCACGGAAATACCCGAAGCAAACCGAACCGAACGCATAACGGATAATTTCATAACCAATCGGATGAACGTATCATCGTATCAACGTATCATCGGATCAACGTATCGCATGGGACCGAGCGTCAGCAGCTTGCCGCGCTTGAGTTTCTTCTAAAGTTTCACGTTGTTGACGTATCGCATGGGACCGAGCGTCAGCAGCTTGCCGCGCTTGAGTTTGTTCCAAAGTTTCACGTTGTCGACGTATCGCATGAGACCGAGCGTTAGCTTGTCGCTGTGATCGAAGCTGTTCTTCTGCGTTATTAGCTCTTGTACGTGCTTTTCTCTCACGATTCAATCGTCGTCGCTTTGCAGCAGGATTTTCAAAATTTTCATTATCCATTATGGAAGTTCACATAATGCTTTTTTGGAAATAGACTTACCTATATAGACAAAATGATACGATGATACGTTGATCCGATGATACGTTGATACGATGATACGTTGATACGATGATACTTTGATCCGATGATACGATGATACGTTGATACGATGATACGTTGATACGATGATACGTTGATACGATGATACGTTGATACGATGATACGTTGATCCGATGATACGTTGATCCGATGATACGTTGTGCGTTCGGTTCGGTTCGGTTTGCTTCGGGTATTTCCGTGGGACGGACAGAAAGAAAGACTTGGCCTTTTATAATAAGAGATAGCAAGAACCCTTATGATCTGGCTCCGCGTCTGTCCGTCCGTCTGTCCGCATAATTCAAATCTAATCAGAACCTTCGAAATTGTGATTGTAAACACATCGTGTACCTATATATACTTAAATAAAATTTGTTTTAAATTTAATATCGACTTTCTAGCCACGTTCTGTAAAAATTTTTTTTGGAACTCGGAACTTAAAATGCTATTTTTTGTTTTTATGTGAAAAAATTATTTTTTATTTATTTTAACCATAGCAGTGGCTTGATGTGATTAGTGAAGTTAAGTTGTAAATAAAAGAGAAAGGAGAGGATTGGTCCACCTCAAAAAATGGACCGTCCATTACAGAGAAGTAAAGTTTCGAATGGAATTTAAAAGTTTGATTATTATTACTTATATAGTAAATGGTAATTACCAACCGCAAAAAATTTAATTGGTGCAGATTATCTGATTATGTGATATTACATTATATGGCGACCTCCAAGAATATTCAATATTTACTTAGAGTATGTCTTGGGACAGTGGAGAAGAAGCTGGGGTTAGACATATAATTCACCAAGTTTAGGAAGTTGATCGTATCGATGTCAAAAATATTCGCAAAAAGAATTTAATTCCAATTTGCATTATTATTATATAGTATTTTAGTTGGCAATGATCACCAACTTAAAAAAAACAGATTATCCGTTAATTTAGGGCTCTATACAAAGTATACACCGAGAAAAAAAAATTAAGTAGGAATTTGTCTTGCAACAATTTGAAATAATTTCTCTTCACAGAGAAAAAATTGTTTTGATTTGAAGTATTTTTTTACTTCAAATTGAAGTGCAAATTCGTCTCGCATCAATTTGATGTCAATTTTACAAGAAGTGAAGTAAATTTGACAACAATTAATGTAATAATTATTTCAAATTGTTGCATAACAAATTCCTACATAATTTTTTTCTCAGTGTGTGTAGAAGCGATATAATCAAAGTATAGAATCTTATCAACGTATCATCGGATTAGCGGATCAACGTATCAGCGGATCAACGTATCAGCGGATCAACGTATCAACGTATCAGCGGATCAACGTATCAGCGGATTAAAAGTTATATAAGTGAACGTCGATAAAACAAACGGTATAATTATTAAATCTTCAAGCTTATTACTTATTATTTATATAATATAAAGTAAATAACACACAAAAAAAACGGATCAACATAACAACGGATCAAAGTATCAACGTATAAGGTTTATAACAGGTAGTAACTTATATAACCAATTTTCTCGCCCTTACCCATAATGCACCTAAACATTTACCAACCGTAAAAATCGTCATAGTCCTCAAGATTTGCGTGGAAATCGTCATTATACGCTCAGCTGTCATACCGCATAGACCGCTTGGACAAAAGTGTGCTCATCATTATAATTTCGCTACAGCTATTTTGTATTTATTATAAAGTAGGTTATTATAAATTATCGAGAGTCGACTGTATAAGGTTCATACAGGTACTAACTTATATAACCAATTTTGGCGCCATTACCCATAATGCACCTAAACATTTACCAACCGTAAAAATCGTCATAGTCCTCGAGATTTGCGAGGAAATCGTCATTATACGCTCAGCTGTCATACCGCATAGACCGCTTGGACAAAAGTGTGCTCATCGATATAATTTCGCTACAGCTATTTTGTTTTTGTTATAAAGTAGGTTATTATAAATTATCGAGAGTCGACTGTATAAGGTTCATACAGGTACTAACTTATATTTATAACCAATTTTGGCGCCATTACCCGTAATGCACCTAAACATTTACCAACCGTAAAAATCGTCATAGTCCTCAAGATTTGCGAGGAAATCGTCATTATACGCTCAGCTGTCATACCGCATAGACCGCTTGGACAAAAGTGTGCTCATCGATATAATTTCGCTACAGCTATTTTGTTTTTATTATAAAGTAGGTTATTATAAATTATCGAGAGTCGACTGTATAAGGTTCATACAGGTACTAACTTATATAACCAATTTTGGCGCCATTACCCATAATGCACCTAAACATTTACCAACCGTAAAAATCGTCATAGTCCTCAAGATTCGCGAGGAAATCGTCATTATACGCTTAGCTGTCATACCGCATAGACCGCTTGGACAAAAGTGTGCTCATCGATATAATTTCGCTACAGCTATTTTGTTTTTATTATAAAGTAGGTAAAACAACACAATTTCATAATGCCTAGAAAGCAGTTGACACCTGAAGAGCGAAAAGCAGCAGCTGCCCGTCGACGCCAGAAGGACGCTATCAGGAAACATACCATTAGACAAGATCCTTCGTTTCGTTTACAGGAACAAGTTCGCGACTCCGAAAGCCATCGTCAAGCCCGTCAAGATCCTTCGTTTCGTTTGCAGGAACAAGTTCACAACACCGAAGGCCATCGTCAAGCTCGACAAGATCCTTCGTTTCTTTTACAGGAACAAGTTCACAACACAGAAAGCCATCGTCAAGCTCGTCAAGATCCTTTGTTTCGTTTACAGGAACAAGTTCGCGACACTGAAAACCATCGTCAAGCCCGTCAAGATCCTTCGTTTCGTTTGCAGGAACAAGTTCGCGACACCGAAAGCCATCGTCAAGCCCGTCAAGATCCTTTGTTTCGTTTGCAGGAACAAGTTCACAACACCGAAGGCCATCGTCAAGCTCGGCAAGATCCTTCGTTTCGTTTACAGGAACAAGTTCACAACACAGAAAGCCATCGTCAAGCTCGTCAAGATCCTTTGTTTCGTTTACAGGAACAAGTTCGCGACACTGAAAACCATCGTCAAGCCCGTCAAGATCCTTCGTTTCGTTTGCAGGAACAAGTTCGCGACACCGAAAGCCATCGTCAAGCCCGTCAAGATCCTTTGTTTCGTTTGCAGGAACAAGTTCGCGACACTGAAGGCCATCGTCAAGCTCGACAAGATCCTTCGTTTCGTTTACAGGAACAAGTTCACAACACAGAAAGCCATCGTCAAGCTCGTCAAGATCCTTTGTTTCGTTTACAGGAACAAGTTCGCGACACTGAAAACCATCGTCAAGCCCGTCAAGATCCTTCGTTTCGTTTACAGGAACAAGTTCGCGACACTGAAAACCATCGTCAAGCCCGCCAAGATCCTTCGTTTCGTTTACAGGAACAAGTTCACAACACCGAAAGCCATCGTCAAGCTCGTCTTGATGAAGACGTGCGCATCCACGAACATAATCTCCGTAGAATTCGCGAGCAAGGCCCATGGCAAGATGAAATAAATCGATTTGAAGCTGAAATTCGCAAAGGCTGCACTCACGTATGTCATTCATGTGGGGGACTCTTTTTTCACTACTCCATTAAAACTCACAGCATGACCGAACTCCTTTTAGCTGGAAAGCAGCAATCCTTCATCGACTCAGTAATTATAGTTCCACCCACTTCAGACCTCGCTGAATTTTGCTCAACTTGTCACAGAACTATCCAACAAAACCGGATTCCACGTCTCTGTCTCTCCAACGATCTGCAGTTTCCCTATGTTCCACAAAGTGTAAAGAATCTGACACGTTTGGAAGCCCGTTTGGTCTCAGCTCGACATGTGTTTCAGTCCATTTGGGCTATATATGGAATGCATGGACAGATGAGAACAAAAGGACGAATTATTAACGTCCCAGTCTCCATAGACAATACCATTCAATCCCTTCCGAGACTCCCGAATCAGGACGATGTTTTACACATCCGACTCGCCCGTCAAATTGAAGTTCCGAGAAATTATACAGCTGGTAACATTCGTCCGGCTTGCGTGATGGATGCCGCTAAAATTCTTACCCGATCTCCGCTTTACCGTGAATACGGAATCACTCTTTCAAGCAATTGGACCGAGATATGTCAGCATCAAATTGATGTGGCATTACACGAAAACCCAGAACAAATTGCGATGGATGTTCAAGAGGAAGAGGAAGTCGATGACGTAAATCCTGGCAGAGGAGAGACTTTAATTACTAGTGATGAGGGAATCCGGATGGCTCCAGCGGAAGGAAACCAACCAATCTCTATTCTATATGATCCTGACTCGTATTTTCTTGCGTTTCCTCAAATATTTGCCGGGCACCGAATGAAGCCATCCGATAGTAATGGTAAATTACTAAGCCGCTCCGAATTTGTCAAATCAATGGCGCGTAACAGTGATCGCCGTGCCGTTGAAAATGTTGAGTTCTTACTGTTTTTGGCCAAATCGCTCGAAATTCAGAGAATTTCTGATAATCGCAAGGTGTGCCTTCGTAAACGAAGACGCAATGGAGAGTTAATCCGAGTCACTGCGGAACAAATTAGTCATTCTAATTTTGTGGATGGGTTAGTTAATGATGATAATGCTTTTAAGGTTTTACAAGGAGTACGAAACTCATGTCATCACTGGCATCAAGAAGGCCTTAAAGTCCGAAGGATGGTCAGTCAGTTCAATTTGCCTCATCTCTTCATCACTATTAGTGCCGCTGAGCTAAAATGGAACGAGTTGATTGTGATTCTCAAGCATATTCTTGACAAAATTACAATTTCTGAAGAAGAAGCACAAAATATGTCAAAGAATGACAAACAATTACTTATTCAGCGCGATCCCGTGACTTGCGCTCGTTATTTTGAACATCGCACTTCTGCTCTTTTCAGGACCTGGAAAAACTCTCAAGGCCCATTTGGAAACCGATCCATTAGGCATTCCTATCATCGCATTGAGTTCCAACATCGAGGAAGTCCACACGTCCATATGATCTTGTGGATTGATGGCGCACCAAACTTTGATGCTTCCAACTCATCTTCTACTCAAGATATTTGCCGGTTTGTTGACGAAATTATAACTTGTTCCACGAACTGGCCTGAATATGATCCCATTCACCAGCTTTTGTGTTTTCAAACTCATCGACACACCCACACATGTAGAAAGAAAAGCCACAAAGGAGTCAAATGTCGGTTTGGAATTCCATTTTTCCCAATGGACGAAACCATTATTCTCCATCCATTCGAGGAGCAACAGGAGGAAATTGAGATTTTCCAACGCGATTACAAAAAGATTCGTGACTATCTTGATACGAATGAACTGCCACTTTCTTCAGATATGACATTTGCGGGGTTTCTACAAGATTTATCCATGACGCGAAATCGTTACATTTCTGCTATTCAAAGCACCTTGAAAAAGCCTAAAATCGTCATTCGGAGGCGGCCGTGTGAGACTTACATAAATCCATATAGTGAGAAAATCCTGAGACTCCAGAAATCTAACATGGATATTCAGTTTATTTTAGACGCCTATGCTTGTTGCTGTTACATCATTGACTACATTAACAAGAGTGATCGTGGAACTAGCGACCTCTTGCGTAAGGTTCTTGAAGATGTCAGAAGCGGTAACAAGTCTTTGGCTCAACGTCTTCAGGCTCTTGGTGCGGCTCATCACATGAACAGTGAACTCTCTGCTCAAGAGGCTGCTTACAACGTGCTTCAGATTCCAATGAGTCGATGCACAGAGGCATGCATTTTTATACCAACAGGTCCAGCCGATCAACGAACCAGAATGATTAAAACTAATATTCAGTTAGAAAATCTCAGTCCGGACTCTGAAGATGTCTTTGTAGACGGACTTTTACAACGATATATGTAGTTCACGACCAGAAGCATTATCTAACCTTAATCTTGCACAATTTTCAGCTTGGTATGATTTTTCATTAAAACGAGGAAGTACACAGATGGCCCAAGAAAACGATGATATTGTAGAAACTGAAGACTTACAAAGTATCGATAAATATTTTCCGCTAAAGAATGGCAAACCTGGATACGTTTGGAAGCGAACATTTCCAAAAATTATTCGCCACGTCCGCTACAACAAGAATAAAGATCGTCACAACTTTTTCCGCGAACAAGTGATGCTCTATCTTCCTTGGAGGGATGAGGAAACCGAAATTATAAATCAAGATTGCGAGAAGATAGCGACTGATAATATAGAAGCAATTTCTGCCAATCGTCGCGAATTTAATGCCTTTCAAGAAGATATTCTGGATGTCGCTATGGATAGCGCATTGAGTGTGGATCGTCAATCTGACGATGACAAATCTGATAGCATACCGGAAGAGATTCAGGAGGAATTCGAATTAATCGACCCCGTTGCTGCTGGTGCCATTGACTTTGGTGGTGACGTGATACGCCCAATGTCTGAAAAGTTTACGCTTCCTAATCGAATTCCCAATAAAGAGTTTGAAGAATTATTCGCATCGCTAAATACTCAACAACGGGATTTTGTAACTCACCTGCTTGATCACTTCAAAAGGTCTCCCGATATCCCCATCTACACCTACTTAAAGGGAGGTGCCGGTGTAGGAAAGTCTCATGTAATTAGAACTCTATACCAAGCATTAATTAGAGTGTTCAATGCTAAAGTTAATTCGAATCCTGATAAACCTTCTGTCCTTCTGACGGCTCCTACCGGATTAGCGGCATTTAATATCTTCGGACTCACAATTCACAACGCATTCCAACTTCCCGTGAACCAAAAAGAAGCTAGCAAGCTCTCAGACAGCGTCTCTAATACAATGGCCACTCTCTATTCAGAACTTCGTGTTCTTATCATAGACGAGATTAGTATGGTTGGTCAACATATTTTGGAAATGATCGACAAACGATTGAGAGACCTATGTGACGGATGTAAACCTTTCGGTGGTATATCGGTCATAGCCGTTGGCGACTTCAGGCAGCTGCCACCTGTTATGGCAACATCCCTTCTGGCTGGAACAATGTCGAATTCGATTTCTTCGCTTTTCAACAAACCCTTATGGCACATGTTTACTGTTCATGAACTGACCACAATTATGAGACAACGCGATGATGCAGCTTTTGCTCTTGCATTAAACAATATGGCCTCAGGGACGATGACTGATGATGATTTGAAACTGTTCAAATCCCGTGAGTTTCCAGCTACGCCTGAAGAAATAGTAAGCCGACGCCCTATTCATCTTTTTTACACGAATGAAGCAGTTGATGCCCACAATAGTTTTGCGTTATCCTGTTTGTCAGGAAATCAAGCCATCTCAACCGCCAAGGATTCCCTTTCTGCTTACACGAGCGAGGCATCCAAAGTTGCACTCCTCAACTGGATAGCATCTGCACCTCTATCTAAGACACAGGGACTTCACACAAGCCTCTTTCTCAAAGAAGGTGGACGTTATATCATGACAGTGAATGTAGACACAAGTGACGGTTTGGTTAACGGTGTGGGATGCATTCTGAAAAGAATTGACTTTGGTATTAGTACTTTGGATGCATCTAGACAAAAGCCTCTCCGTCTCTGGGTGAAGTTTGAAAATTCCCGAAGTGGACAGAAGCTTCGTTTGCGCAATATTAACCTCAGTCAGCAACTTCAAATTGATTCGGAATGGACTCCCATCTCACCATGTACGGTCGTCATCCAGCCACGATCGAATTCGGCCACAAAGGTAACAAGGACGCAATTCCCACTTAATGCAGCTGAAGCTCAAACTATACATAAATCCCAAGGATCCACATACGAGCTCGTTGTTGTCCATTTTACTCCTGGAATCAAGCGTGCTCTTCTGTATGTCGCATGTTCACGAGCAACAAAAGCATCAGGATTATTTCTTATTGGAATCATTAAAAAGACAAAAATGCCGCAAGAGAATGATCCGATATCTATTGAATTCAAACGACACCAGGAGATGAAGCTAATGCCTTCATTTGAACATTTGCGCATTAGGAATGATAGCAACAGACAAATACAAGTCATCTTTCACAATGTCCAGTCACTTCCTGCTCATTATAGTCTCTATGCATCGGATGAGGTCTATAAGAGTTCGGATATCATCCTTATGGCGGAGACATGGACGCTCTCAAGTGACAATTTTCCGCTAGGAGATCATCTTCTTGCTGCATCAGTAGATAGTAACGATGTCCGTCGACCGATTGGTGTACGTGTGTATTGTTGTCCGTCTGTTCATGAATGTATTATAGACACCAATTCCGAAATAGAATACGACTCACGAGGTTCCTGCAGTGTTTCTTCTATTGTCTTCTCTAACATCCGAATAATTGTCGTTTACAAGTCACCAGGGTTTAATTGTAACACAATGATCTCTTTAATAAAAAAGCAGATGTCTTGCTTATACTTAGTACCACGTACTCTGGTTACTGGAGATTTCAATGAGGATTTCAGCAAGGAAGAAAGTAATGGCCTACAACATGCACTTAGAGAACTAGGACTCCAAATTCGGTCGCCAGCGATACCCACTACGCGGAATGGCACGCAAATTGATGCGATTTTTTCCAACTTTGAAGTGTCAGCTACCGGAATCTACACATCGATTTCCTCTTACCATGAGCCGCTTTGGGCCGGAATTAATATAAAGTAATTTGCGACAGACATCTTCGGACGTGGAATGGATGTTGTTGGTATAAACACCATCATCAATTACTATATGCCATCCGATGCACATAGTTATTTACATAGTGTTGCTCGTGCAAGTCGTTTTGACTCTGTGGGAAGAGCTATCACGTTTGTCTTCAGCGATGAAGTGCCAAATTATCGAACAAAGTTCAAACTCGGTTCCAAGTGAAAATTCAAATTTTCGATCTAACCTATCTATCTTTTAATCAAATATATATTTTGATTGTAAATATTTCTATTCAAACTTATTTCTATTCATTACCTTATCCGGGAGGATAAGGTAAAGGGGTGTAGGGGTTATGCTGCAGAGGTAGTACTTAGTACCGGGACGGTCACATCGAGCGTGATAACGAGAGATGGTCCTTGGTAACTGGTCCTTGCAGGATACCCAACTCTCACTTATGGCTCCACGTGCCACACCCTGGGAACTGCGTTGATCAGCAGGCGAAACTAAGTGAGGGGAGCCAGATATGGCAATAACCGAATGTGGTTGCCGGTATAAACAACTGCATTAATTTTATTGCCAATAGCTTCGGATGCATGAACAAGCAAATATAGGGCACTTTCCTGTCCTTGGATAGAGAAATCATTCCTAAACGCGGACGAACCAAGCAATATGGCGAACGGCATAGAATGAAGATGGCAACGGAAAACTTTCTTCTTCACTTCGCGGTGTAGGCGTTATTGCTTGTTTTTATTAAACGTGTGCATTCCATTTAGTCAAGTTTTATTTTTTTAAGTTCAATTTTTGTCTCGAGAAAGGCAACTAGGTAACGAAAGCCCTATTGGGGCATGGCGCCCACAAGGTAATAATTATTGTGCAAGGAAAGGTTCCGTTTAAGTACTCACGAATCTCTTAGGAGAACCCCGTCTCTCCGACGCGAGGTAATTCTCAAGGGTTAGCCGATACGTACCGTTCATCTACGATCATAAAAAGCGGCAGGTGAAGCCGAAGACTCCATTTTAGGCTTCTATACAAAGTATAACAAGAAGCGTTATGATCTGGCTCCGTGTCCGTCTGTCCGTCCGCATAATTCAAAATCATACAGAGCGTTTCAAATCGTGTTGGAAATACTCTGTGTGTATAGAGGTCTAAGAACTGGGTAGCCAGTGCGCTACTTTTAGGCTTCTATACAAGGTATAGAAAGAAGCCTTATGGTCTGGCTTCGTGTCCGTCCGCATGTTTCAGAGCCAATCATAACGTTGATCAACTGATACGTTGTTATATTTTAAATACTTCGTCTATATAGTATTGCGTTAATCTGTTAATCCGTTGCTTCGATTCGCTAATGCAATTTATAAATACGCAAATGTTCGAAAGAAATTTACTAAGTTAAAGATATTTTCGAAGAGGTCTCCCTATATAAACTACTTGTTTTACTTTGATGTGAAAAAATAATTTTTTATTGATGTGGTTAGTGAAGTTAAGTTATAAATAAAAGAGAAAGGAGAGGATTGGTCCACCTCAAAAAAAGGACCATACATTACAGAGAAGTAAAATTTCTAATAGAATGGAAAAGTTTGATTGTTATTAATTATATAGTAAATGATAATTACCAATCGCAAAAAATTTAATTGGTGCAGATTATCTGATTTTGTGATGTTACATTATATGGCGATCAAAAATAACCAGATAATAACAACTTTCCACACCAGAAAGGTAGCTGTATAGAAGCCTAAGAACTGCCGCTAAAGCGAGTTCCACCTTGTTTTTAACCAATAGCCAATGATATTGCAAAACTTTTTATGGATAAGGGATTCCCAACCTTATATTTTAAAACGAAGAAAATCTTGGAGAACTACCTTGTTAAATTGATAAATCGATGTTTTCCAATTTTGGTTTTTAATTTATATTGCAGTTGACTTATATAATAGATTTTTTTGTTGGTTGTCAGATTATCCCATTATCGAAAACGTTGCATAAAATCGTTGCATAAAACGTTGCATAAAAACGTTGCATAAAAACCCTTATCTTTTTATATATATAGAGTAGATATGGTTATACAAGTAAATTAGTTAAAATATTAAATTATAGTAATGAACAATACAAATCACTTTGACAGATCAAAATTATCCAAGGCGAACCATATTCATTTAATAGCGCTTATTTTATTTTTGCATTTTAACAATAATTTAAGAGAAAAATATCAAGGGTGGGGTATCACAAGATGCGGAAAAATAATCTCGTTCGATTGATATGATTTTAGGCTTCTATACAAAGTATAGCAAGAAGCCTTATGATCTGGCTCCGTGTCCGTCTGTCCGTCCACATAATTCAAAATCATACAGAGCGTTTCAAATCGTGTTGGAAATACTCTGTGTGTATAGAGGTCTAAGAACTGGGTAGCCAGTGCGCTACTTTTAGGCTTCTATACAAGGTATAGAAAGAAGCCTTATGGTCTGGCTTCGTGTCCGTCCGCATGTTTCAGAGCCAATCATAACGTTGATCAACTGATACGTTGTTATATTTTAAATACTTCGTCTATATAGTATTGCGTTAATCTGTTAATCCGTTGCTTCGATTCGCTAATGCAATTTATAAATACGCAAATCTTCGAAAGAAATTTACTAAGTTAAAGATATTTTCGAAGAGGTCTCCCTATATAAACTACTTGTTTTACTTTGATGTGAAAAAATAATTTTTTATTGATGTGGTTAGTGAAGATAAGTTATAAATAAAAGAGAAAGGAGAGGATTGGTCCACCTCAAAAAAAGGACCACACATTACAGAGAAGTAAAATTTCTAATAGAATGGAAAAGTTTGATTGTTATTACTTATATAGTAAATGATAATTACCAATCGCAAAAAATTTAATTGGTGCAGATTATCTGATTATGTGGTGTTACATTATATGGCGATCAAAAATAACCAGATAATAACAACTTTCCACACCAGAAAGGTAGCTGTATAGAAGCCTAAGAACTGCCGCTAAAGCGAGTTCCACCTTGTTTATTGAGCATCCTTGATTTAAATATAATCTGTTCTTTAACAAGGTGGAACTCGCTTTAGAGGCAGTTCCTAGGCTTCTATACAGCTACCTTTCTGATGTGAAAAGTTGTTGCTATAGTTATTTTTGATCGACATAATATTTATGTCATATCAGATAATCCGATAATCTGCACTAAATAAATTTTTGCGGTTGGTATTTTTGGATTAGCGGGTTGAAACCACGGGTTGGATTAACGGATCAAACACTATATAGGACGAAGTAATTTTTACAATAGAAAAAGAACAAGCAAGAGTTTCCAACTTAAAAAATATTCTATATAATAAGTAAAATTTAGTGACAAAAGTTTTCGATTTTCAGATTAGTATTTTTATTATCGGGTAAAAAATTATTTTTCACCTAAAAGCACACAAATAGCATTTTAAGTTCAAATATAAATCTCAGAATATTTCATTTCTTAAATCTGTGATAATTCTGATAATCTGAATCTTTAGTAGCAACCTAACAAATATTCTATATACAGTCGACTCTTGATAAATTGAAACTCAACGGACCAGAGAAGGACCAGAGAAAAATTTCAAATTACCATTAATTATTACCAAATTATCGAGAGATTCAAATTAACGAGTGTTCAAATTATCGAGAGTCGAATGTATAAATAAAATTTTTTGTAGAACGTGGCTAGAAAGTCGATTTTAAATTTAAAACAAATTTTTATTTTATTGTACATACGATGTGTTTACAATCACAATTTCGAGGGTTCTGATTAGATTTGAATTATGCGGACAGACGGACAGACGGACGGACAGACAGACACGGAGCCAGATCATAAGGCTTCTTGCTATACTTTGTATAGAAGCCTAAAACGAAATAGATTTTTTCAAAATTTTTTGCATGTTATAATCACAAATTTGGCAAATAAGTCTTGTTTGCCAGTATTATTCTCTCAATTGATGAGGTTTACCCCCCCCCCCCCCCACATTTGATTTTTTGACTATAGGACGTTTTGTTTCACATTGATGAAAATCAAAAATTGTCTTTAGGTCAAATTGAAGAAAATGCTAATATTGTTTGCATTTTAACATTTATTTCAACAACCATCTTCCAATGGGAGGGCATAAAATTTAAATAAAAGGGAAACATATAAATTTGCTTATTTACTTAAAAAATAATTTAATAGAAGAGAGGTTTATTTTATACCATCATTTTAACCGGAGAGTCTGGGGTCTTCTTGTAAGTCGTATTGTTCGTTTCCGAACGTCGTGACCCATCTCTTTCTATGCATGTGATGTGCGTTCCAACTGTTTTCACATACATAGAGGACCTACTTGTTTAACGTGGGCTCCAAACCACGGGAAGTGTAATACACTTCATGTTGAGATGGGCGCTCTTGGAAAATTACCTCGGTGGGTTGCCATTGCCTTCCGAGGAGAGACGGCCAGAATAAAGTTCTTACGCTGCCCGGATTCGATCCGAGCGTTTTGTATTAGCAGTAGACGCACTTAACTGCCAAAGCTATGACCATCTCTGGGGTCTGGGGTAGGGGTGTATGAAATACCCCGAACAGCAAAGTAATGCATTATCTTAAAACATTTTTTAATAATTTGCCGCTTGAGTACCAACTGTTGGGAGTATTCTATACCACTTCAGGCCCCCCGGTGTCTGCAGCCACTTATTTTTTAGAACTTAATTTGCAGTGGCGGACCGTGATTTTCTTCGATGGAAGGACACAAAATTTAAAGAAAAAGTCAAAATACACATTATATATTTCTTCTTCTTCATCAGCCCGCAGTCGTCCACTCCTGGACATAGGCCTCTCCCATTTCTTCCCAAACCTCTCTATTCTGGGCCTTCCTCAGCCACACCCAACCCGCCACCTTCTTCACATCATCGAGCTATCTTTTTTGGGGTCTGCCTCTGCTTCTTTTGGCCGTTCTTGGCTTCCAGTTTACTAATCTTGGTCTCCATTTGTTGCAGTCTTGCCTCGCCACGTGCCCAGTCCAACTCCACTTCAGCGTCGTCACACGTTCCATCACATCCGTCACCTTCGTTCTCGTTCTTATTTCTTGGTAACTGCCAAAACCTCTTATGAGGGTCAAACCAATCCCTTATGAAAAATTATATATTTACTGTACTTATTTTAATTTACTTAAATTTTTTGTTAGGAATTATTTTTGTATGTATACCTGTTTCCAATTTTGGCTAAACCGTCACTGATCAATACAAAACATAAACATCCTCTAGCCAATCAGAACGACAAAATACAGGTAGTACAAAGTACTGGACTGTCCAGCCAACATTCATTTGTTTATTTAAGTAAATGGTTTGGGGGGGGGGGGGGACAAATAAAATAAATCGAAAATATTTTTATTATTTTATTGCTGACATTATTAGGTATTAGTGTGGACTTTGGACCCCGGGTTGGTAAACGGCATCATCATTATTATCTACTATATACCTACGTATAATAGACTAAGTGTATCTGCATCTGTCTGTCTGTTACGTTAAATGGAGTCGATGATCCGTTCCCTCAGTGAAAGGTTCTTTATTTATAAAGAAAAAAAATTTATAAAAAATAATTTAACGGTACCAACAACCTGCAAATTGGCAGGTAATCCGATTTTTCTTATTATTTTAATTGGTTTCCAAATTTTGAAACTACAGGGTTTCCATTAAAAGGGTAATTTTGAGTAGATTTAAAACTATATTGCCATGTTCTTTTCATCGGTTCGCCTTTTTAACCTTCTCCTTTTTTGGTTTAGTCCTTCCGATTAAAATTTTTCTCCTCGTATGAGAGGAGGTTTTTGTTGTTCACGTGTACTTCTGGGTCTTTGCTTCTATTCCCTGCATTTTCCCCGTGTTTTTACAATTCGCGTTGTTTTTTACCTCTCCGTTTTCGATATGCACTAGTTCCTGATTAGTTCCGAATGGATCTACTTCGAGATCCATTTTTGGCTCCGTATTGGTATTTTTTTCTTTCCAGAAACCTGAACATTAGCTCAGGTGGTGATTCATTCAACAGTTCCATATACGTCCCATGTACAGTTCCTATACCATAGCAGGCGGACCCCTCTACATATTCTTCCTCGTACAAGTCCGTCTTCCGATTTCCCCAATCTTTTGAGGTGTCGGCCAAACTCGCCATGCCTGGTAAGGAGCTGAGCCAATTGGAATGACATCTTTTTTCCCATACTGGTGTCCAAACGGGATATGATGAATTGGTGGGTAATCCTACCCACCACCCCAGCGTCCCATCTCTATTGCCTACCACATGTATAAAAATAGCATTATTCTTAGAGATATTAACAATTGAAGCAAAAACTGTGGAGTTGATACCAGTGGCAGCTCGTGACTTGCTTTAATGAGAGGGCACGAAATTTAAATAAAAGTAAAAATACAACTTTTTTCGTTGTTTTGAAAATAATAATTTTCTTTGCTGTTTTTCCTAGGCTTCTATACAGCTACCTTTCTGGTGCGAAAAGTTGTTAATAATGTTAATAATAATGTAACATCAGATTGTTTGCACTAAATAAATTTATCATTTTCGTTTCTTATTTTTGAATTGAGTAGGTATTTACTTTACCAGTATAGAGTTTTAATATTTTCAAAGTACCAGTAACTTCTTTAAATTTTCATTGTTTTCCCACGTTTTCCCAAATAAAAGAAGTATTAAAAAAATCAATAGTACCGTATTTTCGTCATTGCATACACATTTGAATAGTTAAAATGTATATAATGAAATCAACAGAAAGCGAATACAAATGCGAGGTTAACAAGTTACCAGAATGTACAATAGGTAGCGCGACACTCCAATTCAAATTCAACTAATGTGATGTTTCTATTTAGCGCCGGTTGCCTAGGCATGTAAGGAATGTTAATATGCGCCCCCGATGCATGAACTTTAACTGATCCATAGGGTAATTCAGACACATTAAAAATCTATCAAAATTAGGGGTATTGTATTCGCTTTGCATTTATATTCTGTTTATAATTCCAACAGTCCTCTATTCATAAGAAATTGTTTTACCGACTTGTTTATTGGTTCTTCAATGAACAATGGTCTTCTGTTGGTTGAGTTAAAAAATGGAATTTTGGGAAATAAACAAAACATTGAATCTTATTATCGTCAAAGCTTATCGCTCGTATCGCAACTGCATCAATTACTTAGATAAAAGCTTTTAACGGACTATTTGCACGTGCCCGTTCTTAAGATAATGTAAACTATTGTATTTTAACTTCATTTTAAAATTTTGTTGAGCTTAACAGTATTTAACAATAATTTCTGATTATTTATCCATTTAAATTCATAAATTTGTTCTTTAAAAGTTTTTGCGAAATTTTCCAGGAGTTCCTTTCCAAAATCTCTGAAAAAATGTAAAAAACCTTCATTTAATTCATAACCACGAAAAACAATAAATTCAATTAATCTGAGTAAAACTCCGTAGGCGATTTTAGAACTTTTTCCAAATGGGTCAGTTCTTTCAGGATGAAACCTCTAAAGAGATCGTGAATCTCCAGCAATTCTGTTAAAATATTAAAAACCGAAGAATTTGAGAAAAAAATGGAACATGTTTACCGATTATTGCTTACGCTGCAAAAACCAAAAGAGTCGTTCGAAGTTGTCCCTCGATACTCCAACTTTGAGATGAAATCGTGAAAATTAAAAAAATTAATACTGATACAGCAAAATGTTATTTTGATTTAAATCAATTTTCTTCAATATCAAAATCTACTTCTCCATTAAACCCTTCTAATATCCTCTTCGATATTGGGATCACCCAATAAATTTTCATAAAAATGTTTAGCATCATTTGGAATCAATTTCAATAGGAATTTCAAGTTGGCAAGTTTTTTTTTGGAATGGGGTTACCATTTGGCCAAAGATTTTTAAGTAGCTCGCTAAAATTCTTTTTGGCTTGTCTTCTTGACGGCCTTCCAAGTTTCTTCTCTATATCGATTTCTTGAGCTTCATCCCCAAAACGACATTTAACAAAAAGTTTGTGAGGATTTTCTTTAAGCCAATTTATTTTATTTTTATCGATGTCAACTTTTCGATTGACAATAGATTTTTTTAAATCCGCTGTACTAAAAAAATCCTGTTTTTCCATCTTATGAACAATGAGCGAGTTCTTTCTTCTGCAGGATTTCATTATGTTTATGTAATCTTCTGGAGCGTATAATCTTTGCTGTAACTTCAAGGCACATTCAATGTCACCAAAATCGCTGTCATTGGGAAGAAAGCTATGCCCAGAAGTCAAAAATCGCTGGGTGATCTTGTCCAGTGACGGATGGGCATCAAGAATCGCTTTTAACATTAAAACCATTTTAATATTTTTGTTTTGCCCTCCGCAACTATCCGACCACAGTATTAAATGAATACAGGAGGCATCCATATCTTGCATAATATGCCTAAACAAGCAGGAACCTAAATACTTCTTGAGCTCCTCGTCCGGCTTCACCTTCCAACCACAGATAGCAATAATCCTTATTTTTTTTGCTCTGAATACCCAAATTATACAGCCAAAGTTGGCGCTTGTAGACGACAAGACAACAAAATGACTATTTAACAGCAAAAGCTAGCTGTCAGCTCGGTAATAGCCGATTTACAGCTAAAATGTTTATTGGGAAGGTCTCCCACTGATCAATACAAAGCTCGAAGATGCTAATAGAAGTCGTTTTCTTAAGGAAAACTTAACTAAAAGCCTCAACAAGACCCTCTAGGGAAGTCCTCATAGAACAGTTGTTCTTAATTCTATCTTAAAGCGAGGTCCATTTCACCGCCCCCCCCCCCCCAACCTGAATTTTTTAATGATATTATTGTCAAACGTTTAAGCTCCAATCCCAACAAACATTTTATTTGTAAATCGGCTAATAAATGGCTATTTTGAGGCTAAACAAAACTATTAGCTAGTTAACAGCCGATTTACACCCAAGTAACACACGATCGTATATTACATAGATAATATTCGAATATACAAACCGTTATTTATGAATATTATCTGTATAATAAAAACGTGTATGTAAACGTGTCAATGTCGCGGTCATACCCTAATATCTATACGTATATGTTAAACATGTAGTAACCGTATTGGACGTACGTATACTATCTGTATAATAAAAACGTGTATGTAAACGTGTCAATGTCGCGGCCATACCCTAATATCTATACGTATATGTTAAACATGTAGTAACCGTATTGGACGTACGTATACTATCTGTATAATGAAGACGTGTATGTAAACGTGTCAATGTCGCGGCCATACCCTAATATCTATACGTATATGTTATACATGTAGTAACCGTATTGGACATACGTATACTATCAGTATAATATCTGTATAATAAAAACAAATAAAAAAAATAATAAAAATTATTATTAACATTTCAATTATTTTACTAGACAATTTATCTATTATCACATCTATACAATTTCATTATTTTAAATTTTACTACTTATTCATGGTAATTTTGGTATTCATATTATTGCGTCCTGTTGTTTTTTGCATATCTGTATATTCCTGATTAAATTCTAAATTTTAAATTTATTTATACACGTAGTACTTACTTTTTCTACCAGCTCGATTCGATGTGTTGTTTTTGCATATCTGTAAAATCCTAATTAAGTTGAAATATTAATTATATATACTTACATTTTTTTTTCGGCTCCACCGGGATTTGAACCTAGGACCTACAGGTATTGAGTCTAACGCTGCAGCATCTGAGCTACCTGGACGTGATTGACTATTGTCATTTTAAATAGTCATAAAAATCCTACTTTCTAATTCGAATTTTAAATTATAAAAGACTAGCTGGCACAGGCGGGCTACAATAATATTAATGACAAAATTAAATAATATAAATATTACTACAAAATATATATACAAAACGTATTTTACATTTTTATTTTACAATTTTACATTTTCTGTATTCACGTTAACGTCTTTGATGAAGAATTGGAAAAACTGCATAACCTTTTTTATGCTCAATAATAATGCATTCTATTTGGGACAGAATAATAATTATTTAATTTACTTGATTGCAATGGAGTATCGTACAAATCATACATGTATCTATAAGAAGTACCCGTGAATTGATATTTACCATGTAAATACAAAATCGAACGTATTCTAAAAGCTTCGCCCTTATTCACAAGTACAACATTATTGGGAGTACTCGCGGAGTAGATATGTTGCTCGGAGCTCAAATATTAAACATTAATTATTGGCCTTGTTCTTTTTCCGAATGATGTTAGGAAAAATCTTGTTTACATGTATCAGTGGAAACCCAAGTAACATTTTTAGCCTGCAAATTATTTGTGTATTTGAATAAATGAAAAATTTATTTTTAAAATACACATTGTAAAGCGACTTCAAAATGAGTTTTTAAAAATAGCAACTTTTATCCAAAATTTAAAATTTCATCAAAAACAAGCACTAAAAGTAAGCGCGCAAATAATAACAGTTAAAAATTTTTCAAATTTAATTAAAAATTTTGACATTAATTTCAAGCGACTGACAGCAAAATTTGCAAAATACACGTGGTAGAGCCTACAAAGTTTAGTGTTTAAAAATAGCAACATTTATCAAAAATTAAAAAAATTTTCACAATCAAGCATTATAAACAAGCGCGCAAATAATAGCAGTTAAAAATTTTTCAAATTTAATTAAAAATTTTGACATTAATTTCAAGCGACTGACAGCAAAATTTGCAAAATACACGTGGTAGAGCCTACAAAGTTTAGTGTTTAAAAATAGCAACATTTATCAAAAATTAAAAAAAATTTCACAATCAAGCATTATAAACAAGCGCGCAAATAATAGCAGTTAAAAATTTTTCAAATTTAATTAAAAATTTTGACATTAATTTCAAGCGACTGACAGCAAAATTTGCAAAATACACGTGGTAGAGCCTACAAAGTTTAGTGTTTAAAAATAGCAACATTTATCAAAAATTAAAAAAATTTTCACAATCAAGCATTATAAACAAGCGCGCAAATGATAGCAGTTAAAAATTTTTCAAATTTAATTAAAAATTTTGACATTAATTTCAAGCGACTGACAGCAAAATTTGCAAAATACACGTGGTAGAGCCTACAAAGTTTAGTGTTTAAAAATAGCAACATTTATCAAAAATTAAAAAAAATTTCACAATCAAGCATTATAAACAAGCGCGCAAATGATAGCAGTTAAAAATTTTTCAAATTTAATTAAAAATTTTGACATTAATTTCAAGCGACTGACAGCAAAATTTGCAAAATACACGTGGTAGAGCCTACAAAGTTTAGTGTTTAAAAATAGCAACATTTATCAAAAATTAAAAAAATTTTCACAATCAAGCATTATAAACAAGCGCGCAAATAATAGCAGTTAAAAATTTTTCAAATTTAATTAAAAATTTTGACATTAATTTCAAGCGACTGACAGCAAAATTTGCAAAATACACGTGGTAGAGCCTACAAAGTTTAGTGTTTAAAAATAGCAACTTTTATCAAATATTAAAAAAATTTTCACAATCAAGCATTATAAACAAGCGCGCAAATAATAGCAGTTAAAAATTTTTCAAATTTTATTAAAAATTTTGACATTAATTTCAAGCGATGTGGCTCAGCACAATTTTCAAAATATTCGTGCAAGAGCCTACAAAGTTTAGTGTTTAAAAATAGCAACATCTATCAAAAACTAAAGATTTCTTTAAAATTAAGCAGTTAAAAAATTTTCAAATTTAAAAAAAAATTAAAAATTTTATACTTGTTTTGTTTTTATTAATTAATAACAGTTAGTTATTTGTCTTAATTTAAATAAAAATTACACGTGGTTATAAATTATTTTAGATAAATACTGGTTAATGTAATAAATTATAATGCTTGTAAAAAAGTATATATGACGTGTTTCTCCCTTTTGTGCAACATGCATTTTTTTTAAATAATTCATAATATAAAATTGATCTGAGAAACATTTCAGAAAATGTTTTATTTATTTTAATTTAACACTGATATTTTTAATCTATGAATTATAAAAATTGAAGTTGATCATCAAAAATCAACAAATCTGTATGCACGTGCGGCGTTGGTTCGAATTTTCGTTTGGACAAAAAAAAATGTAAGTAAATTTTAAGTGATTTATAAATTTTTAATTTATTTTTATTACTTTATTTTTATTTTATCATTAAACATTGTATAAATTCAACATTAAACATTTATTCAAAATTTATGCTAATTTTAAAATTACGTTTTTGTAGTTGGCAGATTAAAGGTATAATCTACATGTCCAATAAATGAGTACTACAACTTAAAATTCTACCTTCAGGGATGACATTTATAAAATAAATCGCTTGAAGTCTGTGTGTATACATTACACGGTTATTCAACATTTATAGTAATCCAAAATTATACTCTTTTACCGTTGGAAGATTACTGGTATAATATACATGTTTAATAGACGACTACGATAACTCAAAATTCTACCTTTAGGGATTACATTTATAAAGCAAATATACGCATCGTATAATATCCGAATATTCTAAGTATAAGTACATGAAGTGTATATGATACACGTATATTAAATATACGAAAATTATACCTATCCGTTAAATATACCTAATTTCCCAATAATACACGTATATCATACGAACGTGTGTTACTTGGGCAGCTAAAATGTTTGTTAGGACGAGTTTTCATAAAAATCGTTTGTACCCCAAAAGCTTTTAATAAAAATTCAATTCTTTAAAACAATTTTAGGAGGGACTGTAGAAATGCTTATTTTAATATGTGATTTTTTTTAAGAAAATAAATACCAATCTTCGGGAATCGCTTGAGCTCCAATGAGTTTCAATTCCAATAAAAAAAACGTTGAAGCGTTTGAATGAGCGTGAAATTGAGTGACATTTCATTGCCCCCCATTGCGATTTTTTTAAAATTAAATTAGTGTAAAACGTTTGAGCTCCAATGGACTTCCATTAAAATCGTTTGTACCACACGCATTCCGAAGTTATCAGCGAAATATTGGGGGCAGGGCTTCTATATCCTCTTCGATATTGGGATCACCCAATAAATTTTCATAAAAATGTTTAGCATCATTTGGAATCAATTTTAATAGGAGTTTCAAGTCGGCAAGTTTTTTTTCTGGAATAGCCTTACCATTTGGGCAAAGATTTTTAAGTAGCTCACTAAAATTCTTCTTGGCTTGTCTTCTTGACGGCCTTCCACGTTTCTTCTCTATATCAATTTCTTGACTTCTTCCCCAAAATGACATTTAACAAAAAGTTTGTGAGGATTTTCGTTTCGACTTTCGATTTCTTTAAACTTAAGCCAATTTATTTTATTTTTATCGATGTCAACTTTTCGATTGACAATAGATTTTTCTAAATCCGCTGTACTAAAAAATCCTGTTTTTCCATCTTATGAACAATGAGCGAGTTCTTTATTCTGCAGGATTTCATTATGTTCATGTAATCTTCTGGAGTGTATAATCTTTGCTGTAACTTCAAGGCACATTCAATGTCACCAAAATCGGCGTCATTGGGAAGAAAGCTATGCCCAGAAGTCAAAATCGCTGGGTGATCTTTTCCAGTGACGGATGGGCATCAAGATTCGCTTTTAACATTAAGACCATTTTAATATTTCTGTTTTGCCCTCCGCAACTATCCGACCACAGTATTAAATGTGTACAGGAGGCATCCATATCTTGCACATAATATGCCTAAAAAAGCTGGAACCTACTTCTTGAGCTCCTCGCCCGACTTCACCTGCTTCCAACCACATACATATAGCCATTACCCTTATTTTTTTTGCGGTGTGAATACCCAAATTATACAGCCAAAGTTGGTGCTTGTAGAAGACAACATTTGTTGGTATGCGAGGAAGGGGTAGCGTTTTTTCAAGATCGAAACATAAAACCTCGATTCTCGGGGGAGCCTGACCCCTAGGGAACGCGTCCCCAGGTGGCGGATAGGGGGTGCCCGTCCGATACCTAAACAGGGCGTCGGAAGGGCTGGAGGGAAATAAAATACCTCCCGCGGACCAACAGGCCGGAGATGGACATTCCGATACCAAACCCCTGTGGCGAGCTTCCTGGACATATTCTGGGGCGAGGTCAAGAGCAGTACTGTGTGCTTTGGCTGGAGTACGCAGAAGAGATGGCGGTGGAAGAGCCCCTAGAGGCCAACGGCGGCGCTCACGCCTCGAAGCAGGCGACAGTCTTGGCGTCAGGTGGCAGCCGGCCGTAAAATTAAAGCCAATCACATCCTCCTCGTTAAACATGAAAAGTACAACCAAAAAGAGAATAAGTTCAACTGTTAGGGCGTACCCCGTAAGCGACGCCAACCTATCTAATGCGACACATGCGAATCCAAATGAAAATAATGTTAGGGCGTCCCCCCGAAGCGACGAACACACCGACAAGAACAAAACATATTCGCTTACATGTAAAAATATCAGACTTGCAACTTGGAACCTCGGTACCCTCACCGGCAGAAGCCAAGAACTGTCCAGAGTACTGCAGGATAGAAATATAAATGCATGCTGCCTGCAAGAGACGAAATGGAAAGGTTCCAAGTCCAGAGATATCGGACAGGGCTACCAACTTATATGTCATGGCACCAACAATGGAGAGAATGGAGTAGCTATAGTCCTTGACCATCAATTCAAGCAGCGGATAATCAACATCGAACGCAGGAGCGACCGACTGATCGCCGTCAAACTGACCATGGAACAGCAACAGCCCATTAATATCATCTCGGCATACGCACCACAAATCGGATGCCAAGAATCCAAAAAATCAGGATTCTGGGAAGATTTCGATGACCTCATGAATATGATACCCCCCGAAGAAACGAAATACATAGGCGGTGATCTCAACGGACACATTGGTGCTGCAAATTCGTCCTACCAAAACACCCATGGAGGACATGGCTACGGCACGCTAAACAAACCTGGAGAGGAGATTCTGGACTTTGGCACTCGTCATAACCTGTCAATAGTAAATACATATTTCCAGAAAAAGCCTGAGCACTTAATCTAAATATATAAAAGAGAAGATCTGCGTGTTTGCGTGTTCGCTATACGTTCCTAGACCCGTGGACCGATCTCAACCAAATTTTGCACAGTTATTTTGTAGGTCCAGGCGCAACTATTCGTGCATAAATGGAGAAGAAATTCGAGCGGGGAAAAAAGTTATTCGCTTTTTTCGAAAATCAAATCACAAGTTTGACAAAAAATTTAATTTGTCAAATAATTAATCTGACGTACAGTCAGTGATTCAAAATACTGTCAACAGATGGCGTGGATGGCGGCTTTAATTCGAAAAATGCAAACCACTAACAAAAAAACACTAACAAATTAATCTGAAAATACTGTCAACAGATGGCGGGGATGGCGGCTTTAATTCGAAAAATGCAAACCACTAACAAAAAACCACTAACAAATTAATCTGAATGCCGCGAATAAGACCGGAGCACTTTATATAGGTCGCAGAACGTGGAAGATCCACCTCTTTGCGGAAGATTTAACTTTACATGAAGATGTAACTTTACTTGAAGATTATGTATGTATGTATGTATGTATGTATGTATGTATGTATGTATGTATGTATGACAGATGACGGATGACAGATGACGGATGACAGATGAAAGATGACAGATGACAGATGAAGGCCGAAAAACTATGGCCTTCACGGATCTATTATGGTCCGGTCTGTGAGGCCGAAGGCCGAACAACTTTGGCCTTCACGGATCTATTATGGTTCGGTCTGTGAGGCCGAAGGCCGAACAACTATGGCCTTCATGGATCTATTATGGTTCGGTCTGTGAGGCCGAAGGCCGAACAACTATGGCCTTCACGGATCTATTATGGTTCGGTCTGTGAGGCCGAAGGCCGAACAACTATGGCCTTCACGGATCTATTATGGTCCTCCCCCTGTAAGGCCGAAGGCCGAACAACTATGGCCTACTCGGATCTATTCTGGGTCTAGATGGCTAAGGGCGGCGGATGCCGCCCGTGCCAGCTAGTAACATATAAAAGCGGTGGGAATAGCACCCAAATAGACTACATACTTGCAGATAGAAGACTACTGAAATACTGCAAGGACTGCAAAGTTATTCCAGGAGAGGCGCTAACAACACAACGCCGATTATTGGTCTCAGTTTTCAATCTACCCAAACCCATTAAAACAGTAGTAGATAGGACCCCAAGAATTAAATGGCGTCAATTGTATAGCGAAAAGGGCGAAGAACTTACATGCCAGATAAAAGCATACCTGGGCAGAGATATGACCAATGAACATAACAGCGATACAGACAGTATGTGGTCCAACTTCGAGAAAAAGTGTAGTGAGGAAGCAGCAAACATCCTAGGAATGTCAAAGGGTGGGCTTAGTAATAATAAAGACCCCACATGGTGGACGGATGAAGTAAAACGGCTTGTGAAAGAGAAGAGAGACCTATTTAAACTATGGCAGAAAAGTCAGCTCGAGGAAGACCGTATGGAATACAAACTTGCTAAGAAAATAGCCAAGAGTAAAGTGGCACAGTCAATGGCGGAATCCAAAGAGAACCTTTATAGCAGACTGGAACAAGCACGAACAGATAGCGAAATCTTTAAGATTGCCAAACAACGCCACCGGTCTACGCTAGATATAAAGATGAACAAATACATCCGGGATAAAGATGGGAAGCTTTTAACATCGAATGATAAGATCAACGCCAGATGGTGCCAATATTACCAGGAACTGCTAAACGAAGAATTCCCAAGCCAACCTTTACCATCCATCACCGCAGTTGCAGGCCCAGCGGAAGACATTAAAGTGAGCGAAGTCAAGCTTGCAGTGAATAAAATGAAGAACCATAAAGCTACTGGCCCCGACGAATACCCGCTGACCTCTGGAAAAGACTTGGAACCACAGGAGCTGAGTGGCTAACGCTACTGTTTAATACCATCCTCAGTAGCAACAAGATACCAGAAGCCTGGCGCCACAGTTATCTCCTACCCTTCTACAAAAACAAGGGAGACGTCAGCGACTGTGGAAACTATAGAGGCATCAAGCTCACATCGCATACTCTAAAAATATGGGAACGAATTCTCCACAACCGTTTTCTGAAACATGTGGCCATATCAGAAAACCAGTATGGATTTACAGCCTCAAGATCAACTACGGATGCAATACAAACAGTGCGAATACTCATGGAAAAAAGGTCGTAGCAACCATGAAGATCTACACCTAGTCTTCATAGACCTCGAGAAAGCATTTGACAGGGTACCGCGAAAACTAGTATGGCAAGCTCTTAGATCGCGAAGAATACCTGAGTGCTGTGCACTGTACCAGTGCACTGGTACAGGATATGTATGACAACGTAAGCACACGAGTGAGAAGCCTAGCTGGTACATCAAGCAATCCCTTCGAGGTCAAAGTTGGCGTGCATCAAGGATCTGCTCTTAGCCCGCTGCTGTTTAATATTGTCATGGACTACCTCACTAAAGATATCCGGTCCCCCCTACCATGGTGCCTGATGTATGCAGACGATGTTGTCCTCATTGACAAATGCGCGGAACAACTGCAGCATACCCTAGAGCTATGGAGACACGCCCTGGAATCCAATGGATTAAGGATTAGCAGAAGCAAAACGGAGTACCTGCCATGCCACTATAGCCTCACAAAGCGGACAGCACCCACAATCAGCATCGGTGGACACCCAGTACCGAAAGTAAGCCAGTTCAAGTACCTGGGCTCGGTCCTGTCCACGGACGCAAATGTGGACATGGACGTGACACACAGGGTAAATGTGGCTTGGCAGAGGTGGAGGGCGCTCACGGGTGTGCTCTGCGACCGCCGTATGCCGATAAAGACCAAAGGCAAGGTCTACAAAACAGCTGTAAGACCTGCTATGGTGTACGGTGCCCAATGCTGGGCGATCAAACAGGCGCATGAACAAAAACTCCATGTCAATGAGATGAAGATGCTGAGATGGGCGGCCGGTGTAACGAGACTCGATAAAGTGCGTAACGAACACATCCGAGGAAGTTACAAGGTCGTCCCCATCGCCGACAAGGTCAAGGAATCTCGCATGAGATGGTACGGGCATGTCATGAGACGCGACGAAGACCATGTCGTGAAGAAAGCCCTCGCACTACCGGACAACAAGAGAGGCAGAGGTCGCCCGCTTGCTACGTGGTGGTCCACCATATCAAAGGACTTGAAACAGGCCCAGTTGAACGTGGAGACAACCCAGAATCGACCGACCTGGCGCATGAGAACGAGGAGGGCCGACCCCAAATAATGGGAAGAGGCACGGAAAGAAGAAGAAGAAGAAACATAAAACCTCGAGATTCTCATCTTCCGTTGCTCTATTTTTATCTTATTTTAATAAAGTTCTTGCTTCTTCAGCTGTGCTCAAATGGATTTCTTTTTCGATTTTGAACTTATTTTGCTCCTCATTGCTTCCGGTATTTTTTAGTACTTGAAGTTTCAGGGGTCTTCTCCTCAGATTGAAGTGAGTCAAAAATACGTTTTTGTACTTCGAAAACTATACTGGGAATTTCGTCTCTTCATCTTCTTCATGCTCTCCAGCGTAATGTGATTTATATCTTGGAAATTTATCAATGTGTTCAACTATTTCTTGAAATCGCTCGGTATAATTTTATATCGAAATCGGTATAATAATGGATTGGAACATAGAGGAAGTTTCTATTTTGAACTTATAAGCTGCATGATGAGAAAAATGACTATCATCATCAAATTACCACGCATTGTCCTCGAAGGAAAAACTTAAGGTAAGCGCCAACCGGTCATACTGATGACTCATAATGTAGACAAAACAATTGCCTACTATTGGTTGTAAATTGTGTAGTACTTTTTACTGATTTTTTAAAAGATGAAAATTATTTATTTAATCTTGTGAAATCTAAATTTAATATAAAAAACGCGAAAAAATTAAACCAAAACTTTATATTTAAAATTGCAGTTTGTCGCATCAAAAAAGGTGCAACCAAGTTAGTCATGGGTAATGGTTAGTCATCAAGAAGGTGCTGGTCGATTCTGTTCAATCTATTTTGACCTCCGCCACTGATTTCTATTATTACCATTTTAAATTTATAATTGATAAGTGAATTATTACGAAAAATGCGTTTATTTATTCTTTGTTGATAATCAACTTTCTCTACTGGAAATAACCGTTATGAAGATCGTATTTACACAACAAAAGCGAAATTATTATTCAACAGAACTTGTTTGAACCTCTTCTTGTTTTCAATTTCATCATCCCTACTCTACAAACTTTATAGCAAGTTTATTAAAAAGTTTTTCAAAACCTACTTAATTAATTTTTACGATTTCAATGTGATTTGCAGAAAAGTTTATTTCGCAAAATAAATCGTCGGTACATGTTTTTACAGAAATCTATATCGCAAAAATTTAGAATCCCAATTTTTGAAACAATTTAATTTTTGATTTAGTGGTTTTAGTTAAAAATGAATTGTTAATAATCGCACATTAATCGAAGTTTTGAAAAATTTTAGGGAATTTTAGTTTAATTTATGTCAAACTGGTGTTTTTATTGCCAGTTGATATACCCAGGTGACAAACCAACTGAAAGTTTCATGTGTTTATCGTCGTCACTCAATGTGGTTCGCGTTTGGTAATAGATCCAGCCATCTTTTTACTGTAAAGTGTTTGTTTTATAAATTTTGATCAAAATTAAACTTGTAATTAATGTCAGAACCACAGTCAGCACTTTTATTAAGAAAACAACTTGCAGGTGAGTCAAAATTATTTATTATAATTTTCATTTTAAGTGACGTTTCAATTTTAACATCAAGAAACGTGATCCTCATTTAACTTCATTCTCACACCAAGACGACCTCGCCAAAAGTGGTAAATTTTATTTCAATCTATTAATTTGTCTGACGTTTCTAAATTTAGTGCACTATATTTTTATTCATCACACAATTTTATTATTTATAATGTTGGAACCTAGACTATCTGACACAAAAATCAATAACATCTACAATCAACATTTATTTGTCTCAATTAAAAAAATTTGTTGCCCCTCTTTCCTTTTCCACTTAAACTGTTTCTGGATAAACCGTTTAATAAATCTATATCAAAATCATATTTTTAAACAAAAGATTTGTGACTGATTTTGATATTTTTTTGTAGAACTTAATAAAAACCCTGTCGAGGGTTTCTCTGCTGGATTAATTGATGATAACGACATTTACAGATGGGAAGTTTTAATTATAGGGCCACCAGACACACTATAGTAAGTTGGTTTTTCATTTTCTTCGTTTTTTTTTTAGTATTGTTCACTTTTAAGTAAATTTCACTACTTACATGCATCGACGTAAGTTAAACTTACAAATGACAGTGAGTATTAAAATATTTCTATTATTATAATTGTTTTCGAAGTGTTGCACCACGTTGAGTGTAAAAAGTCTTTGATTTCCAATTCATAATTTTGTTTAATTTTAGCGAAGGCGGATTCTTCAAATGTCATTTACATTTCCCAAAAGAATATCCACTTAGGCCCCCTAAAATGAAGTTCGTAACAGAAATATGGCATCCTAATAGTACGTATCATATTGTAACGAGTGTAAAGTAATAAAACTACCCGTGTTTCATTTTAGTCGACAAAAACGGTGATGTGTGTATATCAATCTTACACGAACCTGGAGACGATAAATTTGGTTATGAAAAGGCATCGGAACGATGGTTACCTGTTCATACTGTAGAAACTATCCTAATATCAGTTATTTCTATGTTGGCTGATCCAAACGATGAATCGCCTGCTAATGTTGATGCTGCTGTAAGTATTTTGAATCTTTTTTTTTTAATTTAGAATAATATACACTATTAGGTTAGACTGATCAATAAAGAACATCATCGTTTGAAACGTAAAGCTATTTTAATATTATATTGGTATTTATTTCTTCAATTTGTGTTATAATATTTAAATTAGACCGCAAATTGGCATGTGAAGAGTCTTATCATTGTTTTTACTAGATTTTTCTCCAAATGTTCCTCATGTGCATTAGTATCTACAATTCGATACTATTAAAACTAGGTAGTTATTATTTACAAGGTAATTATGGACAATATGGTTTTACTTTCATATTATTGACTTGGTGTTAATTTAATTTACAACTGTTGTCTGAAAGTTGCTTTCAGGCAGTAGAAGGTCAAATAATTGCTCTGTAAATGTTTGTAATAAAAAGGGGGCCTGCTCTTTCAACAAGACATTTTCAAAAATTCCAAAGATGAAATTGACCTATGAATGACCAATTTTTACAAAAAATTATCTTGCATTTTTATGATCAATTTTAATTTCAAACTGTTGTCTGAAAGTGAAGTGCTTTCAGGAAGTAGAAGGTCAAATAATAGCTCTGTAAGTGTTTGTAATAAAAAGGGGGCCTGCTTGTTCAACAAAACATTTTCAAAAATTCTCAACAGGAAATTGACCCGTGATTGACCAATTTTTACAAAAAATTATCTTGCACTTTTATGATCAAATTTAATTTAAAACTGTTGTCTGAAAGTGGAAGTGCTTTCAGGAAGTAGAAGTTCAAATAATTGCTCTGTAAGTGTTTGTAATAAACAGGGGGCCTGCTTGTTCAACAAAACATTTTCAAAAATTCTAAAGATGAAATTGACCTGTGAATGACCAATTTTTACAAAAAATTATCTTGCACTTTTATGATCAAATTTAATTTCAAACTGTTGTCTGAAAGTGGAAGTGCTTTCAGGAAGCAGAAGGTCAAATAATTGATCTGTAAATGTTTGTAATAAAAAGGGGGCCTGCTCGTTCAACAAAACATTTTCAAAAATTCCAAAGATGAAATTGACCTGTGAAAATTATCTTGCACTTCTATGATCAAATTTAATTTAAAACTGTTGTCTGAAAGTGGAAGTACTTTCAGGAAGTAGATGGTCAAATAATTGCTCTGTAAATGTTTGTAATAAAAAGGGGGCCTGCTCTTTCAACAAGACATTTTCAAAAATTCCAAAGATGAAATTGACCTATGAATGACCAATTTTTACAAAAAATTATCTTGCATTTTTATGATCAAATTTAATTTCAAACTGTTGTCTGAAAGTGAAGTGCTTTCAGGAAGTAGAAGGTCAAATAATAGCTCTGTAAGTGTTTGTAATAAAAAGGGGGCCTGCTTGTTCAACAAAACATTTTCAAAAATTCTCAACAGGAAATTGACCTGTGAATGACCAATTTTTACAAAAAAATATCTTGCACTTTTATGATCAAATTTAATTTAAAACTGTTGTCTGAAAGTGGAAGTGCTTTCAGGAAGTAGAAGTTCAAATAATTGCTCTGTAAGTGTTTGTAATAAACAGGGGGCCTGCTTGTTCAACAAAACATTTTCAAAAATTCTAAAGATGAAATTGACCTGTGAATGACCAATTTTTACAAAAAATTATCTTGCACTTTTATGATCAAATTTAATTTCAAACTGTTGTCTGAAAGTGGAAGTGCTTTCAGGAAGCAGAAGGTCAAATAATTGATCTGTAAATGTTTGTAATAAAAAGGGGGCCTGCTCGTTCAACAAAACATTTTCAAAAATTCCAAAGATGAAATTGACCTGTGAAAATTATCTTGCACTTCTATGATCAAATTTAATTTAAAACTGTTGTCTGAAAGTGGAAGTACTTTCAGGAAGTAGAAGGTCAAATAATTGCTTTGTAAATGTTTGTAATAAAAAGGGGGCCTGCTCGTTCAACAAGACATTTTCAAAAATTCCAAAGATGAAATTGACCTGTGAATGACCAATTTTTACAAAAAATTATATTGCACTTTTATGATCAAATTTAATTTAAAATTGTTGTCTGAAAGTGGAAGTGCTTTCAGGAAGCAGAAGATCAAATAATTGCTCTGTCAGTGTTTGTAGTAAAAAGGGGGCCTGCTTGTTCAACAAAACATTTTCAAAAATTCCAAAGATGAAATTGACCTGTGAATGACCAATTATTACAAAAAATTATCTTGCACTTTTATGATCAAATTTAATTTAAAACTGTTGTCTGAAAGTGGAAGTGCTTTCAGGCAGTAGAAGGTCAAATAATTGCTCTGTAAGTGTTTGTAATAAAGAGGGGGAAAATTCACCTGTGAATGACCAATTATTACAAAAAATTATTTTGCACTTTTATGATCAAATGTAATTTGAAACTGTTGTCTGAAAGTGGAAGTGCCTTCAGGAAGCAGAAGGTCAAATAATTGCTCTGTATGTGTTTGTAATAAAAAGGGGGCCTGCTCGTTCAACAAGACATTTTAAAAAATTCCAAAGCTGAAATTGACCTGTGAATGACCAATTTTTACAAAAAATTATCTTGCACTTTTATGATCAAATTTAATTTAAAACTGTTGTCTGAAAGTGGAAGTACTTTCAGGAAGTAGAAGGTCAAATAATAGCTCTGTAAGTGTTTGTAATAAAAAGGGGGCCTGCTCGTTCAACAAGACATTTTAAAAAATTCCAAAGCTGAAATTGACCTGTGAATGACCAATTTTTACAAAAAATTATCTTGCACTTTTATGATCAAATTTAATTTAAAACTGTTGTCTGAAAGTGGAAGTGCTTTCAGGAAGCAGAAGGTCAAATAATTGCTCTGTATGTGTTTGTAATAAAAAGGGGTCCTGCTCGTTCAACAAGACATTTTAAAAAATTCCAAAGCTGAAATTGACCTGTGAATGACCAATTTTTACAAAAAATTATCTTGCACTTTTATGATCAAATTTAATTTAAAACTGTTGTCTGAAAGTGGAAGTACTTTCAGGAAGTAGAAGGTCAAATAATAGCTCTGTAAGTGTTTGTAATAAAAAGGGGGCCTGCTCGTTCAACAAGACATTTTAAAAAATTCCAAAGCTGAAATTGACCTGTGAATGACCAATTTTTACAAAAAATTATCTTGCACTTTTATGATCAAATTTAATTTAAAACTGTTGTCTGAAAGTGGAAGTGCTTTCAGGAAGTAGAAGGTCAAATAATTGCTCTGTAAGTGTTTGTAATAAAAAGGGGGCCTGCTCGTTCAACAAAACATTTTCAAAAATTCCATAGATGAAATTGACCTGTGAATGACCAATTTTTTACGAAAAATTATCTTGCACTTTTATGATCAAATAAAATGAGTTGTGGAAATAGCCAGTTATACTTTCAATGTTGTGAAACCTGCTTTGGATATCGTATCTTACTTTCCAAGGATTTGCTTAATCATTGCACAGCAGGAAATTCTAGTGCCTCCAATTTTTCATGATTGATGCTTAACCACAATAGCAATTTGCTGATAAATATCAAGTTTTGAGTTTCCCTTCCAAGTTACTTAAAATAATAGTTGCAAAAATTGTAACACCTTCTACTAAGGCGTTTTCTATAACTATTTCACTGTCTATTAAGGAGGTATTCCGTTATTCAAAAAATATATATATTTTTTAATACATCTATATTACTAACCTGGAAACTTTCTAGAACATGTCAGTGAAATAATTTTGTGAGAAACTTAAAAAAAGTTATGAAGGTTTAAAATAATGCAGTTGCAAATTCGTATTCAGTATACTACAAATAATACCATGGCAATAACAACACATGGAAATACAAATATGAGAAAGTGGTTTTTAAGTGTTTTATTTACAAACCATCCACTTGTTAATTTTAAAAACTAGAAATAATTATTGGAGGGTACAGTTTATAGGGTCAAAGATGTTTTTTCATTTCAATGAGGATTTCAGTAGATTTTGAACTGCGAAGGACATGAGTTTGTTGCTTTATATTTTAATTTTTTTACATTTTATTCAAAAAATAGATAGAAAAGGTAGTCGTGCAAGTAATATTAGTGCAAATAAAAAATTTAAGAAAAATCTGTTCACCGTTAAAGGGGACACAAAATATACGAGTGGATCTGCTGCAAAATATGCAAAAGTGACAATGCATCTACCTCGTGTAAAGAGGCAAAAACGGTCTGAAGAATTGCAGTTTTCTTTAAGACGAAGGCTTATTGTATGATCTGGGATTGCTGATTAGAGATAAATTACAAAATTTTAATAGTATCACTACAAGAACCTTACCGTAAACTTTAAATGCGTTTTCCTCAAAAAAACATTTCTTAATTGGCGGGACTTATATCTTAAAAAAATAAACCGATTCAATTGAATCTTGCATTGTTTGATTTTATATAAAGTTCTCTATCGCCGAACCAAAAGCAAATGCATTCATACAAAATTTCGGTTCCATTTTAGGGTTTCAACTTGAAAAAAATGTATAAAATTTCAATCTTTTTTAAAACACCGCTATTTCCTATACAAATATTTTTCCTTTGTTGTTCTGATAACTGTTGAATATGAAAATTTCATGCTTTTTAATTTCTGACAAATAAAATGACCTGAGCTTTCTCACCATCGCCGGGTAACTTTTTAATCGGCTTACATTCAGGAAACTAGCAGCACCAATTTTTAATATTTTTATATGAAAATATGTAGTAAATATCCTACCATAACAGAAAATTTTTTATGTTGTTTTAGTTTTCTAAAAAATAATTCTGAAAATTGCTTCGATTTATGTGCAAATTAGTGGAATACTTCCTTAAGAATTGAAAATTGTTCATTGTAATATTTCGGTTTGGTGGTGCCCAATAGTCCAGTTATTAGGTACTTTTGTTTAAACCCTGTAGTTTGGTATCGCAAAAGAGCCCCTAAGTTTTTGACATCAAGCTCGGACCGGAACGGGGGTAAATTTGATGCAGAAAGTCACAAAACTCATCAAGTCATGAATTGGGTGTTTCTTATACATTCCAATGTTCAAAATAGATATTATCAAATTTAAACTAAAGTAAAATTGTGAGAAAAAGCTAAAAAAAAGCCTTTTAGCGCCTATAGTTTTCTGAGATGCAGCCTTGCAAACATAATTTTTTATGGATTCTTGCTAAAAACTAACGTAGTTTACTTTCAAAGTTGATCGTTTTTTGACCTCTTCTACTTTTTACATTTCTGCAAATAAATGAATTTTAGTGCAAATTAGATACTACTTAAAGTATAGAGAATAAAATTCTAAATACAACTAAACGAATTAGAATATTGTAACCCCAATAGTTTTGCAGATATGGCTTTCTGAAAAACCCTAATTTTCATTTCATTAAATTAAAATAAAATTCAATCTATTTCTCCAAAGTCCATTCTCATCTTCGGTCAATAAAGAGGACTAACGTAACAGTTGTAAATAATTGAAGACTTGTAATGAAAACCGTACCAAGTACTAAAAATACTTTTTTTAGGTAAGGGTCTCGTAATCTGACATGTAGATTGCATTGGGTTCGGTTAGGGATCATTTATGTTGACTGCACCGAAGGTCACATAGTAGTTAATCTTATTTTTTGGGTAGTGATCGAGTGAAAATCACAGTACACTTAATATAATTTCACTTCACAACTTCATCGTTTACTTTACGTGGGATACATTTCAATGAAAATGTAAATCAGCTGCTTAAAGGTAAATCAGCCGGGTTGAGCTTGGGTTAAAGTTGGGAAACGATTTTTTTTTTCGCAAGTTGAACGTTAAAATACGAAAATACAGCCGCTCAGAGGTGAATCAGCTGGGCTGAGTTTAGGTTAGAGTTAGGAAAGGTATTTTAGTTCGCAAGTTGAAGGTTAAAAGTAATCATTATTGCCAAAAAAAATTAACTACTTGCCATGACCATCCGTGCAATCTGAATGTGACTCTTGGTCATTTCCTGATCAATACTGACCATTGGTGCAGTTTATATATCTCCTAATAGATACAGTTGTGGAAATTTAATTAGTGGACCCCCCAGGTTTTCAAATAAATAAAAACGTTAGAATTCACAGATTAATGAATTTTTCTTTCAACTACTTAATATAATAAATTACTTAAACGAATTTAAAAGAAATAATTTGTAAAAAATATGCAATAAATCATTAATTCAAAGAAATTTACCATTTGGAATTCCTTGACTGGAAATTTAATTAGCACACCTGAAATGAAATGTTTTACGTTTGAAGTAATTTAATGAAATCTTACTCAATACTTGATTGAGTAACCTTTTGCAGCTATTACGTCTTGTGATTGACCATAACTCGTCAATATTCTTAGGTTTTATGGCTGCCACCCGATTTTGAACCACCCCCATAAATTCTCAATGGGGTTTAACTCGTGGGACTTTGAGCAGGCCACTTTAATATCTTGATTATCAAGCAAATTCCGCACGAGGTGTGAAGTGTGCTCGGGATCTTAATCTTTTTGGGATTGCCATGATCTCCAAGCAAACGGTATGGACCTACACCATAGTATGAAAAGTAACGCCATATCATTACACTTTTAAGGCCTTTTTGTATACCCGGGATCGAGTTGTTTCCCTTCTAGACATCAAACAACCCTTATTTCTGCGGAAGAACGGATTATGGAGACACATACTAGCAATTATTTTGTCTTCACGTTTGGTGGTCTTTTGTACCCTATTTCGCTTTTTATTAGCACATGTTTCCTGTGCTCTTACGTGATTTAATGCATTAAGCACCTTTTTGCAAAAACACCCTAAAATATTGGCCACTTTTGTAATATTATTATATGTTTCATAATTGAAGATGATTACCCTCCGTTCTTTAGGGATGGCACTCTTACCTTTACCCATTTTTACCAAAATTCGTTTTATTAAAACAACATTGTAAAAAATATTCAAAATCGTACCAAAAAACAATTTATTGTTAGAGTACTTACAGAATTGTTATGCCGTGCTAAATAAATTATCACTTGAATATTGCACTTCTACTCTTATCACTGAATATTTGTAGAATAATATAATACAGATATGCAATTATGGTAAAACGTAGTAGTACCTCTTTTGAATTGTTTCATACCTTTGTTGACTTGGTTTGACTAATTTCTATGGTGGTTTTTGTACATTTTATAAAATTGTTTAATAATTTTGCAATTTAATGTTTTGCAAATATTTATAAAACTGATGGCATCATAATCATATGGTCCTGGAGATTTGACCAAGCAAGCCGTGAATTTTGAAAGAAAAAGTTTTGAAGAGAAAATTTTGTTGACAATTTCGTTCATAATATTTCAACCAATAGGATGTTACAATCTCATCAATTTGAACCAATCATAATCTACTTCCTTTGACAATACAGACCACGGTGGTGTATTGTCGCGGCAATACGACCACCGTGGTCTGTATTGTCAAGTAACGATGGAAACTACGTAAACGCATACTATAAATTTTTTGTTGTCAGAAAAAATTGAAATTTTATTTACGAAATTGTCAAACGAATTCCACACGATACTATAAAATTGTCGGTTAATTTTTAAACCATGGAATCTTCGTGTTTGTCGGCCTTAAAATCACCATTCGTGCTAAAGCACTCATGATGATTTTAAGGGCGACAAACACTCAGTTCCAGTTTCAAAAATTATTGCCGACAATTTGATAGTCTCTTGTGGTATTATATATGAAAATTTTTGTGAAGTAGTGAATAATTTCGAAAAATTATAATAAGAAGTTTGATAATGGAAGTTATCAGCGATTTGGTTAATTAATAAAAATAATTAGAACGAAATTTTATCGTAAATACAATAATGAGCGTACAGATTTATTGAGCGAGCAGCTGGAGCGATAGTCCAGCGTAGGTGTTCTGGTAAATTAATAATTTTGACGATCGGAAAATTAAATTTTGAGGCACGATATTTTCTCGCAATTGGTAGCATTCTCCCACTTGTTGAGAGATATCACAGCAATATATTAGTTTTCTTTTTGAATATCAATTTTTGTGGCATATCGAGCTCATGAACATAATTATGAAAATCTCTTTCCGAAAAATTTTGCACCAGTATTACTCAAAAAATTAATGGGTTATATAAAAAATATTATTGATCTCGAAACAAAACTTTTGGCACTTAGCCCGGTTTTCATTACAAGTCTTCAATTAGATCAACGAGATCCCGACTCTCATTAATTTAATGTATGACAATTTACCAAAGATGAGAATAATATAGATTCTCGAAAGACGTCTTGAATTTTATAACTAAAAGGACTTTGGAGAAAAAGACTGAATTTTATTTTTAATTTATTAAATAACTCCCAAATATTGGGAAAATGATTTTTAATATTATATTTTTGTTGACAATATTATTAAATTTCATTTTTTTCGAAGTAGTTTTTTTGTAGGAATACCTTAAATAAAAGCAATAAACGAAAGTTATTACTTTTATTTATGCTAAACCATGATTCGAAAGAGCGTAGGTCATCAGAAATAAGGTTGAAAGAATCAATTTACTTAATTTTCACCAAAAAATTGTTTTGTTACCCTGGGCTTGGGCTTATCTCCAAAATAAGGCTAGAAAATTATTTTATTTTTAGTTACTTTAAATCTTATCTTACACTTTTTTGTCGTGAGATGCACCAAATACAAATAAATGATGAAAAATTGAAGTCTCGGAAAACCCTGAAAAAACAGTAAAAACAACGTTCCCACTCATATGGAAAAGTCAGGGAATTTAAAATTTCTCAAATTTAATCTGGGAAATTTTTAATTTTTACCACTAAAGGCCAGTTGTTCAGTCTCGGGTTATCTTATAGCCCAGCTTATATCCTATAGAAATGATTGTTTCAAGAATTGTTTGCATGGAAATTAATCCGGGTTAAAAGATAAAACCTGATACTGAACAACTGTATGTTAGTCAGGGAAATTAATATAAATTTTAAAATTTAAATTTTTCAAAATCTAAAATATTTTTTAAGCGTCCACACCCTAATTAGCTCGAACTTCAGCCTTGTACTTAGATCTCTATCTAAAGTTTTTTTATCTCAACGACGGCGACGTCATCATCACAAATATTATTTCAGATCGGTAATAAATGAATTAACCAATCTGGTGGTCTAGAAGTCGTCTAGCATTTTTAATCATTCCCACTTTGCCGTGGCGGATTAAGGATCGTACAGACCCTGGAGAACAACCCTGGAAGGAAAGTTTAATTTCAAAAGGAAATAAATGTTGGACCACACCTGGAACGCTGACATCTTGGATTGCTTCATTCATTGATTACCGACCTAAAATAATATTTTTGGTGACGACGTCGTTTAGTTTGATGAAAGTATGAGACTAATGACCAAAGCTTTATTACGGCCGCATAGTTACTAATAAACTTTTATCATGCGATAAATATAGATGAATATATTTATACAAGTTGAACATTAGTCCAAGCAAGGGACACTTTTAATTTACGAAAATCCGGGCGAGCTGAAATTTGGCAGCCTGTATTTAAATGTCGGAATGAATCTCCCCAAAGTCCTCTAAAATCCCCATTAACTTCTTCCCCGATTAGTAAATTTAGTTTCAGCTTCCTTAACCAGGACTAATTAGAAAATTTAGATCTGATGATAATTTTATCAAGATTCCAATTAGGGAGGAGCCGGCAAGGGATTTTAGGAGACTTTTTAGGGATGGGGGGAAATTTCGTATTGATTATTTAGCTATTTATCTATTGTGTAGCACTACAACCCTGGGTCGGTCTTGGCTGATTTCACCATCTTTCTCCATCGTTCTCGTTCGGACATGAGCGTCCCTATCTGATCTTCATCTATTCCTATGGTTTTGAGATCTGTTCTGATATTGTCCCGCCATCTGAGACGTGGTCGTCCTAGGGGTCTCTTTTCATTGGGTACTGATGCTTTCTATTTAGTTATCTCTGATATAAAAATTTTTCCCTTTTAATAATTTGTTATTCATTTTTATGACTTCTTGCTTAAAAGCAACAGTGGCAATCGAAAAGTCACAGGTTGCCCAATTTAAATGATTGAATTTTGCTTTGAAGTAGTATTGGGAATTTACATCACCGATGAGGGCGCTAACGTCGCGTCATAATGGCTGTTCTAATTAGTATAGCACAGGGGTCGGCAACCTTTTGAGATGGAAGAGCCAAAAGTTACAATTTACAAAATTTCCCAGTTTTTAAAGAGCCACTAACATTTTTGTAGATTTGATTTTTGATTTAAAATAAATAGCTTTAAATATGAAATAATATTTATTCATATAAAAATAGGTATACAAATGTTTCGCACAAAACATATTAAAGTATTTTAGCTAGTTCTGCTAGAATAATAAAATTAGTAATCAAATATGAGTTCCTCAATTCGCGGCATTTCTTTTAGAGCTGTCCACTTGTGCAGCGTGACGTGCATACTTTTCTGGACCTCCAACTCTTCTAACTTGCTCTTGAATTCTGTGAACTTGCCACTCCACAAGTGTTTGGTTTTAAAATCCAGCAATTGCATTTGAAGCTAACCAGCATCAATTCCAAATGGCTCAATGTTGATCTCATTTGTATTTGTGTTGAGAGGATTTACTATGAACGCCAGAGTACTTGCGTTTGTTTTGAATTGCTTAAATCTCTCAGCGAATCCATCCTTCATTTTGTTTATAGCCATGCTGAAGTAATTCGTGTCTGTAGTTGCATTGGTTTCTTCACGATATTGCTTCAGATTTTCGAAATGAAGTAATTTACCGCTCTCCATGTCTTCGACAAAAAGAAGTAATTTATTTTCGAAACAAACCACTTCTTCAAGCAAGGCAGAGGCTGGGTTTCCCTTTCCTTGCAGTTTTACATTAAGCTCATTTAGTTTCTTTGTGATATCCACCATGAAGTTGAATTTTTGCAGCCATTTGTCTTCTTTCAATTCGGGATGGACAATGCCTTTTTCATTGAAAAATGTTTTTGTTTCACTCAAGCAAGAAGCAAAACGTTTCAATACGTTACCCCTGGAAAGCCATTGCACTTTATTGTGCAGAAGTAGGTCAGAATACTGGCTTTCTATTTCTTGAAGAAATTCCTTAAACTGGCGATGGTAGAGTGCTTTTGCCAAAATGCTGTTAATGATATTAATTAGCAAGTTCATGACCTCAACTATTTCGGCCGGAAATGTTTGGGCACAAAGCGCCTCTTGATGAATTGTGCAGTGAAACATTAAAATTTCGTGGTTTATTTTTGCCGAAGAATTGTTGTTACCCCTTTATGTATTCCTGTCATACTTCTGGCTCCATCAGTTGCTATGGAAACGATTTTATTTATATCGATTGCATAGTCTTCCAGGCATTTTTGCACAGCATTCGCTATATCTTCTGCACGAGTTTGCCCTGAGAGCGGCAGCAATCCTAGCAGTTCTTCTAGTGGATAATATAATTATTAATATTTGCACATGGAACTGGAGAGCCGCATCTTGACATCGAAAGAGCCGCATGCGGCTCGCGAGCCGCAGGTTGCCGACCCCTGGTATAGCACGATATTGCACATAAGTTATTAATGCGTATTGTACTAATATAGCTAGTCGACTACGTTGTAATAGTGGTAAAATTCAAATTCTAACACACAATTAATTAACAAATACACGTATAAAATTTTGGGTATACTAAACGGAGTAGTTAATATTATGGACGCGTAGTGGCGCATGGTTAATGTAAATTCCCAATTTTATACATCTGGGGAGTAAAGGGTCACTTTTAATCCTGTTTGGTTGACACTTCTGGCAAGAAACCACATGAGTTGTTACTTCTTTTTTAACCTCTTCGAGATCTGTTGATCTGTTCGGTTATCAATTGGTTTTTATATCATAGGCAGCTTGCTAAGCTGGTCCTTGATGTGGCAGTGATCTGTTTTTTTTTTGTTATGAAGGCAAACTAGTAACACGAACAGACCCAAATGTAAACCTTGATTCCACATTTTAGTATTGATTGGACAAGTAAGATGAGGGCCAATGGTAGTCCTAAACTGAGCCTACCAAATTTGAATACCCAAACAGAAAAGCCTATCGGTGGTAATCCATTGCAAAAGTTTGGGATTACTGATAATGTATTGGTCTATAATAAATTATCAATATACTTTTAAAAACAGGCATAATTGATGAGATTTTTCAAGCACTGGGAAAACTGGAGGTTTGCAAAGAAGATTTATTAAAGAGTAGTGTTGGTGGTTTTAATAGACTTTCGCCACAATTTTTAACAAATTTTGCATATTTAATATTAATAAAATTTTTAAGATGATCACAGTAAACATTCTTAAAGGTTATGCAGTTTTGAAGGGATGTCACGATCACTAAACATAGACTTTGATTTCATGAATGACCCGAATTGTTCAATATGTTATGCTCAACATTTATAATATGATTTTTTCTATCATGATCAAGAACTAACTTGCAGTGTTTTCTTGCTTCTGCAAAGTTCCGATACGTGGCAACATCTGAAGAGTTTTTATACAGCTTGTGAAGGTGCTTCTTATTCAAAATTAACAACTTGGTGTGTTTACTTATCCAGGTTGGAAAATAATCACAATTTTTTTTCTGCGATATTTTTGGTATGAAGGATTCAACCATAGGATGGACGATTTCGTTAAATTTACTTATACAATTTTCAATGAATAAGTCTTCAATAAAATTCCAATTGATCTGACTCAGGTGATCATTAATAATTGAGTAAGCAGCATTTTTAAAAACTGAATAGTAATTGAGGTTATCACATATGAGAAAATTGATGCCCAGATCTGTGAAGGTGATAGTCAAGGAACGATGTTTAATATCGGCCAGAGTGATTAATGGCAAAGTTGACTCAATCAACAAGTGGTTTTGGTTGTAAAATGACAAAATCAAGAATTACATTATTGAGATTACGTATTAAGTTAAACTGGTATATAAATTAGTGGATAGCTCATTGCATATAATCGCATTGGCTTGTGGATTGTGGAACTATAGGGTTATAAGAAAATTTATTTTGGCATTATTTGGTCACAATTTTATTCAGTTTAATTTAGCTTATGACCTATTTTGGACCTGGGAAACTTACCAATTCATGACTGTGATTTTTGGGACCTTATTTGGCAAATTTGCATCTGTTCCAATATGAACTTGTTGTCATCAACTTAGGGGCTCTTTTCTATTGTAAAACTAATAGGTTTAAGCAAAAATATCGCATTTCCGATATTATCAGATAAGATCTTCCGATTCAAAAAGTTGTAATGATGATGTTCCATGTTTTCGTGAAACAAATTTTAATTTTCTGATTGTATTATTTAAAAATTAAATTTTTATAATACATTTCGGGATTTATCTCACATTATATTGAACATAAACAGTTAAATTAAAAATGAACAAATCAATTCGAGTCAATTATATTAATGTTTATAAAAATATAAATTTAACTGACTAACAACGTGAGTAAATCTATGATATCTCGCGTATCGTCATCCTTTCTCAGAAATGCGGTTGATTGTTTAAAATTTAATTCACATGCATTCATTCACATGAAAGCAATGACGTTTCTACCTTTGTAGAAGTTTAGTAAACGATGTGTCACCGAAATAAATGAAGTAAAAGTTTGGTACATGTATTCCTTGATTGGTGAGGTTGAATTTCAAACTATTGTGGCTAACACCCTGACTCAAGATGTTGACTGTGATGTTTGCCATAATAGGTGGACAATTAACTGCATATATCTAGAAATACCTGTGAAATAGAGGTCCGATTGTAGAGGATTTGTAAAATTATCATACCAGAATTTACATTTACCCTGCAATTTTTATAAATAAAGATGTCAAAGTAAAGGCGGAGGGGAGTTGGTAATATTTTAATTAACCCTTTCACCGATTTTACCAAAATTTGGGGGTCCAAAATATTTATGCTTAAAGGCATTCAAAATGTTGGGTCAAGGGGGTATTTTATTCTTAAATTTTGGTAAGTTTATGGATTTATTTAGAATCAAGAAAAATAAATTTATGATTTCGAAATTTTAACAATAAAAAAATAATCATTATTTAAAAATTTTTAAAAGGGAAAATAAATTGATAAATCTTTATTTACGAGGACCATTATTGTGATATTCTTCGAAGAAAATTATATCTTATATTATATAAATTTATGTGATTGGTATTGACAAATTTTTTGCATTTCTTTCTTCATTTTTTACCCACAAATTTGTGGGTTTCTGAAAATATTTTCTTCGTTATTTACCAACAAATTTTTAGTTTTCTGAAAATGTTTTCTTCATTTTTTACCCACAAATTTGTGGGTAAACCGGTGAAAGGGTTAAGTCGCGCGAGTAAGACTTTCTTTAAGTCGTAGCAAGTCAATTTTCCATGTACCTGGCTGAGAGCAGCAATTGTTGTCTCTATAGTCCTGTTTGGGTTTAGATTAAAATCTGTGGAGAAGTTTTTGAGAAATGAATTTTTGAAGTATGTTAGGGTAACAATCTTTGAAAATTTCTAAACACTTGAATTATTAATTAATTTCATTATTTTGGCCAGTTCTTTATGCAAATTACTGAAAAAAAAGATCTTCTGGAATAAATCTTGTAATAAGTTAGCAAACTTACATTGTGACATTATTCTTTTGGTTGGTTTATGCTGCATCTAGGAAACTCCTAGTAAGAACTTACAAGCAGGATGGACTCATTACCGTAGAATTCCGCAAATTTGCAGAGATCCTTATTGGCTATAACGAAAGGACTTCTCGAGGAAGACATTTTTTAAAATATAACGTTCAAAAGATTTGCTCATGAAGATCAATTTGGTCCAATCAAATTGTAAACAGATGCTGAATCATTTTTATAAAAATATTTAATCACAGTAGGCTGTTATTTTTTAAACTGAATTTGAAAATGTTGGCTTAAATGTCACAATACAACTTTTTCAAATTCTATCGAACGAGATGTCATTGAAAAGAGCATTTGAATAGAAGCAATATACCAAAAATTTTATGGTTTTCCATTTAATGTAACAAAAGATTATTATGTTCTCCATAGTGATGAATCCTACTCGATCAGTTTAACTATGCAAGACCAGATCTGCTGTCTACTTCTTGGCTGCAAATAATTGCTTTTATGATTTGTTTTACTTTATTCTTTAGGAGCTCAACTTGGAGGAACTAATATATTAATTTAGCAATTAATCAAAAGCATAAATTGTACCTATTTATTTTAATATTTTATGTTTTATATTTTCAGAAAGAATGGAGGGAATCTTATACAGAATTTAAACGAAAGGTTGCTCGTTGTGTTCGAAAATCACAAGAGGAATGTTAATAGACTTATAAAATATTAATAAATAATATGAAATAAAAATTGGTGATTTGATTTCCACAGCTTGAAATTTAAGTTTATAAACTTTAATTGAAACGGATGTTTCTGTACGTTTTTTTTTTCTATACATTGTCAAATAAAAACACCTATACAGACATTTTATAATCGTAACAAATATAATCAGTGTTTATTATTATTATTATTTTCAATACCCGATCTCTTTATAAATTGAGAGTAATGTGATTAATGATTTATTGCTTAATTAAGGTTTGGAATTACGTTTTTGTTTTAATTTTTTAATTTAAGTGTATTGTGACTTTGTTTTTGATATATTCTAATAAATGATATATCTTGTACACTTGAAGTGTGATCATCTTTAATTTCTAGTGAAACCTACTTATCCGAAAGGCACATTATGTCGTCGCTGTAATGAAAACGCTTCATGTGTACCAACTTGATTCTTATGAAAATTTTCTGTATGTACAAAATTTAATTAAACGCTTTTAGCAGTTTTGTACTGTCAGTAAGAATTTTTAATAATTACTTAAAAATTTCTCAGTAGAATAATAAATATATGTACTCCATCCTTAAATTTGTAAATTCAGTAACTTTCTTGTAGGAACATTTTAATTAATTAAATTTTATTACAAAATCTACTTACTGTTTTATTCCCTTAATCCTAATCTTTTCCTGTGAAATCTCTGGACGATTTTTGTATAAATTTACAAAAGCCTTTGTATGTAATTTATACCGGTTATATCTGGTTATATCACCACACTTGAAAAACTTTTTCAAACAAAGGTTTTCTGAACAGATTCAAGGGGATTATATAATTGTGCACAGAAGCTTAAATTTTAGTTACATTATAATAAGAAGTGGTCCATTCGAAAACTGGACATTTTTAAATATTTTTTAATTTCGTTAAAATATTCCAGTAGGTATTCAAATTAGAAAAATTAATGTTTCCTGCTGACCCTTATTGTTAACTCAGATTATGCAAATTACGGGTTAAAATATGTAAGGGCTCAATTTCATTGTTCACTTGAACTAGGGCAGCAAATGAATTTATTTTGAGAGAAAGGGTTTCAATGCTGTATCAACAATGATTAAATTGGCTGTGAATTTATTGGTGATTATTCGTGAAATGTAATTATTTGCCTATTTGTTTAGGGGTACAAAAAATCGTGTGATAGCATTATGCAAATTTTCAAGACTGGCACATATCAAAATAAAAATATAATTTATAGTCGAGGAACTTTAGACGAAAAAACGCCAAAAGCTCGAACTCCGGGAAAGTTCCACCGATTGTCATGATTTTTTTTTAATCGCTTCGAAATCGAATTTGAAACAAAGTTTACCACCTGAGATCACTTGCTTTTTTTTTAATTTATGTAAAAAACCGATTAATCGTCAATTCGCATTAAAAGTGTATTTGAGGTATTCAGATAAGCGTGTTATGTGAATTTATTTTAAAAACCAGTTTAGGCCCTCTACTATAGGTCAATACTTCGGGGAAATTACATTTCCGCCCAGGTATACGACCCTGGGAGCGTTTTTAGGGGGAGAGCGTCGAGCGCGGCAGCTGTTCTCGGCTACCCGACGGAGCCAGTCGCATTCCCAGAGCTATCCAGGCTACTTGTATAAGAGTGCTAGAAAGTAGTAAAAATAATGTGTTGAAAAATAGAAAATATACTGTAGTGAGTACATTTTGTCCGTGTAACTAAATTTTGTATTGAATATAAACGCTCAAAGATGAGTGAGCCCAATGAAGACTCTGTAGGGGATGAGACAATAAATTGCTGCGACGCCTTTGAGGTGGGTGTCAAGGCGATGAAAAAAATGGACAAAGCAAATTTTAAGGAAGTCAAATTATCTAGACAAGATAAAGTCGTTCCTCTCTTGGCTGTACACAGCAAAATGAAAATCCATGATGATATTGTCCCAATTGATCCTTTACTGCTGTTCCAACGGATCTGCGTCTCGAAAAAATCTGACGAAGAGTTAAAAAATTCTCTGCAGTTTGAGCTGGCTCCTTATCCGCTATCTCTTTTTGATGAGGCAGGAATGCGAAAAACTAAAAAATCAACATTTTTTGATCTGTTCCCGTCAATACCAATGAATATTAAAAATATCGAACAACCCGTCTTTATTGTTGATGGAGGAATGCTTCTACACCGTGTTAAATGGCAACCGGAGAAAAAGTTTGGGAGTATCTGCGGAGCTTACGTGAGATACTTGAAAAATAATTACGGGAACAATGTCGTCGTCGTTTTTGATGGCTATAATGAAGATGGAACGAAATCTATGGAAAGAAATCGCCGTTTCTTGAAAAATGCTTCAGTGGATTGTATTTTTGATAAGGATATGTCCTTGAAAATCGCACAAGACAAGTTTTTAGCCAACAGCAATAATAAATCACGCCTCATTTCGATGTTAAGGGAGTTCCTGACGGCAGATAACATCTGTCTCACCAAGCTGAAAGTGATGCAGATACATTAATCGTTACTACAGCTATTGATATTGTTGGAGAAAATGTTGTTGTTGTAGCTGAAGACATCGATGTTTTAATTATTCTGACTGCGCTCACGCCTGATAATAAGGAAATTTATTATTTGAAACCAGCCAAGGGAAAAATAGAGGAGAAAGTGTTCTCTTCCAAGGGCCTGAAAAACAAATTACCTATCTGCCAAGAACACTTACTATTTATACACGCACTGACAGGATGCGATACTACGTCAGCTTTTTATAATAAAGGCAAAAATAATTTCGCCAAAGCCTTTGAGGGAAGAGCGGATCTTCATGCCCTAGCTGGGGTATTCAAAGCGGAGAATGCGGACGTCACAAATCTCCTTGATGCGGGGATTACATGCATTCTCGCATTGTATGGAGCCCCGAAATCTAAAAAATCGCTGAACGAATTCAGGTGTGTATTAATATTGGGTATTGACTTTGAAAAGTTATGATATTGTGATCTTAATGACCTTTTTTTTCATTTTAACCTAGGTACGAGAGTTTCATCAAGGCGACAGCTAAGAATACCAGAGCGACGCAGTTGCACGCTTTGCCCCCGACCGAAGACGCATCAGCCGAGCATCTTAAGAGGGTATATCTCCAGGTACAACTTTGGATTGGGAATAAAATATCTCCAACGGAGTGGGGTTGGAGATATAATCAATTTCTGAAGCCTGTGACTATGCAGCAGCAACCGGCCCCAGAAAACATCCTGAAAACTATTTTCTGCAACTGCCAGAAAGGATGTGGGTCAGCGTGTGGTTGTAGAAAGAGTGGATTACACTGCACCGGAGTGTGTGGTGTATGCAACGGATCGAGCTGCATGAATGCAGCGCCGGTCATTAGAGACGACAACTCAAACGAAAACGATATTGACGATATCAACTCATAAGTTTCGAAATAAAAAGACTTAATGATAAACTGAAAATATAGTATAAGTTACTGCCTATTCTTCATTTTCCTCAGCAATATTACATCCAGTATCGTCAAAAACACCAATTACGTGAATTTACTGTTAAAAAAAATAATAATACAATAAAAAAATTTCAAAAAAAAAAATTTCGAAAAAAAAATTTTCAAAAAAAAGCAAGTGTTTTCAGGTGGTAAACTTTGTTTCAAATTCGATTTCGAAGCGATTAAAAAAAAAAATCATGAAAATCGGTGGAACTTTCCCGGAGTCCGAGCTAAATGTCTAAAGTTCCTCGACTATTAAACGTTTTATTCAAAAGATTTAGGTTGAAAAATTAATTTTTGCTCACCTGTACAGTGATCAGGAAAAGTTTGTGATAATGCAGCGCAATAAAAGTAAACGCATTAGTGTAACATTGAAGATAACATTTTATTGAATTCAGATATGATTAAAATTGTCAAGTCGGTTTTAATTATTAAATATAATTTTATGTAATCCGTATTAACCATGATTAAGTTGGCGGACAGGGCGCCCTCGGATACGAAATTATAGGTATAATTGCATAGTATCCGGTTAGATGGCAATAACATGGGCAAAATCACCCCCAAGGAGCTCATAAAGAACAATAAATAATTATTTTTTCCCCAAACTTGTTCAGATGTAAAGGGGATATGAATTCCCACGTATCTTCGAAGAGGTGATGATAATAGAAGGTAAATTCATGGATTTTCGTTATACAATTTCAATTTTAATAATAATTATAACAGCAAACGTATAATTTCATTTGTTTTAACTACTTTAAAAACTATAAATAATTTTTGACAGATAAACAATGATAATAAATTGTACAAAATTAAAAATATACAGGGTGTTTAAGTCATATAACTTGGAAATACTTTATTGTATATGCGAATAGTTTTTTAAATAAAATTATTTAAGGCAATTAGGTGCGGATAACTTGATATTAGTTTTAATATTTCATAAAATTTAATAAATTTGAGATTTAATTATCAACTTTTATTATTTTGATTAGGTACATTTATTTTCTATAATTTATCAGCTAGTTCTAAGAGAACAGCATCTTTGATATTACGAGCGGTAAATTTAAACCCTTAAACACCCTGTATATATTATGTTACATAAAATGTATTTTGCGATCACAGGTATTATACTTCACTATTTAAACATACTTTTCTTTTTTTTACAGCATTCGAATATAAATGTTCACTATTATCACTATCGCTTTTGGCTTCATTGCATAACGTCAATGTTAAATTTGGATTGTCTCTTGTACTTGAATATATTGTCGATACACTTTCCGTCTTAGTTATATTTGGCATGCTAACGGCTTCTTGAACTTTTTTATTAAAGTATTTGAACGGAATAAAATTCCAAATTTTTGATCGTTCTCGATTTTGATACAAGTAATCCGAACTTTTGTGCAACGTTATTTTATCTTCCATACTCGATATATCTGGATTAAACGTAACAGTTTTTATGGTACATGGGGGTGTGCGCGGTTCATTATAAATTTCTAACGAACTTGGTTTTAAAATTGACGCCTGGAGGTGCTGATTCGAAAGTAACGATCTGTGCTCTTGTTCCAGATTTAAATCTATCGCAAAGTTGGATATTAAATCTGGATCCGCGTCGAGCGAGCAGGGCGATAAAATTAACGGCGAATTTATTGTACTGGCATTTTGGAATTTTGTCAACTTAATGGTGGGTATCGTAAAACTACATTCCATATCGCATTCTTTATTTAACTCCCCTTCTGGATCAAACAATTTATCGTCGTAGCCATCCAAAAAACTAGAATTGGAATTAAAAAAGTCCGCGCAATCAGCATACTCTAATATCTCGTCCAACATTTCCTCTGCTAAAGCAGACGCTTTACTTGTATCGCTGTAATTTTCGGGTTCCCAATTTCTCAAAGCAGTCGAAGTTTCCCGTTGCCAAGAACATTGACCGGCACCCACGAAATGCTGACAATCGTTGGAACCACTCGTTTTGTAACTCACAACGGACGCGTTGCTCAGATTACTACTCGAATTTGAATCTTCCAAAAGTAAATTTAAGGATTTTGCCTTTTCAAACGACTTCAAATTTCTTATATCGTCCGTGCAGTTACTTAAACTTCCTATAATTTTTGGTGTTCTTCTCATCATCTGAGGCGCTTTCAAAACGCACGATGATGGCGCGTTATTGATTTGTGTGGTCCAACAGGAAGATTTGGCATCTAATATATACGATTTATTACTTTCGCTATCGGAAAAATGCTCGGGTTCAGCCAACGGAGCAATATTACATAAGCTTCTGAAAGTGTAGTCTCTTTTGCTTAACATATCCAAATTCTTGTTTTTGTCTAATGTTAAACTTCCGTTAATTTGTTTAAACAGGAAGTTGGTTTCTGGAATGGGTTCCGACTTGATACTGGATGTAGTGTTTGGATATGGATCTGGTAGTGCTGTGAAGCAGGTTTCCAAATAAACATTTCTTGATTCTGGGCGTTCATGATTGTCGTCTTCTTGTATGAACATTTTATACTCTTGCCATATTTCGATATTAGTTCGTTTTGGTTTTTTTGGTCCCAGGGTGATTATAACCTAAAATGAATAAAAATGTGCATTATAAATTTTTAAAACCTTGCAATTACACTTCGTGAGTTGGATCGTTTGGATGGCGGCCGAAATACCATTATTTAGTATTTCCTTTTATTGCAGACCAAGAATTTCCAACCATTTTTGGACAAACAAATAAACTATCCAGTTTGGAAATTCCAGCTCTATGCAATTAAGTTCTTGAAAATCATGGGCACTATTTTAAAATTTTTATCGACGACAAAATAAAATAATTTCTAGCAATCATGCAGCGCATGTTTCAAGTTCATGCAATAAAATAAAAAAATTGCGTAAAAAATTTCAAAATATAATTTTAGAAATGAGGTCTTTTATACCTTGTGTCGTTAGGTGGTGGAATATACTCTATTGGAGACTCAAGGGAGTGGATGTTCCTCCCAATTGTATGTTCCACCTGCTCAAGATAGCTTATGAAACCATAATATTCAAAAAACCAAATTAATATAAAACCAAATAACAAAATATCTAATTTTGGTAATACAATAACGATGTTAATTATTGGAAACACAAAATATGGATTACATTATATTACCTGATAGTATCAAAATTGAACACTTTTCCAATAATATCGAATCGCAATTTGAGTGTGGCTAAAATAAAGAAGCTTACACATAAAATTCTTCGGTTACTTTATTTATTAAGCTTTTGGACTACTAAAAACTTGATAACCGGAATTGTAATCTTGAAAAATTCTACTTCAAGATTCTTAGATTTTGTCCAAATACGAAATTTGCGAGAATGTTTCTAGCACGTACATAGCAGCCAGGTTTCCACAATATTTCACACCTCAAATGTTTGGGATGTCGATTCAAATTTAAAATTGTCAGAATACTTTTTTTCGGAAAGGATTGTGAACAACACAAAGCTTTTAGATGGTGATAAAGTCACTCTTCTAATTTAAATCATCAGGATGTAATTCTCCTTAAAGCGAATTTATTATATTTATCTAGAACCAAATTGTTATTTTTATTGTTAATCATCGAGTGCTTTTTTAAAGAGCGTGAAATTATATGTAATCTGAATTATAACCTTTTATTGTCTAGAATGACCAGTTTTAGAGTTATCGATTAAATTAATCAAATAAATGATAGAAAATTTAATGGACTACACCTGTGGTTTAGTGAATTTTTTTTGAAAATCCAATCCATTTAATAGAAAAACCGAAATTGGTTGTTGATATACGAGCCTCTAATAACAGACGAACATCCCTCCAATAGCAGCGACGTTACCGCCCCTCGAATTTCTTTAAGTTGAACCGGTTGAACAAAGGTTGGTGTTTAAAACTTTTGGAAGTTAATCTATAATAAAATATTGGGGTAATAATCGTGAAAATGGATCAGCGGGATGAATGTTTAAAAAAACAGTGTACATCTCTTATTAGATATTATATTGGAATATTGGATATTGTATTGGAAGAAAAGAACGATCTATTGGCAGGATATTTTATGAAGGTATCTTCAGATATGCTGAAAAATATGTTACTCAACTTGTATTCGAACCCTGGCGTATTAGATGTGAATACGCGCGCTTTAACAACTGCGCTGCCGAGGCGATTAGTTTATGTAGCGGTTACACATAGAACAAATTCTTATGATTTTAAACCGATAACTATTTTCATTGGTAATTAAGAAGATTGTATGTGAATTAATAAATACGTAATTAATAGTCCATAAATAGGTTAACTTTTAAAAATTATAAACCTCTACCTTCAAAATAAATTCGAGGGGCGGTAATATCGCTGCTATTGGAGGAATATTGTTGATATATTAAAAATATTGTTAATGCTTATTTACAATAGATGTAGGCCGTGTTCGGTCTGGCACTTTTTTCGCTTTGAAGCTCCGTCAACACATTCTGATAATTCGATTTGGGATTTTTCCACGCTTTCAAACGCTTTATCTGCTCTCATTTCAGAACTTCACGTGTTTTAAGCTTCCGTAATGGACGGAATTATAGCGTTTGCAAGCGCAGAACAGCCAAATAGAACGATCAAAAAATGTTTGTCGGAGCTTCAAAGCGAAAAAAGCGCCAGACCGAACACGGCTATTAACGTAATAAATACATGACGCGTGAAGTTCGTAATGATATGTTTGAAATTTGAATTTTAAATATTCCGCGCCATTCCGAAATTGCATATTCGAAATAACAAACTGTTGACAAAAAGTAGACGTAGCTTTGGAGTTGTAACATCAGCACGTTTATAATTGAACTAGCTGGCACGGGCGGCATTCGCCGCCCTTAGCCATCTAGACCCAGAATAGATCCGAGAAGGCCATAGTTGTTCGGCCTTCGGCCTCACAGGGGAGGACCATAATAGATCCGCGAAGGCCATAGTTGTTCGGCCTTCGGCCTCACAGGGCGGACCATCATAGATCTGTGAAGGCCATAGTTGTTCGGCCGTCGGACTCACAAGGCGGACCATAATAGATGAGTGAAGGCCATAGTTGTTCGGCCTTCGGCCTCACAGGGCGGACCATAATAGATCCGTGAAGGCCATAGTTGTTCGGCCTTCGGCCTCACAGAGCAAACCATAATAGATCCGTGAAGGCCATAGTTGTTCGGCCTTCGGCCTCACAGAGCGGACTATAATAGATCGGTGAAGGCCATAGTTGTTCGGCATTCGGCCTCACAGGGCGGACCATAATAGATCCGTGAAGGCCATGGTTGTTCGGCCTTCGGCCTCACAGGGGGAGGACAATAATAGATCCGTGAAGGCCATAGTTGTTCGGCCTTCGGCCTCACAGGGCGGACCATAATAGATCCGCGAAGGCCATAGTTGTTCGGGCTCACAGGGCGGACCATATAATAGATCCGTGAAGGCCATAGTTGTTCGGCCTTCGGCCTCACAGGGCGGACCATAATAGATCCGTGAAGGCCATTGTTGTTCGGCCTTCGGCCTCACAGAGCGAACCATAATAGATCCGTGAAGGTCATAGTTGTTCGGCCTTCGGCCTCACAGGGCGGACCATAATAGATCCGTGAAAGCCATAGTTGTTCGGCTTTCGGCCTCACAGGGCGGACCATAATAGATCCGTGAAGGCCATGGTTGTTCGGCCTTCGGCCTCACAGGGCGGACCATAATAATAACTGCAAAATTCGGTTGAGATCGGTCCAAGGGTGTAGGAACGTTCGGCCAGCCCGGCCCTGTAAGTAAGTAAGGGTTTGTTAACTGGGTTAAGTACCCAGGTAACTGGGTACTTAACCTAAGGGTAAAGTATACAGCGTATCAATAAAAAATCGAAAAACGCGAATAACTTTGCTCCCCGCGGGAATTTCTTCTCCATTTATGCACGAATAGTTGCGCCTGGACCTACAGAATAACTGTGCAAAATTTGGTTGAGATCGGTCAAAGGGTGTAGGAACGTATAGCGAACAAACAAACAGACAAGCTCTTTTATATATATAGATATCGAAGTGGATAAAGGTGTTATGTCATAAAATTAAAATTCTAAATAAAAGTTTTGTATTATTGGAATTTTAATTTTGTGACATAGCACCTTTATCCACTTCGGTCTTCCATTATTTATACCGTGAGTTTCTTTCTTGTTGTATTTCTTTGTTCAATTTAGTTGGGCGTAGCCGTTGGGAAAAAGGTAAATATTGGTTTGAACTTAATGGCCACATATGGTTAATTTTTGTCAAGTCGGTTTAATTATTTTATGTAACGGGTATTAACCACGATTATCAAATAGTACAGGTTCCCACTCTTCTAAAAAATTTGAAGTCAAGCAATTTGGAAAGTTGCAAAGTTGCTCATTGATAGTCAGGGAATTTTTTATTTTTAAGTGGTCAGAGAAATTAAAATTGCGGTGCTATGACAATTTCACGACAGAAATTAAAACTATTTATTTAAAAAGGGTTAACCCCTAAGGGTTTGGATTTAGACAAAAGTTTCAATTACAAATTTTTTTAGAATAGGGTATTATATCCACCTAAGAGTTATGTATTGGTCACATTAATCCTAATCCACGCAATTTACACCAAAAACTGTGAATAGGAGATATAATTTATATTTGATATATGGACTCTGAATTACGTCAGGAATAAAGATCTAAACAGTTCCTACTTTCCCAGCAGATGAAACATCCTCTTTTTTGCGAAAAATCATCCCCACGGGAACTTTGCATTGATCTTCAAATTTTTCTTCCAAGCGATTAGTCGAACAAAATGTCAATTGGAATGATTCTCTGAATGAACTCTCGCAAACAACATTCAAAGTTGAGGTAATACAGCATGTCTCTAAAAGCTTTTTTCGCGGAAATAAATTATATAGTTTTAAAAATGTGATAGATGTGGGTCCGTTACTTTGCCCCCCCCCCCCCCAGTTAATATTTTTTCTTAAAAAGCTAGCTCCCGATTCCATAGAGCTGGCACCGGTTAGCTCCAAAATATTAAAGTCAGCACCCCCTAGGTTTGTCCACAAATGAATGTTTCTACCGAGGGGGGGGGAGTGATAAATATTCGGCCCTTGAACAGTAATTTTTGGTCCTCAAGATGACAAGGGCATTATAATAATAATAATAATAATAATAATAATAATAGACTTTATTCCTCATAGAACAACGGTACAGTATAACATATTTTTAAATATATATAAAATTTTACAAAACAGTACCTCAGCATCACCTATACATTATGAAAGAAAAAAAAATACATTAAGGATGATGAAACCGAAGGACATGATTTGCATTTGATTAAGGCACCGCTATCACATGAGAAAAGGGCGGAGTTCAGAATGACCCTCATAGCGAAGGCCGCCTGCTCTTCCACTCAACCCAAATTATTTGAATATTATCACTTTCCGTAGGCTGATGTTACTTAGGGGTCGTCCATAAAGAATATCCACACCTAGGGGGTTACAAAATGTGACCGGGGGGGACACAAATCTGACGTCCGTATAAAAAACCCATTTTTGGGATTTCTAGGAAATTTGTGATTCAATATTTTGTAAAAAGTATATTTACACCTTAACTTCCAAATGTCGAATGAACAATGTCATGTCAAGTTCGATTTTAGAAAAATGAAAGGAGGGATATCCGAAGATTGTGACCGACTGAGACAGGGGGGGGGTTGAAAAGTCGGAAAAAATTGCCATTACAACATTGTCCACCAAATTGACAGGACCAATGAAAACGCCCCAATTTTGACTGTTAACTATCGATGACAACGTTGACATTCGGGTAACAACCCCCCCGACACTCAACATATGAAGATTCATGTATTCGGATGTATATAAAAAGTTGAAATAGCGTGCGTTTTCCAACCTAATTTTTTTCTGGCAATTATCGACTGAACAGCCCAAATGACTTGAATATAAATAAATTAACTTGGGAATATTCAAATATTATCATCTTTCTGGAGCTGTTACATAACAATAATATCATCGTAAACGGAATGAAAGCTGCATTCAAAAATAAGAAGAAACGCCATAGAAAATTGGATTACATATTTAGATTTTTCCCTACAAAGTGCTTTAATATTTTCTTGTCGAAATATCATAGTTTTAAATAAAATAAATTAATAAAAGCTCTGTTTTAAAAAATATTCTTTAATCCAAAACTTCGGTTGCAGAAGCACACAAAATTATTATTTTGTTATTATACTAGTAGAAAACTCCGAAACCGGTGGCGGTGGAATTTTGGAAAGGGAACCTGTTATTTATTTATTTTATTTTAGTAATTCAAAATTTTGAAACAAACTAATTTGTGTTTCTGGTTTTCGCAATTTTCAATTTAAATGATTAAAAAGCTTCCAATATGTTTGAGGGCGTAGCAGCAATAGCTCCGACATTAAGAAAAACTAACTTATATTTAATTACAATATTAATTTGTGTATTTTTTGAATGTTTTTCTACAGATATAATTACGTTAATTTGAATTTCCATCCACATATTTCTTAATAAAAACAACAGTGGGAATGTTGTTGTTAATCCATTCGTACGCGTCAGTGGTGGGCATATCAAAGGGAAGGGCCGTGTTTAAATTTTTTTGAACTTTGTTGTGAAACTTTCTTGAAGATAGTGGGGCCGCTCGAAGGAATTGCCAGGTAACTAAATTATTGGGCCTATCTTATGGTAGTTTTGATAGCTGTAGTTCATACCTACACCTTTTGTACTTGAAAAGGCGATCACAGATTATCAAACTGCAGGTAGCCGAAAAAAAGTAGTAAATTGCACTCCGAGCAAAAAGGTCAAGACTAATCCCTACGGTAAACTGCACGAACTTGGAGTGCAGTTTACCACGGTGCACCCGAATTGCACCACGAAAAGATTAGTTCACAAATCTCCTACCCGAATTGCACCACCGTAATTTCAGGTAAACACCTCACCAAGGGTCGGTCGTCCGAATTGCACCACCTCTATTGTAATATTTTAGGTAAGGTGGTTTTATTGTTAAAAGTTAAAGCACAATGCTGGAGTTTAACCTGATGCCTCCTACATGTAACATCGATTATTTTTTGTTTTTACGCGATTTTTTGGGGGTTAAACGTAATAGATAACTGCCGCATACCGCGACTATACTTTTTAATGCTATTTCGAGGGTCTCTCACATCCCGGTTGCATTTATCCCGGTTTTCTTGATCGGTGGCGCTTCTCGTATGTTTAGCCTAGTAACCAGAGTCAAAACCGCTCTGGAGGGGTGCAACCCGGAGCGGAGCGGAGGGGCGCCCCGGAAGAGTAGGTTTTGACGATGGATTACCCTCCTTATCGAATGCACACCCCAAAATTCGAAGGCAAAAAAATTTAATTTTTTCACTGTTTTGGGTTATTATTTTATTAATACCTGCTCCGACCCTGTATAATATAATATGAATTAATATATTAAACTCGAAATTTAAATTGCAAAGAATTTAGATATTTGTGTATTTATTTCTTTATATTATCTGTTTGCTTGTGATACCTGCTCGGTTTGTTCGTGGTGCAATTCGGTAAAGCGATTACGGAACGACATTTGACCGTGGTGCAGTTCGGTCAAGGGATTACATTTACCTGGGTACAAGAAATGACCCCTGATAAGCCGTGGTGCAGTTCGGGTAGCACTGTTTACCATTAGCAGGTAAACACGGATAAGTGAACGCACGAACAACTGAACACAATCTTAATTTTTAAATTTAAATATTTGTTACTTATTTTTATAATCATGAAATAGTAACGAGTTCGAGGGAGCGGTAGATCCACCTCTTCGCGGCAGATCCACCTCTACGCGGCAGATCCACCTCTTTGCGGCAGATTTAACTTTACGCGGAGATTTATTTGTTTTTAATTAGTTTTCTAAAGAAATATCAAAAACTAACACTAACCTAACGGCAGATCCACCTCTTTGCGGCAGATTTAACTTTACGCGGAGATTTGTTTTTTTTTAAATTAGTTTTCTAAAGAAATATCAAAAACTAACACTAACCTAACGGCAGATCCACCTCTTTGCGGCAGATTTAACTTTACGCGGAGATTTGTTTTTTTTAAATTAGTTTTCTAAAGAAATATCAAAAACTAACACTAACCTATCGGCAGATTCACCTCTTAGCGGCAGATTTAACTTTACGCGGAGATTTGTTTGTTTTTAAATAGTTTTCTAAAGAAATATCAAAAACTAACACTAACCTAACCACTAAAATCACAAACTCAACGTTGTATTTCTGATTTTAATAAAAAAATTTAATAAAAAAACCTGGCGACAGCCCTGTACTGATTATCTCACAAATCTGCTCTAAAGCTGTGGTAGTTGTTTTTTGAGACACCCTGTATTGCTTGGAGTGCAGTTTACCTTTTTGCAGGTATTTTTACCTGGAAAATGTTCGGAGTGCAGTGTCCCAGTTTGCAAAATTTAGTGCAGTTTACCGGGAGTGCAGTTTACCGGGAGTGCAGTTTACCATTATCAGGTGGTTTTGGAGTGCAGTTTACCTTACCCCTATCAAACAGTTAGGGGCCACTTAATTTGAATTCGTAATAAATTACTTTATATTATCGTAATTTTTTATTTATATTTGTGCTACAGATCTTTAAGAGATCCATGATTATTTCGCAAGACATTAATTCCGCCTTCCAATTTATTGGCGCCATCTGTTGGTAACCTTTTCAACTCCACCAGGTATTTCCAAAATTTCTCGAGTTTATTGTATCTGATACTACGGTATATAATTAAGGTCCATTTCCCCAGCCCCGCCCATCGCGAATTTTGAATCAATTTTGGTGTCAATCGTTTGTGTGTCGTTTGTGTTCGTTTGTGTTTTCATTATTTTCGTTTGTGTTAGCACCGTTCGCGAAATATCTTCAAATTAACGTGGGCGGGGCTGGGGAAACGGCAGCCCCGCCCATCGCGAATTTCGGGTCGAATTTGGTGTCAATCGTTTGTGTTTCGTTTGTGTTCGTTTGTGTGCTCATTATTTTCGTTTGTGTTATCACCGTTCGCGAAATATCTTCAATTTAAGTGGGCGGGGCTGGGGAAATGCCAGCCCCGCCCATCGCGAATTCCGGGTCGAATTTGGTGTCAAACGTTTGTGTTTCGTTTGTGTTCGTTTGTGTGCTCATTATTTTCGTTTGTGTTATCACCGTTCGCGAAATATCTTCAATTTAAGTGGGCGGGGCTGGGGAAATGCCAGCCCCGCCCATCGCGAATTTCGGGTCTAATTTGGTGTCAATCGTTTGTGTTTCGTTTGTGTTCGTTTGTGTGCTCATTATTTTCGTTTGTGTTAGCACCGTTCGCGAAATATATTCAAAAACATATCCTAGGTTTATTTCCCCGGCCCCGCCCATTTTGAATTTTTGCTCGAATTTGGTGTCAATCGTTTACTCATCGTTTGTGTACGTTTGTGTTTCTATTCCCGTCGTCTCAATATCGATTTTCAACTAGCTGGGAGAAAATGAATTTTTGTCAAGCTCCGAGCAACAACCGCCACATTTCGAAATTATAGCAATTACGTTATTTAAGAAAATTGGTGTTATTTTAGTTGTAAATTTATCAATATGGATAGGTTTTAACTTAAAACAATAAAAACCATGTTTTGATGTAAGGATAAACAAGTACATCATAGATTGATAATACTAGTATTTAAAAAATGGTATAGAAATGGATCAGGACCGTCCTTAAAAATATTAGCCAAGATGTCAAGTACGTAATATCCCGCCATCTTTATACGATACTTTTTTGATAACATTGCATTATTCATAATAAAAATGAATTTTTGTTGTACAAACAGAAATAATCTATATATATAAAATTCAATGTATGTATGTATGTATGTATGTTTTCTATACAATTCTACACCGTTTGACCAATCTCTACCAAATTTGGTGTAGAAGCTATTTACAATGCTACGAAAAACATAGGCTACTTTAGAATCTTGCCGCGAACTTTGGTCAAGCGCTGTATTAGCTTGACCAACGTTAGTGCGGATCAACGTTTCAACGGATCAACGTATTAACGAACGATATCTATATATATTAAATTCAATGTATGTATGTAAGAAGAACAGGAATTGGCAATATCGCTGCGTGCTTTCGAAAATTCCTTATTAGAAGACGAAGGGGAGGAGGAAAAGGAAGAACACAAAGAACAAGAGTAATTGGCAAAAATAAAATAAAGTAAAATTAGAAATTATTGTGGTTTTTGTGAATACTTAACAGTTTTGTTAAACTTTTTTTTATTAAACCTTGATTTGTATTTTTTATTAATTTATTTATTTAATCCTTTTTTAATACGTTTGGTATTTGCGATGACCAAATAAGTCGCAAGGTCATTATGCGGATTGGATCTAAAAAATACATGTAGACAAATATTGAAATTTGGGCAGGACAACGTCTGCCGGGTCAGCTAGTATATTAATAAATTAATAGTTTATTAGCAAATAAATAATTATTACAATGTATATATAAGATATTCACAGTTCACAACGGTAGAAGAACGTATGCTCCTGTTTCGTTCCGTTTGTAGATCGTCAAATTTTTCCCAAGAATTTAGATGAGCTCTCCAACAATAAGCTACATAATGTCCTATTGCTGACGGGGATTTGCTTTTCGGTGGAAGAAAACTAATAATTCCTTTCAACTTAAAATGTTTTTCTAAAATATTTAAAGACAAAGGAACATTTGAAAGCGGTATTGAAAATTGGGAATCGTACGGTGCCGAATTGTTTACAGGTTCTATGAATAAATGAGGACCAATCGTAAAACTTCTAGGAATAGAAGAAACACCACAAGAGCCGCATTTTACTGGATCTTCAAAATAATTATTCATGATTTGTTGCAATAATTCAAAATTTTCTATACCTAAATTGGCTACTATAGTTTCCCCAGGTCGCTTATTTTCCCAATCGCAAGATGTACATTTTTTAATTTCTGTAAAACAAGGATACTTCATAAATAACTTTTTGAGTAAATAATTCGCAGTACAGTTAGAATCGATACTTATACCTTCTCCAAGTAACTGTGATCGTTCTTTTTCGAATATTTCCAAAAGAATTTCCGCCCTTTTTCGATAACACTGTGTTGTAATTCCGTCTCGTATCGCGTTCTGGATCAATTTGAAATACAGATATTCTTCAGAATTAATATTTATAAAATTGGAGTATAGATCACTGTCGGCATAACTCGAAAATAAAATTTGTGTTATCGTATCAAAAGTGCAAGTATTTGTGAAAGTATAATTTCGATTTTTGATAGTTACACCTTTGAGACCTAAAGAAGTACCATTTTTTAATAAACCGATGACGGAACTCTTACTTCGACTACTGTCGTTGTATAATGATATTGTTGGGTCAGCGTCTAAATAGTTTGGTTTTCTTTTCTTTTCCTTACGGTTGACAACTTCTCCACCCCAGTTCTCTTCGGAAGTTTCAGGTATTCCATCATTATTTTTCTCCTTTTCATTGTCACGATTTTCTTCCATACTTTCTTCCTCTACTTCATTTAAACCTTTCTGAAATTTAGAAGAAACAATATTCATGCAGCCTGTAATGCTTTCCAAATGAACTTGAATAAATTCGTCTATTCTGACTGGCAATGGCTTATGTTTAAATACTCGATGTTTTAAATCATTGAACATACTTTCAGATGACGCGGATGTTTCTGTGATATTTCCATAATTAAAGATTGGTACCATCACCGAAGACCATAGTGGTAATAATTTGGTAAATTCAAGAATCTTTTTGGCAATACCGGGTGAATATTGCAAATTATCACGTTCCCCAACATTTTCGACACGTTTAGCTTCCTCAAAGCAAGTATTGTAACTTAATTGTATTTCGTCAAAAACACTTGAAGGCGGAGTAATATCTTCGATTGTATTTTCGGCTAATATTCCCTTAGTATCGTCTTCATTAAAGTTTATTTTGAAACTCTCAAAATCGATATCGATATGCGAAGAAATTTTCTGCTTTAAATAACTTTTCGCAATTTCGCAAGATGTGACGTCACCATTTGAATTGGATCCTTCGCTTTCACTAAGAGCTACCACGAAAATGCACCGCAATAAATGTTTTACTTCATCGTAATTCATACTCGATATAACCAATCCAATCGATCTCATATAGAAATTTTTAAATCTTGGCGGAGCAACTTTGAATTCATTCCAGCTACTTATTAAACTCATCGTATGGTTAAAATCTAGCCTAACCATACAATCAGGAATTTCAGTACTTCCCAGTTCCTTTCTTAATAAACCCGAACACACTGACAAGTACTTATGCAAAGTACTGTATTGAGTAAACGTATTCACCACGGCCATCATTAATGCCTTCGACTGGTCGACGACTACAATTTTTGGTAAAGGCATATCGTTATTGAACCATTCGCTGAGCCATCCTCTTATAGCAATATTAGTATGTCGTTCAGAGAGCATATGTCCTACTGAAAATTGACTGTTGCTATGTTCATTATCCATAACAGTGATTTCATACAAAAAAATGGGACCTGTTTTTCTTCCAGTGTGTAAGGTCACATGTTGCACTACACCTCCAGTTGCGTCAATTGAAATACGCGGATATTTTACGTGTTTAGCATAGGTGCGGTAAGCATTCAATTCTGAAACCGTCCAATAATGAATAAAAAACTTATCATACCCCACATCCCTGATAATATTATTAAACGGATAGCTTCCTTTCAATTCCGCGATAGCTAAAAGAGGATCAGAATTAATCAAATTTTCTTTGCGAGCCTTATGTTTTAAAATTCTTAACGCATTTAGAGAGGGCAAATGACTCGGTTCAGATTCTCCACAAATCATAAATTTACTAGCTTCTTTCCGTTGTAAAAACGCAGGGGACATCTTTTCATCCAACATTTTCTTTTCATATTCCGAACGTTTTTCATTGAATATTCTTCGTTTCTTTCCTCCACTACATATTCGATAATCACCACTATACGTACAATCTACAACTACGCGAGAATCAGGTGATGGAGGATTTGCGATTATACCGATCAACGCACTGCGACATATTTTACATTGTGCTTCAAACTGTAGGTAGCTATCTCCATTAGGATGAATATTATTTCTTTTAAAAATCAAACAACAACATTTTCTAGTAAGCTCGAAGAAGTGCTCGTTTACAATATCGGTCCATAGGAATGGCGTTAGTACTACGTAAGATCTCTGAGAATTTGGTCGATCCTTCCTGTTATATAATACCGGCTCAGTGGTCATTTTTTTCCATTCCTCCGCAGATAACGTAATTTTAAATTCAATCATTTCTTCTTCATTTTCACTTGTTTCATCATTATCATCGCGGTGGGCATTATTTCCTATTTCAAATGCTTCGGTATTTACTTGTAATCCTAACTTGTCCATTACGTTAAATCTGTTGAAGAGCACTATACTGTGGATATATTTCAGAGTTACGGCGAATTTCAAACTTCTTTGTATGTTATTCCATACTGGATTAGTTACTGGGACAATTTTTTTCGTATGAGGATCTTTTAAATCAGATTTATATTTCTGTAGTACTTCCAATAGAGCTTCGACATCGATTGTTGTTTTGCGTGGCATTATAAATTCGGACTAGTTCTTTATTTTACGACTTATTACGATTTTATATTTATTTGTAAAGAAAGGTATTTACTCTTATATAATAAAAGACGCAGGAAATTTTTACCAATCAAAAAAAAAATTTCGGATTAAAGGATTTTTAAATTTGAAATTTCTAGAAAATAACAATGATGTCGAACTAGGTGGACCTGCCGCTAAAGCGAGTTCCACCTAGGCTTCTATACAGCTATCTTTCTGGTGTGAAAAATTGTTGTTATCTTGTTATTTTTAGTCGCCATATAATGTAAATAATATCAGATAGGTAATCTGCACTAATTAAATTTTTGCGGTTGGTATTTTTTTCATTTACAATATAATTAATAATAATCAAACTTTATTCCATTCGGAACTTTACTTCTCTGTAATGTACAGTCCATTTTTTTGGTGGTTCAATCCTCTTCTTTCTCTTTTATTTACAACTTAACTTCACCAATCTCATCAAGTCACTGCTGTGGTTATAGTAAAATAAATAAAAATGATTTTTATTGTTTTAAGTTGAAACCTATCCATATTGATAAATTTACAACTAAAATAACACCAATTTTCTTAAATAACGTAATTGCTATAATTTCGAAATGTGGCGGTTGTTGCTCGGAGCTTGACAAAAATTCATTTTCTCCCAGCTAGTTGAAAATCGATATTGAGACGACGGGAATAGAAACACAAACGTACACAAACGATGAGTAAACGATTGACACCAAATTCGAGCAAAAATTCAAAATGGGCGGGGCCGGGGAAATAAACCTAGGATATGTTTTTGAATATATTTCGCGAACGGTGCTAACACAAACGAAAATAATGAGCACACAAACGAACACAAACGAAACACAAACGATTGACACCAAATTAGACCCGAAATTCGCGATGGGCGGGGCTGGCATTTCCCCAGCCCCGCCCACTTAAATTGAAGATATTTCGCGAACGGTGATAACACAAACGAAAATAATGAGCACACAAACGAACACAAACGAAACACAAACGTTTGACACCAAATTCGACCCGGAATTCGCGATGGGCGGGGCTGGCATTTCCCCAGCCCCGCCCACTTAAATTGAAGATATTTCGCGAACGGTGATAACACAAACGAAAATAATGAGCACACAAACGAACACAAACGAAACACAAACGATTGACACCAAATTCGACCCGAAATTCGCGATGGGCGGGGCTGCCGTTTCCCCAGCCCCGCCCACGTTAATTTGAAGATATTTCGCGAACGGTGCTAACACAAACGAAAATAATGAAAACACAAACGAACACAAACGACACACAAACGATTGACACCAAAATTGATTCAAAATTCGCGATGGGCGGGGCTGGGGAAATGGACCTATATAATTAAAGATCCTACTCGAGTAGGTAATAAATTAATTCTTTCATATCAAAATAAGCATTATACCGATATTGGGCGTACCTCGGGGTAGCGTTCTGGGTCCAGTTCTATATAACAGTAATATTTTGCAGTAATTCATACCTTTCCATAGGCGTTGCTATACAAAGCTGTTTTGAAACCTATGGCATCCAACTCTGGGGCTTTACTGCAGACTTTAATTTGTAAATCTTACGTAATCGTTGATACACTTAGATATGTACATACCCAACAGTGTTGAATAAATTAAAAGCATCGGGAGGGGAGGGGAGAATCAACGGATATTTGATTCCATAGGATTCAAGAGTATATAATATACTAAATTTAAGAACTGTAATTTATTTCTAGCTAAATGGCGTTTGCGTTGCTTTGAACGTTGTTTGGGAGAGTTGGGTGCTGATTAGTCGAACGGTCAATGTAGAATATTTTCATTCCCATTTCTTTTCGTACGACTAACGGTGCGTAAGCAAACCGAGAAATTCAGCGCGAAGTCCCAAAGGTTTTTCGCAAAAACGGAGATATTTTATCCATTGGGCAGTTGAGAACTTTATTACTGACTCCGCTGAGAATCCATACACCAAATAGAAACCCGTTAAAAATTATTTCTTCTAAGTATCGTAATTTACGTGGACTACACCCTTATAATATCGACAATTGCATAAAAATTTTATTTGAACTTTTTTTTATGTTTTAGTGGAAAATATATCAACATATAAAGCAGCAAACTGCGACTACGGTAAATTAAGGAAAAATTAAAATACCAATAATAATAATAATAATAATAACAACAACAAAATTTTAATAACGAAAAATACAAAATAAATAATTGTAGCATCATTCTGTAATAAAACATCGAACACTACTTTGAAGGATTTTCACAATAAACATGCTGGATGGATACATCTAACAAATTAAAACCGGACGTGATGAATTTCTCTATTTTGTACCTTATTTAAAGCTGTTAGTAATGTATCTGGCATGTGGTCTTGAATCATAACTGGCGAGATGAGAACTTCATCAAAATCGGTGTTTTCGGCCCAAACTGCTTGATATACTGGTTCGGCACCTGCCAATGCTTTTCTAGAAAAGAAAATGCAAATAATTAATCGTTTAGCTCTGTCAGGATGTAAGACATGCACTTTCAATTTAAACTAATTGGAATAATAAACGTTTTTGTATTTTTAACGTTTTTTCTTGTTATTTGTATTATGGTTTGGTTTCTACATGGTATTTTATATTAATTAGGATACACCAAATTTCTATTTCTAAAAGTGGAATAACTTGCCGTGGTAAAAAATGATAAGAATCTGTTTCTGATTGGGGAGTTGGTTGTGCAAGTTACAAATTGCCAAGACCAGAAGCTATACATGCCTGGATTTAGCAAGAATTTGTTCCAATAAATGGTGTTCTTATATTTAGTTTTGGTGTTGATGTGCATTAAAATTTATTTTTTTATTGATTAAATTTTGGAAGAACGGAAATATACCTGCGGATACAAGGGAAATTGTGTAACTAATTTCCTGTATTTTTTGGCGTTAAATTCTATCCCATAAATTTTTAAGTAAGAACAATGCAATGTGCTGCATTTAAGATAAATTTTGTAAACGGAGTATGTACTAAAACTTAAATAGAACTGCATAATTTGCATTATGAGAAAATATCTTCACCGCATAGGTGATATATTATTTACAAGAAAAAATCTCATTCTCCTAACAGCTAAAGTGTATAAAATTTATGGAACTGAAGGGATATGAGTGTTTAAAAAGACAGTAAAAATCCTTCACATATAGAAATTTTTCATATTATGGTAATAAACAAGAAATTCTTACTTTAAGAGTGGAATAAAAACTACCACAATGTTAAACGAATGTGATGTACTATGTCAGACAGCCTACATAAATTATTATTACAGAGGAAAATAGAAGTGATTTTTACGTCAGCAATATAAAATTTCCGTCTTTTCCGTTTTCGAGATTTTGCAATTTTAAAATGAGCTACCTTTTCGAAGCGTTTTTATTGGAAGTTTTCTTGTTGATGTGCAATTTGTAATACTATTTAAAATATTTTGAATTTATTTTGTGGAAAAACATGCAATACTGCTATATCCAGAAACTTGTTTACAGGATGTCTTCTGTTAAGAGAAGAAATCCTATAATTTTTACATTAAAATAAATTTACCTAATTGAATTTTATTAAGAAATTTGATTACAAGAATTTCAATTTAGTTTAATGTAATCAAATTAATTTTCTGGATATTTTAATACCACACCACAATCACAAGGGAATATTAATTATTTTTATTACCTCCACGTTTTTTCATATTTTTGTCTGAAATAGTAATGATAAATTTGTAAATAGTAAAAATTTTCTATTAAGAAATTGCTCATTAAAAATTTAAAAGTCACTTACTCGTCTTTGGAGGGGTGATGTCTCACTATATGAATAATACGCCCTGGAGGATACATTGGTTGATGTGTTGTTAAAGCAATAGTACTATCCGAAGGGTGAACACCACCAATACATCTAGATTGCTTTTTCTCATTAATATAATCGGCCATTGCTTGATCCGCTGTCGACAGTTCGGTTGCCGAAGTTGGTTCGATCGAACAGCAACAACACATCACGCCACAAGAAATAATCTTCCACTGAAATTTATTCCAAAATAAACACGTAACCTAAGACACAAAATATTACCTTAGGATCAACACTTCTCTTAATCGCGTTAATGAGATCAGCTCTTAGAGCTTCCATTTGATTGAGACCCAAACGTGGCACCACGTCTTTCCCCAAAACTACCGAAATCGTGAAAGTTTTCGTGTATTCCATTGCAGCCATACTGAAAATTGGAAGAATAGCAGTTGAAGGTTAAACCTGAAGTGCAAAAAAACTAACCTTAATAGTCCTCCAGGTGGGGAATAACAGTAGCACACCAAGTTAGGATATTCACTTTTTAACATGATCCCTAAAATACTGGCAATGCCGGCTCCCAGAGAGTGTCCAACGATGACCAAATCAAACGATTTGGTTCCGACTGCAGTTCTATAATTATGAGCGCGTTGCAATAGTTTTTCGGATTTAATTTTTTCGAAAATGTATTCCGCGGCAATGACCATTCCTTTGTGTCCCAACCAATCGTCCCTGATCGGTTCCACTGAAATTGTTTCGGCTTCAGCGTTCAAATCTGTCAAAATATCCTAGACAAAAATGTATATCAAGATGAAAATATATATTCGAATAAAACTGAATGTTGTTACCTTCATACTTAAGGTTCCCCGAATACTGATTACAATTTTTTCTCTGTCGTAGTCCAAAGCAATAAAAAATGGAGTTTTTCCAATGTCGACGTGGTAAGTAGCATAAATCACTTCAATGTTGCCCAACTCGGAAAGGGTTTGTAATGCAGCACGATTTAGTTGACAACAATTGTCTTCAATAACTTCCACTCCACTTCGAGTTAAATTCATAAAACAACAACACGACGCATTGGAGCAAATTCGACAAAAACCCATTTTTGTGGTCATAGCGTACATAGGCCAACCGTATGCTCTAACAGCAAAATATACGTAACGAATAACAGTTTGGAACAATTCCAAATCTGAACCCTCTTCTTGTAGCGCAAGAAACTTGGTTTTTGACGTAACAGGAACACCGGACAGGAACTCATAAGTGTCGTTTTTACGCTAAAAAAAGTCTCGTCAGTTGATGACGATAAGTCTGATTAATGGTTTTACCTGCTCGATAATAGCTCTTCTTTCAATTTTCTGATAAATTCGTAGCAATATAATGCCTGCTATAACATCTGAAGGTACAACATCTAAATCGCGAAAGTAATCAGATAAGAGACGAGCAATTTCTCTAAACGAATTTCGATTACTATCATTTGAACGCATACAACAAAAAAGTAGTCTACATCGTTGATCCCAACTATCCTGATACGCTTTCATTACTTTCCTGCAAGTTTTAGTCTTAATAGATGTGTTTAAGAAATTAACCGCCCAATTACCTTTGTCTCCAATTTCTTGTACTACCAGATCTCTTGTATTGGTACTTGGATTCGGATTCTCTCATCGATCTTTGGTACGTTTTCATTTTAACCCACGATCGTCCGGCAGGATCGTACGCACACCAAATATTAAAAAATATACAAACAATGGTAAACCAATTAAGTACAATTAAAACTGGAAAAATAAAATTGGTCATGTTTTGGAAGAGCTGATTGCATATCGCAGAACTTACCTAAAAATACTGTTTTTGCATAATTAATTGGACACGAGTGATAATTAACCGATATCCAATAAATTCCATATCCGAGGATAGCCATTTCTGCAATAAGTACACCTAATCTAACATATAGAATATATCTCACAGCACTTCTTGGCTCGGTACTTAGTATGCTTCCTTTATACGATATAAAGGACATAAGCATTTCCAACACTAAACATAACGCCACAGTAGATAAAAATACGATGTTGAATATCCATAATTCTAATACACATTTATCTGAACTGCTGTAGTCAAGTAAACATAAAACGCAAGTCAATATGGCGGCACTAAAAAGAAAAATTGTATAAGATACAAATTATTCATACTATACAATTTTATATATGCATATCAAAGAAACTCAACAATATCTAAACGATCTCAAATAAAACGAGCGATTTTTAGTTTAAAATGTAAGGGCCGTAACACTTCGAATGTAGGGCAGTCATAAATTTTGTTCAATGTATGGAACTGAGAATACTGAAGGTATTCCTTACAATAAACGCAATTTCATGTATTAAATACTTTCCGCTACATTCACAGCAAAAGCGTCTCATTGCCAGCGAACTCGAATGTATAATTTATTCATAACTGTATGAAACTGTTCCATTAGTGAATAGTTCATTTAAAGTGTGATGAAAAATTGTGGAATTTTATAGCTATTATTCTTCTTAATCACAATCAGCACGAGTATTGTTAAATTTGTCTAGTTCGTTAAATAGATCTCGCTTTCCGGCAAATTATGTGGATTGGTAGAACCGGTCACCCATCCAAGTGTGAACCGCTAGTGAGATTGTTAGATTATTGTAATATCCGAATAAGATCAAGATAATTAATTTATTTTATTATCGAATATTACCCCTACGCTCAACACACGGTAAGCTTAAAGCCGCCACTTGTGTTTTCAAAGCCGGGCTGTTTCCTTTTTAAAAAGTAAAAATATTTGCTTCTACTTTAAATGGCAATTCTAAATTGTTTGCAGGAAAATTGGAATTAAATACTTCATTCAATATAACGATTTTCTAGAAGAGCGATTGAAATGCAGCCGGCGATTTTAAAGCCACATTTAATGGCGCGTTAAAGCCAATGTTGCGTACCTAGCAAGTCTATAAATTGAATTTTTCTATTTAATAGCATTGAGTTACAATTTAGCTGGTCCTTTTTCAATTTTAAAATTTTTGCTTCGTTAAAATATCACAATGTTACTGATGTGGGGTGGTATTGGGGTTAATAACGGATTTCCTGAAATATAATTCATCTGGAAAGTGATTTTATTATGAATATCAAATAGGAACAATATGATGATTTTATAGCAACAACACACCTTTTAAAATGGAACAGATACGATAAAAAAGTTGATGTGGATGAAATGTCAGTAAAGTGGGTCAATAAAGTTGCAAAAGCATGGATCTCGACGCCATACATACACAAGTTAGACACGGTATGTATGTATATTTTATTTTTGGTAATTTACCAAATTTTCAAGTGCGCTTTGTTTAGCACAAGCAAAATTTAATTTAAAAAACCGAAGAAAATAAATTCTATTTATCCACTGATGTGGTTTTTGGTATTTTGCCAATTTTTGCATCACGTGACCATTATACATGAGTATACTTAGGAATTCATTTTTTACCTTTTTCATAAGGACCACTCTAATTGCATAAAAAACTCGCCAAGTTATTTCCCAAGTTACCACATCGTTAAGAGCAACGTCTTAAAACCTGTAGACTACTTTTCAAATAACTTCCTCATTTTTCAAGTTATTTGAAATTGGTTTTCATCAACGTGATTTTAATTTAATTGTTCTTGGTGGAAACTTAATTTTAATTTTTTATTTGGAAAACAACAAGTTATTAATTAATTAATCCACGTTTCTATATTGGATTTTAGATATAAACAAGATCTGTCATTTCTGCATTTAAAAAGCACAGGTTGGTAGACATTTTATCGTTTCTCCATATAACTTGGCTTTCCACCAATTTAGGAATCATTAGAATCTTCTCTAACATAAAATTTGTTTTTAGTTCTTTTAAAAAAAGTTCTCATATTTTTTGTTATATTATGCAATTTGAATTCCAATTTATTAATAATTCTGTACCACGCAGAAATCCGTAAAATTATATAAATTTTCAGTTAAAGGAAGTTAATTAAAATGGGGAAAGTGTGTTGGTGTTGCGCCAAAAGGTATTATAATGCAGAGCTGGAGGCGATTTTAGATGGTTTAGGTTGTGAATTAATTCTTTCTATAAGAAATGGCCTGACAATAATTTACCGTTTAAAAATAAAAATTATGTAAAATACATCACCGAAGATAAATTTTTGCTGTAAATGTTTTAATAGTTTGCTAAACTGAGGAAGAGTAAAGTATAATTTTTGATTATTTGTGTAGTTATGAAGGTAAAACATCGGTTTTCCGAATGGAACACAGAAGCCAAATATTATATTTCTGTGAGAACTTTTACTAAAACCAAATTTTATGGGTTACCGGTAAATAATATGAAGTTAATTTGCATCTTTAAATTTTAAGGTGTTAAGTCGCAAAAAAAACGCAATAATCAAGTTAATAATCAAGAGGCAAAGTAGATTACTTTCCGATACTCACAATATATAATATTCTGCAAATTGATACAGACTGAGGCCAGTAGTCACAAAGCCAGTTGTCGCTAGGGCCAGTTGTCGCAAGGGCCAGTTGCCGCCAAGGCCAATTGTCGCCAGGGCCAATTGTTGCCAGGGCCAGTTGTCGGCTAGGGTCAGTTGTTCGAGGCGAGTTGTCGCAGGGCCAAGTGACTCAGGGCCAGCTGTCGGTACACGCTCTCCACCATATTTGATCATCTCACTTGAGATTTGATCTAGTCCTGGAATTTTCCTGCTTTTCAATATTTTGATAGTCGATGTTATCTTGTCTGCAGTGATTTTCAGTATGTGCGTTTGGCTTCTCTCTTCGTCCTGTCTGTTGCTTTGATCTTCTTATTCAGCACTTGGTGTTTGTGCCTGATATAAGGTGTGGAAGTGTTCTATCCATTTTTTGGAAGAAATAGTTTTTGTTTGGACATATTCATTAATTGGCATTTAGAATTTGAGAATACCTCTCAGAGAGTTCTATAGAATTTGACCATACATATTTACGTTGTTCTTTGAGCGGGTCTCTGTGTATGATCAGCTGTCAATTTGTTATAGCAGCCAATTTATAGCCACAGCTAAAAAAACATTTTAGCTGTTAATCGACTGTTAAGATGGCCATTTAGTAGCTAACAATAGCTGCCAGCTAATTAATAAGGCCGGAGTCCCACTGAACCACTTCCTACCACCAAATAAAATATTAACTAATCGAAGTTGCTAATTTGTGGGTGGGTGGGTCATTGAACTCGGTTTGAACCAATTGAATTAGTTCAAATTTTATTTGATAGTAGGAAGTGGTACAGTGAGACTTCGGCTTAACCGATTTACAGCTAAAATGTTTGTTGGGTGCTGAATAAGCTGTCTATAACCAGTTGCCAGCTAGCTACCGAAGCTAATTTACAGCCACAGCTGAAGAAGCTGTCTATGACCAGCTGCCAGCTGGCTACCGTAGCCAATTTATAGCCATAGCTGCCAGTTCGCTACCGCAGCCAATTTGACTTTAATAAACCAAAATAGCTACTAAAACTGCTATAGCCAGCTGCAACAGTATATTGGGCTTTTCCAGCTAAAAATTTTTTGGGATCTATTTGCTGCATGGGTTCTCATAGAACCCATCCTTACCATCTTTTGGCTTATTGATGTCAGGTGCATAGGCACTACAATGTGTCGGTTCTGCTCCAAACTGTAAGGTTGCATGTAGCAATCTGTCATTAATGTAATATAATATTTCATGTTCCAGGTTTTCATGTAAGTATTAATAGAGCTGTTCCTGCTTAAGCTCTTTCGTTCTTTTCTCTTGGACTGTAGATAAGAATATAATTTTGGTATTTAACAGACCCCTTATCCTTTTGGTTTCAGAAAGTACGTATATGTCAATTTTGTGTCTATCAATCTCCTTTATTACTTCTTGATCCTTTCCAGTCCATGATGTTATATTCGAGCATCCTATCCGGAAAACTCTGGACCTCCATTCTCATTTTCCGTTTTCTTGCCATGTAGAGAATCCGAGGCTTTGTGATTATTTCTGTGAGCAATTCTTCGTTTACATCGGAGGAGCCAATGCTCCTCTTTTGGACAAGATGAGATACGTGACAAATTATGAACGTCAAAATTTTTTATGAATTTTTAAATAATTAATTATATTGTATTATTATTATGGTAAAGATAAAATAAAGTTATGTTGGGTGAAAATTGAAGATGCTGAATTATTAAAAAGGTTGAGGAACTGAAAAAGTTTACTGAAAAATAGTTTTATCGAATCACAATCTTTTTTAACCTTTTTCTTGGCTACGATTTTGTTCTAAATCGTATATTTTTACAAATATTAAGAATATAAATTATAATGGAAAATCGTATTCCAATCAGTAATCAGTATTGCTGTACCGAATTTATCTCAGTCGTAAACATAGCAGTTTTTAGGGATAGTAGTAGCAATTTAAAAAAGAAAAAGTCACAACCAGGAAATTCCAACTATTTTCGATCTTATTAAAGCTCACCCAGGAAAACAAACCCTAGTTGTTGCTTATGTATCGTACAATCATTCCAGTAAAATGTCTTTGCTGTCTTCGTAATTCCTTTAAATTAAATAATGTTTCAGAAAACAAATATATATTTATTTATTACTCGAGCATTCCATCGATTTCGTGTCTTACCTATTGCAAGATTGATGCAAATGTATCAATAATGTAAAATAAAATAAAATGTAATGCGATTTGATAAATTGCTGTTTCGATGAATTGTTTTCGATAAAACTCTCCGCTCACCATTTAATAAATCTCCAAACTTATTGGTGAAAGACATATGCGATACGGTATCATTGAAGTTGGATGAACAAATTGGGAATATTAAACGAGTCGCTCTGAATATTTTGAAATGTAAAAATAATACTTGAGCAATGTTAACATTGATTTTTGGACAGTTGGGTTTCGAATTCTTTGGATTTGGCTATTTTTCCTGCGTTTGACAGAAAAATAATAAGGGTTTATAGAGAAGAGGGTAACATCGGTGGTTAGTAACAAAATGACAGGTTTTCTTTGAAAAGACAATATTTTCTAAACCGTCACCGTGTTGTGGTGAAACGGTCTGAAGTCTCTATTTTAGAGAGAAACTTAACGTTGTCTATTATTTAGGCTTGACTACTCGACTGTGTGGTTGTCGTTGTCTCGGTTGTTGTTTTTTTTATATTAATGATGAAGTAAAGATGTTACTTCTCCCATATCGCAAGATTTATTGTAGGTAGTAACTCCATTTTTGCACAGAAAATAAATCTACCATGACGGAGGAGTTATATCTCAAAAACATAGAAAGTAAAAAAAAGTTTCGATGCTTACGCATAATTTTAAGGCTTTATTATAAAATTGAGAGGTATATAATATTTGAATTGCTTATGATGTTTAAAAATCAATATCCCATTTTTAGTCCGTCATCTTATACTTGATAGAAAAATTTTAATATACAAAATATATATTTTATATATTTAAAAATATTCAATCCAAATATGGAATAGAAATCGTACCCTTCATCTTTCAAACGTATAATTTTTTGTGTAAAAATATGTTCAGTAAATCTGTTCTTTATCCTGCTACAGCAAAGTTTTGAAAGCTCTCTCTTCAAACTAGAAAAATTTTTCAGTCACGTAATAATAAGGTGTCAATCAAATATTTCACAATCAAGTGAACAGATTTGGATATAAATTATTATATGCTTGACTTATTGTAATCAGAAAAACCAATAGTACTTTGCGTATTTCCACCCTTAAGTCGACCAAGAAATATCGGTATTAGGGTGAAAACGACAGCCAGAGGGGTATTGATGTTTAACATTAATATTTTATTAAACATAATCCGATTTTTAGTAATAGTAACTCAAAATCGATACTATCACTTCATGCCAATTTCGTTTAAGTGCTTCGCGTTTAAAAATAAAATTCGATTGTTGTGACACGAAAATTTGTTAGGCATAAAAAATGTTTATTTTATAGTAATTGCCTAATCTCACTTTCAGGTCTGAACAAATTTTATCGCTCCAATAGAATTGATAATTCAAGTTTGTCAGGTTATTTTAGCATAGAAATAGGAACGCTTTTAATGAAAAGCTTAACAATTCTGTAAATCTGAGTTAATAGCAAATTAAAAGCAACCACACTCAATAACGAAGTGCACAAACTAATTATCTATTCGAGTATTTTCAAAAAGCAATCGATCATTGTCAGAGCTTTGTTCGATTAGTAGTCACTTAATTTCACTTTTAATAGCAAATCAATATATACCAAGAAAGTATCAATATAGGCAACAGGTGTTCCAGCAAACTAATTATCAAATTATTTTTGCGGTGTAGGCAACTAAACGATATTGCTTTCTTTTCCATAAAATAAAGTTTACCTGATGCAAATTAAATTTATTATGAAAATATCGGGTTGATGCATAAGTTAGTAGCGTTTTTTTAAATATAAAATATTCTCGGGCATTGTTTATGATTGACTCCCAACGTTCTGGCAGTTTTTCGATTCCACGCCTGAAAAAATCCGATGGTTTGGAGGTGAAGAAGTCGTCGAGCTAGTTTTGAAGAGCAACGTCGTTATTAAATGAGATTCTGCGAAGATTGTTGGATAGAGAGCGGAAAAAATGAAAATCTGATGGAGCAAGATCAGGAGAATAGGGCGGATGTGGAATAACCTCCCAACCGAGGTATTGAATAGCTGATTTCGTAATGTTAGCAGTATGCGGACGGGCATTATCATGCCGATCGTTTTTCTTGAATTGCAGCCTCCAGGCGACGCACTTGTGTAAATTTTTCCACCCTTGTAAGTTCCGAAGACTAATGAGATCTTTGGTATTACAAGGTGTCAAAATAACATCTGCCAAAAAAATGACAGTAAAATTTGCTGTCGGCAGTAACCCTGATGGACGTTTAAACCAACTCGTATTTAGCGGAAGCTAGAGTCATGGGTTGTAAGTTCAAATGATGTAATAAGAAATAAAGAATGCAAAAAATAATGGTAGACAAATTATATTCGTTGAAATTACTGTACAACAGCTGTGGCAGTATAATGCAACCACAATTCATATACGATCAGCGAGCTGATCAAATAATAATAATAAATGGTGTGGTTAAATGTACAGTTACAGCTGTTGTACAGTAATTTCAACGAATATAATTTGTCTACCATTATTTTTTGCATTCTTTATTTCTTATTACATCATTTGAACTTACAACCCATGACTCTAGCTTCCGCTAAATACGAGTTGGTTTAAACGTCCATCAGGGTTACTGCCGACAGCAAATTTTACTGTCATTTTTTTGGCAGATGTTATTTTGACACCTTGTAATACCAAAGATCTCATTAGTCTTCGGAACTTACAAGGGTGGAAAAATTTACATTGGCGCCCAACGTGGGGCCCCAATGTAAATTTTTCTACTCTTGTAAATTCCGAAGACTAATGAGATCCACGGAATTACAAGGTATCAAAATAAAACATCTGCCAAAAAAATTGACAGTAATATTTGCTGTCGGCAGTCACCCTGATGGACGTTTAAACCAGCTCGTAATTAGCGGAAGCTAGGGTTCATGGGTCGTAAGTCAAAATGATGTGATAACAAAATAAAGAATACAAAAATAATGGTAAACAATTATAATCGTTGAAATACTCTACAACAGCTGTGGCAGTATAATGCAACCACAATTCATATACGATCAGCGAGCTGATCAAATAATAATAATAAATGGTGTGGTTAAATGTACAGTTACAAATTAAAAGTCTTACAAGTTGCAACTCACCCAGGTACCTTGGTATGATTAGTGAAATACAAAATACTCGCTTCTGACAAAAAAGCGGACTCCAAATTTGAATAACTGTAGCACCAGGATGATAAAGTGAATCGTCTTCGACCGCTCCACTGATAATACGGAAACAGTTGCACTTGACCAGGTCAGGAACACCATAAAAGGAGTTGGTTAAAGAGAACCTCAAAGATTGAATGTTTTCACCGAAGTTGTTGCTTTCCAGTGTGTAATATTTATCAATATTCCAAAAATGACGAGTTGACATCAGCAATACTCAATAACGCAAATCTTAATATTGAAAATTGACCTTGACATTCAATTTATAAAACAGCCCTGGCGTATGTGTTTTTAATCAAACACATGTACTAGTCAATTTAATGAAACCAAATTACTTAAAGGAAGTTATTTCAACAAGTTACTTACGGAAATAATGAAATTGATGTTTTAAATAAATCCGCAACCGCGTAAAACATCCATCCACCAATTAAATGAGCAAATCAAATAATTAATCGTCTAATTAGTAAAATTAGTCGGAACAAAAATTCGACTCAACCACTTGATCAAATGCAAAAAGGCAAGATGGCCGTTTCACCGAGCGGTCACGGAGATGGAACGAAATATCGGTCGTTTTCAAAAATCTTAAGTACACGGTGTTGAAAAAGTTAATGTTATTATTCGTAACGGATGTAAAAATTCGTTACACTTGTTGGCAATAAACCTCAGAAATGATGGCTACATTCCTCGGAAGCAATTCATAGTAGATGACGCCTTCTTTATCCCACCACATGCGCAACATTACCTTACGTGGATGGGCACCAGCTTTTGCACGAGGATTTGCTTGTTTGTTAGGGCTCAGCCATTCCTTTCTGTTCTTGATGTTGATGTAAAGGCACCATTTTTCGTCACCAGTAACAATCTGTAACAATCTGAAACAAAATCTGTCCTCACTATCTCTAATGAGAAGGTAGCTCGGAACAGCAGATAATGTCCACGCAGAAAATAAATTCTACTTTTATTTGCGTGGGGCCCTGATGGTAGGTATAAGCCAGCTCGTTATAGCGGCAGAAGGCCGTGGGTCGTGTCAAATGAACGCCCCGAAGAAAATCAAGGAAACAGCTTTGCTAACACAACAAAAATTAAATCAGCAATTAGATGTTCGTTGCTGGAAGGCGATGACATAAGCGATGTCGGATGGAAATTGCGTTAGCCGACCAGAACCAGTACAGTGGCAAAGACATTACCACCACAAACCACTCCCCAAAATTAATCAACCCACAAACGGTGGAACCACTCGAACTTCCAACAATAAAATCAAGTGGAAGCGACCCCGATGAAATGCAACACCTTGTACGTTGGTCGCATTTCGCTGCCTTCTTAAAAAACATATAACCAAAAATAAACATAAAAAAAAGTCCAACATAGAATTTCAAATACAAGATTTGAACCTATATCGAACGCGTAGGAATTCTTATGCCAATGCATTTGACCAAACGCTGCTCGTTGTTAGTACCTAGAGAAAATAATGCACAGTTCAAACTCAATTAAATAAAACATAATAATATAATAAATAATTAATTAGTTTTCAAAATATAAAATTCAAACATTGGCATTAAAATCCACGTCTGCGACGTCAGATTAGATAACCTCTAATCACGTCGAACAGAAAAGCAAAACCTGCGACTTAACGATAATTTCGGCCAAAAACGTTCCAATCAAAAATGCAAGGCAAAGAAAAAAACCAAAAATATTAAAACAATTAAAAAAATAATAATTAATACCATAACACAAAAGAGAAATGATACGAAATACCTGCGACTCCTGATCAGGTCTGCACCCCCGAAATCTGCGTTAAAACCCCAAAAATTCCGGAACGGAAGGAGCCTCGGTGCTCGAGAATCGATTGCAGCGAAAACCAACTGGATCCCCAAACTACCGTGGGTGGTCCAAATCAAACTTGGTTCCACTATCACTTCATCGATGCACTCGAAAAACACAACCTTTCGGCTCGACAGCCCTGACCAGAGTCCGTCTTTTGCGCCGATTCAAATGCTTTTTCTTATCCCAATTTCTCTTCCCAGTTCGACCGCTAGATGGAGCGAGAAGTGCCAATTAAATAATTATTGCGAACGAATTTAAAGGGCAAAAAATTCGTTACAGTTGTTGACAAGCTAAACCAGGGATGAGCTACCCGCGGTCCGCATGCGGCCCGCCACACTCTCTCGTGCGGCCCGTCAAAGATTTTACAATTTGACATTTAGGGTGAGGTTTATTTTGTTAATAAAGAGATAATGTGAGTTCGGCATTCAGTGTTTGTATAGGGTGCTTTTTAGCTGCATGAGATCTTTCAATAGGGATAACTTTCGAATGAAGTTTGTTAAAGTGACAGTTCTTTGACATTTGTGTTCAGAAAGATTTGCCATTTAATTATGAATAAATTTACATAATTAACACTTGAACAACGCCACCAAATTGTGGAAATTTATTTTCAAAGTCAGAATTCCGTTAGCGAAACTTATAGCGCTCTTCGCCCATTTTATGGTCGACATAATCGACTTTCTGAGCAGGCTATTGGTGCGGTGATGGATAAATTTCGTACCACTTCTTCATTGCATGATGTAAGACCACCATCAACAAGACAAAGAAATGTGCGTACCGAAGAAACTATCGCTTCTGTGAGTGAAAGTGTGCAAGAGAACCCAAACATTTCAATTCGCCATGGTGCTCAACAACTTGGGCTTTGTCTGTCCACTGCATGGAAAAATTTTTTTCTTGGTTTGCATCCTTACAAGATCCAGTTGGTTCAAGAATTGAAGCCTAATGATCATCGATTGCGTCGTGCGTTAGCAGATTGGGCTCACAACCAGTTGGAAGTAGATCCATTTTTTACAGCCAAATTTTGTTCAATGACGAGGCACATTTCTCGTTGAATGGGTATGTGAACAAGCAAAATTGCCGTATATGGACTGATAGCAATCCGGAATATTATCTTGAGACTCCCTTGCATCCATTAAAATTGTCTGTTTGGTGTGGAATACACGCCAACGGCATCATCGATCCATATTTCTTTCGAAATGAGGAAGGAGCTACCGTTACGGTGAATGGTGTGAGATATCGACACACGCTCAATACATTTTTGTTTCCAAAAATCCACGAGTTAAACATCGACTACTTATGGTTCCAACAGGATAGTGCTACGTGCCACAGAGCCACCGAAACCATCGATTTATTGATAGGGCAATTTGATGACAACATTATTTCAAGAAATAGTCCTATCAATTGGGCTCCAAGATCGTGTTATTTAACGCCACAAGATTATTTTCTTTGGAGGTACATTAAATCCATGGTTTATGCTAACAAACCAACAACTCTGGAATCATTGGAGATAAATATTCAGCAAGCCATTTATGAAATAAGGCCAGAAATATTGGAACAAGTGGTGAAAAATTGGACTCATCGGATGCGCTTCGTAACGACTAGTCGTGGTGGTCACATGCCAGAAATCATTTTCTCAACTGCCATTCTCAACTGTCTTGCGAAGGTCGCGGACGTACTATACGTTGCTATACGTAACGTTCGAAATTTGCACAACTAGGTACCTATCTCAAGTTATCCACTTGTAGCATAACAGTATTGAAGGGATCTGACACTTATCTACTTTTAGCAAGTGGATATTTGATATTTAGAAACATAATAGAACATTTTTAGTTGTAGCACTAAATAAAGTGGGTAAAATTAGGTGGGTACATGTAGCTAACTCAAAATAGCCAAAATTCGAGTTACCTAGTTGTAGCACTAAGGGGACGATATTATAATGACACAGTGGAGAACCAACCCATTAGCAGGCCTCCTTACAAGTTATCTATTACCAAATTACATATTATTGAATAAATATTTTAGATACACAATCCAGTTCACCACTTATGTGCGATGGGGTAGATCCATGGGATAGATCCATGGGATCACATCGTTTAAGTCTCTTCACCGGAATTCCGATCAATAGGTCACACACTAACGCGTTATGATGATCTGCGAGTCTCTGGTATTTTGCGCTCATGGCGGAGATTACTTCCATTATACTATCAATATGCAGGTCAGTACTAACGATCTTATTTGAAACGTACCAGGGAGCGTCACAAATGTTACGCAATACCTTGGATTGAAATCGTTGAATCCTTGCAATGTTGGAATTACTGGCCGAACCCCATAGCTGAATACCATATGTCCATATGGGTTTCAGGATTGATTTGTACAGCAACAATTTATTGTCCATAGATAAGGCCGATTTACGCCCCATAAGCCAGTACATCTTTCGATACACTAGTCCCAGTTGGAGGCGTTTGCACCAAATATGTTTGGCCCATGTTAGACGACGGTCAAGGTGGAAGCCCTAGTATTTGACTGTCTCTTGTTCCGGAAGGACGCTATCGTACATCATTACGCTTGGGCATGTTCCTCTCCTGAGGGTAAAGGTGATATGTACCGATTATGTGGTGTTGGCCTTAATACGCCAAGTCTTGAGCCAGTTCTCAATTTTGTTTAAATGACTTTGCAACACTCGAGAAACGAGATTTGGATCATCGTTAGATGCCATTACAGCCATATCATCTGCAAACGTAGCTGTCACTGTGTTCTCAGTTTCAGGCAGGTCTGCCGTGAATAACAGGTATAAGGTAGGACCAAGAACACTACCCTGAGGCACTCCCGATAGTATGGTTTCTATGTTGGTATGAGCTTCTCCATGTTTAACTAGGAAATATCTGTTAGTTAGATATGATTCCAATAGGCGACTATAAGGATGGGGGAGATGCTTTTTGATTTTGTATTTCAGTCCTTCATGCCACAATCTATCAAATGCCTGTGATATATCAAGAAAATCAGCAGAGCAGTATCTCCTGCATTCCAGGTCCGTTCTGATCTTCATTACAACTCGGTGTACTTGTTATACTGTTCCATGTCCTTGCCTAAAGCCAAATTGGTGGTCTGGGATTAGATTTCTTTCTTGAAGGAGCGGTTTCAGCCTTTCTAGGAATAATTTCACAAATGTTTTGGAGAGTATTGGTAGCAGACTAATAGGTCTATATGAAGATGCTACAGTTGTATCTTTTCCTGGCTTCTGGATCATGATTACCTGCGCCACCTTCCACTGAGATGGAAAATAGCCATATCGTAGGATTGCATTAAAAATTAATCTAAGTAACTGGAAACCAATTTCTGGTAGATTTTGTAAAATTTTTCCCGTTATTAAATCATAACCAGGAGCCTTTTTAGGATTAATCTTTTTAGAGATAGCATTTTTTATTTCATTTACCTTGAAGTTTCTAATTGGTAAATCCATTTGATAGGGAGCTTCAAGTAGCTGGTGGATATGGTATTCTTCTCCAATAGGAACTTCTCTCGGATAGGGTTTGAAAACTATGGAAAGATGTTCGGCGAAGGTCTTGGCTTTTTCCACATCACTACGAGCCCAGCTTCCATCATTGGTTCTGATGGGTTGACTTATTTCTTGTGGTTTTTTTATTTTACGAGTGACTTTCCACAAAGAGTAGTCAGTTGCTACACCAGCTGTAAGGTTTTCTAGGAAGTTTTCTACTCCTTGATTTCTGTAGTCCTCTAGAAGTTTCTTAAGTTGTTTCGTGGCTCTATTTAAGTTTGCTTTGTCGCTTGGAGCATGGGTTAATTGCCAACGTTTCCTTAGTCTTCGCTTTTCTGCTATCTTTCTTCAAATTCTGCAAATTGTACACGTTTTAGTCGATTTATTTAGAAACGAATGGTTTCTTCCTGGCTATACGACCATTACATCCTCTTGAACGAAGGGTTTTTCGAATAGTGTCTGTTGAAATTGATTCATTAATCATAAAAGATACTTTTGTCGTCAATTTTGGTACACTTTTTTTGGGTTCTCGTTTCATTTTCTTTATAATAAAATTTTCATCCGCGCTGTTAAGTTTATTTTTCGGCCACAACGAGGTTTATTTTACAAGGTTCCGGTATTTTTATAATTATTTATCATTTTTTATACAGTAACATGGGATTTGCCAACTAATTGCCCAATTTGGAGTGAAAATTTTACTTCGAAAATTAATTTTACTATCAATTTCCGTGTAGATAAGTCCGTACCACTTCTTTTTGAATTCATGTCTAACTATTTCTAATTTACTGCTAACGTCTGCACTATCACTTGTAATACTAATTAGTAACTAATGCAATTAGTAATTCAATTATTATTACAAACATTTGAAAATCTACAAGTGTATGCTCACTTTTGTGTCATAAAATGTAACCGTATTATCATATTTCACTCTATAATTAGTAATGTAATAGAAGATAAGAGATCATTTTTTCGAATTATAATACATCAAAGTCAATAGATTATAATTACGTAAAAATGGAATTAAAAATTCATATATTTCCTTGAAAAATAATACAATTATTAAGTGATTTCAGAATGTATGCTCACTTTTGTGAGCCACTGTATATATAAAATATAAAAATGATTTTCTACTGAAAAAGTAGGTAACGTGTTCGTAAAATAGCGAATTAGTGCTTAAATTTAATTAATTTCTAAAGCTCGTTACTATATATCGCTAATTGGTACATTCAACAATTTAAAATCTTTACATACAATTTAATTGAATGTAATTTGCGACTTTATAACCCATTTAAAACATATTTTAAATTTTCTTAATGAAAATTGGCTTGGTTAATTAAAATTAATGTTCCAATTTCTGCTAACAACATCAGATTAAAGTTTGCTGTGGAGTGAATGTAGGGCACGACTGACATATTAACTTTGCAACAATATTATTATAATATCTCAAGAATACTCCATCGTGCGCTAAACCGGAGCGAAGTATTCCCAATGCTAAGATAACAAAACAGAAGTTTTGAATTAAAAAATTAAATTTACGACGACCAATATGTGGCTGGCTTTAAAACGGAAATAAGCTATGGTACAGCAATATTTGTTCATATTTCGTAACGGTTTAATAAAATTATATTAAATTTTTAATAAAATTTTCCTGTAGTAGTATATTATATAATTTAAGCATTTTTAATTTTGTAGCAAGGTTTACAATAAATCAGAATACGTTAAGATGTTTAATTATCTCCTCGACGACATTATTAGAAGGTAAATTACCTAACTCGGTACCAAGCTAAATTTACATTTTGCGTCATTAACTAACCACCGGAGGATCATTTAGCTTGTAGTAATTCTGTTGCCTCTTAAATCGTTACACATCAGACTCAAACATAAGGAACTGTTGGTTTGGAAGACGAAAATATGTTCAGATTCGTATAACCCAACGAACACATGTTACTCCAATTCAATATTTATGTATTGGAGGGTTGTGCAGAAATAATTCAATTTTACAGCGTAATATACAGAAATCAAAGTTGATGAATCGGTTACCTTGGGAAATTTGCTGTGGTGTTTTTAAGACATGAAATTTTAATTATCCACCTTTTGAAATAATTACACCTCGACGCTATCGATAAAATGTAACTTCTATTTTGTTGTAAATGTGTTATAATTAAAACACTATCTTTAACGAACTCGTTAAATACAGCTCTTTATCAAAAAGTTTATGGGTAGGACAGGATAATGGAATTAGAAAAATTTTAATTAAAAATATGACCGAATTAACTAAAAATAACAAAAATATTTAACAAATTGCTAAAATGGTGCCCCGAGTGTGAGCTACGACATACTTCAATAATAATTTCTAAAGGTATTTCACCTTTGACATTATTTATCACAAGCCTATAGAATTATCCCTTTACTTTACCCGTTTCGTTAACAATTAAAATTATAACGGAAATGTGTATAATGTACATAATATCGATACTCCAATGTTATCTTTAACCCTTTCGGAACGGTCCTATAAGAATTCAAACACGAACACTGAGCCCAGCTTGATTGCATGACAATAATGATGACAAAATAAGAGATAGCGAATTTCAATGAAAGCTTCGACAATTGGAATATTATTAAAAATTTGAACGATTCTTTTAATTATACAGTAGGATCAAAGCACAAAAAATAATGGCACATCAAGGAAATAATTGCAAAATAAATTATTCTTGCGTCAAAGGTTAAATTTTATTTCACCTTTTTGTTTTCCAAATATCTCATGGTCGATCAATCATATCAAAAAATGTTTCAAATAAAAATTATTCCTTACGAAATTATCCCAAAAAAGGTTCTTATAAATATTTTCCTAATCCACAATCTAGGGTTGAAATATTACCACTGCAGATGTCTCCTATACTTTATGTCATGTTTTCTGTAGTGGTAGAGGGGGTCATGACATTTTTGGTAAAAGTTTTTCTTACAAATTTAGTATTAAATTTTATTTAAAAAAAGTTAGTAGGTTGAAGTACAAATTTTGTTAATAATTAGAATTCGATTTTGAGACCTGGGGACGCGACGGTCCGACGTGTGATTTATTAATAAACTGTATTTAATAGTAGAGGGTTATTTTAATTAGAGACAGGAAGGAAGATGTTTAGAAAAAAAGAATTTACAATGAGGCACAGAAAAAGTGGAAAATTGAAATTAAGATGTAAAACGAAAGGAAATGTAATGATTTGTAATTATTAATTTAAATGAGGGAAAGACCGAAATAGGGGAATAGAAGCAAATCACCAGATAAAATGCTAGGAGCATATAAAAATTTGCATAATTAAAAATTTAACGGCAATAAAATTAAATAAAATTGGAATACTGCTTCAAATATTTAACAAGATCTCTTTTAAGTTGAAACCGTAAAATTAAATTTCATAAAAATGTATTTGATGTTTTAAATGAAATAAAATTTTTTATTAAACACACCAAACAAATTGCAGGTAACCTAATTTTTACGTAAGATCGACTTGGTAAGTAAAAATATTTTTTAAAAAATTGAGAAGTTGACAGAAAATAAATAGAAAAATTGTTTTAACAATGTTTTTAATTTCTACTTTTAGATGGTCATAGCACCTAAACTGTTGATTTTTTAGTGTAAATGGTTCAGTACTTTTTTAAAGAGAATTAAATTATGTACAGACTAGAATGTGGCCGTTTCCTTTCTAAAATCAACGGTTTTCGAGTTATGAATCAAATTAATTAAAGAAATGTTAAAAAAATTTAAGTTTCATTATTTTTATTTTTCTTACAAACCCTCGTTTTAAACAAAACTCGTTACAAAAATTCATGCCTCTCTAAGAATATCCAATTTAACCAGGTACAACTTCAGTTTAGCAATGTTTGCTAAGCACTAAAATTGTTTTAATTTTTTTTTAATTTACCTTTTTTGCGTCAGTATGCAATGAGTTAACCCCCCCCCTCATGAACTTTGCCTGGATCCCCCGCTGGAAACCGATATTGAAATGTCATAAGAAGAAAATGAATGCTATTTATATTCTTTAGCCAAAACAAAAAGATTAATGAGATCAAGAGCAAATGAAAAATTATTAATTTAAATAGGCAGGGGGTGGGGGGAATAAATTGAATAATTAGAATAAAATAGGTTTTCACGACATCGTGATGTTTCAAAATTATAGGATTATAATGGGAACTTCAAAGCATCGCGATGTTGTGGGTTATCAATTTTGCTGTAATGATTCAATTTTACCCCCCTTTTGTAAGAGAGATAACTACTCCCCTATGAATTTTCAAACCTTAGGAAGAAAAACGATCGAATGCACTAAAATTTCTAAGAAAAATGAAAATATTAACCGTTCTTGCGTTATTATACATTGAGTTATCCGCTCATACATGAACTTTGCCTGGATCCCCCGTTGGAAACCGATATTGGAATGTCAAAAGATAAAATGCATATAGCGTATTTACAGAGTTATAAGCGTTCAAAGTTGTCAAAATTAAAATTCGTTGTTCTTATTTAAACTAATGTACCTTAAGGTTTTTCTTACTTAATCTAATGGTTCTTGAGGTTTTTGCCACTTAAACTAATGTAGTTTGACGAGATGAAGCTACGCGGGCAAGCAGAATTGCTCTATATAGCGTATTTACAGAGCTATAAGCGTTCAAAGTTATCAAAATTAAAATTCGGTGTTCTTATTTAATCTAATGTACCTTAAGGTTTTTCTTACTTAATCTAATGGTTCTTGAGGTTTTTGCCACTTAATCTAATGTAGTTTAACGAGATGAAGCGACTCGAGCAAGCGGAATTGCTCTATATAGTAATATATTCTTTAGCTAAAACGAAAAGATTAATAAAGTCAAGAGTAAATGAAAAAAAATTAGAGGCGGTCATAGCTTGGCAATTAAGTGCGTCTACTGCTAATGCGAAACGCTCGGATCGAATCCGGGCAGGGTAAGAACTTTATTCTGACCGTCTCTCCTCGGCAGGCAATGGCCAACCACCGAGGTAATCTGCCAAGTGTAGTACACTTCCCGTCGTTCGGAGCCCACGTTAAACAAATAGGTCCTTTATGTATGTGAAAACAATTTGAACGCACATCGTATGCATAGAAAGAGATGGGTCACCAAACCCTCATTAGGGTAAAAGGACTGAGAAGAAATGAAAAATTATTAATTTATAAAAAATCACGTAAAAAACTTCAAAAAAATCTAATTAGAAAAATTATTAATTGAAAAGAGCGGGGGGGGGGGGGTTAATAAATTGAATAATTAGAACAAAACCGATAACTCACGACATTGCGATGTTTTGGAATTATGGGATTATAATGGGAACGATGTGATAATAATTTAGAAGCATCGCGTTTTCGTAAGTTATCAGTTTAATTCAAATTATTCAATGCAATTTTACCCCTCCCCTTTTTGAATTAACAATTTTTCATTTACTCTGGATTTATTTGTACTTGTTTTTGTGTAGATATTTTACTAAAATATATTTTTACCAATCTAATTTCAGTGTGTCTTTCTAGTCCATTAAATTTTCTATTAGAAGAAGAGCGCCAATTTTTCTGTTTCGCGATCTTTCAAAAGATCTGAACCATTAATACTAAAAAAATCAATATTTTCGGTACTTTGGACATGGTATAAAGAAGAACTTAAAAATATTGCTTTCTGGGAGCTACCCCCCAAAGGCTTAAATGTAGACTTCCATATCATCTAATAGCTGTACATTGGTCGCGGGACACTCTGTATATAAAATATTTTATTTTAAACCTTCCCTAAAAATTTTAACCTTGTAACAATATTATTCTCTTTTGGTTGCATGATCCATTAAATAAAGTACTGTTGTGTGGTGTTATCAAGGGGATGACGCGAAAATTTGGCAACAACATAAAGAATTTAACAAAAGTTTTTTTTGTAAGAAAACGACTAATTATTGTATTGTCATTGTGACTACACAACTATGCAAACTTTTAACACTATATCTCATCTGGAACTGACTAAAAATCGATTATAAGATTATAAACCGACAGAGTACATGTCGTCGCCATATGTATTGAGCACCCTTAATTAATGCGAATATTTCAATTTTTTGGACAGGAATTGGATGGTTAATGAATGCAAATGCTTTTTATGCTGTAAATATTTATTAAATTCAATATTTGGTTGCACCCCTTTCGCTTTTATGACAGTTTGAACGAGTCTAGCCATACTACTCACTAGGTTAAAACAATCTTCTGCGGTAAATTTTGTCCACTCTTCAAAACATTTTTGTATTAGAATTTTTTTTGATGGGGTATTATGTTTACTAACCCTTCGTTTTAATTTATACCAGACATTTTCAATGGTTGATAAATCTGGTGACTGTGGAGGCCAGTCCAACAATGGAATCCCATTTTCAGTAAACCAACGCATGCTACCTTTTGATTTGTGACAAAGTGCGTTGTCTTGTTGAAAGAGGTAATCCGGATCTTCTTCTGAAAATAATTTCAGAATGGAAGGTTCCAGAACCTCTTCCAACGTCTCAATATTTGTACGGATTCATCCGGCCTTCGCACACTTTCAGTTCTCCAACCCCTGTAGCATTCATGAACCCCCCCACATCATGATGCTACCCCCCCTGCTTGACGGTGGGGATAATACATTCCCGTTTAAATGTTTCCCCAGCCTCCTACGCAGATATTGATTTCCAGAATGGCGAAATATCTGTAATTATTATAAACAAAATAATTAACTCTAATTGTTGTAAGCGTATAATTTTAGAAAAAGGACACTATCGAATTTATGTATAAAAAATAAATAAAAATGTAATAAATAAAGCGTACCTCAAAATTAGATTCGTCAGATCAAATTACTTTGGCCCAATCAACCACTGCGTAGTTTTTATACTTTTTACCCAAGTAAGCCTTGTTTTCATATGCGTCACACTTAATCAAGGTTTACGCCTTGCTCTTCTACCGTGCAAATTTACTTCATCCAAGCGTCTACTTACGGTCTGTGCCGAAATATTAATATTACCCTGCTGCATTAAGTCGGCAGCTAGGTCTTTTCCAGTTGATTTGCGGTTTTTCAAACATAACCTTTCTAACAATCGATCTTGTCTAGAAGATGTGATTCGTTTTCGTCCACTTTTGGGTCAATTTTTGTAAGAACTAGTGTCCTGGTAGCGCTTAATTGTATATTGCACAGCCTTTCTTGAACACCCGATTTTTTTTTGGATATTTTGACCTGACTCATACCTTGTGAATTCAACAACACAATCTGATCACGTTCAGCTTCGGTTAATTGACGACTTTTCGGCATAACGGCACTTTCACTTATATATAATACTAGCTGGAACGGGCGTCCTTCGGCCGCCCTTAGCCATCTAGACCCTGTCGGATGTGGTTGTTCGGCCTTCGGCCTCACAGAGGAAGGACCATAATAGATCCGTGAAAGCCATAGTTGTTCGGCCTTCGGCCTCACAGGGTGGACCATAATAGATTATATTTATATGCCTTCGGCTGCCTTGACTGCTAGTGCGTGATTGCCAATGGTTGTTCTGACTTACAGGGGGAGGACCATAATAGATCCGTGAAGGCCATAGTTGTTCGGCCTTCGGTCTCACAGGGCGGACCATAATAGATTATATTTATATGCCTTCGGCTGCCATTACTGCTAGTCCGTGATTGCCAGTGGTTGTCCTGACTCACAGGGGGAGGACCATAATAGATCCGTGAAGGCCATAGTTGTTCGGCCTTCGGCCTCACAGGGCGGATCATAATAGATTATATTTATATGCCTTCGGATGCCTTGACTGCTAGTCCGTGATTGCCAGTGGTTGTTCCTCACAGGGGGAGGACCATAATAGATCCGTGAAGGTCATAGTTGTACGGCCTTCGGCCTCACAGGGCGGACCATAATAGATTATATTTATATGCCTTCGGCTGCCTTGACTGCTACTCCGTGATTGCCAGTGGTTGTTCGGCCTTCGGCCTCACAGGGGGAGGACCTTAATAGATCCGTGAAGGCCATTATATTATTATAGTATTATTAGAAGTATTACTATAGTATTATACCAACCAACCACTTTCCGTACATACAGGGTGGGATAACTGATCGCTTTTAAAAAATATATTTAGATTTTTGGCTACCAATCAGTACACTTATATGACAGATTAAGAGCACCATCTAGCAAAAGCGGAGTGAGCAAGAATGGCCAGGTAAAGTAAGGGATTTTTACCTGGCAAACGAAGGGTTTGCCAGGTAAAGTAAGAGTATCCGTATAGGGTGTGTCAAAAAAAATCGAAAAACGCGAATAACTTTGTTCCCCGCGCGAATTTTTTCTCCATTTATGCACGAATAGTTGCGCCTGGACCTACAGAATAACTGTGCAAAATTTGGTTGAGATCGGTCAAAGCGTCTAGGAACGTATAGCGAACAAACAAACACGCAAACAAACACGCAGACAAGCTCTTTTATATATTTAGATTAAAAAAAAATCACATCAAAGTTTGCCTTTTTGAAAAAAATTTTCTAATACGTGTTACAACAGTTCGTAATTGAAAAATACTCGAAAATGAAATAAACATTGGTATTGCAATACTACCTGTACCCGCCCTAACGGTAAAAGTTCAAAAATTTTAAGTACCTGTTTCAATTTTGGAATATACGCAGGGTGCTCAATACATAATATGGCGACGACGTACATACGTATATTGTTTGTAAATACTAAGGAGACTAGCATAAGCAGTGGTGGTTATTGGGGAAATACATATGGGATGTTTTTAGTTTGAAGTAAAATGTTTTATTATATTTTAAAATATTTTTATAATACTTAGGCCCAGTTGTTCAGTTTCGGGTTATTTTCTAACCTGGGTTATTTTACATAGAAATGATTGTTTCAAGAATAAATTGTTTGCATGGAAAATAATTCAGGTTAAAAGATGCCCTAATACTGAACAACTGGGCCTTAATAAATTAAAAATGGTGACAATTGTGAGCAACGGGACATCGTAATTCTTGATCTTTGAACTTCACCCTCTCCCCCATTGAGGGGAGGTTTACACTATACTTACTACGTTGGTCAAAATGCGGGTTAGTTGAGGAATTTCTACGAATGTGAGCTGTGTTCTCAAAGCGGTCACCCATCCAAGTATCACTGATTTCATTTCTCATGATCATGATCTGACGAGAACAAGTATTTGCTTTACAGCCTTACGCTACACAGCTCTATTAAGCGTAGTCGCAATCGACATTTTTCTTTGAGGAAATTTTATACGGAATACCTTACATTTGACACATTTTTTGATGATATTGATTCGTTCATGAGATATTGGTAAAAAAACGTGCATTATTGTTAGCTGATATTTTTGCAAGATCGAGAACTTGCCTTGAGGAACAGAGCTGTGAATTTTTAAGACTAAGAAAGCACAACAATCATTCGTGTTGCAATCATTGCAATAATAGTTCATATTTCGGGCCTGGAATATTTACGACTGGGAATTTTGCGACAGAAATAGCTATTATTAAACCCGGAGCGAAATGTCCCTTTCACGAATTTTCAGTTTCTCAAGAGAAGAAAACAATTGCGCTCCTGGAAGATGAACAAATAGGCGACAGAACTCCATCGCAATTTCTAAGACACCTACGAAGTTTTTGGGGGGGGGGGGCTCAGTGACCGAAGAATTGATTATTACAATATGGACAAGACGACTACCAGTAAAAAGAGAATGGAAAAATCGAATGAAATCAGGAAACGAAAGAAGCTTTCACGTTATTGTTCCACCCCGCACCGAATGTACCTTTGTCAATAATGGTGGACGCCCCGAATGCGGCAATCGGCGCAGTATTACTGTTTAGTGATTTTTCTATATGCCTTTGTTCGGCAATTCTAAGGAAAGCCTCCCCTGTTCTAGTCTTTGTATATTTACTTTAAAGTGTTATCTTCGAAGTACCAACTAAGACCAAAGGGGTAGTCAAGGTGTGAGCCAGCAAAGAAATGATAGCAAAAGGTTCATGGCATCGCAATTGCTTAACATTCAAGATCACCACCAGAAAGAATCGCAAATTAGTTACACATTGTAAGTAACAGCCAGGTTTCGGATATTTTGCTCAATTGTCATTCGTCGTTAAATTAGTGTTAAGTTTTATAAATAAATTGTTAGAGCGATCCAAAATATATTTTATTTATTAAGGTCAAGAAGCTAGCAACATATTTTGATCACGTCGGGGTCACAAAAATATGTTGCTAACTTCTAGGCAATGTTTGGATCCAGCTGATCCGAGAAAAATTTTAAATAACATTATAACACTGGTGATGAGACATAACTTAATACTGTGACCTCGAATCCATCGAAAGCAAGTGGGAAAACTGCCACCTAAAAAGTTCAAACATCAACCATATGCTGGTAAGATTATGGCCACAATTATTTGGGATGCCGACGGAATTTTGCATGTGTCGTAAAAATAGAATAACAGGCATCTATAATGCAGGATTATTACATAAATTAAAGGAAGCTATCTAAGAAAAAAGAAATGGCAAAGTGAAACAAATTTTTTTGTGAAAGTTGAAGTTGAAAGTTTTACAGGCTGCTATTAAAAAGTGTGGCTTCGAAGAAATAAATTGCCCACTTTACAGTCCAGACCTGGACCTAGCGATTATTTTTTATTTCCAAATTTAAAGAAAGAATTACGAGGGATGAAATTAAAAATAGACAAAGAGCTGATGTATTATGCTGTGGAAAGCTATTTTGCAAGGCAACCGGAACAATTTTTTTTCAGTGGTTTAGAAAATTTAATTGTAAGAAGTATCAAGTGCCTTAAGCTTCAAGAAGATTATGTCGAAAAATAAAATTTATTTTGTTAAAAAATATTAATTTCTTATATCGTTTCCCCTTCGTAGATGCCCGGGCCGAATCTTCAACATGGAATGTCTAAAAATTATCAAATTATTCTACTCCACAAAACAATTTATTGGCTTTTGTGAATTAAATAAAATTATTATTGGACGACGAGTTATAAATTTCCGTGCATTTTCACTAGAAACGTTTTCAAAAATCATAACAAATCCGAAAAAACAGTATATTTGTGTTGTATATAAAAAAACAAAATTTGCTACTTGGAATACCTTCGGCGTCAAAATTTCGGAATTAAAAAAACATTTCCCATTCCAATTAAAAATACATTTGCCAACAAATTTGGGGTACTCTACCACTAACTCAGCCACTCGAAACTAAATTTCTTCTGCTACACACTAAAGAACACACCTATTTTAGCAAATTGTAATAATAAAAAATGTGAGTATGGTCCAAACTTTTTAAAAAATCGAATTTGAACTTAGCTAATTTTCTAATAATTAGCTAATATTTTAAAATATTTTTATAATACTTAGGCCCAGTTGTTCAGTTTCGGGTTATTTTCTAACCTGGGTTATTTTACATAGAAATGATTGTTTCAAGAATAAATTGTTTGCATGGAAAATAATTCAGGTTAAAAGATGCCCTAATACTGAACAACTGGGCCTTAATAAATTAAAAATGGTGACAATTGTGAGCAACGGGACATCGTAATTCTTGATCTTTGAACTTCACCCTCTCCCCCATTGAGGGGAGGTTTACACTATACTTACTACGTTGGTCAAAATGCGGGTTAGTTGAGGAATTTCTACGAATGTGAGCTGTGTTCTCAAAGCGGTCACCCATCCAAGTATCACTGATTTCATTTCTCATGATCATGATCTGACGAGAACAAGTATTTGCTTTACAGCCTTACGCTACACAGCTCTATTAAGCGTAGTCGCAATCGACATTTTTCTTTGAGGAAATTTTATACGGAATACCTTACATTTGACACATTTTTTGATGATATTGATTCGTTCATGAGATATTGGTAAAAAAAACGTGCATTATTGTTAGCCGATATTTTTGCAAGATCGAGAACTTGCCTTGAGGAACAGAGCTGTGAATTTTTAAGACTAAGAAAGCACAACAATAATTCGTGTTGCAATCATTGCAATAATAGTTCATATTTCGGGCCTGGAATATTTACGACTGGGAATTTTGCGACAGAAATAGCTATTATTAAACCCGGAGCGAAACGTCCCTTTCACGAATTTTCAGTTTCTCAAGAGAAGAAAACAATTGCGCTCCTGGAAGATGAACAAATAGGCGACAGAACTCCATCGCAATTTCTAAGACACCTACGAAGTTTTTGGGGGGGGGGGCTCAGTGACCGAAGAATTGATTATTACAATATGGACAAGACGACTACCAGTAAAAAGAGAATGGAAAAATCGAATGAAACCAGGAAACGAAAGAAGCTTTCACGTTATTGTTCCACCCCGCACCGAATGTACCTTTGTCAATAATGGTGGAAGCCCCGAATGCGGCAATCGGCGCAGTATTACTGTTTAGTGATTTTTTTATATGCCTTTGTTCGGCAATTCTAAGGAAAGCCTCCCCTGTTCTAGTCTTTGTATATTTACTTTAAAGTGTTATCTTCGAAGTACCAACTAAGACCAAAGGGGTAGTCAAGGTGTGAGCCAGCAAAGAAATGATAGCAAAAGGTTCATGGCATCGCAAATTGCTTAACATTCAAGATCACCACCAGAAAGAATCGCAAATTAGTTACACATTGTAAGTAACAGCCAGGTTTCGGATATTTTGCTCAATTGTCATTCGTCGTTAAATTAGTGTTAAGTTTTATAAATAAATTGTTAGAGCGATCCAAAATACATTTTATTTATTAAGGTCAAGAAGCTAGCAACATATTTTGATCACGTCGGGGTCACAAAAATATGTTGCTAACTTCTAGGCAATGTTTGGATCCAGCTGATCCGAGAAAAATTTTAAATAACATTATAACACTGGTGATGAGACATGACTTAATACTGTGACCTCGAATCCATCGAAAGCAAGTGGGAAAACTGCCACCTAAAAAGTTCAAACATCAACCATATGCTGGTAAGATTATGGCCACAATTACTTGGGATGCCGACGGAATTTTGAATGTGTCGTAAAAATAGAATAACAGGCATCTAAAATGCAGGATTATTACATAAATTAAAGGAAACTATCTAATAAAAAAGAAATGGCAAAGTGAAACAAATTTTTTTGTGAAAGTTGATGTTGAAAGTTTTACAGGCTGCTATTAAAAAGTGTGGCTTCGAAGAAATAAATTGCCCACTTTACAGTCCAGACCTGGACCTAGCGATTATTTTTTATTTCCAAATTTAAAGAAAGAATTACGAGGGATGAAATTAAAAATAGACAAAGAGCTGATGTATTATGCTGTGGAAAGCTATTTTGCAAGGCAACCGGAACAATCTTTTTCAGTGGTTTAGAAAATTTAATTGTAAGAAGTATCAAGTGCCTTAAGCTTCAAGAAGATTATGTCGAAAAATAAAATTTATTTTGTTAAAAAATATTAATTTCTTATATCGTTTCCCCTTCGTAGATGCCCGGGCCGAATCTTCAACATGGAATGTCTAAAAATTATCAAATTATTCTACTCCACAAAGCAATTTATTGGCTTTTGTGAATTAAATAAAATTATTATTGGACGACGAGTTATAAATTTCCGTGCATTTTCACTAGAAACGTTTTCAAAAATCATAACAAATCCGAAAAAACAGTATATTTGTGTTGTATATAAAAAAACAAAATTTGCTACTTGGAATACCTTCGGCGTCAAAATTTCGGAATTAAAAAAACATTTGCCATTCCAATTAAAAATACATTTGCCAACAAATTTGGGGTACTCTACCACTAACTCAGCCACTCGAAACTAAATTTCTTCTGCTACACACTAAAGAACACACATATTTTAGCAAATTGTAATAATAAAAAATGTGAGTATGGTCCAAACTTTTTAAAAAATCGAATTTGAACTTAGCTAATTTTCATGTAATTCAGTGGTAAAATTAACGAGATTCCCGCGCGTCGCTCATTCTGTGGTCGGTCCGTGCGTAATGAATGACCCTAACACTTAGAGTATTTCGAACCGGCAGATGCAGCTCGTCTCTCGTACATGTAACATCGATTATTTTTTGATTTTACGCGATTTTTTGGGGGTTTAAAATCCCGGTTGCCTTCATCCCGGTTTGCTTGATGGGTGGCGCCTTCTCGTATGTTTAGCTCTGCCGCGGTAAGGCGTACGCTATTGAAAAACTGCCCGGAGCCCCGGAGGGGCGTAGGGTAGGTTTTTTGATGCGCCCAATTCTGGCCGTGCCAGATCCACCCAAAAAAGTAACCTAGGTTTTCCCCATAGTTGTTTATGTTTATTTAATATTTTTTTAATTTTTTCACTTTTTCGGAAATACACGGGTTATTTTCCATTTTTTGATTATATTTATTACTAATATCCACTAATCACACCCCCATCTATCCGAATTTCAAAGAAAATTTCAAATCGGAGCGAAAAAATTTTACGCATTTTCAAGGGACCACGGGCGAACGATGCACATCGGCCGGGGTCTGCCGCATACTCGATGCGACTTTCCCGTACGTTTCAAAAGTCGATATTGGGGTTGTTTTGACCCCGTTCACACTTTTTATTGTTTTAATAGACAGATATAAGCATGTTCTTTAGTGTGTAGCACTCGAAAAAATTTTTCGAGTGGCTGAGTTAGTGGTAGAGTCGCCAATTGTAAATTTCTAGGATGTCGCGTAAAGACAAAAATAATTTAAGAAAATAAAATAAATGAGTAAAAAAATCATATATTTCAAATTTTTTTAATAATATAGAAAAACAAGAAAAAATCGTAGATGAAAATGTTTTAAAAATATGAACTCTTTGTTAACTTAACCAGGTCAAGTATTCAATTCCTGATGTACATCCCAAACGCATTTCCCCAGATTTTTCAGTCAGGGATAAAAATGTTAAATCAATTGTAAGTAAACAGGCTTATAAAGTTTTGAGATAAATAAAATTCTTATTGGAACCCACAGAAAAAGTTTTAATAAATTCCGACATTTGATTAAATTTATTCAGTTTCAAAATAACCACCGATTAAGTGATATATTATTGTTGTAGAAAACTTTTTCCAACCGAAATTAACTTCTAACAAAAAAGTTTTAATTATAATTTTTGTAAAAATAAGGGAATTTAAAATAAAAATGTAATGTAAAAGCATTCCTGTAATTTCAAATATTACAGATACTTGTTTATTGTGTAAGGTATTATCTTGCCAAGTTGAAATTTTTCAAATATTTTAACAAACTTGAAAATTTATTTGAATTTGAGTTATTTCATTGTTCTTTTGTTAATTGTTGCAAAAAATAACACAAACAAACAATTCTTCAAACAACGTTTTCAGGGTGTGTTCGTTATAAATTAAAAATTTATTACGTTGATGGATTAATCAATTAATGTTTTCTCATAAATTATAATCTACTTATAACAAGTGTATACTTGGGGTAACATGAACTTATCGAAAATTTCCCTTCAAAATTAATTGCCTAACAAAAATGTAAGTTTTGAAAGCAAATTTCTCTTCCTGCAAGTTATACATTTAACCTTAAGATTAAAACTTGTTTGCTGCTGTAAACGAAACCTGCTTTTTAAGCTTAATCAGATCGTGAAAGTTGCATCCACGTGTAAGCCAAACTAAAATATTATATTCTCATTTTGCGAAAATATTTACTTCCAACTTTCCATATTAAATTTCATTCAAAGTGGTACAGCTCTTCGAAATATTTACATAAATTTGAACTTACCAAATAAAATGGAAGAGAGAAAGAATGCCACCAGGGAGTACGAAATCATCTGATCCCACACTCCATCGACGATTGAATGCGGTTAATCCGGGCATTATGTCCAAAAAATTTCGTTTGAATGAAAAATAAAGTTACTATAATTTTTGGCACGCTTTTTTATATCAACATATTTTAATTTGCTAATCAAAACGCGTCTACCATTTATTACGTAAACCATACTTTGTCATCACATCCTTTCCACAATCGACCTGGAACGAATAACAATTTCGAATTAATGCATTTTATTAAGTCACTCATACAATATAGTACACAATAGGTAACACAATTACATTGAATGTTTATTATCGTTATATGCTTTTAAATGCTAGAAAGTCTAAAACTAGGAGGTAGTCGTGTTAAAATTATTGAACCTACGATAATCAGAATCCTAACCACAATGCATGTTAAATTATGTTTTAATAATTTTAGGAAAAAGAACTATTTATATTACAGTAACGTATTTGGTTTCCGATTGGTGTGTAGAATCACGAAGTCATAGAGATAAGTAATAAATCCTAATTGCCGTTTCACATCAGAAACCGAACTTGATTCATAATAAGGGATGACAGACGTTTGCGTGCCACCCTTGCACGTGTCGACGAAGGAAAACTTCCCAGAATGTATCATGAATGAAAAAATATAGTAGATGAAGGAAAGATTCAAGATATCGTTTACAAAATTTTCTCTTATAAATGGTTATGAAAAGTTAATTTTTAGCTGTCCTGCTGGAAAGCCAGTGATTATAAATCTGCAAATTGAATTATTAAAATCTGTAATCCTAAAATCTTAGTTACTCTGAGTGATGGAACCGTTCTAAGCTGAATTGTCAAAAATTTTCCTTAAAACCCAATCTACACCATCAATAATTACGATCGTAATTATTAAGAAGCAAGACAGGTTTAAGAAAAGGCTCTCCTGTGTGTTAGAAGTTCTGAAAAGAACTGACCAAGTACCGACTTCGTTTGACCATAAAGGATTCCATTGGGAAAGTGAGTAACTTACTGGGAAACAATATCAAGTTCTTATTTTTATTCCTATAATTAAGTCGCAGCGAGCCGAAGGCGAACGGAGTCTTTATTTTGATGGAGTTAAATAATAATTTTTAGTTCTTTCCTAAATAACCTTTCATAACCATTCTGAAAAATCACTAAATTTACTGATTTGTTAATTGGTTTAAATCTGTTTAGTAGTTTTAGAGCAATTAAATTTACTTTTTCTTCGGATGCTCTCAGGCCGCAATTACAACGCTCTGTTTTATTGTATGTAATGTGCTTATCAAAGGTCAATATGCGGTAGATAATTTGTTATGTAATGAATAAATTAAGCTTTAGAAATTATTTAGTTAAATATAATAAGCTTGCAGCAGTATATACTGCTATTGTTTATTTAACTAGATAATTTTTAAAGTTTAACTGAATATTAATTCACAATTGTTAAAAAATCAGATATTTTATAATATACCTGAATATAATATATTCATTCCATTTATGCAAACATTTAAATTTGAATTTATTACTAAACATCATGATTTTGTAATCATAACGGTCCACTTTGTTGCTTAATTGTTCTGCTATTAATTGGTTCATTATGGTGAGTTTTTAACATAAATTAAAAATTTACATTGTAAAATGTCGGCCCGAGGCTCTGCAAATTTTGATGTTAAAATACAATACCGTTACTATATGTATTTTAAAAAATCTGCTACTAAAGTTTATATAAAAGCCATTTAAATTTTCTGTGCTGCTTGCTACGATTAAATAAAAACTTTATTGTTATGACTCAAGTTAGATGTTAGTAGTTGAAGTACAGCAATAATAATTAGAAATTATTTTGCTTATATCTACGCGATAATCTAAATTCAAACTTATAAAGCCAAAAAGTTACTTATTACCATAATAGCGCCGCAGGAGATCTTAAAAACATCATAAAATAATCTGGTTACAGCCCAGTAAGCATAAATACGTTGAAAATACGTGTAAAAATTACCGGCAGATAACATTAACGTTGAAATGTTGTTAGCTAACAGCTAACATTGAACGGTCAATACACCATGCATTTTTAACGTTTTAATGACGTAGTTCAAAAACGCGTTATTAACCTACTATCTACAATGTTGTATAAACATATTTAGAAAGTGTAAATTACATTACATATTTATACTTGAATGGCGAATTATGCAGACATGTGGAAAACTGTACATTACGATTTTTCTCAAAACAAATTTCGTAAATGTAAAACTTACCCTATATTTTACAAATTTTAATAATATTGTTTTGAAATATTCGTATTATGAATGTTACGAATAAAAACATATTTCGTATTTGTAATATCTTAGGTATATACAACGTAATTAGGTGTAGTTGTGAGGAAGTTCAACTGTTTAAATTATCAGCTACTCGGCTACTCCTTAATTATTTGTGCCGTGGTATAATTACCTATAGCAAGTAATTAAAAACTGCGAACTAATTAAAAATAAATTTTAAACACAATTGTAATTACAAAGTGCGCGCGTTGTATCTATAATACAGCTACCGTGAATGAAAAATTGAACGATTTTGAAATTTAATAAGTCACAGTTATTTTATTTTCTTTCAATAATTTTATTTAATATGTTGTCCTTGATTCCTGTACACTTGAAGACAACGTTTTGGCCACGATTTTAGCGATCGTTGTATCATTTCCAGAGGAATGTTTTCTATCTCACGTTTTATTAGTTTTTTTAGCTGTTTAAGGGTTGTAACTTTTGACTTATTTAACTGAGATTTTAAATAGCCCCACAAAAAATAATCACAGGGTGAAAGGTCCGGTGATGATGGCGTCCATATATCCGGATGAATAAAAGATACGCCGTTCTGTTCAAGAAAATTTAAAGTCTTCTTAGAAGCGTGAGCTGGTGCCGAGTCTTGGTGAAATATCCAATCACCAGCAGGATATAATCTTTTTGCGTCAGTCAAAAGTGGCTTCAAACAATTCTTAATGTAATATTCCGAGTTAATTTTAGCACCAGGCTCAACAAATATTGGCGTTGTGGTTCCATAATTCGATATTCCCATGAACACCATAACTCCCTTCGGATGGGACTGTTTTGTGAATACGTCCAATTCTTTTGCCGATTGCTCACGCCTCAAGTACTGAACTTTTCGTTGGCCATCAGCATTTGTTAGATGGAACCATGCTTCATCGACAGTGATGTATTTTTGCCATTTATCACAATTTAGTAAGTGATACAATCCTAGTGAGCGCTGGTGCCGTTTAATAATTGTTTCTTCAGAAATATGATGTCTCCTTGGTTTCTTCATTAATTTCAGGTTTAATTTTTTATTTAGATTATACCGAATGATATATTCAGATGTTTTGAAATGATTAGCCATATGTTGTAGTGTCGGAGGATTCGTTTTTAATGCCATTTTCTTTAAATTCGATAATTGTCGATTTGTCAGAGTTGGCTTCTTTCCGCTGCCTTTCTTCCGAATTTTGGATTTAAGTTCTGGGATTCCATTTTTTTTTGTAGTTAGAGAGTGTACCTTTCGAAACACAAAAATTTTGGTCTTTACACCTTTTTTGTATCATAGCAAAACTACATTGTTGTTTTAAAAGCTTAAAAATTATGATTTGTTGCTCTTTAGTTAACACCATGTTTGTAACTGACATTAGAGAAAAACAAAATTGACATCGATAAGTTCATATCGCGTGCTCTATGGAATACTTTGAATTTTGTTTAAAAAAATAACTCTTATTGGTGAAAATTGAATTTAAATTCGTTCAGTTTTTCAATCACGGTACCGGTACTTCAGTTTCTTGTACCATATTAGTTTTGAAACAGTTTCAAACGGTTTGAAGGTATCAGGCACATGTACAGACTAAATTAACCTGCGCATGCGTCTGACCGTTTCAAATTACTACAGAAACAATACTGCTGTATTGTAGAAAGTTTGGATCTTGCAAGATTATGCAGGATAACTGCAACTCCAGTAGGGGCAATTATAATTTCCACCGCTGGTCAAAGGTTCCTATAATCATGTGTGTAAATTCGTTGAGGAAACCAAATTATTTATTAGTAAGGACGACAATATACTACAGATAGCCCACCTTCTATTATTCTGATCATTATAATTATATTTTTCAATAAAATATTATCTTAAGGAAATTTATTTTTTTAATCTGTCTATTGTGCCTTAATACTGTTTAATCTGCTTATTGCCACCGGTAGAATTTACGGGTACCTTTCTGTGTTGGTGGATATTACCGGTAAATATAGCCGGTAGTGCGATGACTTTCGATTCCGATTCGGTTTCGTTTTTTCTAAAATGCAGGGCGGAAGTTCCTTCTTTAAATTGGAAATTGATAAAACTATGTAGTATTTTTAATCAAGACATTATTGAGGCAATTGTTTATGAGAAATCCAAATATGTTATTATATGTTTAGGCTATTATAATATTGCTGAATTTGAGGCCTAAAGGCCGCACAGAGGTAGATGGATAATCAATTAAATCAATAGACAGATACATTTAGGTTATTATGTATGTATATCGATACAAGAAATATCTACTAAAATTATATAAATATTATAAAATATAGATTATATGGAAGAGATATATTAATATATTTACATTTCATAATCCAAGTTAATGAAAAGTAACTTACATATATGCAATTAATTGTTTAAATATGAAGCTACGACAACGTTGTTTCATCCTCATTGGGACTTTTCAAGCAAAATTTTTTTCAAGATGCGTTCCTGGGGGGGAATGGGACGTTTCAACGTCGCCGGTTCTTCGCCGCCAGATCATCGCCGCCGTTTCAACGTCGGGACGATTCTACACTGGGCGTTTCTGCGCCAGCCGTTTCTACGCCAGAATTTTTTTTTAATGTTTATATTGGTATTGTTTATATTGGTTATATTGATAATGTTAATTTTAAGTACATAAAGATAAGTAATAATTCAAAAAACTAATTTTATTTGTCAAAAAATTATATAATTGCTAAAATCAATCGTAACACTTTTGGTTACATTAACCAAACGTAACGTAACGGGTGAAACGTAATAGTTTACTGCCCCATACCGCAACTATACTTTTTATACTATTTCAAGGGTCCCTAAACTCCCGGTTTCATTTATCCCGGTTTTTTTTATGGGAGGCGCCTTCTCGTATGTTTAGCATAGTAACCAGAGTCAAAACCGCCCTGGAGGGGTGCAGAGCGGAGCGGAGCGCAGCGGCGCCCCGAAGCTCAGCCAAATATTAAGCAAGCTCAGCCAAATATTATATGTTATGGCACTCGTGAGGGGTTTGGGGGGGATATTAAAAATTAAAAATTTGTGGTGTCATTTCGGGGAGGGGCCTCACATTTTGTGACCAAGTGTGACTGGGGGACGGGTGAGTTATGTTTGGCCCTAAATTGTGTGACATCTTTAATGGACAGCCCCAATTATCGAATCCAACCACATAGCTGCATACTCACAAGTGCGTAATCTAATTAAATTAAATCTAACTAAATCTAATTAAACACCATAAATTAATTTTAAACGACAAGATTTGAAGTCAGGATAAAATTCAGATGTCTAAAAATCTAAAGGTCAGATAAATGTAGGTGGAATTGTCTATTGTCATATTTCCAGAATACCGGTGGATCCCCAATTGTATTGTAATGAAAGCACGGTGGGAGTTCCTAAGTTCTTGCTAGACAAGTAACTAGAAATTGGTATCTACAGGGTACACCAGGAATATGATAAAGAAAATAGAAGAAGTTGAAAGCGTGTTACAGCGGATTGCACCCCTAAAAACAACGGTCCCCATTCAGGAGCCTGTTTTAGAAAAGGGAGCGCAAGCCGCCAATAACACGACTCTAACCGACCCAATAAAGCCAATGAGTCAATCATAAGATAAGCAAAATCTCCCTCCTGAAACAACGCAACGGTTGTGGTACGCACTATTCCAGGGACGGATCAGCCTCTGCTGGAAACCGAGTTAAGCCCCTTCCCCAAAATAACGGTTGAAGTCCAACCTGCTGTTATTACAGGCATGGACTCGCTCCTCAGTACAGCGGTTGAGCATCCAACTCCCGTTTTACCGAGGAAACATCTCGGTAGGGGGGACCCACCCCGATACAATTATAGAGCAAAGCGCTCAAATTCTACCGGGAATAGCCCCCCCTCAGGGTTACACATGGGCGTTTAACCCTAGTAACCAGAGAAAAAGGCTCCGATCCAGATACCACAGTCGAAGGGTAAGCTCCCGTGTTAGCAGGACAGAAACACCACCCCGGCAACAGCAGGATACCCAAGTCGCACCAAAGGGAAGCCCCCCTATAGGTTGCGCAGCGCATCCTAATTTATCAGGGAGACACCCCCCTCACCCCAACAACGGAGGAGTCCGCTCCTGACGGATTGGACAGAGGGATTGTGGGCTCAGCGGATTCTAACAATAGTAATAAAAAATCAAAAAGGATTAAAACTCTTAAATCTTTTAAATCTGATAAATTTATTAAAATAGCTAAAGCTAAATTTAAAGCTTAATCACACAAATCAAATATTTTTAATAATTAATTAATAAATATTATTAATAAGAACAACTCGTTTATACTGATTTAACCAACAATACTCAAAAAATACAAAGCTAAATTTAAATTTAAATATAAATGTTCTAAATTCAACAGCTAAGGAAATCCAGGGGTATCTTAAGAAATCCTTGTACACCCCTTCCTCCCCGAATGAATAAAAAGTTCTCACGGCCCACCACTTAACCTCTCCACATTTAAGATACCACCTCAGGCAAGATTCAAAATGGATTTAAATTATGCTTACTCTCGTTTCTAACCTTATTCTAAACTTGCTAATTTAAATCTCTTTTGTTTCTGTTCAAAACTTTTCTTTCAAGTTACTCTTTCAGGCTTCTCTTTCAGAATTCGGTTGGGCAGTTAGTTTTCTTGCTCGCGTTGCGAATGGCTGGAGGGATATTTTATTTTTAATCTCATGATACATTATATTTTAGCTCCGGCTCCACATGAGGGGGGGAGCAACACCCTCCAGAAAGTTTGGCCAAGTCATAGGCAAAAACGGAGAGGATTCCGACTATCGGAGCAACCGACACTCCTCCGACGCGGAATTCCCTGCCGACGGGTTCTCGACTTTGCCACTTATACGTGAGATTTTTCTTCTTTTCCTCTACCTTTTCTTCTTTCATCGAAAAGACCCAGTTATGTTTTGGGATCAGTAGATGTGGATAAACCTGCATTACCAGCAATACGGGACAGCAACTGCGTTTTTCTGTCAAAATAAATTCAAAACCATGGCCGTTGCTAATCAAAGTGGGGGGGGGGGGTAAAACAAACCTTGAGTTTGTAGCGGGGGCCTCAAAACCCAATCCTCCATCTCAAAACCTCAGGTGCTACGGTGCACCAGCTATGTGAAGGATGACAAGGTCTGGAATCCGAAAATTAATTTATGATTCTGATCCTGATATGCGCTCCTGAGCCTGAAGGACACGTACACAAATTAATTATTTATATATAGATGGTCAAAACAATCACAAACTTGCTACTAGATGACTATAAGGACAGTGCTGCCCTTGCCAAGTGGTATTCATAATAACTTTGATAAAATGTATCAGATTGGCAAACCGTTTGGTAGTTTCGCAAACATCTTTTTGTAGTTGAAAAGGCAATCAACAGATAGGATGGATGGTATTGGTGCCATGTATCTTTAAGATGTTCGTTACTGGTGTTCAAACCACGCCTTCCAATTTAGTAAGGCAATCTAATACTATTATGTACTGTGAAATCTGTAAAGATTTCTTGAAGAGCGGGACCGCTCGAAGGATCGAGTTGCCCGTACAGTACAATACAATGCAATTAATATCCAAGTGAGCGTTATTTTACAGTCGAAATAATTTTTTCAATACATCATTATATTATAACGGATACTGGATTACCAGAGCTTCGCCGTGCAAATCCTTTCGTCTGATTATTAGGAGAATATGATATTGAAGACTGCCATACGTTTACTGAGAATGCAACTTTTACCATTAAAGAACTACCCGAGAGTCCAAATAATTTTAAGAGCTTCGCAAAAAGGTACCCATTGAAAAATGTGATAATTCAATACTTTCTTTTGAATGTTGCGAATCTACATAAAACTCGAGTAAATTCAAAGTCTGGAATAATAAAATAGTAAATCAAAGATATTCTCAAATTTTTTAGGTTATGCTGACGATTATATGTCGAAAAAAGATTGACAGCAGCGTTACTGATGAGAGTGCTCTTCCATGTTTATCTACTCATTTGGTCATGCCATTAACCGTCACCGTGTCAATCTGACTTTATCTCATCAATGCTTATCTTATCATTTTGATATTGGTGTACCGTAATATGAAATAGTAAATACGTAGTATGTCTAACATCTTGCTATAATAAAATAAAATATTTTAATCCAAAATATGCTTTTGGCTTTATTAATCCGCAGAAAGTTATCAATAACTGGAAACTCGCAGGAATTAATCTAAATGTGAAGCTTAGAAGGTTAAGATGAACTATTGACATAATCCACTTATGACATTGAAAGGAAGGTTTGTTTAGGTCCCTTACGCCTTCTTAAGATTCGCTCCATTTGACGTTTAAAGATTGCACATTTACTGTTCCAATATCCTGTCTTTGAGGATGAAGCCAATTATATTTACATATTATACCATTATCATTAAATAGTACGCCAACGTTCGATTGTTGAACGTCTCGCTAAATTGGTGACCCCTATAAAACATCAATCATCTTATGTTCAGTATCACAGTTAATTTTTTCCTATCAATGAATAGCGCTAAGGCTATACGATTCCAACAATTGTTACTGTTTGTAACCAACATGGATGATAGGGGAAGGGTGATGTAGCGGTCATAAAATTAGGATATTATTGTGTGATATTTCGAATTAATGTAATTTCTAACCTAACATTAGTGAAGGCAAAGAGAAACATGACAGAATTGAAGGGAAGTAATATTATATCGACTCACAAGAAATAGTAATGCAATTTAACAAACAACTTGAGCTTCTACTCAGAATAGCACTTGGTTAATTTCTCAAGAGAAAGTATCGTCAGATTACGGATTGGGTACAATTCTCCGAAATTCGATTCAACGTCATTTAAAATTTAATACATCACAGCATATGAATGTATTGCAATAGTCCAACATTTTATTGTTTATTAAACTTTTACCCATAACTACTGGATGAATGGATATATAATATTTTATACTGACTGATGGATTGCGATTATATTTTTTGACTTTTTTGAATGTGACCATCGTTAGAAATTTCACTCCTTGGCAATTTCACTTCTACGAATTCCACTTCCGGAAGTTTAAAATCTCGAAACAAAAGCTTTTTGACTCCTGGAATTTGACTCGCTAAAAATTTTATTTTTGTAAATTTCATTCCTAGTAATTTCACTGTGATAATAGGTGTCCGATTTGTAATTGGTTGCATGGATCACGTGGTATCTACCTTAGTATTTACGGTCACGTTGACGTTGTGGCAAACATTTACATTGGTTAGATTAATTGCAATGATTTTTTTTGGTTTTTTATTATTTTGAAAATAAAATTAATTTATAAAAAATAAATTAATTAATAGTTATTTATGTATCAAGGGCACAATCAATAGATTATAGCACCGAGGGTAATTTAAAGCCCGACGCGTCAGCGGAGGGCTTTAAATTGCCCGAGGGCTATAATCTGATTGTGCCCGTGGTACATACAACGTTTTATTTCATTTTGGTACTTGGTACTTGAATTGTCAAAATTGAAGAATTATAAGTATTTTGAGAAAAAATATCATGTCATTTTGTTTGTGCTATGAATTTTTGGTGTGCCATGGTTCCTATGGCGAGAATTAATTTTTTGATTTAGCAATAACTCGAAAACGGCACTAGATATCGAAAAACTGAGCAAACAATTCTCCCCCCCGCGCAAGGTACTCCCCTCACGTGAATTGTCGGTAGGAAGGCATATGCAAAATTTCAGATCGATCGCGCAAAAAAAACAGAGTCTGGACTAACTCTTTTGTTTTGATATTGTTGTTATTGCTTAGCAACTTTATAGGCCCTCGGGCTATAAAAGCCATATTATGCCCTAATTTACGTGCTAAAAAACAAGGTTATGATTCCAAAATGAAATAAAATATATTAGTGTGTCGTCATTGTCCCCTTAAAGTTAGATAACTTGCGAAACACTGATGAGAATTTATATAATTATTATAATTTTTTAAGTTAAGAAAAATAAAATACCTACGCAATAATGGTGTTTTGTACTTAGAACTTTGTACTTACATACAGTTGGGCTCGAATAAATTCGCACTTGCATCATTATAGTAAAAATAGTATGAATTACTCTTAAAATTACTAGCCAATAAGTGCATTTTAAAATCCATCTTTTATTTTTATTTTAATATGACTTTCTCCCTTTACTCTAATTTATATTATCTGCCAATGTCATATATGAGTATATCAAATGTCTTTTAAATGATATGAAAACGGCTTAATAACATCCATATAAACTCATATTTTTCTAGAAAAGCAATTTGTTAGTTAGGACGTTTAAACTAAGGACTGCAGAGCAGTAATATAGTTTATATAGACCAAAATTTTGCAGTAACATGGCCGTTCATGCAATAGCCAATCACAAATCAGATATCTCTTGTACCTAAACTGCACCTGCAAACAGTTGAACCACCTAACTCTAACATTTATTTTAAAATCTTTTTAGTAAAACTGAACTTCTATTGGTGAGAATTTGTTCGACCTAACTAATGATCTGATGAGCATCAGATTTACCTTAAAGCAAACTTGAAAACTAAAGTGACTTTAAATGAATATTATGAATTCGGCTGTTAATATTTTAACCACAAACCTAACCTAATCTAACTTAACATTAACTAACCTAAACTTAACCTAACACTTATCCAATTTAACCACTTTTTGTAAATGGCGGCGGGAGAAGGGAATCTTTAAAAAACGTCACCCTTACGTGGCCTGGGTGATAGCATGAGATTTCTACTCACTAATGATTTTTTTATAAGTTGATTTGAACAATTCTCTTAAATCGTAAAAATTTAAGTAGTACGAACTAATAAACTTTTAGCCCCGCCTTTGAAATAAAACTGTGTCTGGTTTATATCGACTCAATTTAAATTAATGTAAAATAAATACGTTTTGAAATACGAATGAATGCTATTGTAGGAAGCATATAATTGGTGCAATTAACAAATTTTTCGTATATTAACCCTCTATTGCATAATGTTCCCATTTCGACACAAAAAATTTATTACAAGCCCACTTGCACGCAAATTTTTGAATAACTAAAAAATTAATTCACGCAATATATAGTTCATTTAATTGAAGTAGATGTGAACCAAATTTTATGGAAGTTTTGGAAACACCAAATTTCGAATATTTAGATAATTATAATTATAAAGATTTAAAGAACTTAAATAAATTAAGGCTATCATATTTTGTTTTAATAATAATTAACTTATGAACTGAATATTAAATTAAAATTTGAAATTGTGGGAGGGAGGTAAGAAACAATTTGATTTCGTGAATGTATTACCTTGGGGAGGGGGTTGTTTAATTAACCTACTCATCGGTGGAGACTCGTGGTTTGCTATAATCGGGAGAGGGGTGACGATTGTAAATAAAATATTATTCTGCTTCGGGAGGGCGGCGCCCCGTCACCAGCCGCCACTGAATACAGAAGAATGCATTACAATAATATGATGGAACCAAAGGAGCCAACAGAAACGTGGTGAAATGATAAACTAATCCTAAAAGGATTAGTTTATAGAAGATAAAAAGGATCCTAAAAATCCTTTTAAAAGTGATAGACGAATATACGCAAGATTTGAAGAACAAATTAATTTGAAACTTCTAAGTTTGGCTTTAGGGATGTAGATTAGTGTAGGGATGTAAACTGTGATGTGTTTGTGTGCTTCGTAGACTTTAAGAAGATTTCGGCAGGGTGAAACATAAACATCTGTTTGATATTTTTAAGTCCTCGGGAATTGACGACAAATATAAGGAGAATAATCATAAACCTATATCTCCAATAAGAAGCGCTAGTACGGGTCAAGAATAAAATATCTGAAGAGATCAACATCAGCAAAGGGGTTAGGCAGGAATATGTGTGTTTATTCAACATTTACTCCGAAGCAATTTAAAAAAATCTTTAGAAGATTTAGATAATTGACACGGTACCGCTTGCCAAAAATGAAGAAAGTCTCCAACGACTGGTAAATCAACTCCATGAGGTCTGCAAGGAATAGGGCATGAAAATGAATAATTAAGACCAAGGCTATGCTGATTAGTAAAATACCTAACTCAAGAGCAGACAAGATATACACACGTGAATTATCTCCCATTCCCAAAAGTACATTTAACAACCTTGGAGCAGTGATGTATAATTTGAATTTGAGTATCCAAATTAGGCTTGCCAGTTTTAAGATGTTACGTTTTCCCGGTTTGCCCCACGGGGTGAAGACGTGGACACTGAGTGAGGAGACACCATGGAGATATATCACACCACCAATGAAACGGTTTTGGGAAGACTAAGAAAGGAGGAAGAAATTAGCGTGTTTTGGACACCTAATGAGAAATAAAAAGTGCCATCTACTGCAATTGATACTACAATGAACGGTTGAAGGAAGGAGAGGAACCGGAAGAAGGCGCATTTTAATAATAAGATCATGCGGACGGCACGGGATTCTTAAGAAGAAAATTAATTTAAGGCAATGTCTAAGTAACCGGTAGTTTGTTCTTATTGGTCGATTTCTAAAGGAGGGAACTAATGTCACTTAAATCCAGGCCGATAAATAATGGTGCATGACATTAAGTTAGGTATTGAACTAAAGAAATATCGGTATCTAAATTGATTGCTGGTGTTAATTGTGGAAACTTGTTTTTATTAGATGTAAGAAAACCTTTTTTGGGTGTGAAGGAAAGCAATCAAACAACTTATCTACCGTTTAGCCAACGTTTCGATTAATATATTTAATCATCATCAGGGCTGGAAAAATAATACAGAGATGCTCAACAAACGACTTTTGTCGTTAAATATATTAATCGAAACGTTGGCTAAACGGTAGATAAGTTGTTTGATTGCTTTCCTTCACACCCAAAAAAGGTTTTCTTACATCTAATAGCTGAGGAAGAAATTTGTGTTAATAATTTACAATAATGGGGTTTCTCGAGGATATCGGGAGGGAGTATGGTGCGGAGGTGGTAGATGGACTGAACGCGATCAAGTCGTTTGTTGAGCACCTCTGTATTACTTTTCCAGCCCTGATGATGATTAAATATATTAATCGAAACGTTGGCTAAACGGTAGATAAGTTGTTTGATTGCTTTCCTTCACACCCAAAAAAGGTTTTCTTACATCTAATAGGTGAGGAAGAAATTTGTGTTAATAATTGTTTTTATTAAATGAACAGAATTTCAGACTTGATTTTCGAAAATTTACATTTTTCAGTAGGGACATTAAAATTCCAGTGCCTTACAAGCGGAACATGTAAAACCAATTTTTTTTTAAGTATAACTTTTCTTAATTGCAAAATAGGACAAATTATGAATTTCTTCTACGAGTACAATAATAATTTGTTGCAATCTGAATATTATGAAAAAAATTGTAAACAAAAAATGAAAAATAACGCAACAAAAAAAACTATAACAATGAAACCAAGAACTTATTGCATTCATTTATCAGTCAGCTAGCAATACTTTACTCATCATATCAATCGTAGCTTTATTTCAACTGAGCTTTTCAGAAGCTCGTTTTTAGGTAATGACATTTAAAATTTAATAAGTCCTGTTCCTCTCAGAAAAAAGGAACAAAAGAATACAATAAAGTATAATATAATATAAATGTCCACCAAAAGTTCGTGCATCCGTTTTTTTGTGAGTATTGGTATTTGGATTTTCCAAATAACAAATCCTTTTTGATTGGTTTTACCCCAAGTATATCAATTATTATGTTTTCCTGATTTTCATTAAAAAAGGCAAAAAATTTTAATATCAAAAGCAGAAGACCATTAGCGCACTACACAAAGATAAATTTGAAATTAATCGTAAAATTAAGGTTAGATTATTTACTCAGAATGTATTAGGAACAAACCGTGTTACGAATTCTTAGTGTGTAGTTACCGAATATCATTCTAAAAACAAAAATAATTAAAAATCGTTACCTATTTTTATTAGTCATTTTATTTACATTTCGAATTTTAGCTGGTGACCCATTACCGGCAATCCAATAATTTAATCTAGGGTACCCCGGTAGTACCGCCTTTCTTAGATTGACCAATAAAAGTAATCTACCGCCTCTCAATATGGTGACCGGTACCGGCTACGTAGACAGTGCCGTATTTAAACTAGGTTATAAAGTTCGCTATTTTAGTTTAAAGTATTCATTGAATGCCCAAACTTGGAAATATTTTATGCAGTTTTGATATATTATTTCACACAAATAATTCGCATTGAAGTAAAAATATAAAAAGTATGTGGCATGTTGAATTTCCATATTTCCATTACAGTAGCGTATATAACGTCATGTATTTTTTGTTAATGTCGTAACAATTTTTAAAACCAAAAGAATTATTTTAATTTTCAGCTAGGAGTTTGTGCTCATCATATACCTATATGTAGCTACGTCAAGATAAATAAAATAATATAATTGCAACCGCACAATTTAAATTTTTTGAATGGTAATGTTTACGAACCATATAGGAAACTTCCGCGGGCCAGAAACTGCTGCTTTACGGTGTTTGACTAATGATATCACACAAAAATGCTACATTACTATAAAAATATTATGTACCAAGTCCATTAAAAATTTATTTTTATTTGCATTTTGTAATGAAAAATAGTAATAAAGTAGCTTGTTTAAATTTTTACGAACTTACCATATTGTTGAAATAGCTTTTATATTAGAAAAACAGAAATTTAGTAATGGAAAGGGTTGTTAAGAGCGGCGTAAGGACGTAATGGGAGCGGTGTAAGCCAAAAAGCTTTCAAACGGAACGCACCTTAATGAATCACGTAGCACTTCTCTAGAGTCTATATGCTCTACCTATATTATGTAGTATATTATTTATATAGTAGTTATAATAATTAAACAGAACTAAGATAGTATATCAAAAACTCGGGTCTAGTTACAGGCATAAATAATAACTTGAAAAATTGAACAAAAGAATCACAATGGTACAAAATGAAGATATAAAATTGAAAATGAAATAAAATTAATTTGACAAGAGTTAAAAATAATTGAATTCTTACCAAACTGTTTGTTGCTAATACCTTACTGAACAATCTATTCAGAATATACAAAATAAAACTGAATATTTTAGGTTATTCGATTTACAAAATAAAAGAACACCGAACCGAAACGACTTCAACAAGTTTATCAATAGTTGGTCAGGTATTCGCTCCCATGAAGTAAGACAGAGAAAGAGGAAGATTTGGCGGAAGACTTCAATATTAACTGGCCACACTGTATTTTCACCGCATTATCGCGTGAATATGATTACAGTATCAAAGTGGTAATTAAAAATTTAGCTTCGCATTATAAAGTTGAAATTCTTTACTTTATATCTTTGACGTAAATCCGTAAAAGTTCTTCTTAGGGATCGAAAGATTACAAACCGCGGGGTTTATAAATTATTAGAAAATAAGTAGATCACCGCTTCAATAAGGTTTCAGAAGCCTACAGTTGATTCCTTTTAATTGTCCTAATTATTCAGTCAGCTATGTGGAAAGACGTTCAAATTATTATTGCAACTGGTGTTTCTATCATCGGATGACTAAAAAGCTCCAGGAAGTTCGATATGCAAAAATTGAACGTCCGCTCCATACTCAATCAAACCACAGCACAGTGCTGTGGTTATAGATTTCTTTATCTGCTTATTATCATTGGCGTTTTCAAAAAGAATTGAGTTATTAACAGGTGAAATGATTAAATTGGAAAAATTTTTGGTGTTGGAAAAATATTATTGGCTAATTTGAGGGAACTTGAGTAACAAATTAATCATCATTAAATAAATCCTGTTCAACCCCTTTTGTAACATTGACTAATAGCGTTTTCTTAACTTAATTATTACAAAGTACTTATTTGATTAACAACGTGTTCAAGTAAAACTTGTCATTAGCGCTTATGGCATAGTGCCATTATAGCGCGTCACGACTGCATTTTTAATCAAGGATGATTTAATAAGAGGTGTCATTTTGATTTGTTAAAAAAACGCATTAATAATTGGAAAAATTGATGTTTCCAATTTCACGTCGAATGTTATTCTTGAGGTTTGGAATCGTTTGAGGTTAGTCGACATCCTTTTCCCTTCAAGTAGCCCCAAAGTAAAAATTTGAATGGCGTCAACTCACTAGATCTAGGCGGCTAATTGATGTCAACACGTCAAAATTTAACGCGAACTTCGAATTTTGAATGCAATAAAGTTATTGTTTCGTTTGTCTCATCTTATTGGAACCACATTTCCTCGAGATCCACATCAACTAATTTTGGCCACAAAAATTTGTTAATATGTCACGATAACGAGAACCATTAAACATAATCCCTTGGCCGGCATGATTTTCGAAGAAGTACGGTCCATTTAAGTGCATTTCGCCAGCCCCCTCCCCAATTTCGAATTTTGGGTACAAAATAGCCTAAATCGTTTGTACCCATTTGTACGTCTTTTACTTTAGTTTATATCTCTTTTATTTTCTTTTGTACCTCCTTAGTCCTCTAAATATTCTGGAAAATCACCCTGATGCGCATGCTGGATTAATGAGATTCTTCTCTCGCTTATTCATGGCAAATTTCATATACGGTTGTTTGACGTAAATGCTTATAACTTTCCTTTAACTAAATCATAACAGATATCAAATAGTAAAAAGATACAAAAATGTCCATAAGAAAAAAAGGTATCTTTCGTCCACGTTTGATCTGTGTCGTGACATTCACTAATAATAACAGATACATATTATCATCTCAAATGATGAAATGCTTGTAAGGAGTGCCAAACTGAATATCATCCAAATCGATTCAAGCATTTTGTTATTCTCTTAAGTCAACTTCGCTATAAAATGTTGGTATGTTATCGCGGTTTTCATAATTTATGTAATTTTTCACGTTTGTCAGACATTTATTATAAACTAGCTGACCCGGCAGACGTTGTCCTGCCCAAATTTCAATATTTGCCTACATGTATTTTTTAGATCCAATCCGCATAATGACCTTGCGACTTATTTGGTCATCGCAAATACCCAACGTATTAAAAAAGGATTAAATAAATAAATTAATAAAAAATACAAATCAAGGTTTAATAAAAAAAAGTTTAACAAAACTGTTAAGTATTCACAAAAACCACAATAATTTCTAATTTTACTTTATTTTATTTTTGCCAATTACTCTTGTTTTTTGTGTTCTTCCTTTTCCTCCTCCCCTTCGTCTTCTAATAAGGAATTTTCGAAAGCACGCAGCGATATTGCCAATTCCTGTTCTTCTTACATACATACATACATACATTGAATTTAATATATATAGATATCGTTCGTTAATACGTTGATCCGTTGAAACGTTGATCCGCACTAACGTTGGTGAAGCTAATACAGCGCTTGACCAAAGTTCGCGGCAAGATTCTAAAGTAGCCTATGTTTTTCGTAGCATTGTAAATAGCTTCTACACCAAATTTGGTAGAGATTGGTCAAACGGTGTAGAATTGTATAGAAAACATACATACATACATACATACATTGAATTTTATATATATAGATATCGTTCGTTAATACGTTGATCCGTTGAAACGTTGATCCGTTGATCCGCACTAACGTTGGTCAAGCTAATACAGCGCTTGACCAAAGTTCGCGGCAAGATTCTAAAGTAGCCTATGTTTTTCGTAGCATTGTAAATAGCTTCTACACCAAATTTGGTAGAGATTGGTCAAACGGTGTAGAATTGTATAGAAAACATACATACATACATACATACATACATACATACATTGAATTTTATATATATAGATTATGTTTATATTTTTCAATAATATATTTTTTGCCTTTTTTACAGCTTCTAAATCAATACCTTTAATATTTAAAAGTTAAGTTAGGTGCAAGTCGCTGATCTAATTGGGGTGAAGGGGAAATGCATTTTTATTCTATTTTCCGGTCATTTTGAATTTTTTGCGATGGAACTTCGTTTCAATTTCAACGAGCTTCTATCATAATCACTTTATTTGACTTATTCAATATTTATTATATTTAATATTTGTTATCTTCTGCAGAAAATTAATACATAACTTTCTCGGAGTTTTCGAAAATTTCTATTACCCATAGAGCAATAATACTTACTTTACCAAAAGCGAATCTGTCCATAAATGATGTCACACATTGGGGGGGGGGGAGGTCATCAACTTGTCACAAAGTGTGACATGGGGATAGGGGGGTATGATTCATTGTGACGTCAAGTCAATACTTATTTTTTTATAAATAATATTTTGCCGGCCCTGGTTCACCTTTAAGATTTAAAATTTAAATTGTGACTTGTAAGGGGTGGATGGGTTTAAAATTAAAAATGTGTGATTTAATTTCGGGAAGGAACCCTTGATCATTTTGTGACCAAATGTGACAAGGGGGGAGGGAGGAATTTAGTTTGGTCCTTAATTGTGTGACATCATTAATGGACAGCCCCTAAGAAGATTAGATGAATTAATAAATAAAGTGTGTGTTTACGGATGTGTTTACAAAAAAGTTGTATCTGTAACGTCAGAAATGCACATCCTAAAGTGCAGAAAATGGATTTCTACCCGGGACTTCGTTGCAGGAGGCTGCAGTAGAGAACTACGACGATGTGAGTTGAAGCAGGTCGTGCTAAAATTGATCAACGTTCTTTTGAATAATTAAAAGTAAAAATTTATGAAACTTTAGAAGTGGCTTCGACATTTAATAGGCCTTTGAGAAGTATAAATAAGTGCTTCATGATAAACAAAAACGGGGAAAAGCACGTAAAACGTTCCCCGGATTTTAAAAATTCCTTATAGATATTCGGAAAGCTGAGGGTTTATATAGCAGATTTTAAAAAAATATTTGCGGAATATTCATATTTAACCGTCCAAAACAACCCTTGAAGTTGTTGAAAATTGATAATTTTCCATAGCTCAATCAGAAGCTCGCTGTCGATGAGCGGCGGATTACATCATGCTTTCTGTTGACAGCCCATGTGCTTTGATATACTCTTAACACTTGGAAAAATTTCACCTCAGAAGTTCATCGTATGTTTTATATGTAGTACATTAAATTTTTACAAATTTACCGGAAAAGGTAGATTGGGCGCGCTAGTTGAATTCCCTAGTTGAACGTTAAAAGTTACAAGCACCCGAAAAATCTGCACTCGTATTTTTCCAAAAATTTTTTTTTCTAAATATTCCGCAAATATTTTTGGTTATTTCTACTATATAAACCTTCAGCTTTCCGAAGATCTATAGGGAATTTGTGCCACTCCCACGAAATCAAATACAAATGTTTGGAAGCGGCAATCAAAAGGGATGACAATAGCTGGAGCACAAATTTGAAGTTTGGTGAAGTTTGGCAAATTTGAAGCTGAAGCTTGGAAAATAGCAGATATCTGAAGAGGGAAGATTAAAGTTTTTGGTAAAATATCTAGCAATGGAAATAAAAAACCTGCAGTTTTACAGTCAACATGAATCAAAATTTATATTTCAATTTAATATTGGTTTAAATTTGCAATTTAAAAGGTTTTGTGAAATATCACAGCAGAATTAAATTGGCGCGACGCAATGTGGAACAAATTAAATTCAAATTATTATAAATTATAAATTTTGTAAGATTACATCACAATATATTATTATAAGTAGCTCCGTTTATAGCGGGGGGGGGGGAAGACATGTTAATTTAGAATTTTGAATCGAAAAGAGTTTAAGTACCGTTTGTACTTTTTTGTACCCCCTTACTGTGCTAAATGCTGTTGAACCTCGATAACGTGAACTGAATAAAGACCTTCTTTGCTTACATATTTGAAAAATCACGCAACTGAATAATACATGGTTGTGTTTAGATGGAACCCATGCAGGATTATTTTAAAAACCGCATATAAAATTTACCATGAACAAGCGACGTAAAGAATCTCGTTAATCCAGTATGCGTGTCAGGGTGATCTTACAGAATATTTCGAAAACTATGGAGGTACACAGTTACAAACGATTGAGATTATTTTGAATCCGAAATTCGAAAGAGGGGTTAGCATATTTCCAGCCCCTTCTAATGTTTTTAAAAGTATCTCAAAACGCAAAAAGATACAAAAGAAAATAAAAAAAGTATAAATAGGTACAAACGAGGCACAAACGATTGAAACCATTTTGGATCCAAAATTCGAAAAAGTGGGGGGCATGCATTTCGCCAGCTCCCACAACGAATTTTTGAAATATCTCAAAAACGGAAGTTACAAATGAATCTAAAATAGATACAAACGCGGCACAAACGAGGTACAAACGATTTAGACAATTTTGGATTCAAAAATTTGAAATGGGAGGAGGCTGGCGAAATGTACCTGGTTCAATAATTACCCTTCCAGTCCAAAAAGCGCTTGTAGGTTTTCAGCTCCCCAGATTCGATAATTTTGTTTATTGATAATACCCATTCAGCTGAAAATGAGCTTCACCATGTAAAATCATTTGATTGTAAAAATCTTGTAAGGGTGTAAACGCAAATTTTTTTCTTAAATTTTCGTAATGTGTTTTCACAAAACTATACGTTCGTCGAACATGTAACTTTCCATACAGCGGAAATTCCCCGCAATTCAAAATGACACTTTTTATCATATCGCGCTTTATTAGTTTTACTTTGTTTTATTTTTGAAACTGCTTGATTTAAAAAAAAAACGAAGAGGAAAAGTGTAAAAAGATTTGATAACCTCGCCCAACAAGATTTCAGCAACTCGTGAAATAAAAAATTCAACAGAAAGTTATAACATTTTATTATTATGTTTTTTATATTGCTCACGTAGGATCATATTTTCATTTTATAATTTGAACATAACAACTTATTAAAAATTAAATATTTTACAATAAGAGCTGCTACAAAAAGGTGTGTTAAAAATTCATTATAAAATTTTTTTAATAAAATATCGAAAAAGTAGCTTAAAATGTTTAATAGAAATTTTAAAAGCAATTTGATTATAGTACAAATTAGACCACAGCTTTGTAAAGTTTCTTTTTAATAATGAATTATTATAACCAGTTACGACAGTATTAAACTTTTCGAATAGGATCTGTGGGTCCCTAAACACATGCCATATATACAAGTACTTTAGGGATCCAATAAAAAGGAAAATTAAGACTAAATATTTATCATATTAATTTGAATTTATTGTGCTAGGTTATCGTCATCATTTTAACAAAATTTTAATGAGAATTGTCGGTTGTCCATGATTAATTGTGTTGAAAATTTGATTGTGCAATTAATAATGGAATTGTTTTATCAAATATTTTAGATATGAAATTTTACATTCAGATCATATTTCTATTAGTAAATGTATACAATCAGTCCTCAGTACCAGTTAAGATGTCAAATGACGTAAGTTCCAGGTTAGAAGATTACAAGTAAGGGTGATTAAATAAGTGGGATCATTTTGATTTGTTAAAAAAACGCATTAATAATTTTCTCTTCAAGTAGCCCCAAATTCTGGTGTTCTACCAAAAATTTCACAAAATTTGCCAATTGCGACTGCAAAATTTTCACCATTTTGATAATGTATTTTCACAATAACTATACGTTCGTCGATCGTGTAACATTCCATGATCAAATCGCATTATTTGTAGATAACAATGACACCTCTTATTGAATTACCCTTTTTATCTGGAGTTTTATCGATATTATCAGTAAAATGTTTAGAATTAGATATGTTTGAGCAAGAAAATAAGGGAGTTATAAATAAAAAACATTGAATATGAAACTTTTCGCTTCATACTAAAGGAACGAGAATGATTAATGCTGCTTACAAATAAATAATCTCTTGTTCGCACTGTATTATAACAAGCATCAGAGCTTACGAAACAAGCAAGCAGAAAACTTTTTCACTAAAAAATATTTATAAGATAGAATTCAAGATTATTATTGTTACTAAAAGTAAGTTATTTCTCGAAGCAGAACACCCCGAATATTAAATTATAAAAAACTTGCAGTGATAAAAAGTTTCCTTATTATAAAGACTTTTTACTGCAACGGAATTGATATTACCGAATTTTTTTTCTACGTAAATCAAATTTTATAAATTTTAGAAGCATGACCAACGTAATATTGGTCTTTTAAACACTTTTTCTCTTTAAATTTTTTTATGGATGGTTGTTACGGAACTTGTCCATTGAATACTAAATTGCAACATATATAACAATAGCCAATTCGTATGCAACAGCGGCTTTCATAGATCGTGAACGTTTGTTATAAAAGTATCAGGCATTTATTTTATATTTAAAATAGATGCTAGAATTATTTCATTATGGCAAGGGAAATTCTTATAGTTTATGTAATAATGAGTTGCAAAAAATTTATGATTAAATCGAGTGGAAGGCTCGGATGTTTTCAAAAGGCTGTCTGCCACTTATGTCTTACTTGGTAAACATTTTAATATTCCTCTCGATTTTCATGTTAAACAGCACAGAATTAATACTTTTGAATTAAAAACGGAAACTTCGGTATATTTCCCATAAAGGTTAAGGCTATATGTCTAATGGTCCAACAGAACCCATTAATCAAACCTGAAGATGACTTCCAACCAAGTTTCTTCACGTTGCTTTGAAAAATGTTGAGTAATCATTTTTTTAAAAGTCAACATAAAATCGACAATAAAAGTTTACAAGAAAATATTATGTAACAATATTTCATACGAAAGTGTAAGGCTGGAAAATGAATTTTAAAAGTGCGAACTTTGTCCCAAGAGTTTATTTAAAGAGATCATTGAACAAATTGCTTATTGATTTATATAAACTATCAGTATAAATATGTAGTCAATGAAGTCATTTTATTCAACTAGGTACTACGCCTCTAGCAAATCGACTTGCCTTTGTCAACAAGAACGGAGCTAAGATCTGAAATTTTTCAATAGGGCCAATCCGGCCAATACATAACTAATCATAAAATCGATACAGTGAAGAATTGCTTAATAAAAGCATCTCTTATATTTTATATTTTCAGTGTCTATTATAGCAAAGCAACACCGCAATTAAAAAATTTAATTTTATTTGTTTATCTCCAGTAAATAGTTTTCAAGATAAGCTAATAAATTTCATAATAATTAAAGAAAAATTCAAGTACTTTCATAACTTCAGTATAAAAAAAGAAATGTATTGTTTCAGCGTTGCAATGTAAAGAGCAATCAAGATAATTTCGTGAAGCAATGTACTTGAAACAAAATACGTCTAATCGGTTTTTTTCAATTTTAACTTAACGACCAATCGGGTTAACTCTTAATCGCGGTACGCGAGAACATTAAAAATATTTTTGGCTGCGCTCTACATTGGAATACCCTACGCTGATGGCGCTACTTTATTGATTTTGATAGTTCACACGACCAAAAAAGCCATCCTACTTTTATTGGATAGTTCAAACTTTAACATTCAGGTTAATTAAAATTAATAGATCTGGTGCTACGTGTTACGAAATAAAGGTTTTTATCGCAACTCGATCCGTAAGTGAGCAGATAACGCGCTGTCCAGACTATGCGTAAGCAGGTGTTCCTTCCTGGCTATCTGTTGCTATAAATAATTTTTGTCTAGAGCTCATTAACTCGTCTAGGGAGATTTTAATGTTCACTTTGCAATTTTTATTTATATTTGCTTTTGAATTAACGTGATCAATATATCTTTAATTAAAGTTAATTTCAATAACTTCATTGGTTATTTAAAAGCGAAAGTATTTTGTATTGTAATCATCTTGCATTATTCGTAAATAAATCCTTCGTTTTTATATGCTTACCACTTTCCTGGTCTTATTCTGCAATTTTAAAGATAAAAATAGAACGCATAAATGAACTAGGTACATATTTATTTATGGCTACGCTACAATATTTTGTTTTGAATTTTCTTTAAACATTAATTACATATGGGGTTAGCTATAAATATTGGCGATGTTTTATTTGTTATTAAAGGTAAACGTAACCTTTTACAATTAATGAAAAAGTTATTTTTTCAACGACCTTACGGCTTAACAAGGATGTGCCGCGCTTATCGTTTGGTATGCATTAGATAACTGATTACGCTACTTTTCTTAGTAGCGTTTTCTCCGTATAATGTATTTTCTTTACATTGTATAGTGTTACGCCTTTTTTGCTGGTCTTCCGAAAGTTATTTTTGCATCATATTTTTATAAATAGTTGCATAATTTTAATTATGTCTGTTTTTAATTATACTTCCTACAAATTTGTTTATTTATTGTATTTTGGTTCTTACTGATCGAGATTGCGATAAAATATCTTATTTTTCCTCGGCTCGTTAGGGCTTTTTACCGTCAAGGTTGAAATTACCTTGACGGTAAAAAGCCCTAACGAGCATCGGAGAATAATATACTATTATATTGCAATATAACTGTTATTTACTTCAGGAAAAATTTAAACACACCCAATGGCACTTCAGATAAATCTCCACTTCCTTCTCTCCATTACACCATTGTTTTCCCAAATAAGAGAAAAATTGATATATCAAACCTTTTTTTTCAAAGTTGGATCAAAAAAGATTGAAATAATTGTGCTACAAAACTAAAATGAACCTCATACAACATGGAAAACAACTTGGTATATGATTTAAATGAACCCTCAAAAAGATAAGGGGCTAAACAAAGAGGTTTGAACAAAAGCTGAGTTTATACTGTACTAATTGAAACTTATCAATATACCTAATTTATTTAATTGAGGTAGTCTTTTCTGCATAAAAGAGATGTTAATAGTACCTTTTTTTTTCTATTTAGACATAAGGTAAGTGGCCCAAATTCAGACACCTTTAGGAATTCACGTTACATTTTATTTAATGTAATTAATAATTATTCAGTGACGTTGACCAGTTTTAATTTTCTGGAATTAATAATTATTTCTAAGGAGATCTAAGCAGTTATTTATCATAAAACTTTGATAAATTAATTTAATTTATATATTTATTAGAACCATCCCAAAATCACCTAATTCCGACAGTAAGAGTGCATTTTGTTCCAAAATCAGACATATCAGGGAACCTAATTCTGACAGAGACCCTAAATCAGACATTTGAGGAACATTATTTCGACAAAAAATAAAATCACTTAAATATTTATCATTAAAAGTTTAATACAAAAAAAATAGTATGAATGATTTCTAACGTTATAATATAATATTGTTTTCTAACTCTTTAACAGCAAAAAAAATCCTTTTATTTATTTCCACAGGAGGCTTGATCTTCTTGACGATTTCATGATTATCATACCAAATTTAATCTTTAATATTTGGCCATTTCCACCATGCACCAGTCTTAGCCATTGCATTAGCTAACACTTTTTCAGTGTTTTTATTTGTAATTTGTGCTGGATAATAATCTTCAAAATACCTGACAATTACAAGATCACCAATTTTTATGTCTTTAACAAATAATGTGGGTTCCACTTCTCCATTACCTGTTAAATAATTGTTGTATAGTAAAATTAAGTTAAATACTTACAAGTAAAATTGTTTCTTACCTTCATCTTCAATTTGATTATTTTCTGTTTCATCATTATCCCGAATTGAGGGGACTTCTTCATTATCTGACCCATCTTCATCTGTGTTTTTTTGTTTATTTTGCCGAATAATTTGTTTTCTAGGTTTTTTTACTTTTTCTTTTCGCAATTTCTGATTCTCTTCCCTTTTTCTCTTTCTATCCTCTTTTTCTTGCGATGCGCATAAGTTTTGTGCTATTCGTTCACTAATTTCAAGGTGCCTTTTAGTAAATAATTCATACCAGTGACGACCTGATCTTCAATTTCTAAAATTGTTAGAACGCTTTAAATTTTTTACCAGAAGACAAACACTGTCGAGCAATTGATCTTTGGTTACAGGAAAATCCATGCGCCCCATATTAATGATCCATTGAACTAATAGGTTTTCTTCATTTACAGTTAGTACTGAAGGTGCTCCGCTACGACATTCTTCCGGGTAAATGCCCTGCATCTTCCCAATAATCGTAGTCCTCGGGACGTTATATTGTTTCGCCGCAGCTAAACACGGTGTGCCATTTTTTATGGCATCCAAAGCCCGTCTTAAATCATCTTTGCTATATTTGCAATTTTTTTTTGCCGACATTCTGTAACTAAAGCAAAGATTGCAATGATAAATAATAATAATTAATGGCAATGATAAATATCTATTAAATGTAAAAATAACAGAGAATACCCGTTTACATAAATTGAACATAATTCAGACAGGTGAAGTCCCTAACTCTGACACCTGTGTCGCAATTTGGATACAAGCTCTAAAAGGAACTCTACTATTTAAAACGGTATAGACTTATGTTAATCTAAGCGAAAAGAAAGAAATAAAACCATATCCACTCCATATCTCATGTACACATATCCGACACCCAGTGTCTGATTTACGAAACACACACATTTGTTTGTACCTAATTCCGACACCATTAAAATTTATTAAATCTGTGATTACCCTGACATGAAACCCAGTGGAAATGAAAATTTAAAGCCTTTATATTCAACCACAACAAAAATTTATTCTAATTTTCTCAATAAGTGGTGTCTTATGGTACATAAAGTAATAGTTAAAATCTGCTTACCTTATTAGAAATTCTTAGTAGAGGAACACAAAACACAACTTTCAAACACCATCCAACTATTAGGTTATATTACTTATCGCTAGGGTGTCGGTATGATATGAAACGAATTTTTACTGAAAGAATCAATGTTAAATTGTACCAACAGATGTGTTAACATATATCTGGATATTGTAAATTTCTTATTTTAACTGAATAAACAGAAATATGTCTGAATTTAGGACACTGTCTGAATTTGGGTCACTTACCTTACATAGGAATGATACGTGCCGAATTACCAAAATTACTTTTAGATTTATGTTCTTGATAAATTTTAGCAATCAATGTTTAAAAGTATATTTTTTGAATATCGAATATGGTTTTTGAGACATTCTAAAGCACATTTTTCTATATTTTCAACTGATGACAGCAAGGCGATAAAACTGCTAACATAAAATATTTTCAGTAAGCTCTCAAAATGTAATCCAGTTCTAGAAAATTGGGAACTGCTTTGATCGCTTCAGTTTTGGATTCTTGTTCCTTTAAATAATAAATATTTTTTCTTCAGGAATAGAGAAAACGAAACTTTCAGGCGGATTTATTGCAGAGAAAATCAGCGTTTTTGGTGCAATCTATCAAACTTTCTATAACATGAACAGAAAATTTTACTTTCTGTTCATGTTATATCAGGTTACTTGCTTTCTGTCGATGTTCCTATCAGGTTATGTGTGTGTAATATTTACACGTCAGGTTTAAATATATGCTTGCATTTCATTATTTGAGTACAGATTTCCTTTTTTTATTTCGGATATGGACCTGTCCTGGAGAAAAAACTGCATGCGTGATTCGCACAGAAACAATTACTTACAGAATGAGCGAGCGAATACCCGAAACGAGCCCGCAGGGCAAGAAACAAAATATGTTTCTGTTACTCACCCGTAAATAGCTATTTTACATATTATTTTATGCGATATTCAATTATAATTTATTCATTTTACAGATAAGCCATTCTACACAATCGGGCACTAAAAAGGCACAAATTTTCTCAAGTAAATTAGACTACAATATATAATTCGCAAACGTTGGAAATTCCATCTTCGCGAAATACTTACTAGAAAATAACCACAAACATAAGATTATACACACCGAGCCAAAAAGTAAAAAAATTAGGACTCCTAGAAGCAATGGATAACAAACCGAAATATTCGAATATTTTTCGAATATTATTATTCGAATATTCGAATAATTCGAATTAATCGAATTTTAATAACTAGCCTTCTTTGAACGTCTTTTAGAAATAATTTACCCAGCTGTTTAATAACATAAACTAACCCCCCCCCCTCCCAAGGCAATAAAAACCTTTTCCAGTCTTCACTAATAGCATTACTTTCCACCCTCCACAACTTTCACCCTCCTCCTCCACACAAAAATTTTGCAGTAATATTTATTATTTGCAAATTATACTTTAAAGCGTAATTGAATTGTGAAAATTTGTGCTCTTTTAGTGCCAGAAAAGTATTTTTAGTGCATTTTTAGATTAAACTAAAAATACAGATATGATTAATGTCAATTTTACTACATTAACCTCGAATCCATATATTAAAAATAACTAACTAATAGTTAGTTTGCTAGAATTTTAACTGAAGGTGAAAACATGGGCCATTAGTATACGTACAGTTTGTGCATAATTCCCGTTATTTCCCGTGTACAAACATGCGTCAATATTATATTTAACAATAAATTTATGAATCGAAAATCTTTTACGGCAATAAATTTTATTTTTTATTATCCCTTTATTTGTTTCTTGAAGTTGCAGGAACTTTAAATCAAATGGTCGTAAAGCGATGGCACCCTGAAGATCAGGGGTCACTGGGCCTATCCGCGGCCAAAAATCAATAAACTCGGACAACCTTTTTATTTACAACTTATTCGGGAGTTCAATAATGAAATAATTGTTTTACTTCGTCCCTTACTCCCATTTTATTACGTTACTTTTATAATATTGCAAGGATACCATACCAAACAGTGACGGATTCACATTGAAGCTTCAGGGCCCCCGATATAACAGGAACCCCATAATTATTAGAAGTCTTGTTTGAATAGAGGAGAGTTTTTTAAAATAATTATTAGTGCTGCCCTTAACCGTCTGGTACATGATTATCTTAGTTGTGCGGCCTAAAGGCCGCACTGAGAGGGACTAATCAACGGATTGCCGGCTCAACAGATAAATTTAACATTTCACACATATATATATACATACTATCAATTAGACTATTATATACTAAAACGTAATTGGCTTTGTTTTGCGGTATAAAAATTTTTTACTCATTGAGAGGGGACGGGTCATCCGCTCAACGAATTAATGTAGAGTTACAGACATACACAGATAAATTTAAGCTATTATTATACAACTAGCCAATAACCGTTTATTACGTGTTGGGATTGGTTGTGCGGCCTAAAGGCCGCACTGATTACTCCATAACCTTGGTTTTAAACTTGAATTTTAAATGAAAAATAATATTATGGGCCCTCTTGAACACGCGCTATAATATATTTATTGATTATATCCGCCACTGATACCAAATGAGGTGATGCGACGGCGACGGCGGCTAGATTTTGTTTCATTTTAATATTTCCGGAGGTATCAACGCATGCAGCACACAAAGATTTTCGTCAAATAACTGTGGTAGCAACAATATAATAATTTATGCTGTAAATTTATTTGTACAATTTTGTTGTGAGTGGCCATTTCGCAAAGAAGTAAATATTATGTTCAAATTTTATGGATTGTCAAATAGGATAAATTTTGTCAAGCCGGTTTCAATCATTTTGACAATTATTAAATGGTCTTTCGGAGAGCCCTTTGTGTTCCACATTAAAACTAAACGAAATACAAAATAATTTTCACTTTTATTAAATTCTGGCATTAAAATTTAACGGTTTCCTAGAAAAACTTCGCAATGATTTTAGTCTAGGGCGGTTGAGGGGCGGGGGGGGGGGGGCGGAGTTCCAACAATATTTTACGGGATGGAAAAAAATTCCTAACATTTCGATCCTTTTTAATAATTATAATTTTACAGTAAATGTCAATAAACGGATCTAAGTATAGCTCTTCTAATCTCTTTGTAGCTTAGTTGTAGGACAGTTGGCCTCATATTTCACTATTTATACTTCAATTATCGAGGATAATCATAACGAAAACTCGACGTTCAATTAAACCGCGTCATATCCGAAGAGAATGGTAAAGTTTACGAGTCTGAAAATAGAACAAACATACGAGAGAAAGATCAAGGAAATGAGAAAATTGATGAAGACGAGATTTATCAACCGTAAACTTCAAAACGACAGAAAATTGCATAAAAAATTGAAGTGGATTATATCTACCGAGATATTCATCTAATATAAACGAACAACATAATCTAACATACAAGTTGAAGTGGACACGAATACAAAAGCTAAACATTGCCATCGGTCAAAAATATTAATTCTTTAGCCAACCAGAATATTAAAATTTAATCGTAAAATGGAAAGCCATTATTTCCTGCAATTGTAAAGGTCCCACAATTTTAGTGGCCATAACTTCTAAACCATTGAGTGTACAAAAAACATGCTTAGAGACATTTCAATTCTATTTAATTTTTTTAATAATTCATTTTATCGTCGAGCTAATAGAAAATGAGATATGTATTAACAAAAAACGTGATTTTGATGTAATCACAGATATTTTTTAAGTCGCCGAGGATGCGGTATTCGGTGTGTTTAAGATTTTTTATGTTCATTTTATAAATATTTTGAGAGACGGACTTCAAAATTTTTAATTATATTTGTTTCATACTACTAAATTTTCTTTACAAAAATTTCCCAAAATGGTTTTGTTTTATTTTATTTTAAGGGTAATTTTAATTACATACGTAGAGGATAAACCACCTTTAGACCCAAAAACAAAGCGATTACAACAGTTTCAACCTTTCTGAAATTTATTTCCGTGTTTAAGTATTTCACACCTGGCCCAAAGTGTGATGGAAGAAAAATGATCGCACGACCTTTTAAGTTGCTATTGAAAGAACCATTTAGCTTTCCGTACGTTTTAAGCAGTTTGAAAATCTTCTCTCTATTTCTCTATTATGGAAATATAGTAAGTAGGTTTCTCGACAATTTTTATTCAATAAATTCATCGTTCCGAGTTTCAACTCCAATTATTATATTCGGTATTAGGGATGAACCATTAGACGTTTACAGCTTGATTGATTAAATATTTTAAAAATAGGTTTCAAGCTTACGTGGTGAAATCCGCCTATATTTCTTAAACTTGTCCGGAGCTTTTAGTTTATTGTGATTTCATTTTAATAAAACAAACAAAATTTTAGTTCCGATTGCTTCGTATGCCGGATTGGTTAATATTGCAAGATTTATTGGTACTATTTTTACTTATTTGTTTGGCAGATAGCTACTGTTCCAAATATGTTGTGTCTGTTAAAAAGTTCAAGTAAGGAAAAGCAGGACGTTGTATTTTTATTTAATGAACAAACACTTAACCTACTTCATGAAGATGGAACGTAATTTAGGTTACTATAAGGATACAGGTGCATCCACTTTTCATGCAAATAAAACAAAGCCTTTTAAAATAATTTTGAAAAATTTAATGTAAAATTTTAACAGGTTATTAAGAATGAACCATTAAAAAATGTTGGACCATAAAATTTAATTCAATAAGGAAGATAAAACGTAGACTGCATAATTTAAACAATTTTTATTAGTAATAAAAAATAAATCACTGTAATAATAGTCATTGATAAATAAATACCAAAAAATATATATAAGTCAAGTGTAATTATAGAGATAAGTTTGTAATCTACTCGTTTAAATTAAAATTATCAATTTTAATCCATAACGTATTAACATTGATTGACATAATCATTTCAAGTGTAAATGGAAAACGCACATGGTGTAGATACAGATAAAAAAAAAAGGAAATAATTTTTTCAAAGCAACAGAAAATTTCCTTGTGTTGTTATAGCCATAATCTAAATGAATCCTGTATCAGGATAATCAAAGGCACTCCCCTAAATATTGATGTGCTATGTGATGAACACTGAGTTAAATAAAGCTTATCGACTAAAAATTTATATTTATAAATTTTAAATAAAATCACTTACATTCATTGCAATATAATCCACAATAAGGTTCACACAATGCGATATGCCAACACCAATACGGAAATTCGATTAGCAGTAACATGACAAAAGTTGATTATTAAATAAATTATTTTTATATAATACTAAACAATTAATCATTGCACTTTTAATTGATAAGCTAAAGATTAACACATAAACACGAAATATTTAATATTTAATTTTTGATAATAGCCTCATCGTGTTCGCGGATATACTAGAAATCTTACCCTAAGGTTCTCTTGAACTCACAAAATCTAGCGTTGCGCAACTTCTGATAAAGACCAATACATGGTTGGAAGCTTTAGTTAAATAAGGACAGTTGTGTATGATAACAAAGAAATAGATATATTAACATAAAATGTGATAAAGCGAAATAAAACATAAAACGGTGTCGTTATTTATTGGTGTTGAAGAGAAACAGAAATAGGCGATGCCTGGCGTCGTTTTAAGACGCACGCGCTTTTCGCACATATCTAGGGTTGACAATCATTCTAAGATATAGTTCGGAGGGTAAAAAAAGGATATTATCAACGTTCACTCAACAAAATACTTTCTTCATCAGTGAACCGAATGCATTTCAAGATTATTTTTGCATACCTGCGATTGATTGTATATTTTATATTTTATTATTTCTTCAATAATGTTACAAATTCTTTGGTTCAAAAAATTCTGTCTAAAAAAATTAGAACTTTTTTTTAGATACTTGGATACACTTGATCTTCATTTGGAGAGCGAACATATGGTGTAGTATGCATATGTCAAGAATCTCAATATTATTAATACATGAGGATGAGTAACAGAAGTTATTTATAATTTTGACCTATCTTTTCCATTAGTCAAATATTTGTAATATAATATGAATTATTTAAATAAATATTTTAATTGATTAATACCGGATGTATTGCATTTCAATCTTTGTTATAACGAATGTCGATGATAACATTTTTCAGAAATTTAGTCATCTCACCATTCAAGTTTACACCTTATAATTATGTACACTACAGCTCAAAAAGATAAGTACACTTATATTTTTTAAGAGTTTTCAAAATTTTAATCATTAAACCCTTTATAAATCAATTATTTTAAATGAAATCAAGTAATATAATTTATTTACAAGTTTAACAAAATAAAAAACTGAAAAAATGTTATTATGTTGGCTAAATTCTGGTTTCTTACAAAAATCCACCTTTTGCTTTTATAACAGCTCGGCACAAACGAGGCATTCTTTGGGTGATTTTATGCAAAGTTTCAAATTGAATTGCATTCCAAGCATTTTGCAAGACTTACCATAAATGGGTTTGTGATTTTGGGCACTTTAGTTGAACGTTCCCATCCAGATCCTCCCACAATAGCTCTATAGGATTCAAATCCGGGAACGGATGGCCAATCCATATAATTTAGCACTCTTCGTTTTTCATTTTCTCTCACATAGTCTCTGCACAACTTCGATGAGTGCTTGTGGGATCATTTTCTTCTTGAAAAATAAAACCTCTCCCAATTAAACGTCGACCTGATGGCAGCACATTGTTTTCCAATATTGGTTTATAACCTTCTTTTTCAAAATTCCTTCTATTTCAATAATATCTCCCAGGCAATTGTTGCCAAAAACTTCAAAAACGTAAAGATAAATTAATTGTAAGGCATAGCATTCGAAATTGGAGAATGACGGCACCTCAACTTACCGCTGAAATCAACGAAACTCGTACAAATAATGTCAGTTTGTCGACGGTAAAATGAAAGTTGCAAACAGCTGGCCAATTGAAGAATTGCTATGTGGAAACTTTTGTTAAGACCTCAAAACATAGTTAAGAGACTAGCTTGTGCTAAAAAACATTAAATGTAGTCAATTAGTCAATGGAAAAAGGTTGTTTGGTCGGATGGGTCGAAGTTTCAAATCTTCGGTTCTCATCGACGAATTTTTGTGAGAAAACGCAAGGGAGAACGGGCTTTGGATGAATGTATTGTCCCAACGGTGAAACACGGCGAAGGGTCCGTTATGATTTGGGGATGTTTTGGCAAGAATTGTGTCGGAGATATTATTAAAATAGAAGGAATTTTGAAAAAAGGAGGTTATAAACAAATATTGAAAAACAATGTGCTGCCATCAGGTCGACGTTTAATTGGGAGAGGTTTTATTTTTCAAGAAGGAAATGATCCCAAGCACTCATTTAAGTTGTCCAGAGACTATTTGATAGAAAATGAAAAACGGAAGATGCTAAATTATATGGATTGGCCACCCATTCCCGGATTTGAATCCTATAGAGCTATTGTGGGAGGAACTGCATCGGAAGGTTCGATTAAAGTGCCCAAATTCACCATCCCATTTATGGCAAGTCTTGCAAGATGCTTGGAATGCAATTTAATCTGAAACTTTGCATAAACTCACCCAAAGAATGCCTCGTTTGTGCCGAGCTGTTATAAAAGCAAAAGGTGGATTTTTGTAAGAAACCAGAATTTAGCTAACACAATAACATTTTCAATAAATTATATTACTTGATTTCATTTAAAATAATCGATTTAAAAAGAGTTTAATGTTTAAAATTTTGAAAACTGTTAAATAATATAAGTGTACTTATCTTTTTGAGCTGTACTGTATATTAATTTAAATTGATTATGCGTGAATTTTGTCGGTTTTGATTAGAATCCTAATAGTTACAAAAAAATATTTAAAGCTGTAGCTCCTAAAGATTTTACTTAAGAATCCAAACATAATGTGAAAAATTCGCACAGAAACAACCAAGTCCTGATTTTAGCCTATTAAAACACTTCGAGAAATTGATACGATGCAATAAAATAATTACGGCTTTTCCAATTGGAATTGAAGTTAGGGGTTTGTTTTCCCATTGTTTCAATGGGAGGACAGCAAATTTAAAGAGAAAGAAAAATATAAATTTCTTGTATTTCTGTTTCCTTATTTACCCACTTAAAATCAGTATATTTGGGTATCCGATTTAGAATAGAAGGGCACGTGCATTTATGCTCTTTGGGGTAAGCCGCCACTGCTCAATCCGAATATAACACAAAATTCATCTATCCTACCAAAATGACAAAATAGATACTACATCATGTTCTACTGGCCAACAAGAATTTGTTTATTTAATTGAATTGCTTGGGGAGAGGGGTGAATATTCAGTGGGCCAATATCCGAGCGATGGGAGCCCTGGGGCGGCGAAAACAAAAGTTATTATTATTATGGACATACATAACAGCCTACATTGAGCCGATGATTTCTTCCCTCAGTGCGGCCTTTAGGCCGCACAACCTTGGCAATCATGAATTAGTGCGGCCTTAAACTATTTTAAACTTCATAACGCATCTCATATTCGAATGTTTTTTGGTTAGTAACCTAAAAAAATTTCAGTGTCAACCATTAACGATCATGCACTAGTACAAGAGTAATTAAATAAATGAGAAAATAATTCATAAGAGATGCATAGGTCGTCCGAGGAAGAGATGGGTGCCGGAACAGGCAACAGAGCCTAATCCATGAAGCGAAGAAGAAGAAGAAGAAGAAGAAAATAATTCATACAAAAATAATTAAAACGATGTTAATAGTTGTAATGAAACGCTCATTTTTGTCAAATTACCATAATTATTTTAATTTAGATAAAATGTTAGATAATTTTAAATGAATAAATTGTACGGCTAATAAAATTTCACTTACTTAATTGAAGGGCCTAGTGGAAAAAGTAGCTAAGTCACTTTTTTTCAATTTGTAGTTGAGCACATTTTCACAACGCCGTATCTAGGCGGTGGCGAGATGGGCGCCCGCCAAGGGCGCAGCTACCGGGGGGCGGCAAAATCGGCCATGAAAAATAATTTTTTTTATTTTAGATTAATGCATTTTGTTAAGGACAAAAATTTCACGTTATTGAAATGAATGTTATTCCAGATTGTTAAGTTACTGTCCGTAAGTGGTGTGTAATTATGTTTATTACCGTCACAGTAATACTGTGAATAGTCTAGTTGGCTAGTTACAAAGTGATATTACCTTCATCTCCGCCCCCTCCCTTGCCGCCTTATAGTTGAAAACTTGAAAACAACACAAAATGTAATTCGAGCGCGAGCCGTGCTAAGTCACTGCACCTGTGCCCTCTCGCTCTTTTTTTTGTTGACATTTTGAAGATATAGATACGTTAGAGCTTGTGAACGAAGTAGTTACTTTCAAGTATCATGCAAAAGAGCTGATAAAGGACATCAATAAGGCCTCCCATTTGGATATTCTGAACGTTATTTCTAATTATGAATTAAGAGACGCCTATCCGAACATTGAAATTGCGTTGAGAATATTTTTAACAATGCCTGTAAGGGTGGCGTCTTGTGAGCGTTCGTTCAGCAAGTTAAAAATGATCAAGAACTATTTAAGATCAAGTACCTATGTCTGAAAACAGATTGACAAACTTAGCAATTCTGAATATAGAATACGACATTGCGTTTCAGATTGATTTTAACGATATCATCGACGATTTTGCCCTGGTAAAAGCAAGAAAAGTACAGTTTTGACTTATGATCGATCAAAAAACTTTAAACCTACAACTTTGCACTTTAATTTTGTAAAATTTACGCGGAAGGACCCCCGGATCCCCCGTTCCATACCTCCCAAAGATACCTCGACGGTATCTTCTTTTTAGTCGCAGTAGCTGCATTTCGGAGAGGCCAGCTTTCCAAACCCGTGCAGGTATTGGTTGAAACAACCGTGACCGGTGAGCGACTGAGTGAAATTGTACGTTATCTCACCGTGCTGTCTGGAGGTCTAAGACTCGATCCTCTGGGTTCACTAACCTGTGGCAGCTGTTCGCCATTTGTCCTGCCACTTCACAAGTGTCTACTCTCTGCTGTCTGACTGTCTGACCGGACATCGTATTTCGCTGTTCTCTCTCTGTTTTTCTCTGTTTTCCCTCGAGGGAAACCGTCTTCAGGGGCACCGCTGCCTTCAAGGACATACGTTTCTGGACGTTGAGGAGCCTGGCTCTATTCCTCGCGATGTCCATGGGGTAAGTCCTTGACCGCTTACCCATTCGAACACTTCACGGAACACCTTCGGATTCCAATTCAGGAGGGTCTAAACTATTTTAATTTGAAATTAAATAGAAGTAATCATGTTAAAAAGTCAAAATTTTGAATATTCTACCTATATATTTTAAAGTAAAGGGGAATTTTTTTTATGCAAAGGGGAAGCTGAGTTGAGTTTCCTATCAGAGAACGTATGTCTTTGATTCACAAGACGTATTTTCCTCCATTTACCTTTCCCGAGAATGCTTTAGGTTTGCAAGGCGCCCTTACCTCATTTAACCATCAATACTAGAGATGTTTTTGGTTTTGCAAGGCTCTCTCAAACCTTTCGCCATCTAAATGTATTTGGCTTGACAAGGCATTTAGTTACTTCGCGGAGGGATGAGAAGCATCTTCTTCTCCCTAAGAAGATAAGAAGAATCTTATCCTCCATATAAGATTGAGATCGCCGACCCCGCTTATTTTGGGTCAAAATTCAGGTAGCTGGTTTATCATTAGTTTGGGTGTAGATTTTTGAGTTCAGAAACCGATAACTTATTTAGAAAAATCAATGTAAATTTACGAATCTGACACTTTAGTTGTTTTTATTGTATTCCAGTAAACTATCGACCGAGTAGGACCGCATTCAGCACTTGTGATCAAATTTAAATTCAATCAAAATATTGTTTATTGATCTTTAATGATACGACGGTCATGGCCTGAATATTAGCGAGATCAACTGCTAAAGGCTCCTCGGTTCGACTTCGGGTACAGTCTAAAATTTCTTTACCGTCTTCCGTGCTTCGGAGGGCACGTAAAGCCGTCGGTGCCTCTGTTTTAATAGGTTTGCCACCGTAACAATAAAAAAACAGGGCGCATGCACATCGAGGGCTACCTAAGACGCCCTGAATCCAAACGGGAGCGCCGTACAGTATGGCGGAATAAACCACTGAGGCGATTATTCTTCGCTTCGTTGCCTTGGGCCCATCCAGGTTCGGAATTAGCCTTGTCAATGCCGTGCAACATCTATCTGCCTTAGCCGCCACCGCTTCAAATTGCGGCCCGAACCACATCTTCTTATCGATGACAATGCCCAGCGCAATGCACAGACCCATGTGGAACGCCGCTGGTGATGTCGATTCGGTTACTGTGCATTTCTTCCTCTATTATCAACTCCCTATCTGACAGATAGCTCTTAACGATCAAAATCAGGTATGGAGCCACCTTGAACGCCTCCAATGCCGCTACTATGTGGGCCCATCCCGCCGAATTAAATGCGTTCCTGAAGTCGAACGCGAGTATGGCCGTTATCATTCGCGTTCGCTTTGTGCCACTTCTGGCCTTCGTGGAATCTCCCATTATCCTCTTCACCGCGTGAACGCTGGACCGATCCTTGCGAAATACATATTGGTGCTCGCTAAGGGCACCTCTTTCCCCTGCGTCGGCCGTGAGTTTCTGGAGGATCACTCGCTCGTACAGCTTACCCACATTGCCGAGTAAGCAAATGGGTCCTCGGTCCCTAGGAATGTTTTCTTTCTTTTGTTCTTTGCTTTACGCCATGCGAGTATTCTTAGTAGTTCCATGTCAAGTGGATGGATTCTTGCCAAAACACTGGCGGTTAGTGCCTGCACAGTCCTATAGCATTTTTCTACCTAGCGGCCACAAAATCCATAGCACAATAACATCCTCGCCTACGTGTGTGAATCCTTGTCTCTATGTATCCAGATCTCGCCTTCGTAATCCACGATTGGGCAATTGTCCCCTGATAGGTCCTTCGCATAGAGTCATAGGTGTTCAGGCTCCACTCACTTTTCGTTCAAGGCAATGTGGAAGTCATAGTTATGCACCCTTTTTGGTTGGATACATGCATATGCTTTTAGTCTGTTTTTCCCGAAAGATTAAATTTTACGCACCCATTAAGATTATCTACATAATTTTGGAGCTTCCTCGAGAGGTCGCTCCTAGATTTCCCCGTGACGATGGTTGCTATATCGTCTGCATACAACCTACTCATCAGTAGACGCTCGTGGTTTTCTGTAATGATGGGGGCGCTACAAATTACATTTTCCACTTTTTAGGACAGTGTTTTAAATGTATGCCACCGTTTATGGTCCAAGCTACGTCGGATTGTCCAATAACCATGCTGCGAGCGATGCATTCGAGTTAGAAAGATATTATTCTGAGTAGCTACACTGTTTTGACAGTGCAGCGCCCCGTCACCCTCCACGTACTAGCCTCCACTATCAATGTCTAAATAAATTAGATATTTTTTTTAGATACTTTGGATACATTTGATATTGTGGACATATGTCAGAAATCGCAATATGAAGATGGCTAACAAAAGTTATTTATAATTTTGACCTATTTTTCCATTAGTCAAATATTTGTTATAACATTTTAATTTAAATAAAGATATTAATTAATTATACCGGATGTATTGTATTTTAACCTTTGCTATAACGAATGTCGATGATAACCCTTTTTAGAAATTTAGTCATATCAGCGATCACATTTTTTTTATAATATATCAATAAATTGAAGTTGATTATTCTTGCAATTAGTTGTTTTTTAATAATTAACAATTAGTAAAGTAGACGGTACGATATACTGAAAATATTGATTTTAAATCAAGGGTTCTGATTAGAATTCCAATAGTTACTAAAAAGAATTACCTGTGCCATGGTTCGGATTTCACGTTAAGCCGTAGGTCCTAAGGGTTTATTTTAAGAATCCAAACATAATGTGAAAAATTAACCCAGTCAGTTAATTTGGTTATTCAAACAGTTCAAAAAATTGATACGATTTAATAAAATAATTACTGTTTCTCCAGTTGGAATTGAAGTTTGAGAATCCCGGAATTTGAAGCATTTGGCATTTATCAAAATCAGCTGTGGTTATGCATAATCGCTTTTATCTGTAGGCCAAAATTATTAACATTACTGAATTAGTTCAATAAAATATTAATTGGATATCATTCTCATTTTCACGATGATAGCATTGTTGTGATAGTGCTATCATAAGCGTCGAGTGATATTATTCATATTTAGACAGTGCGACGTTTACACGTGATTTCCATTTCGGCAACAGGACGCTGTTGACAACAGCGTTACCTTTGCCTTCAGAACCAGAGGTCACATTATCAAACTCTAGTTATGCTATCGCGACAGTGAGATAGACGCTGTCACGTAGTGTAAACAATGGCACGTTTGTAATAGATACTATTACGACAGCAACTTTCGCGAAAAGTATCACCGTGTAAACGATGCTTTAGCATATTTTTAATGTTTACGTCATACCATGACATCATGAGACGATTAATTAAATTCCTTGAAACTCGAACCTTCAAAGGAAGACTGCAGTCTAGCTGCTCATGCTCTCAAACTGAAAAACAATTTTGTCCTCATAAAAGCCTTCAATTAGTAAATTGATATGTATCATAAATAACTCATACAGTTTTTCGTGATTCACATTTGGTCCAATTTATTAAGTGCACATTGTTTTGATATAATTACCGCCAAACGTATGGCATATGCAGTCTTACAGTTTCATCCTACTTAGCATCACGACATTGATATATCACCAGAAGCAAGATTAAAGTTTTTGTGGCTGGGGGTCAGAGTGTAATTTTACACCCGCCATCTAATTTTGACAAAATTACTCTATCTCTCGATTCCTTCCAATCTCACAAAAACCGCATTTCAATTATTTCAATATCTATGCTATTTTATAACATTACAGATTTAAGGGTTAAATAATGAAATCCGCAAAATATTAAAATTTTGATCGTACTATAAAATAATATTTTATATTATAGTTTGAATTTCATCCATGCCAATGAATAACCATTTAGAATAAATTATAAAGTTTAATAGTTCTATGGAGGGAGGTAAAACTTACAATGTTGATACCGTATTCTTAATCCTCTTATCTCCTCTTCCTTTAATCGATTCATGTGTTTAATGCTATTATTTATTTATATTTTACTTCTTTAGCGGTTGGACCGGTTGTTTGCGGCTTCGAATGAATTTTTGTCCTTTATAGCAAGCCGCCACTGATTTATTAAATATTTATGGAATTCAACCGTTAAAAACTTATTTTCACTTTTAAGAATAGCCTTGCAATGTTAATATTTATAAGACAATAAAATTCAATAATTGCTGCACTAAATTCCGCTTCGTCATTATCTTCATATTAATCTTGCAGAACGTACAGAAATACTTACATTAAAAAGGCAGTTAAATAATGACACTACTAATGAGCGCGTAACGTGCGAAAAGTAAAGATGGTATAATGATGGAGGAATAATGGAGTAGTGATGACTTGCAATCCTGTACAGTAATGCCAGTATTATTAAACGCGTTATTAAATTAACAAGAGCCACAATTTTTGTTAATTCATCTTTGAATAAACGCTGGCTTTTCTAAAAGTTAAACTAAGTTCGAGTAGTATGAGGGACCTACTGTTTAACGTCAATTACGAATTACTAATGTTAGAAAAGGGTTTTAACATTTAGCTACCATGGCTGCCTACACCAGATTAGGAAAATATGCCTGGTTTATTTTTTGTAGCATCGTCCGTTCACGAGTTATAATGGTGGGGTGCCAGCTTAATATTAACCTGGAACCCCCAATTTCAAATGACCGTAACTCGCGAACGATACGAGTAACAAATTCGCGCTTGCGACAACAAGTTAGCGACAAACTCTCCTGTAACGCTGCACAATAAATAAACTGACTGGATCATATTTAAAGAAATATTAATCGCAAAGCTCCCTTAACATATCTCATTGAAATCTGATTATGAAATAGATGAAGCAGTGCAACTCCTAACTAAAAATAGCCAAGAAGCAGCTTGGGAAGCTACTCCAGAATACTCAAATTAAAAAATAGAAAATTACTGCTCAAAACGTATTCAGGAAAAAATAAAAGAAAAAAGGAAACTTAGGGATAAATGGCAGATCACTCGTGCACCTAGCGATAGAACAAACTTCAACAGGGCAGTTCGGGAACTTTTACTAAAGAACCACAAATTTAAGAAATTTAAAATTACCTAAATGCATTGACAGCAACTGAGGCAACGGCCTATTCGCTGTGGAGGGGAAATTCCACCTATCAGAACCCCGTTCCAAGAATGGGCAAAAAGCAACAATGAAAAGGTAAACACATTTCCGTTCACTTACCAGAAGATTTTAAACCCTTTCAAACAGAAGTTCCCCACGAAGATGTTTCAAACAACGATTTCTTCGATACTCCATTCCAAATGGAAATGCTAATTGGGAAATTCAAAACGAGCGAAGTTTTAACATATTTCGAGAAAGAACTAAATGTCAAAAAATCCTCAGGAGCCGACCTGATAACGGCAAAAGTTTTAAACGAACTACCAGAAATTGGAATAAGAATTATTACCATGATGTACAATTCGATTCTGAGAATGGAATACTTTCCTTTACAATGGAATGTTATCCAAATTATTTTAATCCTTAAACCGGGAAACCTCTAACGGAACCTGGCTCATACAGAGCAATCAGTTTGCTACCCATTCTATAGAAGGTATTCCAAAAGTTATTTCTGAGAAGACTGATACCAAAAATTGAAGAAGAGCAAATAATCCCAAAGTACCAGTTCAGATTCCACAAGCAACATTCGACAATTGAGCAGGTACATAGAATCGCTTACAAAATCAGGCAAGACTTGGAATACAAAAGTTGTTGTACTGCTGCATTTCTTGACATAACCCAGCTTTCGACAAGATTTGGCATACTGGTTTCCACTTCAAAATTAAAAAATGCCTGTTACATACCTATTACGAAGTACTCAAGTCGTACCTTACCAATAGGCACTTCTTTGTGAAATTTCTTTGCTTCTGTCCGTCGAGTCAGGAGTTCCCCAGGGCAGTGTGCTTGGAGCGATTCTCTACCTAACATACTGAGTATACTGAGATCAACTTCAGAAGACCTTTTTGTATTTTATGTGCTTTATGTTCAAGGTCGCTCCACATCCCAGACAACACTCAATAACTAATGGATATCTAGTAGATATCCACTAGCTTCTGGATGTTCACTGGATATCCACTAGATTTCAGTGTTGTCTGGGGTAGTAAGCTATTCCTGTGAGACATGGAAGATGAGTAAAAAACATCAAGAAAACCTTGAAGAGTAGAGAGGAGCGTTTTAAGAATGTTATATGGACGCAAGAGATAAGACAAGAATGATATGATAAAATAGGAGCTTCCGCTAATATTATTGTAATAAAGCAGGGTTAACTTCCCAAATTTTCTTTTAAAATTTAAAATAGTATAAACTACATTATTGTAATTGTTAATCAACCACATTTATATACAGTGAAAGAGATAAAATTTATAATCGAGGGAATAAACTGATAAAACATTTTATCTCTTTCAGAGGACGCGAGCATCCTGTGATTAAGATGACGCTCTTCCAACTGGTCTTTGTTCAGGAAAATTAACTATCGCTGATAAACACTGGAGTCACTAATTTGACCGGGTACTTTCAATGCAATCCGCCTGATTGCGAAAATGATCTTGTACATTGCTTTGTGTCAGTTAGCGATAGAGTGATATCCGGCGAGGTGAAATTTGTCTCTGCCACAAATTCACATACTCCAAAAGGTCACCCCGGGACCACTGGAAGGAGACCGATAGTAACAAAGGCATAAATATGGTTGAAGAGTGAGATACACGGGAGTCTTAGGGGATTCTCTGGGGAGAAGTTAACGAGGGTAGGCTCTGCCGGGACGTTGAGTCTCGTGCTGATATTTAATGTGGATTCCCATGCAGAAAGTTAACGGAAGATTCTCTACCGGGTAGTTGACAGGGATTGTCTTTGTCGGAAAGTCTAAGGAAATTCTCGTTCAGAAAGTTAACGGGTAGTCTTCATCGAGAAGTTAACGGGTAGTCTCACGTCGAAAAGTTAAGAGAGATTGTCATTTCGGGAAGTTGATAAGGATTTGTCTCTGCTGAGAAGCTTAAAAGGAAGTCTCGTTTTAACGAGCTTTTAATGAGCATATAATAAAAAATTAAAAGTAGGATCAGAGATATTGTAATAATTCCTGGAAACAGGCATTCCTGTAATTTAAATATTTTGTTTTATTTTACAAACAATAAATACAATTTGTTGTTCGAAAACCGGTTTGTTTTCATTTTTCCCATAGGGAAAAACATTATATTTTGCAAAATAATGTCGTATTTAGTGTTTCATTTCCTAAACCGAGATTTGAATATCAAAATTTAGCCGGAGGAATTAAGGCCCATACGAAGTAAAATATTTAGAATACCACGTTACCAAATATTGTTTTCAAATGAAGAAAATCAACGTTTAGGAGTTAATCGATGGGTGGTGGCAGCTTAATCAAGAAAAAAATTGTTTTGGTAGATCGCAGAGCAACTAAAAGGATTTTTATATCATGGAAAATCTTGTATCGGTTCTTAAAGGAAGCATAATTATAATAAAAAGAACTGTAACTGGCTATCTCTTTTAATACTAAAATCATAATTACATTAGTACCATAACACAATAATAGAATTGTCGAATTAGAAGCGGGTGGCAAGAAGTACCCCTCCTAATCCGGCTCGAAGGACCATGATTGTTTTTTCGACGGTTCTAAGGTTCGAAGGTGATTTAAATTTTACCTACTTATAATATTTTAATGCATTGACCTGATGAGTAAATGTTTTGAACTATGATATGCTTACAGTAGTACGGAAATGAATTACATTTTAATTGACCTACTAAAAGTGCGATGAAAGCATTTTTTGCTTAATTACTTATATACAGGATGGTTCGAAACGACAACCCAACCAACCAACAAAAAACCTGTTTAATTTTAAATTAAACAAGAATAACTAAATTACTAAAAATAACAGTACAATAACTACCGATCAATCAACCATTCCATAGTGGAAAAATTTAGTGGCGGAGAAAAATAGATCAAGTTAAAAATTTTAAAAAACTACCACACCATATTGCATACTTAGATTTTACTACACCTTTTTCACTTTTATTTGAGAAAGCGTTAATTGTAATTCAGATTAGTCAGTTGTATTTAAGAAACCGCCAATTTGAAGTTCGGATTAGTCAGTTGTATTTGAGAAACCGTCAATTTAAATTCTGATTAGTCAGTTGTATTTGAGAAAGCCTCAATTGAAATTCAGATTAATCAATTGTAATTCTGATTAGTTGACTATAATTTCAGCAAGCATGAAGGTTATTCAAAATTGTGAATATTTTCAGAAGCATTATAATTTGTGGATCTGAATTACAATTGATGCTTTCTCAAATACAATTGACAAATCTGAATTCCAATTATCGCTTTCTGGAATACAATTGACAAATCTGAATTTCAATGATCGCTTTCTGAAATACAATTGACAAATCTGAATTTCAATTGTCGTTTTCTCAAATACGTGTGACCGTTTCTGAAATAAAACTGGAAAAGGTGTAGATAGTTTTTGATAAGAGAGTACCTACTACATCTTTCACATTCTATCGCTTTAGCTTTGATATCTTCTATATCTCGAAGAATTTCAGCTCTCTCAATTTTCCATGACAAACTTTCAACGCTTTCTTCCAACTGTGCTTGATTTTTTTCAAATGAAGCTTTCTCTCGACCTTCATTGATATAATAGACTTTAGCATTTGCGTGCAGTAAAGTATTACGCCATGTAACTAATGACTTAGATGCTTTTTTAAGATATAAATAATAATCAATCCCTACTACTTTAAAGCTGTTCTCAACATATTGCTATGATCCACAGAGATCGGGACGTCAATGGCAATTCATTGACTTGTAGGAAACGCGAGGCTTGCATAAGATTTCAAATCCGAAAGGGTAAACAAAATTGAATTCAAATCGATTAAGAAAAATGCATTTGGTATAAAGTAAAATGCAAAGAATTCAAAAGCTTTTAAACAAAATAAGTAAACGAAACCAAATAAAGATCCCCATAAAATTGTTAAAAAGAATTAATTGCAAGAATTGTAAAAATTGTAATTTGTTTAGTTTTAAAACGTTAGTTAGTTGTGTGAGTATGATGTACGAACATAAAAGCTACATCTCGGTAAAGGTGGTGGACTCCGTTAAAGTAGAACAATCGGCCCAAATGTGTTAATCTAAAAACAGAAAATAAGAACATTAGAAGTGGGACACGACAGTTGATGGGAATTGAATACTTATGATTAAGGATTTTGATCCAGTGCGTTGGGATTTTTGGTAACCAAGGAGAGAGAATAAAAAAAACGGGAGTTCCTTCAAAAAGAGGAAAAGCGGGTAATCGTGCTAATTTTGGGCTCCCGACTTCAAGTGAATATATAGGGTTCCTCAGCGTGGTCGAACGCGTGTAGACGTGTTAATTTTTGGTCTCCAGATTTTTGGTAAAAATTTGCAAAGTGCAAATTTTTGAGAGACCTAAGTATTAAAAAAAGTGGTTAGTCACGTTTGATTATACGTGCGGAATAAAAATAAAAAAAAGTGAAATCTACTTACCAGAGTAAAGTTAATTAAAAGGTGCAACGATACAAGTTAGAATTATTTGTGTGAGAAATCTTGGAATTGGATCCACTAATACGCATAAAGCACGAGGTTACGAACTGGAAAGAAAGGCTAAACGTTCGAGCGGACGAAATTATTTGTACAACAAAAAGTACCAACTGTGAGTAAGCTTACCATTAATAAAACTATTAATCTTCATATACGACGCGCGGTCACATTTGAATAAGTGCAACGATTATAAATAAAAATTTACTTTTTAATATTAAGTTGTTGGGGTAATCATAATAAAAACATTGATCATTTCTATTTATGTGTTCATTAATTGATTTGCTTATTAAAATATATTACATTTTGTTGAATTTCGGATTATTATTTAAAAGTTTTTGTATTCTCGATAATTGAGTTCAGAAGTTAAGTAAAGGAGGAAATTTCTCCTGAATCCACACTGCAGGTAAGAGGTCTTATGCAAGTGCAAAAGGGTTTAGCCGAGGCAGGAATTAATTTATTTAACATTTCAATTTTGGAAACAACGGAAATTCTGTTATTCGTTAAAAGAAGATAAGAATTGCTATTGACGAGGGACGATCCGACCTCCTCATAGTAATATATTTTGATTTATATTCATTGGCGACTTCTTCTTCAAATTTTTTCGACTTCAAATGGTTTTTCCATCTTCCAAAATAATGCAGATACTGTTGTGAATCGGTTCGTGCATCAAAACTATTGTATTATATTATAAAAATTTCAGTTTCTGATAAAACGCGTCATGAGAAAATATAAGGCGTGTAAAGGGCTTCAAATAACACCAATAAACATCAAAGACGATTAAATGTCAACCTCACCTGCACGAAGTACACCCGTCAGGAAATCTGACGAGGATTTGATGACTGAAAATTGGCGGTACAAACATTAACCATATTACATAGGATTAAATCTTTATCGATACTTTATACTATACTGGTTTGGTATGTTGATTTCGTTACAGGGAAACAATTCTATGGATTTAAGAATTATTTTACTTCATAAATGTGCCCAAATGATATAACAAAAGAAAACAAAGATTATTAATAAAGTCATGGTAGTGAAAGGTGAAAACCAGGACTGCACTACTACGACCCCAGCAAAGAAAACGGAATTCGATATGAAAAATGAAAACATTACAGTTGATAAGTTAAAGAGCTAGGAACATCAGCTGGATTGTACCAAAATACTATATGAAAAGATGAAAACAGAAACACCAAATCCAAAGCATGGAGGAAGAATGGAGGTAAAGGAACGCAACAAAAAGGAATGGTTTGCAATGATAAAAACAAAGAGAGCAGAGAGGCTAAGATGGTTGAGAACACAAATAACGGAAGTTGAAGAGAAGTACAAGGAAAAAGAAAACAAAGTGCGGAAATATGCAAACTGAAGGAACTGCAATGAATTGACAGAATTATAAATGAGATAGAGGAAAGCCAAAAGAATCCCAGTCAAAAACTAAAAATTAAGCTGGTGTTAAGAAGAAAATCTGAGAACAAAAAACACGAAACAAAAGAGATCCAAAATATTTGGAAAGAACACTTTAAAGAGCTCCTAAATTAATAAACAGAACAGAACGCAGCTGAGAACAAAATAACGTTGGCAGAGGAAGAACGTAAAACAAATAATTGTAGGGGAAGTTCCTTGAGACAATAGCAAAGGGGTCGTCTATAAAGGATGTCCACAATTTTGCCGACTTGTCGCAATTGGTCACAATCTTCAGATCCCCTCCTTCATTTATCTAAAATCGAACTTGACACGATATTGTTCAAACAATTTTTTTTTACAAAATATTGCTTAAAAAAATTCAAACAAAATTTTCTTAGAAATCCCAAACAAGGGATTTTTATGCAGACATCACATTTGTCCAATCCCCCTGGTCACACTTGGTCACCCTTTGTAAACCCCCCTCCCCCAGATATGGACGTCCTTTATGGATGACCCTAAAGATGAAAAACAATAAAACTTCGGGATCTGACAGCATAAACGGCGAGCTACTACAAATGAGAGAGGAAATAATGCTTAGAAGAAAGTAGGAACTGGTTAATACAATACGAATATATTGAGAAAAATCCTCGGACCGTTGAGGGATAGCAAGGAGAATTGGAGAATAAAAACTAACTATGAAATAGAAATGGGGGGACGAAATATAGTGAGATAAGTGAAAGTCATGAGACTGGGTTGGCTGGACCATGTAATAAGAGCACAGGAGGACAAAGCTGTAAAGAAATTGTTGATATGAAAACCTGACGTAGACAAATCGAGAGGAAGACTGCCAGCCAGATGGCAGAATAAGGCCACCGCTGACTTGAAGATAATGGGTGTAAAAGACTGGAGAGAAATAACGACGGATAACATAAAATGAAGAAGGGTCGCTGAAGAGACAAAAACATACAGAAATTGATAGAAGAGGAATGAAAAGAGAGGAATAAATGGGGACTTATATGGGACCCCCCCCCCGTAAATGGATCCGAAAAGCATCCAACAATTGAAAACAATAATTCTGATAAAGGCAGTGACACCCTCAAATCAACCACCGTCTTACGCAGACTTCTGTAAACAGGAGCCCAATAAATTTATTGTTAATGTCCTTTGATGGTCGTTTAGGCTAGCTCTCGTTATTCGTGAAAGCTGGGTCGCAGGTAAGCTTTGGGGAAACTAAGCAAATGCTTCCCGTAAATAAAACACTGAATAACAATAATAAATTTAATAAAATTAATATTAAAATTGTTAAAAATATTGTCAGCAAAAATATTATCGGCAAACAGTGTGAGAATCCCAAGCAGATGTCTATAAAAATTAATTTTACTTATATCAGCTGCAAACGCAAGTTGATATCACCAATGTACAGTGGCACCACCTCAGGTAGTAATTGCATTGACAAAAAATACCACTAATTGGCCACGCCAAGATGAAAAGATTTAAAATTGACTCACCAGATCTGATCAGCCTTACAAATTTAATTGATGAGAGAATATTCCATCTACCTGGCGAAAATGGTGGTAATCTTTAAAACAAACCCAGACACTAGCGATGACGAATTCCTCCGGGAGCGATGACGAATGACATGGATGTTGTGTTGAAAAGTTAACACTCCGCAAGAATAACCCGTCGAATGTTGTTCCTTCCGGTTCCAGGATTCTTCTCCTCAGGAAGAATCCAAAACTGAGAATCCCTCCAGGGGTTACCTTGGAACGATTCAAAGTTTGCCACACAAGGGAGTTGCTTATACCGGCAACCACTTGGTTATCGCCATATTTGGTTCCCCTCACTTAGTTTTGCCTGCGGGTCAATGCAGTTCCCAGGGCGTGGCACGTGGAGCCATATGTGAGAGTTGGGTTCCTGCGAGGACCAGTTACTAAGGACCATCGCCCGTTATCACATTATGTGACCGTCCCGGTAAAAAGTACTACCTCTGCAGAATAACCCCTACACCCCTTAAGGGTGAAACAGAATGGGCGCCGTTGAACGGCGTCAAATGTCAAATTTAAGTTGAAATGCATGTAAATAAGTTACTGTGCACACAATGCACGGCGTTGAACCATTGTGTTTACAGTAACCTATCTATAAGCATTTCAACTTAAATTTTATATTTGACGCCGTTCAACGGCGTCCATTCTGTTTCACTCTTTACCCTGATCCCCCCGGATAAGGTAATAAATAGAAATAAGATTTTTTGTCATCAAAATATATATTTGATTAAATAATAAATATTATGTAGGTTAGGTTGAAAATTTTATAATTTTGACCTGAAACTTGGCTTGAACTTCGTGCAATAATTTTGCATCTTCATCACTGGATACAAACGTGATAGCTCTTCCCACCGAGTCAAAACGACCTGCACGAGCAACACCATGTAGATAACTGTCTGAATCGGCTGGCATATCGTAATTGATGACGGTGTTTATACCTCTAACGTCCATTCCACGTCCAAAGATGTTTGTTGCAACCAAAATCTTCTTGGTGCCGTTTTTCACTTCTTGGTATCCTATCAAACGGTCCTTCTGCTTCATATTTCGATGTATGCCTATTGCCGAATGATTACTCTTAACCAACAAATTTTCAACAATTCTGCATCGTTTGACCGAACTTACAAAAACTATCGCCTGGGTATATGGGACCGAACTCAACACCTCGACTAATTTCTTGAATTTACTACTTTGGTCAACGCACACGTAATTCTGCACCAAACCTCCCATTCTTAATCCACCTTTGTCATCCAAGTAAATTTCCATAGGATTTCTCATAAATTTCTTGCAGTTCGTGCGTGTTTCCTGGTTCAATGTGGCACTAAACATCAGAACTTGCTTCTCGCGAGGCAAATTGAAATAAATCTCCTGAATATGCTTTTGAACATTTGGTAGTTGCAACATCTGATCGCATTCGTCCAAAACGAAGTGTTTTAAATGCTGAACATCCAACAATTTAAATTTGATTAACGCTAGAATACGTCCTACCGTCCCGACCACAATGTGGGGGCGGTTTCTCCTCAGTACATCTACATCGCGTGGGATGGGAATCCCACCGAAAAATGTAGCAACTTTGACATCTGTTAATTGTTTGCTAAAATATTCGTACTGCTTTCCAATTTGGTAGGCTAATTCGCGGGTGGGGCAGATAACCAATGTTTGCACATTATTTTCGTTGGGTTCGAGTAAATGTAAGGTACCCAAAATGAAACTTAGAGTCTTTCCTGAACCGGACCGAGCTTGGGCCAGAATGTCGCTACCCAAAAGTACTTGTGGAATACACTCACTTTGAAGTTCTGATGGATGTTCATATCCAGCGGTGGTAAGCGATTTTACAATTTCGGTTTTAAGTAATAATTCCTTAAAACTAGAAATGTCTGTGCTTCTCATTTCGTTAGTTTTAGCTTGAGGGGCTGGTAGGGGTCTTTCAGATGTGTCGAGTAGGAAACTTTCGTCATAATCGGGAAGATCATTTTCTTCTTCGTTTTGCCAATCGCAGTAATCGTTCAATAATAAATCTTCTTCAGAATCCGGAATGTTAGCTTGATTTGCCATATTTGCAAATATAAGTAAGTCAATATAATTGTCTTTTTGGAGTATCTGTTAACCTATATAAACTTTTAATCCGTTGATACGTTGATACGTTGATACGATGATACGTTGATACGTTGATACGTTGATACGTTGATACGTTGATACGTTGATACGTTGATACGTTGATACGTTGATACGTTGATACGTTGATACGTTGATACGTTGATACGTTGATACGTTGATACGTTGATACGTTGATACGTTGATACGTTGATACGTTGATGCGTTGATACGTTGATACGTTGATCTGTTGATACGTTGATCTGTTGATACGTTGATCTGTTGATACGTTGATCTGCTGATTCGTTGATCCGTTGGTATGTTGATACGTTGGTGTGTTGATCCGTTGATACGTTGTTCCAGTGATCGGTTTATATTTAGTCTGTTGAACAGTTGAACCCAACATTAAATAATTTAGAACGTTTATTTATACAGAGATCATCATATTAATGATATATCAGATTAACCATCACTTTATGTTAAGGCACCTGATATAGTTAAATGATAAATGATCAATCAATCCATTCGCGTTAGTGAAAAGATACAGCGAAGGGTTATGGTCATTTTCTTTAAAGATTACATTTTTAACTAATTCAGATTTAAAAGTCACTCTCTTCGTTGCATAAAAATAATCGTGTTTTAATCGTAAAATAAAACTTCGAATAGTTCGAAAGTCATAACTCAATTTTCAAAAAAATGTCGGATAAAATTTATTTTTAGTCTTTAATTAACCTCAAATTTAGTATATAAATAATAATAATACAAATTATGTTTCTGCTACTTCTGTTTTCTTTTAAAAATTGGATATATCATCAGTCTGCTAGAGTGTTTCAGTATTCACCAGAGAACGAAGTTAAAAATTTGAACCTGCAAATACCATTGATGTTATAACTCAGAGCTGTCTAACTGATATCATTTTTATGACCCGCGTACGTAAAAACATAATTCATATCATAAAATGTATGGAAATATTGAATATGGAAAATACGGATTGAATGATGGCGATAATATGTTATATTGTGTTCATATTTTAAATTGGAACTCCAATAAAACGTAAAATCGATCATAATAATATTAAAGGGGTGCCTAGGACTTTAAAGAGAAAGACACTACTTTAGACCCTACTGTAGATTTATTGTGTAGGGTAAGGTGAGCAAATGGCCAACTAGTTAGCGTGCTAAGATTCACGGGTTTGATTCCAGTGGGGTACTATATGAAAAAAAACTTTCTTCTTACCAAATAATGTCTATAACCTGTTGACCAAAGGTAATATTATACGAGCCCTAACAACTTTATGTATGTTCCGCCACTTCAGAATTTCTATCGAAATAATTTTTCAATACTACCTTTACTAGCAAAATATATTTGATATACGATTTTCTTTAAGCTTTTAAAATCATTATTTTTATTTTTGTATTTGGTAATTGTTTGGTATTGTCATTAATTATTATTTGTTAGTTTTAAATCATGTTCCTGTTTGCGTTAGATACAATTTTTGTGATTATTCTTCGGATATAATTAGTTTTATGGAAACTACCCCATCTGCTTCATCAATTTCACCTCTCCAACCAAGTTCCTCAGGCATTTTCAGACAAAGTGTTTCTTCTTCTTCACAAGGATTCTCCCAATTCATTGCGGACTATATTCGTTGTCCTCGAATTCGCTGCATCGTACCAAAATATTGTAAAGAGCAAAACGGACTGATTATTATTTATACAAGTATAATAATATTTGTTCAAGGTTTTGGAGCGACCATATTAAATAATGAAGAGAGACCAGATACGTTATGGAGGAAAAGATGGAAACGTGCAATGTTACTTTTAATGGGCAACAATTTAATTTACCCCAAGGAAACGTTGGACAACATTTTATAAACAAATTAGCAGGCGAAATAAAAGATATAGCCAATGCAATCAATGCATCCGAAAGAATCTTCGTTTTCTGTGCAACAATATTACAAAAAGGCAAAACTGATATTCGAAGGCTTATCGTATAAGTTGGGTTGGAAGAAAAATTGTTTACTATGGCTTCAAGGATTAAACACTTACATATCTGATTGGTAAATTGGTTTTGTTTTCAATATTCCTAATGCATTTTTCATTTGTTCATTTTTTATTAGTTATCAACCTAACGAAGTGTCAGTGCGGCCTTTAGGCCACACAACCTTAACTTTCTAGCATTATTATATTTTGCTACTTAGAAACCGAATGCAATGATGTATATACTAGTATGTCCATGGGTACCGTATTCTGTTGTATTTTGAACAGATATTTTTGCACCTAGTACTTGAGATAATGAGAAAACATTCGAAAATAAATAAAATTTGTACGTGTTTCGTGGTGGTCCATAAATTTTTTTACAGGTTATGGTCCGCCAACAACTTACAAAAAAATAGCCCGCGTGTAAAGAAATTGGACAGTCGTGGTATAACTCAAGCACCGGTTATACAACGCCAATGCAATGTAATGTATTACTCGTAATTCGGGATGATACTGTCTACATTTATTGATTTCATTAATATTATACCGATTAGATTTGACTTACCTACAATAATATGTAAGTTATTAAATATCTACAATAATATTGAGGCACTTAAAACAAATAAGACAGTACTTGAAATTTTATTTGATTTGACGTCAACTGACGTCACACAAGTAATTTAATAATTGAAAAATTTCTCTTATTAGAGAATTCATAATACATTCTTGCAAACCTTCACTACTTAACATTGAATTACTTTAGCGTTAACTACAACCGTCTCAATTTTGGTTGACAATACAGTAGAACTCCAATTATCCGAATCAATTGGGACCGGACCCCATTCGGATAATCAAAAATTCGGATAATTGGATTTTTTCCGAAAAAAGGGTACTGTATGGATTTTTAATTAATTAAATGAAAAGGCAACACTTTTACATGTTATATAGCGTACTTAAAAGTGCTGTACATTAGTATGTATTGTAAATGAAAGTCATTGCTTGCTGAACATTTCGGTCAAAGTAAGCTGTTTGACTGTCCGTTTTCGGGCAGCCAAGTCGTGCATCCGCTTGACAGTGAGAAGTTGCATGTGGTCACACTCGGGCTGACGCAAAATCATTATTTTGCGAATCGCAGTACGTTTCCGTCTTAAATTTTTTTTCTGAAAGCGATTCGGATAATCAGCGATGCGGATAGTCGGAGTTCGGATAATTGGAGTTCTATGCAACGGTTAAAATTCCTCACGAACTTTAGCGTTAATAATTGGTGTTACCTTAATTTCTAACCAAAGGGGTGTTAATTAAAACGACGAAGGAAAAAAAAAGATGGAATAGGCGCCACTCGATTTCAGTTAAAAAGGAAGACGTCGTTATGAAAGATTAGACAACTCGATTAAAGGGGAAATCGAGAAATCACGAGCTATCTTTGTAAATCTTGCCGGCTAGCTTGGAAGATAATTAATTAAACAAAAACCAGCAATGAGTCCAGGGCATACGGAAAATTTTGAACAACGAAGAATTTTTGTAAACGAAAATAATAATTACTCAAATATAAAGCGCAAATATCTTACGCGCAGTCCCGCAAAGAATTAACAAAATAATGGTGGACCACACAAAAATGTTATCAACCATATGTTGATTATCAACCGAAAACGACGGAATATTTATACAAAATTTACTCGTTGTGATAAGTAAATCAACTAAATAATTAATAATTATTACCATAAATAACTAACTAGAAATGATACCTCAAATTTCGTTGATCTGCGGCATATGCAAAATTCAGTTCAGCTTCGAATCCCATAAAGGCTGATGGGAGCTCCCGGTAAAATAATCAAAAAAAAAAGAGCTTCCCAATCCTACGGATTCGAGAAGATAATCCCAGCTCGCTACTGGATGGTATCAACTAACCAATTCTTCTCCAAAATCCGGCTTCACAAAATTTTTGCACAACACACACAAAATCACCTCTTACTCGAGCAAACGTATCAAGTCAAGTCCCGTACCGACTCCTGCGCATTTCCCTCACTCGTACCAACGGTCACTGGTTCCAAAACCCAAAGAACTCGGCGGCAAATTTTAAACCGTTACATCTACTGCATATTCTTTCTTTTTTCGAGTAGCTTTCGTCGATATTTAAATAAATGTCTTAACAGATTCTCATCCATATACAGCCATGTGCAAAAGTATTAGGCACCCTCATTATTTTACACTATCTCTAAATCTAGTTTTCAGAACTCATTGCATTCATTACGATTCTATTAATTGTGTCTTTACTCGAAAATAAAAATATATATAAGGCCTTTTTGGTAGTAATAAAACTGGCTAGTAAGCATAAATGACTTATATTGCAATTGCAAATGTAAGGATTAGTCTGTTGTTAGAGCTTGTGGTAAAAATATATGCGTCGATGTTTTTTTCTACAATCGTATTTTCAAAGACTAATACCTTACCTGTCAACCACGCCTAAAAAATGAACTTAGTGCTTAATAGTGCTTGATTTAAACAAGGCAATTCTCAAGTTATGATAGCTCGAGAGGTGAACTGTTCTCCTTGTGCTGTGAAATATATATTGAAACGCTTCAAGGAAACTTGCTTCTATCAGAATAGACCAAGAACAGGTAGAAAAAAATTAACTACATTACGTGAAGATCGATTATTATTTCGACAAGTGCTACAAAAGCGCAAAAAACCTCTTTAGACCTAGCTGCTGCTTTTTAGGAAGCAAAAGGAAGACCACTGGATGCGAGTACAGTGAGAATAAGGTTCATTTAAGCTGGACTCATGTAACATGTCAAATGTTACTATGCCGGTCCTGCCGTCAACTTTATGATCCATTACAACTCGATCAAATTTATTTCTGAATTTAATATTTTTATTTAACTATTTTTGTCGAAAGACCTTTCTTTAGTTTTCCTATCCTGTATATATTTATTATTTAGTACGAAAAGATCGATTAAAATCAAATGCCATCCATTTTCCATGGGTACTAGTTTTTCTATCAACACGCGTATTAATACGTCGAAGTTACTCGCCTGCAGATTTTATGCCGAATCAAGTTAGCGTTTAGCAAATGAAACGCTGCTGTAATTAAAACAAAGGGTGGACCCACTAAATACTGATTTAAACATTAAATATAACTGATTTGAACATTTATATACTTTTATTTTCGTTTACATTTACCATAACACATCATATAGTTAGATTGTATAGGGTGCCTAATACTTCTGCACATGGCTGTATGTAACAGACTTTAAGATATGAATATTTTAAAACATTTCAAGACATTTAGTTAATAGTTTAAGTGCCAGGTAAAGATATTCCTATTCGATTAACGATTCCAAGATCCAAATCGGTACACAGTTTTCTGTTTAATTCGTTGCGAAAGTTTATTGAAAGCTTCTCTTTCCTACTTAGGCCTTGGATACTTCTGAATTTCTATGGATCTCTTATTATCAATTTTAATGTTATTTAACGTTATCTTGAATCTCAAATAATTAACCTAACTTTTGAAGAATTCTTATTTTTCTATATTAAATTTTAGTCTTGCTTCATTTGGTATCGATAAAATTATTGCAACATGCTTCTCATGCTGTTCTGCATTATTACTATAAATTTTTACCCTTTTACTATTAATTTTCCTTAAATATTCTTCAATCTCCATATCAACTATAATCGTAGCATTAACATTTTTCCCTTAGTTATCACAATTTTTTCCATTATTATTCAATTCAATCTTATGTTGTTCTTCCTCCTTCAAACGAATTGACTTCTTGTTGCATTTTTATTAGTCTTTTCCGGTACATCAATTTCCTGCAAATAAAAAGTCTACAAATAATTTTTTTTTATTTAAGTTTATATAGGTGCATCAACTGCTAGGTTATTAGCACCTATGTATGTACTGTAGCGTCTGATGCTTTGAAGAATGCACGAGTACGCACACAATCGGTTTATGACACCTACCTTAAATCGACTCTTACTTCTCAGGGTATTAATGCGTCGGGATCTGAATCAACCAACACTTCTTATACGAGCTTATTCTTGATTGAACGAATTCTGTATTCCAACAAAGATAAAACTACAGTTGGAATTCCGTTAACAAGTTTTTTAATCAAATCAACAAATTTCAACATATAACAAGAACCCAAACAATTAAACAATCTTTATAAACTACTATTCTACGCACTGATTATTAAAAGGTAGCTAACCTGTGATTTGTATCGTGCGCACTATTTTCTTTCTTCAAAAATTCCACTTTCCAATCTCCAATCTGCTTCTCATATATCGGATAACTTCACGATTTAACTTCGAGACACGATCTCGATCACAACCTTCGTTGCCAACACCTTCTGTATCTCGCTATCTTGCGGAATCTTAAATTCTCCAAGGAATTAATCTTCTTGGGTAGTACCACCGTATATCATTCACGAATATAAATTATTTCAGTATATTCTAATTGAATTGCAATTATACGCACAACTGCATCTCGCAGTAACTAATATGCGACCGTCACGCTTCGTGATCTTGATGGAACTGTTATTTACTTTTTATGTAACGTTCGTTACTATATATTTTGTTTTTTCAAACCGGAGCTTCTTATATATCGGTTTGTTTGTACATGGCCGACGGTTCTCTGCACGTTTGATTAATTTCCGCATGTTGTATATCCCGTTTACACAACATGTAACTCGAACAAACTTAAAATTAAATTCAAACGACACAACAAAACAAACACATGTAAACAAATGTGTTTGAACCTCCGGTCTCCAACTGTACTTCTCTCCTTGTTGGTACGACTCTATCCTTAACATGGATAGCGCGTATCACAACAAATGCCCCCTGCTAAGTTTACCCACAGTAGTGCGATGCAACTAACTTGGTAAATCTTCGCATTCATTCAACATCTTCATTCATTCTTCACACCCTTCTTCCATACATGACCCCCTTTCATACCATTCAATTGACCCTGACTTCCCTCTAACATCTTCATTCATTCTCTCTCTTGCTCCAATCACCACCTGTTCCTAACGCTTTTATTCTTTTGCATCGACTTAGGGTCCTCAAACTCAGCGATGTCTTATTCCCAACTGGACTGGCTTTAGCCAAGCCTCTTACGTTCTCCCTGTACTGTGCAGTCTTACCCTAACATACCCTCGGGCTATGTTGGTGCGTACACCTCCCTCTTAATGGACCTGCATATCCTGCAGTAGTCACTTACATTTATCCCTTCCCTTCCCTTTGTAGCGTCAGTGGTTTGTAAACATAATTTTGAGAATGCTCACGAGATTGCCCGTGTAAAATTATCTTCTTATATGTCCGAGGTACTGTTAGTCAGTCAATTTATTCTTATGGTGAATCTTCTTCTTGCGGGTCCGCAACGTATGGGTATAGCAGGTTAATGTGAAATTTTCCCCGAATTTCTCCCCCCTGATATGCCAAAATATAAACGTTATCGTTAACCACCTCATGAATCCTAAAAGGTCCTTCGTATGGCAACGATAACTTTGCACAGATGTTCTGCGCCCGGTTTGAGGTTCTCAAACTCTTAACTACTACCCTGTCCCCTATATTGAATGACAGTCGCTTTCGGATTCTTCTATTCATCCGTTCTTCATACTTCCTCGAACTTCGATGCGCGTTTTCTCTTGATCAACAAAACGATTGTTGTTAAAAATAAGTCGCATTGTCTACTAATATGCGCTCGGGTTTGATTACGTCGTTTGCGAAATTTTCTCGGCCGTGAATGGTGGTAGCTTTATTCGCTATGTACAGCTCATTTGCCGCTATGCTTTTAAGAAGCCATTTATCCCTGATTTGACTGAATTCCGGACTCCCTTGACTCCTGTAAATATTTTTATATGAATAAACCCCGTGTCCCTGATTTAAATTTGTTTGCGCGTCTAAAATGTCCTTCAACTTCTTCTTACTATTTCATATAATCTTTCACATATATCTTCTGACACTCGCAGTGCATTCACTTGTCGAGTATCTACTGATACCTTAAATTATTATTGTAGCGCATAGCTTACAATAACACCCCTGTAGATTTTCTTGTAGATTCTTGAAGACTTCTTGTCGACTCTTATTCATCCCTCATCTTCCCTGCTGAAGGCATCCGCGATCAAATTATCTTTCTCATCATGAGAATTAACACGGAGTAATCCGTCTCAATCAAAAATCTATTTCCCTTAAACTATTTTAACTGGTTCAATGCGCACACAATTGCTAACATTTCCTTGAAACTATTGAAGATATCTTCATGTACCCGTCCTCAATTCCTACGTGTACCTTTTTCCAATGACGTTAAGAAACCTAACGTTTTTCAACACTCCGAGAAAACTTCGCACCGTATGTAAATTCCGTATTCGCGGCTAAATTTTAACCTCCTCCAATCTATCATTGTCGACTGAGATTCCTACTCGGTCAACCGTGAACCCTAAAAATTTTACTTGATTCAACATGAATTGATATTTTGATAAATTTAGTTTAAGCCCTGTTTGTTCCAACGTGCTTAATACCTCTTCCAACTGTCGTAACTGATCTTCCTCGTTGTCCGCAAATACCAACATGTCATCAACATAGTGGACAAGATAGTCTTCGTGCCTTTTGAGTACTTATCCAAATTACTCCTGTCTTATCGTTAATAGATTTAATTGCATTTTCTATCTCCGTTGACAGTGACATCTAATTTATTAATTAATTTCAAACTTTTGCCTAAATCGGGTTGTTCATTTGACTTTTCCATTTTATTGACGGTTTGATTATTTTCCAATGTTTTACCGACAATGGAATTGTTAATGATTGATTTCAAAGGTTGGCCTAAAATTGGTTGGTTTATATTTGAATTCAAATTTGGATCTAAAATTGATCCATTTCTTTATTCGTGAATTCTACTGTGTACCTAAAATTGACTCGTTTATTTATTTGTGAATTCTAACTTTGATCTAAAATTGATCCTTTGTTATTTTCTAATGGGAGCCTAAATATGACCCTCCGTTTCTTTGTGAATTCTAATGGTGATCTAAACTTGATTTGTTAATCCACTCGATCTCTTCCCCGTTGGCCGTGATACGCTGATGGTCCACGTCGATAGTTATCTTCATGGCCTTCAGCAAATCGACCCCTAACAAACATTGTCCCTTCAATTTGGGCATGACTATGAATCCGTCCGTCTTTTCATATTGTCCGATAAGAATTTTGCCAACCACCATCTGGTTTAGGCTGGTCATCTTTTTATTGTTCGCCGCAATTAAGTTGACGCTCCTTATCGGCAACAATCCCTTCTTAAACACGTCTGCATGTTCCCGAACAATTCCCTCATTGATCACGGATATCTCGGCACCCGTGTCAACTAGCGCGATTAATTTTACCCCATTAAAACTTATATGAATATATGGCAAACAAACCTCCTCTTCGGACTCTGCCTCGTCGTGCAAACTCTCCTCTATGTACTCTCGCGGGTGTACATAGGTGTTAACCCCCCTCGATTGCTTGTCGCTTACGGAAAATCCGACCCCGAACGTGAATGGACCGTGGCTCGCGTGATAGCCGTCGGTCGGTTCGTGGTGTCGATCTCTATCCGGTTTACATTCTTATCCTGGTCTTTGCGCGGCGCGTCTTCCTGGTTGCGTTGTGCCCAGTTTCTCCGATTCATCCCGCGGTGATTCTGGTATCCCCCCCTTCGCGTATTCTCGAAACCATTCCTCGCTGGTTCGTTCCCCTTAATTCGCGGGTCTTGTGACTCCTGCGGTGACGCCCGCCAGTCGCGTTCTTCCCATCGCACATATGGGACCGCTGATTGTCGCGTTTCCTCGTACTTAAAGTCGACACTTTCGTCGAATCTTTTTAACAGCTCGAGGAAACCTTCAATCGTCTCGACCTTTTCTATCCCAATCCGGGCTTTGACATCTTTCTCAAAATGCCCCCCGATTGCCCTGACTAACAGCACTTCCTCATATCGTGGCTCGACCTGTTGTGCTTGATTAATCAAACTTACTGCATAATTCTCCCGAGTGCCCCCATGTCCTCCTCGGTATTTACCCCCATTAACCTTTTCTTTTACCTTATTTTGGTCCATATCGCCCCAGTATTTTTTTAAGAAGAGTATCTTAAAATCCTCGAAATTTTTGATTTTCTCCTCTACCATACTAAACCAAATTTCTGTATCCCCCTTCATCGTGGCGCGGATAATATTCTTCTGCCGGACTTCGTCCCGAATGCGGATTAAATTATTTCCTAAATTTTTGATGAAAATTTTTGGATTAATTTTTCCGTCATTATAGAATTTTGGGTACTTGTCCATGTCGCCGTCCCGGTAACTATGACCTTTTAATTCTTCCACCAGGTCCCCCAACGATTTGTCATTTTGCGTACGGTTCATATTTTTCACCTCCTCTCGCATGGAGCCGATCGCATTCTCATTTGCCACAAACACGTCTGTTACCTTTGTCTCAATCTCTGTGATTTTCACATTCACCGTCTCAAATCTCTTATTTACCCCTTTCTCTAAACTGATCACCCCCTTCTCATTTTCCTGCCGGCATTCTGTTAACCTCTTATCCATCGTCTTTACCACCCCGGTGATTTTGGTATCCACCTTGATATTGATTCTTTCAATTTCCCCTTGCATTTTCTCTAAATTCTCATTCATACTTGTCAATTTCCCCTCCTGTCTATCCAAACGTTCATTCATACCTGCGTCTCTGACCTCCTGTCGGTCAAATCGTTCATTCATACTGGCGTTTCCAGCCTCAATTTGCTCCCTTAAATTCACATTCATCTCATCCATTTTTGCATCCCTCTTATCTCCCTTTTCATTCATCTCCCCCATTCTTGCATTCATACTGGCGTTTCCATGCTTTGAATGCCATTCGTCTGATGCTTTGAAGAATGCACGAGTACGCACACAATCGGTTTATGACACCTACCTTAAATCGACTCTTACTTCTCAGGGTATTAATGCGTCGGGATCTGAATCAACCAACACTTCTTATACGAGCTTATTCTTGATTGAACGAATTCTGTATTCCAACAAAGATAAAACTACAGTTGGAATTCCGTTAACAAGTTTTTTAATCAAATCAACAAATTTCAACATATAACAAGAACCCAAACAATTAAACAATCTTTATAAACTACTATTCTACGCACTGATTATTAAAAGGTAGCTAACCTGTGATTTGTATCGTGCGCACTATTTTCTTTCTTCAAAAATTCCACTTTCCAATCTCCAATCTGCTTCTCATATATCGGATAACTTCACGATTTAACTTCGAAACACGATCTCGATCACAACCTTCGTTGCCAACACCTTCTGTATCTCGCTATCTTGCGGAATCTTAAATTCTCCAAGGAATTAATCTTCTTGGGTGGTACCACCGTATATCATTCACGAATATAAATTATTTCAGTATATTCTAATTGAATTGCAATTATACGCACAACTGCATCTCGCAGTAACTAATATGCGACCGTCACGCTTCGTGATCTTGATGGAACTGTTATTTACTTTTTATGTAACGTTCGTTACTATATATTTTGTTTTTTCAAACCGGAGCTTCTTATATATCGGTTTGTTTGTACATGGCCGACGGTTCTCTGCACGTTTGATTAATTTCCGCATGTTGTATATCCCGTTTACACAACATGTAACTCGAACAAACTTAAAATTAAATTCAAACGACACAACAAAACAAACACATGTAAACAAATGTGTTTGAACCTCCGGTCTCCAACTGTACTTCTCTCCTTGTTGGTACGACTCTATCCTTAACATGGATAGCGCGTATCACAACAGTACATTATATAATTATTACAATTTATTTATAAAGCCTATTTCGTGAATGAATTGAATTGTTTGATTTATATTATGTTTTTCGGGATTGAGCGCTTCTTCCATATGTTGTTTCATTCCAGATCTAGTTCTCTCGGCTGCATATTGCTGTGATTTAAAATGACCCCACACAACACAAATGGTTGTAAAACTGAATTTATCATTATATTTAGGAAAATTAAGCTAATTTTAAACTTTAGATTGAACAGATAAACACATCCAACTCTATTTCAGATATTGTAGACTTAATAAGATCTTTAAAGATGAGAAAGCTATATCAAAACCTGCTAAATACATTCAATTTGAAGGTGAACAAGTCAAAATCTTCTAATAAGATGCTTTATCTTAGAAATGATGAAATTTGTTATAATTAGTTATCTCAAAAACATAACCTTTACGTTTATAAACTTTGAATTGATAAATCTCTGTGAATAACTTGTTATATGAAAATCTGTTTATAACCAAAATTCTATTATATCTAAGAGCTGTTTTACATTACACTAAATTTTTCAGGACTGAAATTTTTAGTCCTAAAAATGCAATGCGCGCGCCGAATTAGGATGATAGAAAACTTGTTGTAATACTTTCCTGTTTGCAACTACAACCTGACAATTTTAACTTTTTCAGCGACTGAATATGCGCCGCGCGCATTAGGTAAATTGTCAAATAATGTCGATTGGTTTGTAAGTGTTTAAAAGTGATTTAAAATAATTAAATAAAAATGCAAATTAGCAAAAGAAAAAAATTATGTGCTGCATAATTATTACAATGTTACTTGCAAAAACAAAAAATCAAACTTTAAAAAAAAAGCGATTATGGACTAAACTTCCAATGATTTGTTCGCGTTTGTTATTTTTTTTGTAAAATTATAAGAAGCTTGTACTCTTATAAAATAAAATCTCGGGTGTGAGGGTTGGGATAATAAAACAACTGTTAACAATACCTACTTATATAGTAGGTATATGAAAAGATGCATTACCAACCTTTTGCCATTACCAAGAATTTTGAATTTTGAATTCTACATCATTTTTAATTTTACATCATGCGCGCGCCGAATCAGGATGCTAACAACAATAAATTAGAACATGTTCTAAATTCTTGCTGTCAGCGTCCTAATTCGGCGCGCGCATTGCATTTTTAGGACTAAAAATTTCAGTCCTGAAAAATTTAGTGTAATGTAAAACAGCTCTAATTGTATGTGATAACCATAAATTCGTGTCCAAAAGTTGTAAAAAGGGACATAAGGGTGAAAATCCAATAAAGGGTGATAAGTGAAACGTGATAATGAAAATAGTCAAATGTACTACTTCAAATGTCTGTCAAATCAACTACTGTGATGGAAATCAACTGGAAAGCATAGGATAAGTAATCTCTTCAATAATGGAACCAACTCTGGAAATTACATGAAATTTCATTAAAGTAAAAATCGCAAAGAGAAATAAATTTGACTCACAAATTGTTGAAGTCAGCTCAAATTGGTATTTTGCGCAAGCAAAAGTTAGTTGAATTTTAATATTTGAAGTGGAAGGACGTGTGAAACGCGATCCAGCAATTCAATCAATTTGGTCGATAAAAATCCAAGATGGCAAACTTAGTTGCGTCTCCTACAAATGAAAAGTATTGATTATCAACTCAACTCTCAAATATCCGAGAATTATATAATTTAAAATTACTTACCGGCATACGATTTAGTAAAATAACACAATTAGAAAGTTAAATTTGGATAATTTCTATAACGACAAGTCAATCCAAAGAAGAGAAGATCCAGCGCGTCGTATCAACTGAAACATCTGACGTGGAAGTGTCTCATAGTGCGCCTGTGTTTATCAAGATAGTGTTTTTCTACGCAGACTTATATAAAAGTCCGGATTATGAATTCAAAAGGTATTTGAAAACATTTATTATTTTTATTAACTTTACGCCTTCAGCATTTTAACTAAAGGATGCTGGGAAAAGACTGTCAAAAGTGTATTTTCGGCTACCCTATTTGATAAAAATTCAACAACAAAACATTATTTTATTTTATTTTCTATGCTTTGCCAAAAGCAACAATTTTAATACAAAAACATTTAACCGGTTTGGATAACGGAAAGACTTACATTTATTTAAGCAATTAGAAGAGCAGAAGAAAGAAAAGATCTTCATTCTACATTTTTGATTATTGTAAAACATTCTGGTGACGGATATGATATCTGTATAAATTTGTTAAATAGCGCTTTGCGATATTATTGAATATAAAAATCATTTCTAAATTAATGCAATCTTTTATTATTATTATCAAACATTTACAGGTCAGTATTCTAAATTTTAAAGATCAATCAAATAAAGAAGTGGATCATTTATCTGGTAAAAACAATTAAGCATTTTATTCAAAGTCATTAAATATTTTTTTATCATTTCAAAACAAAACTTTTCAACTTAATAAGCAACCACCCCCTAATTACTAATTACCCAATACTCTGAGAGAGCCTTAGACTGAGCTAAACAAGAGGGACAAAGTGGTGAGCTTTCTAATTAAATTTTAGCACGCGAATTCTAACATTTACATTTTTTTATATTTTTCATTCATTTGAATGTGGCGCCCAACTTAAACGACGTGTCTAATTTTTAATATAAGAGAGGTCATAGCAATATGTAGGACATTCAATTAGTATAATACTAGATGATAGCCCGTCCGAGGACGGGTAGCTAGAAGGACGGGCAGCTACCCAAGGTAACTTAAGTTGAATGAAGATTAAGGAAAGCTCTCAGTACAATTCAAAAGCCATATGACCTTGGCTGCCTGCCCGTCCTTCTAGCTACCCGTCCTCGGACGGACTATCATCTAGTTACATACAGTTGTGCAAACTTTCTTGTTTGTCCTTCAGGTGGATACAGGTTTGTGGTTCTGTGCTACGTCTGTCCATGAATTTTGAAAACGTATGGTTAATTAATACTTAATTTTAAAGTCTTTCAAAAACTTCCCGGAACACTACATTTTGTGTAAACCAGTCTGTAGCTCTAAGTTGTCCTTGTCTAGAATTGTCTTTAATTAGGATTTTTATATTTTGTCGAAGTCGAGATCGCGAGAGAGCTACATAGAGTTGTCCGTGTGAAAATACCGGTTCAGTCAAACTAATTCCGACATGTTCGTATGTTTGCCCCTGCGACTTGTTTATCGTTACGGCGAAAGCGGGAATTTATAGGAAACTGGCGTCTTTTAAGAGTAAAGGGCAAATTACTGTCTGTAGGTGCAATGTCAATTCGAGGAAGGATAACAATTTGCCCTCTGTGCGACTCTGAAATTATCTCGCACGTAATGGAACGCCGATGCATATTTCGAACGACCATCCTGGTACCGTTACACAGCCCTTTTCAGGGATTTAAATTTCGAATCAACATTACTATAGCTCCGCGTTTTAATATTAATTCATGTGGAGGTACTCCTGATGGCGTTTGGCTGTTGAGAAATTCTGGAGGATAATAATTATTAATAAGATCATTACTGTCCTCTGTAATGATCGAGTCCGAACTATGATAAATGTGACTCTCCCCATTTAATTGCCAAATGATATTGTTGTTGATTTCGAGCGTTTCTTTGTTGGTGGTTGTAAGAATCACCCGCTTGGAAAGCTCATCAACAGAGAGTTTCGCGATCGAGTTTCCGAATATCTTAAAAATAATGTCGCCTTGAACAATCATATCTGTCGGAATCTGGATGGCGTCCTCCGGGAGTCCCTCAACGGATGGCAAACTTCCATTACCAATATTGAGCAACCACTGGTTGAATTCATTTTGGTCTTCACTTCTCATAATGGAAATCAAGGACAATTGTTTGATGTATTTCCAAAATGGACTCGACGTTAAACACGCTTCAATAACATCAATTCGTTTTCTCTTTGGCATCACCGGGAGTGTTTGGCGGAAATCACCTCCAATAACAATAGATTTACCCCCAAATGGACTGTTATTATTCATGAGTTCCCGCAATAATAAATCAATGGCTCGAATTCCATCCTTTGGCAACATTGTTATCTCATCCATAATGATAAGCGCGGCTTCTCTAATTTTCTTGGCTTCAGCTGTTGTTTGCTTCATTTTGGAGACCGATGTATCGTCCAACGGAACAGGCAATTTAAATTCACTATGGATTGTGCGTCCACTTACTCTTCGAGTAAGGAATTTTCAAAATCACGCAGCGATATTGAAAATACCTCAGCTTCTTCCTTTTTCTTTTTCTGTTCGGCAGCAATCAGTTTCTCCACTCTTTTTCTGTTTCTTATACGTTTTGCCGCCACTTTTTTTTTCGCAATATTTAAATCAATTTTACGCATTCCATTGCTGCTAAACTCACGAAGTGCCTCCTTTAACGATTTAATAGTAGCTCGTTTGAATTCTTCTCTGACTTCAAAATCTTTTCTTATTTTCCGAACGATAAGGCCCTCTTTAGCGCCTGTTCCACATCCTTTATTAATTCACCCGAAAACATTTTACGTTGACGTTCAACACTTATTATTTCGTTATAATGTAATTCTGCTTATATAGTAATTTTGAGTAGGATAATCGGATTAACTGATCCGATGATACGTTGATCCGATGATACGTTGATACGATGATACGTTGATACGATGATACGTTCATCCGATGATACGTATTATCCGTTATGCGTTCGGTTCGGTTCGGTTTGCTTCGGGTATTTCCGTGGGACAGACAGAAGGAAGGAAGGAAGGAAGGAACGACTTGGCCTTTTATAATAAGAGATTATGTTCGACAGTTAATACTTGGTCGCATGTTATGCAATGTGGAGGTGGTTCCCTATCAAGTATGAATGCATGTGTTGCCGCTGTATGACCTAGTCTCAATCTGGTCAGCATTGTGTCAGTTGATCTGTTGTATTGATTTTTGTGCTGCCAGGGTTTGATGGATTTTTTAGTTTTTTTTAATTTTTGATTTGAGGTAGACCATTGTTCTTGCCATTTCTTATAGATGTTTTTTTAAATTATAGTTACAACGTCTGAATGCAGCATCTTCTCTATTTTTTTGCGTCAGGATTACTTATTGCTAGTTTTGCCAATCTATCTACTTCTTCATTTTTTGATATTCCCATATGAGAGGGTACCCACAGGAAAGACACCTCCCTCTGTGTTCTGTTTAATTACTAATATATGTACCTTATTTTGTTAACAATGGTATTCATGGAGTTTGTCTTGCTGAGCAAATGTAGTGAACTTAATGAATCAGTAATAACCAAAAGCGGTTTCTTAAGATTTTCTTGAGATAGGTTATGTTTTAAGGCTTGGTAGATGGCTGTGATCTCTGCTGTACATATAGAGGTTCCGTTGGGTAGGCAGTATTGTTTGTTTATATCATCTTGTAAAAAGGCGCAGCTTACCAATTCTTCTTGCTTCGAGGCATCTGTGTAAATTTTTTATGGTTTTTATGATTTTCTAAAATTGCATTGAAAAAATTGCATAGATGTGTTGATTTGTATTTTGTTTGTTATGCAGAAATCGGCAGCATACTTTATTATTATCTGTCGAATTGCGTGTCCAAAGAAGTATCTGAAATTAGTTTATTTTCTGATACCTGTGGAGGTCAGAACAGAAACCAATATGTTTCAGCATTGCTATTGTGAGCTATGCAGAAAATAGATCATTTACAGGTAATTGAGCACAAGTTTTTAGAGTCGGGACACAGTTACATGGAAGTAGATTTTATGCATAGCAGCATCGAATCTGCTAAGAAAGCTTCTTCTGTTTATTGTATGCCAGATTATAAATCAATTTTTCAACGCGCGAGGGCTCCGAAAAACGTTGTAATAGATGGAAAAAAGTACGCAAAGAGGCGTACAAAACCAAAGAATTCAAATACAATGAGTTCTATGATTTGAAAGATTTATCAAAGAAGTTAATAAATAACCGTGTGAAAGATAGTGATGGGAAGCAATTGATGTGGTTAAAAATTAAAAGATTGAAATACATAAAAGGGGAAACGAATAAAATCTTCTTTAACTATGACATGTCCAAAGATTTTCGATATTTCAATGTTCAAACCACTCAAACACGAAAACGGACTAGAAGAAACAAGGCGTCAACGTTGGATTCGCAGCCTAATGAATTAAAACAGCTTTATCAGGAATCGTTACCAATTAGCTTGGCAAAGAAAAAAGACCTTTTGAATCTTTGCGACAAGGGTGTTATCCCAGAAGAGTTTCATGGCTGGTATCGGAGCTTGAGAACTGTCGACGTTGTGGATCGCTTACCAGAGCCTGCTCAGGATGAAGAATCGGACGAAGACTTTTAATATTATTTTTACTATTGTAACTTTTATGAGTTAATTTGATTAATAAAAATACAATAAACTACATTTTATTAGACTACTGGCAAATTAATAGTTGTGGTAAGACTAAAAGTATTAATTTTTACTTTCTTTAAACTGTTAGATTTTCTAGAAAGCCTACAGGCAAAACCAAATAACTTCAACAAAAACTTGAAATTTACTCATAAAATCTATTTTTATCTGTTTTCTCCATGCCAAAATGCTGTATAACTATGCAAATACTTTCATAAAACAGTTGTCTTGTTATGATTATTATTATGATAAATCTAATTATTGGGCAGAAATAGATAATTTAATTTTTACAGGCAGAACATGATAGCTACCTCCCTTTTCTTAAATTATCGGGATTTTCACTATTTATTTATTATCTTAAGCCCGTCTTACATCAGGACATTTCTGGCGTCATTTCTTGAGCCATTTCTGCGCAGAGACGAGTTCATAGTATTTGCGCGTGCGTATACCGTTGTGCGCAGAAATGGCTCAAGAAATGACGCCAGAAATGTCCTGATGTAAGACGGGCTTTACACATTAATTTAAAGTATTATGACATTGCTAAAACTATAATCCTTCTTAGAAATAAATTACAACACAATACATATTAATACTGCTTAGTTATTAAACGTCAAACTTTCAAACGCTTTTATCTCAAAACTATGGTTATGTCAGTTACCTGGTTTTACCAGTAAGCAGACGATATACTCTAAAACACAGCGGTTTACGCACCGGCCAGGGAGGACGCAGGCGTAGAAACGATAGAAGATTTTATCCGCCACCTGGCGGAAAACTTCTACGGAAACCTGGGCAACTCCGAAAACCCGTTGGTCAGAGGGCTCGGTAACTACCAACCCGAAGACTTTCTAAGGTATAAGAGACCTAAGGCCATTCTCACGCGGATTCCGCCCGAACGAACGACAGCAATCAGTCAATTCAAAGCTACTTTTATTTTTCAACGCTAAGAAATCCAATCAAGTCGAAAAACGGGATGTTGATTGCACAGTGCATCCAATTCTTCCACGTGATTCGGTTTGCCATCAGCTATAGGAACGGCCTTAGCATTTTATTGTTATTTAATGATATTCTCTTTCAGAGTTGTCTGCCGTACCAGTTTAAGAGTAAGTTGCTCTTATAACTGATACACCAGACTAGATCAAATGCTTTTGGAAATTTCACGGTCTCCGGCGGTATTTGCCTCACTGGTCTAGGGTGGCATAGGGGTAGTCTGGGGAAAAGCACTCGGGGGATTTTCTACCCTGTCGCAAGACAGAGTATTCTTCTCCGGTAGAGTTCAGGAACTCCGGCCACGCAGGACCGGACTCCACTCGAGGGGGAGGCAACCCCCCCCCCCGGGCAGAAACCCAACCTGACCTGCATCAGGAGAAAACCAGAGGGTTTCCCGCAGCATAGGAGCGACTGACATTCCCCCGATATGGAAAACAAGACGGTTAGACCCCGATACCGATCACTTTTGCATCTATTTCTTCATTCACACTCAGTGTTCTATAACATTCTTATCACCACAACCCGACCCTGACATCGAAGGGGATCAGGTGGTGACGTCAATTCGAGCATTACCAACTTTATTCAAAAAGGCATTTGCGCAAATGTCTTTATTTCTATTTTTCAAAGCTACGATCGCCGTCAAGAAGGGGGGGGGGGTTAAACCCACCCCGGACTCCGACGATCTCGTAGTCAGGTGGGGGCCTCAAAACCCAACCCTGCAAAATATAAATTCAGGTGCCGTGGTGCACCAGCTTTCTCAAGGAGGTACGTGCTAGGCCCGAGTACTCCAATTTTTAATTTATGATTCGATACGCACCGGCAGATGCAACACGTCTCTCGTACGAGTAACTTCGATGAAATTTTACTATGTTATCATTTTTTTATGCGATTTTTTGGGGGTGATACGTAAAAGGGAACTGCCGTGTTCTGCAACTATACTTTTAAATGCTATATCCAGGTTTTCTATGATCCCGATTTTTTGGATCCCGGTTGGGATGTATTAATATTCTTCTAGTATGAAAGGAAAAAATTCTCGCTCCTTATAGTAGTAGTGGAATGGGATCTTGGGCGTTGGGAGCAAATGCAAAGAAAACGATAGATTAAATTCGACGCGTTTCGACGGAACGTTCCGCCATCATCAGGACTGTAATCAAGACAAAAATACAAAATTAAGATCGCCATAACAAAGTTAATACAAGATCACAACAGTATGTACACAAGTGAATCGTACCTCTTAATCTAGATGGTATAGTAATTCTGTAGCATAACAACAATTATGTAGCGAGCAGTGGGTGCATGTCAAACATCACACATCAAACAGGACAAGATAAATAAACACTAGCGTGTCAAACATGTAGCAACGGCGAGTACAAATTATAATAAATATAAACAAACTATGTTAGTCACATACAGCAGTCCGAACAATAAAATCAACCATGTGGCAACAGCCAAGCAAACAAGTTCAAAATCAAGCACCCAAAAGCAACCACAAGAACAAACAAAACAGGCTATAAGTCTAACTTCACACTGATGGCACTGGAACTAAAACGGTATAGTAAACTCGAACTACGGTATATAAGATGGCCGTCAAAACAAACAGCACTGGAACGGCGAGAAACACTTCAACTTGAGCTACATTATACAAAATGGACGTCAAAACAAACTACCGCGTACCGGCGAGAAACAAATCAACCACGTCGCCCCGTTTTGTTGTTAAACACAGTTAAGAGTGCCTTATAAGCACCGCTAATCGGCTCAAAATCTGTGACTTTGTTGACGTTGTCGACTTCCTCACCAATAAACGCAGCCTCCAAAAACGCTCTCCTGGGGAAAAATGCTTCATTCGCCAGAATCCTGACATCATCATCGCCAAAGGAGTGGTTGCATATTTTAAGATGTTCCGAGATACCGGTCTTACTGGAGCCAGTTTTAGCATCATATCTATGTTGGCTTAGGCGTTTAGACAGCAACTGACCGGTTTGACCAACGTAAGTTTTACCGCATTCACATACAATTCTGTAGACCACACCACTCCTGTATTGCAGCGGAACCTCATCCTTGACGTTCAAGAAGACCAACCGCCCCAATCCAAACCTCGTATAGAACGCCAGTCCAATATGACCCTTCTGGATAAATTCCTTCAAAATGATCTTTAGTCTACTGGCCATCATAGGGTGGTATGTTATTTTGTGGTAACGCAAGTTCGTCAAAGAGGAAGCATCGGGCGCCACCCGCAACCTGGAAGGTGCCCTATTCGGACCGAACAGGGCCATCTGCACCAATCTCTGGGGATAGCTATTCTTCAAAGCTGGGCCTGTAACTGAGTAAGCCGCGCATAACGCAAATCAGGACTTACACACGTATTAATGCGGTGTTTCAAGGTGTTAACAACGCTCATCTTTTGGTTGAGTGGATGTGCCGAGTTGTAATTCAGCACTCTATCCGTAGATGACGGCTTAACATAGAGGTCAGTGTACACCGATCCATTCTCCCTCCTGCACACCAGCAGATCCAGAAACGGGATTCTGCCATCCACCTCCAATTCAACCGTGAACTTAATTAGCGGGTCGTAGTCGTTCAGGACCTCCAGGCATGTATCCACCCGATCAGATGGTATGGCCATCAACATATCGTCAACGTAGAGCATCAGGAATGGGAGGGCCAACTGAATAGATCCAACAAAATTCATCAGCAGGTCGTGCATCACAAAGCTAGCGAAAATAGGACTACACGGGTCCCCCATAGCCGAACCCACCAACTGGGAGTAGAATATGCCATCATACTGGAAATAGCTGTTATTAAAAATGATGGAGATTATATCCACAAAGATGATTTCAGGGATTGATGTAAACTTGGAAACAAGATCCCAATTGTTAGTTATGGAGGCAACCACCGCCTCTCTAGACACATTGGTGAACAGTGAAGTCACGTCGAAGGATACCAGTATGTAGTCTGCAGGCAATCTAGAGTTTATGATAACATCCATCGCTGATTTCGAACTACCCACATTGAAGGGGAAATAGGGAACCACGTTGCTGAGTATGGAATTGATAAACTTGGCCAGAGGTATGGAAGGGGAACCGACACAACTTATAACAGGGCGGAGCGGCAAGTTCAATTTGTGAGCTTTGGGTAACCCGTAGGCTCTAGGAGGCCGAGCGTTATAAATAATTAATCTCTTTCTTGTAGGCCCATCTATCCAACCCCCATCGTATAACCTGTTAACCATATCTCTAAACTTGGTCTGGATGGCACTCGTGGGATCCCTCTTCAACACTTTGTACACGTTGGGATCACTGAATAGCAAGAGCATTTTATCTCTGTAATCACGTCGATTCAAGATGACGGTCGAGTTACCCTTATCAGCCTTGAGAACGTATAGGTCCGGATTATCTTTGAGGAAGCGTCTTGTGGCAATGACCTGTCTGATGATACTGTGGTTAGTGTAACTGTCATTGCTCCGGTTGCAAAAGTTATGAGCCACATTAACGATTTGGCATTTTAGGAGGTTTTTATTCTCTTTGGGCGTGTGTAAACTGTCCACCATGTAGTTTATCTCAGAGAGGAACACATGTAAGGTGAAGTCTCTGAGTCTAGGGATTATACCGAATTTAGGGCCCAATGAGACAGTGCTGAGCACAACTTTAGGGATGTCAACACCCGAACGGTTCAGGACCCAAGAGGTTGTATTTTTGTCTTGATTACAGTCCTGATGATGGCGGAACGTTCCGTCGAAACGCGTCGAATTTAATCTATCGTTTTCTTTGCATTTGCTCCCAACGCCCAAGATCCCATTCCACTATTCTTCTAGTATGTTTAGCCCAGTAAACATACTCTTCGGGCCTTCCGCTCCGCTCCATTAGGCCCTCCGAGCGGTTTTGACAATGGAACTACTTTCGAATCGAATCCCAAAAAAAATAGATACCCAATTCGAAAAAATTTGTGGTTCTGAAAAGAACCGATTTTTTTATCAATGCGACGACAACATGTACGGTTACACCGGATAACGCTCGGCCGTATGCTCCAACATGTTGAAGAGCACGGTTACCACGGGTAACCGTGTCGACTGCGAGTGGCGTACTGATACACCTCCGTAATCCGTAATCTGAATTTTATTGCGGTGTGCCTAGTATTTAACTGTTACAGCCTTCTCAATGACTGGTGCGCCACGCACCTTATTTGGTTGTGAATACAGGGTTGGGTTTTAACACCCCCCCTGTACCCGAGATCCGCCGTAGGCCGAAGTTGGGTTTTACCCCCCCCCTTCGATGCTCGACGGAAATGGCAGAATATTATTCATGGACAGGCTTAAATACGCAGTCGCTGTCCGTAAAGCTGGCAATGCTGATTTGACGTCGTTTAGGACCCAAAAATGGCTGGGTATGCAAACGAATTAAAATAGGAAAAAATGGCAAAGTTTCGCGTATGAGTGGCTAAGTCGAGAACCCTTCGGCTGGAATTTCCGTTTCGGAGGAGTGTCAGTCACTCCGATTTCGGAAGTCCTACCTCCGTCATTCGTAACCTGGCCTAACTGCTTTCCATAGAGGGGGGTTGCCCCTCCCTATGTGGAGCCAGAGCCTGCGTGCTGGCACCGTGAAAGCCGCCGAAGATCGAAGTCTCCCGCATACATCCACCCTTCATTCCATCTCGACCACCCGCAAGGGCAAGTCGTTAATCAAAAAACTCCCAAGAGTCCACCCAATCGAGGTGTGTAAAACCTTCCAATGGCTGAAGGTCAGTGGTCTAGTCTGGTATACCGCGCCTCAAGCACAATTTACGTTCTTGAAGCCTGATACACCTCCCGCCGATGTGTTGTATTTATAACCTTTTTGGTGGGCGTGGCCTTAATTTTAGAGGTTTGCCAATGGGTTCTATAGGAACGTTAATTTCGAAAACAAAAGCGCGTGTTGGGCCTTTTACCGCAAATTTCATTTTTTTGGTATACTATTTAAACTTTTATCTTTCCGAATCTCAATAGGAAAATTTCAATTTTGCGGTTGGACGTTTCGTGCCGCCACCATACGTTGATCCGATGATACGTTGATCCGGTGATACGTTGATCAGATGATACGTTGATCTGATGATACGTTGATCCGATGATACGTTGATACGTTGATCCGATGATACATTGATACGTTGATCCGATGATACGTTGATACGTTGATACGTTGATACGTTGATACGATGATACGTTGATACGTTGATACGTTGATACGTTGATACGTTGATACGTTGATACGTTGATACGTTGATACGTTGATACGTTGATACGTTGATACGTTGATACGTTGATACGTTGATACGTTGATACGTTGATACGTTGATACGTTGATACGTTGATACGTTGATACGTTGATACGTTGATACGTTGATACGTTGATACGTTGATACGTTGATACGTTGATACGTTGATACGTTGATACGTTGATACGTTGATACGTTGATACGTTGATACGTTGATCCGATGATACGTTGATACGTTGATCCGATGATACGTTGATCCGAAAGTTTATATAGGTAATATATTTTATTTTTATATCATCTACTATTTATTCTATTACAAATTTTATCATATCGCGTATTATTGACCATTATGGAAAATAAATCCGAAATTATCACGATGTACTCATCTAAACTAAACGAACTAACGTCTATCAGCAAACGACATATAGATTTTTTGACGAAATTAGCAGAGAAGTATATTTCGTTTGCAGTAGACATCGTTCAGGTTATCGAAGTTCGCATTTCTACGGCTTCGGGTAACACTAGCTTAAGTCTATTGTATTTGATGGACTCCATCATGAAAAATGTTGGACGAGAATACGTTACGCATTTTTCGCGTTACATAGACATTTATTTTTCTCTGTCATTTGATCGTGCTAATGCAGAAATGCGTGTAAGCATGATCAAATTACGTAACACGTGGAGCAAACTGTTTGCACCGGATAAATTAGCAATCATAGATTCACACATCCGTGCATTGCAAGCTACCGGTCAAACAGAATCTCCACGACATTGCGAAAGGGGGAGGAAAAGACCATTGGATGACAAAGTTGATTCCAAAACCCACAAAATTAGGCGTGTGGCTACGCCTTCGAACATCCCATCAACAGTCAATGTTGACAAGATGCACCCGAAGGTTGTGGCACACGACCAAATTTTACCATCGGCCAAAGTCACGGACGTATGCCAGAATACCTCTCCAGTGAACGTGCACGAACTATATGGAAAACTTGTCAGCCGTGGTCTGGTTCCTCTTCCGACGCAAATGGACGAAATAACCAAGAAATTGGTCGACGAAGTTCTGATCCTCTTCACCGCGAAACCTAAAAGCGATCAATTAGTGGAGCAGAAAACGCCAGTTTTCGACGCTCCAGTAAAATCGCATTCTTCTGCAAAGGGCAAACGATGCCTATTTTGTGATATGTCTTTTCCACATGGCAAAGTTATTCAATATCGTCGCCATTTGGACGAGCATTATCGACAACAGCGCACCAAGAAACAGCAAGGTATGCTGAGAGCTTGGAGTTTACCCAAGGAAGAATGGGAAAAAGCGGTGGAGGCTGGATTTCAGATCGAAATGGATGTAGACGACGAAGATCAAGAAGTTGTTCCGTGTGCTATTGCGGACCCTAGTGCCCCAATAACATATTGCAAAGTGTGTAACGAACAATTTGTTGAATACTTCGACGACGACGATGACGCATGGAAATTAAGAAATGCCATAAGTCACCAACAATCTTTCTATCATCCGCTATGCTTGGAAGACTTGTAGAGGCTTTTTCTGAGCTACACGGTGATAGAAATGATTACCAGCTGCTAAGGTCTATGATCTTAGCACAATCCCAACAAACAATTTAGCTGCTAAATAGCCGATTTACAGCTAAAATGTTTGTTGGGCAACCACGACCCAGTATGTGCGCGTACCTGTTTTGAGGTACGTGTACATACTGGTGCCTCACCAGCTACGTGGCGCGTCCATACCGGGTTGCGGATAGGGGAACGACCAAGTTCGGTTTGCCGACTTGGCCAGCTGCGAATATATTGAATAAGCAGCCGCGGACAAGGTGACATAATTTTAAGCTCTCAAATAAAATATTTTTAATGTAACTCAAATATAAGTCGGTTAAAACTTTCACGAAATTCTATGCAGAGAGTGTAATAAACTGTTGCTCAACCTAGAATTGTGTAGAGTCCCCGCAGACTGCAGACTTTCTATCGGCCGATAGTTTAGTCGGTTTTTTAATCAGTATGAAGCTGTATGCAAGTGCGCAAATTATAACGATTCGGTATCGGCCGACACTTGCATACACTTCATACTGATTAAGAAACCGACTAAACTATCGGCCGATGGAAAGTCTGCGGGGACTAATAATTCACCACAAATTTAAAAGAAGTTGACATAAGGTGTTAACCACTAGATTCAAAGTGTTAACACGCCTTTAGGATTGATCTAACAATAAGGTTGGTAACAATTTTTATGGTGAAAAACATGCAACATAAAAAAAAACAAGGTGGATCTCGCTTTTGGCGGCAGATCCTAGGCTTCTATACAGCTACCTTTCTGGTGTAAAAAGAAGTATACACCGTGGTTGTTCGGCCTCAGGGAAATCGCAACCCTACGTGTAGACCGTGGTTGTTCGGCTTTCGGCCCCACTCAAAGATACCGCAGCCATACGTGTAGACCGTGGTTGTTCGGCCTTCGGCCTCACTCAAGGGTATCGCATCCATACGTGTAGACCGAGGTTGTTCGGCTTTCAGCCTCACTCAAGGGTATCGCATCCATACGTGTCGATCGTGGTTGTTCGACCTTCGGCCTCACTCAAGGGTATCGCATCCATACGTGTAGACCGAGGTTGTTCGGCTTTCGGCCTCACTCAAGGGTATCGCATCCATACGTGTCGACCGTGGTTGTTCGGCCTTCGGCCTCACTCAAGGATATCGCAGCCATACATGTAGACCGTGGTTGTTTGGCCTTCGGCCTCACTCAAGGGTATCACAGCCAAACGTGTAGACCTTGGTTGTTCGGCCTTCGGCCTCACTCAAGGGTATCGCAACCATACGTATACACTGTGGTTGTTCGGCCTCAAGGAAATCGCAACCCTACGTTTAGACCGTGGTTGTTCGGCTTTCGGCCCCACTCAAAGATACCGCAGCCATACGTGTAGACCGTGGTTGTTCGGCCTTCGGCCTTACTCAAGGGTATCGCACCCATACGTGTAGACCGTGGTTGTTCGGCCTTCGGCCTTACTCAAGGGTATCGCACCCATACGTGTAGACCGTGGTTGTTCGGCCTTCGGCCTCACTCAAGGGTATCGCATCCATATGTGTAGACCTTGATAGTTCGGCCTTCGGCCTCACTCAAGGATATCGCAGCCATACGTGTAGACCGTGGTTGTTTGGTCTTCGGCGTCACTCAAGGGTATCACAACCATACTGGCCTACATGCACAGATATGGGCTATTATTATAGGGTGGATAATAGATAGAAGATTACTTATGAAAATTATAATATTTGAATTTCGATATTTCGTTAATATTTCACTATAATACTTTTTCTCTCTGATTCCTTCTATATGTTCTCTATGCCGGTTTCCCCCCTTTATAGACAATTATATAAGACTAGCTGGAAAGCCCGTCCACGGACGGGCAGCTAGACGGTGCCGGTGGGTCTCTAATTTTAATGATCTAAATAAAAACAACATTGTTTCCTAATATTGTCAATTTTAATTGTTCATCCTCGCGTTGAAACGTTAATTTTAATTTTTTTTATTTGTTAATTAAGAAACAATTATTGTAGCAAATAAACCCCATTTGCAGTTGGATATAATTTTCAGCATGTTGAGTGGTTGGATTGTTCTGGTTTTTACATAGTGTATAATATGGTCTTTCCAAGTTAATTTATTATCTATTAGCATTCCTAGGTATTTGATAACTTTAGTGTATGTGATGTTGTGGCCTTCAATTTTAATTTCGGGTAGTGGTTCATCAAATTTCCTTAATCGTGTAAAGTGCATGGCTTTTGTTTTTTCCACAGATATGTTAAATCCTGTTTTTTCGGACCATTTTTCTAACGATGTAATAGTTTGTTGAAGATTTTCTTTAACAATTTGGAGGTTTTGGTTTCTACAATATATCGTTATAATATCATCTGCAAATAGGGACATTTTGACAGGGGATTTGATATGTTTTCCTATGCTATTTATTGCTATTAGGAATAGTGTGACGCTTATTATGCCATTTTCCATTTCAGCTTTTTCTGAATATATGTAATTTATTTTAACTCTAAATGTTCTAAGTTTAAGTATATTTTCGATGAAGGTTAGTATATTTCCAGTTATTTTCCATTCTATCAATTGTTGTAATATAAGCTATCTCCAAGTTTTATCAAACGCTTTTTCTAGGTCAAGAAATATTGCTAATAGATCTTCCTTGTTTATAAATATTTCATTTACTTCTGATTCGATGTTGAGTATTTGATCAATTGTTGAATGCGATTTTCTAAATCCTGATTGATTTCTAATTATTAGATTATTTTTCTCTAGTGTTCATATTAATCTTTTATTATTATTTTTTCCAATAATTTTGCAAGACAGGATGATAGTGCTATTGGTCTGTAATTTAGAGGATTAGTGGGATCTTTATTTGGTTTAAGTATTGGAATAATCGTTACTTCTCTCCATGTTTCTGGATACATTTTATCTTTCCATAATATAATATAGTTCTACACCACCGGTCATAAGTATTTGCCCACTCATATTTTTTTGAATTTCTTGTACTATAGACAAATATCAACTGGAAAATAATTTTTTAATTAATTGTACATATATTCCACATATTTCTATACAAATAAAAAAATATTTGAATATGTTACAACAGCAGCAATAATTTCTAAGAAATTTTGTAGAAATATCGGTATAACAGCAATAACGGCAAATAATCATTTTAAGCTTTCAGGTAGCCCTTACGTTATTGTTATCAGGTCACAGTACTATTTAAGGGTAGAAAGGTATTGTGAATATTTCAAGTTTTATTTTGTTTTGGGTTTTTGCGGTGTAAACCTTGCTTAATTGTCTTTTTTGTAACGTGTTCGTGTTTCCAAGTTTTGTGTTTTTATTTTGCCTAAAATAAAAATACTATTGATTGAAATGTGTGGAATTACAATTGGTCATTTTGAATTTACAAAAGTAATTGCCAAATTTCGAAGAAACTCAAACTGCCAAGAAGAATGGTTGACTACAATGTAAGAAAATTCAAGAGAGGTGAAACTTTAAGAAACAAAATCCGTACTGGACGACCAAAAGTCGCAACTTTTTCTGAAGATATGGAGATAATGATCATCAGTAAACAAAATGGATGCCTTACTTCAGCAGAAATAACATCCCAAGTAGATCTGCAAAGGATTAAACATGTTAATGCTACAACAGTGATGCGTAGATTTCATGAAGCAGGCCTTTATGGCTAAGTTGCGGCAAGAAAACCTTTGTTGCGCGCTATTAATAAGTAAAAGCGATTGTAGTGAGCCGATAAAAACCGAAACTGGCACTTCAAGGTTGGAAATATATTCTGTGGAGTGATGAGTCGAAGTTCGATGTTTTTCTTATAAAGCGAAGAGTTTTCGTCCGCAAGTCACCAGGAAGGTGGACAGCTGAGGAGTGTTTGGTGCTTTCTGGGAAACATGGTGAGGGTTCCGTAATGATATGAGCCTATTTTGAAAGAGATAGTGTGGGCAATATTCACATAAACCAAGGAATAATAAGAAAAGAAGAGTACTGAGAGATACTTGAGCGTCAATCATTGCCATTTGGACCCGATATTATTGGACAAATAATCACGTTTTAACATGATAAGCACTCTTGGAAGCTGTACAGAGAATAATTTAGACAAATTATCAGCTCAGGAAATAATTAAAGTTATTATTTGGCCACCGCTCTCCTAACCTTAATCCTATCAAATTTTTGTGGGCTGAAGTGGACAGGGATGCCAAAAAAGTTAACTAAATTTCAGCAGAACATATCGTGGGCATACTGGAAAAAGTGACCAAGTCAAGTTGAGTTGTTTGTAAATAAATGAAATTTAATGTTTAATATTTCGTGAAAAAATATCTTTTTAAAAGTTTTAATTTTTGTTTTAGGAAAATGTTAGGGCTTTTGCTAGTTTTTAAATTTTTTAAAAATACTGAGTAAACTTAAACAACACGGTTTGTCGTGAATGAGAAAACTGACTTGGTCAGTTTTTCCAGTATGCTCACGATATATGGAACATTTTATAAGCAGAATGGTGCAAAATTTGATCAGAAAGTTTAACAAACTTATTAAACAGAATTAATGAAACAATTTTTAATTAACGCTAATAATTAACAGCGGCTAATTAAAATTATTCATGAACCCAAAAAAAAAATTTTTTTTTAAATTTTTAGTTTTGCATTAATAATACACTTTAAATATACCTCATAAAAAATTTTGTTATTTATTTATTAATCTCTTAAATTTATTAGGTGGGCAAATACTTATGACCGGTAGGTATATATTTAGGAGGGATTTTTTTGCTGGTGAGAATAAATTTGTGATAAGTGGGTATGGGATATTGTCTGACTTTGCTTATATTTTCATCGAGTTCTTCCATGGTAATCAGTTGGTTTATTGAGTTTTCTTGTGATTCGTTATGTGTATTTACATAATTTTTTTCAGAATTTTGTTTATATTCTAAAAAATGTTTGTCATATGAATCATACGCGTATGTATTGCTGTGTCTCAAGCTACCAGGCCAATGCAAATTATTGAATTTCCAACTCAAATTAAAATGTCACATAAAATTTGACCTAATTAAAACTTTACTGATTAGAAAGATAAACCAATTTCGCAATTTTTCTATATTATGAGCATACAAACATCTTTAATGATTGACAAATGAGACATAAAGCTGTAAAATAGATTCATGAAGGTTATTGCCACTTCAAAATTTTGTATAAAGGATTATTTAAGTCAAAAACGGTAAATTTGATGAAAACTGTTATCACGAAAACATAACCAAAAATTGTACGTTACAAAAATGGCATTCATTCCATGAATAACAAATACTGTGTAAAACTAATTATATTGAAATTTTTTAAATAATCCACTCATTCTAATGATAATAATTTGCTTCTGAAAATCTACAAAAAGGTAAATAGAGTTCATTTTCGCTTCAAAGTTGATAACGAGTTTCATGATAAGAAAAAGGTCAAAAGTCCATCAAAATCTTGCCTACAAAGTGTTTCTGTATTCACGAGAGACGTCTGGGAACCACTCAATAAATCAAGTCATCATATTTGGAAACTGTCCTGAAAATATCAAAACATTTGGTTAATATAAAATCTAAAAATCTGATGTGGCCAGCACATGACTTCCCTATAAGGAATCATTCCTTCATCGTTCATCTAAAGATTCGCAGAAATATTATTTAAATTTTATTTTATTATTTAATTAAATTATTAAATTTGTTGTAATTCTTAAATGGTATTTGGTACAGAAAAATATATTCCAATATATTTATAGAAAATTGTATTTGCTTTTATTTTGATTAAAAAAAAATTTCATAAATAAAATATTTATCTTATATAATATTTAAGAAAAACCTTTTCGTCCTTCAAGTAAAGTGCTACTTCCGGTTTAGGGATTTGCTCCAAAATCAAATAGTGCTTTCGTATACCGATTAAAGTGTTAAATATGAAATTTGGTTACTATATAACAATTCGTTCCTGAGATATTGAAGAAAAACTATTTCGTCCTTCAAGTAAAGTGCCATTTCCGGTTTAAGGATTTCCTCCAAAATCAAATGGTTCTTTCGTATATTGATTAAAGTGTTAAATATGAAATTTGGTTACTATATAACAATTTGTTCCTGAGATATTGAAGAAAAACCATTTCGTCCTTCAAGTAAAGTGCTACTTCCGGTTTAGGGATTTCCTCCAAAATCACATGGTGCTTTAGTATACTGATTAAAGTGTTAAATATGAAATTTGGTTACTAGATAACAATTCGTTCCTGAGATATTTAAGAAAAACCATTTCGTCCTTCAAGTGAAGTGCTACTTCCGGTTTAAGGATTTCCTCCAAAATCAAATGGTGCCTTTGTATACCGATTAAAGTGTTAAATATGAAATTTTGTTACTATATAACAATTCGTTCCAGAGATACAGAACTTACAGACATTTTGCGTTACATACATCCATACAGACAGACATACAGACATACATACATACAGACATCATTGCGAAAGTAGTCAAAACGGATTCAGAAATGCTCAAAACGGATATTTCCGTTAAAATATCGACATCGAATTTTTTCATGATTACAATACTTCCTTATAGGGAAGTAAAAGGTGACAAACTTGACTTACTGATAAGAAAATTCGACCGATTTTGGAATACGGCGCAGGCAGAAAGTCAGTCTTCCTCGAACGCTTCAAAACGACGGATGTGCGGCTCATAATAATGAAAGTTTTCCAAAAATAATCAAAATGGATGGACAGGTGTGTCCATAAAACAAACAGTCTATTTTTAGCTCTTGAAACTACAAGACTTGTATACCTCCAGGGTGAACAATTGAATCCAAACACCCAGATGTTCGACCAGTCCTATATTAATCTAAATTAGATAGCAGAAATTACATAAAATGGCTACCTTCTCTCGAATATCATCACGAACAACGTGTTAGAAATAAGACTCACCTTTCTTATAACTTGAAGACGAATATCAACAACAATTCGCTGGTACTCCACAAATTTGATGCGAACAATCAACAAGTGTCCACTGGCAAATCAACTCCGCATGATTACGAAACAGGAGCAAATAATTTTATCAACAACATCAACGCGACGCAAGTTGAGTGAAACGCGATTAAGTGACCGCGCTGTTAAATTGTGTTTGTGCGCAGGCTTTTTATTACAAGGTTGGATATTTGAAAATCAGGTATAAGAAAACTTTATTATTTACAATTTGTATTTTTGGCCCTAAGCATTTTAAAAATAGGACGTGACTAAACTTATAGCACTATCCTCATCAACGAATTTCAATAAACATTTTGCAATTATTTAATTTCTACGATAACATTTTATTTACAAACATTTTAAACTGCTACTGGACAGCAGAGGTTTTGAATTTATTCGAACCGACAAGAAGAGGAAGAAGAAAATTTTGGATGTACTCACTTTTGATTTATTTGATATTTAATATTGTCATTTTCTCAGATAAAAATTTATCTGAATTTTGTGCGCATGCGAAACATTTTATTTTGGTAAATATAAAACTATTTTTGATTCAAATATAATCTTTTATTCCAACGATTCAATTCAAACACAGCAAGCATTTCAATTTTAAAAGATCATCACAACAAAAGCGAATTAGTTTATCTTCGAATATCATAACATCAACAAATTTCAATGTACAAATATTAATTCAACTTCAATAAGCTGTTGTGATACGCGCTATCCATGTCGAGGATAGAGTCGTACCAACAAGGAGAGAACTACAGTTGGGGACCGGAGGTTCAAACACATTTGTTTACATGTGTTTGTTTTTTTTTGTCGTTTGAATTTAATTTTAAGTTTGTTCGCGTTGCATGTTGTATGTAAACATTATATACAACATGCCAAAACTAATCAAACGTGCAGAAACCGTCGGCCATATATAAACAACCAGGAATATAAGAAGCTCCATTTTAAAAACAAAATTTCTATGTAACTCAAGTTACATAAAAGTAAATAAACAGTTCGATCAAGTTCACGAAGCGCGACAGTCGCATTTTCGTTACAGCGAGATACAGTAGTGCGGATAATTGCTAGAAAATTTAAATATAACTGAAATAGATTATATACGTGAACGTGATACGGAGGCATTAACCAAGAAGATATTTTCCTTGAAAAAATTAAGATACTGCAAAATAGCAGATAACAAGTTAGTGTTGGCATCGAAGGTTGAGTTCGAGATCGTGTCTAATAGATACGCGAGGAGATACGAATACCAGGTTATTCGAGATTGGAGATTGGGAATTGGAAGTGGAACATTGGAAGAAAGAAGATAGTGCACGACAGATCACAGGTTAGCTACCTTTATCATACCCAGTGCGTAGAATAGTAGTGTTTATAAAGATTGTTAGATTGTTTGAATTCTTGTTACATGTTGAAATTTGTTGAGTTAATTAAAAACTTGTTAACGGAATTCCAACTGTAGTTTTATCTTTGTTGGAATCAAGAATTCGTTCAGTACCATAAGCTCGTATAAAAGTGTTGGTTGAGTCCGATCCCGACGCAAATTATCCTGAGAAATAAGAGTCGATTGAAGGTAGGTGTCGCAAACCGATTGTGTGCGTACTCGTGCATTTTTATAAGCATCAGACGCAACATAAAGTGGCACCTCAACGATAAGGGACAAGAATTCAAATCAGAAATATACGAGCTTAAGATCCAACAAAGATTAACATGAATACGCGCAGTAGAAATGCAAGGGGGCGAGTAAATGTGGGGAATGAAAGCGACGAAGAGAGTGTAAATGTTGGATATGAAAGTGACGGGGATAGGGGAGACACGGGAGATGTACCGGAAGTTTCAAACGTGCTAGAAGTTCCGGTGGTGTCAGTACCCGATATAAGCCCGATGATGGCAATGATGAGGGAAATGATGGGGGAGATGAATGCGAGCATGAAGGAAGATAGAGGAAAAAGCGATGCAAGAATGGGGGAGATGAATGAAAGTTTGAGTGGAAAAATTGATGCTGGAAACGCCAGTATGAATGCAAGAATGGGGGAGATGAACGCCAGCATGAATGAAAAGTTTAGTCAGGTCAATGAACGATTGGATAGGCAGGAGGTCAAATTGACAAGTATGCATGTCAGTGTTGAGGAAATGAAAGGGGAAATTGAAAGGATCAACATTAAGGTTGATACAAAAATCACCGAGGTGGTAAATACGATGGATAAGAGGTTCAAAGAATGCCGGCAGGAAAATGAGAAGGGGGTTATTAGTTTAGAGAAAGGGGTGAATAAAAGATTTGAGACGGTGAATGTGAAAATCACGGAGATCGAGACAAACATGACAGACGTGTTTGTGGCAAATGAGAATGCGATCGGCTCCATGCGAGAGGAGGTCAAAAATATAAATCGTACTCAAAATGACAAATCGTTAGGGGACCTGGTGGAAGTATTAAAAGGTCATAGTTACCGGGATGGCGACATGGACAATTATACCAAATTTTATAATGACGGAAAAATTAATCCCAAAATTTTCATCAAAAATTTGGGAAATAATTTAATCCGCGTTCGGGACGAAGTCCGACAAAAGAATATTATCCGCGCCACGATGAAGGGGGATACCGAAATTTGGTTTAGTATGATAGAGGAGAAAATAAAGAATTTCGGTGATTTTAAGGTACTTTTCTTAAAAAAATACTGGGGCGATATGGACCAAAATAAGGTCAAAGAAAAAGTTAATGGGGGTAAATACCGAGGAGGACATGGGGGCACTCGGGAGAATTATGCAGTCAGTTTGATTAATCAAGCACAACAGGTCGAGCCACGATATGAGGAAGTGCTGTTAGTCAGAGCAATCGGGGGGCATTTTGAGAAAGATGTCAAAGCCCGGATTGGTATAGAAAAGGTCGAGACGATTGAGGGTTTCCTCGAGCTGTTAAAAAGATTCGACGAAAGTGTCGACTTTAAGGACGAGGAAATGCGACAATCAACCGTCCCGTATGTGCGACGGGAAGAACGCGACTGGCGGGCGTCACCGCATGAGTCACCGGACCAGCGGGCTAAGGGGAACGAACCAGCGAGAAATGGTTTTGAGAATACGCGAAGGGGGGGATACCAGAATCACCGCGGGATAAATCGGAGAAGCTGGCCACCACGCAATCAGGAAGACGCGCCGGGCAAAGACGACAATAAGGATGTAAATCGGATCGAGCTCGATACCATTCGACCGATACCATTCGATCCGCTCCATTTGCATTCGGGGTCGAACTTTCCTTAAGCGGAAAGCACACGCAGGGGGGGTTAATACCTATGTACCCCGGGAAGAGTACATAGAGGCGTGAACAAAGAAACGGAGAATCAAGTTTAGGTTCACATTAGAAAATAAAACAATCATCTTTAGGCCCACATTTGAATCCAATAATTAACAATTCCATTGTCGGTAAAACATGGAAAAATTATCAAACCGTCAGGAAAATGACAAAGTCAAAAACAATCAATTTTAGGCCAAAGTTTGAATATTAAAAATGTAAAATGTCACAAACCGTGTGAAAGCAGTTAATTCGCTACCATTTTTAGGACCAAGGTTGAAAACGAATACAAATTTCACAAACCATGTGAAAGCATTGATGTATTTCCATCGGAGGAAAGCGAATGGGGGCACGAACAAGCAGGTTGGAGCTCAGTTGAAAAATTAGTCATAATTTAAATGTCAACGAATTCGGAAATGTCAATGTCAAATGGGGTTCAATTTTGCATGAGGGCAAAATGACCGGCGAAATGAGGCACCAACGCATTTCATCGGAAGAAAGCGAATGGGGCACGAATAATCACATTTAGGACCAAGTTTGAAATCAAAATAAAATAAAATTTGCACAAAGCAGATGAAATCTAACGATTATACAATTTTAGATCCAAGTTTGAAAACCAACAATTTAAAGTTCATTAAACATCCGAAACCAATAATTTGGGATCCAATTCGGATCCAAATGGAAAATCCAAATAAGTTGATTACATCCACACGGTACGGAACAAATAAAAGGAGATCCTTTATAAAGTCAAGCAAGTTGTCAGATGAATAGCATCTCGGACATGAAGACATGCAACAATAATTTCAAAGACATCTCGGAAATGCTTCTAAGAACCATCGACGCACATACAGGGGGTGGGGAATAAATGTAAGTGACTACTGCAGGTTATGCAGGTCCATTAAGAGGGAGGTGTACGCACCAACATAGCCCGAGGGTATGTTAGGGTAAGACTGCACAGTACAGGGTAACGTAAGAGGCAAGACAATGGTCAGTCCAGTTGGGGAATATTAATTAAGCGTCGAAGAGAATGGTAAGAGAGCTTGAGGATGGATGAAGTTGAGAGAGGGAAGCTGGGGCAACAAAGTTTTGATTAAGCGGTACTGAAGGAGAGACAAGTGGATGTTGAATGACGGTTAGGATGAATGAATGATAGCTAAGTTGTCGTTAGTCGACAACTATTCGAGTTTAATTCGAGTTTTAATGTGTACATGTTGGCACATCAAGGGGGGAAAATTAGAAGATTTCACATTAACCTAAGATGCACATACGTTGCGGACCCGCAAGAAGAAGAGTCACCATAGGGAAATAAATTGACTGACTAACAGTACCTCGGACATATAAGAAAATAATTTTACACGGGTAATCTCGTGCGCATTCTCAAGTTTATGTTTACAAACCACTGACGCTACAAAGGGAGGGGAAGGGATAAATGTAAGTGACTACTGCAGGATATGCAGGTCCATTAAGAGGGAGGTGTACGCACCAACATAGCCCGAGGGTATGTTAGGGTAAGACTGCACAGTACAGGGAGAATGTAAGAGGCTTGGCTAAAGCCAGTCCAGTTGGGATAAGACATCGCAGAGTTTGAGGACCCTAAGTCGATGCAAAAGAATAAAAGCGTTAGGAACAGGTGGTGATTGGAGCAAGAGAGAGAATGAATGAAGATGTTAGAGGGAAGTCAGGGTCAATTGAATGGTTTGAAAGGGGGTCATGTATGGAAGAAGGGTGTGAAGTATGAATGAAGATGTTGAATGAATGCGAAGATTTACCAAGCTAGTTGCATTGCACTACTGTGGGTAAACTTAGCAGGGGGCATTTGTTGTGATACGCGCTATCCATGTCGAGGATAGAGTCGTACCAACAAGGAGAGAACTACAGTTGGGGACCGGAGGTTCAAACACATTTGTTTACATGTGTTTGTTTTTTTTTGTCGTTTGAATTTAATTTTAAGTTTGTTCGCGTTGCATGTTGTATGTAAACATTATATACAACATGCCAAAACTAATCAAACGTGCAGAAACCGTCGGCCATATATAAACAACCAGGAATATAAGAAGCTCCATTTTAAAAACAAAATTTCTATGTAACTCAAGTTACATAAAAGTAAATAAACAGTTCGATCAAGTTCACGAAGCGCGACAGTCGCATTTTCGTTACAGCGAGATACAGTAGTGCGGATAATTGCTAGAAAATTTAAATATAACTGAAATAGATTATATACGTGAACGTGATACGGAGGCATTAACCAAGAAGATATTTTCCTTGAAAAAATTAAGATACTGCAAAATAGCAGATAACAAGTTAGTGTTGGCATCGAAGGTTGAGTTCGAGATCGTGTCTAATAGATACGCGAGGAGATACGAATACCAGGTTATTCGAGATTGGAGATTGGGAATTGGAAGTGGAACATTGGAAGAAAGAAGATAGTGCACGACAGATCACAGGTTAGCTACCTTTATCATACCCAGTGCGTAGAATAGTAGTGTTTATAAAGATTGTTAGATTGTTTGAATTCTTGTTACATGTTGAAATTTGTTGAGTTAATTAAAAACTTGTTAACGGAATTCCAACTGTAGTTTTATCTTTGTTGGAATCAAGAATTCGTTCAGTACCATAAGCTCGTATAAAAGTGTTGGTTGAGTCCGATCCCGACGCAAATTATCCTGAGAAATAAGAGTCGATTGAAGGTAGGTGTCGCAAACCGATTGTGTGCGTACTCGTGCATTTTTATAAGCATCAGACGCAACAAAGCATCTCAAAGTTCAACGAATCCACAACACCTTGAGTGAATCTCCACGACTGAGCTATAAGAGGGACAAGGATCGTGAATTTCTTGAGAAATTGCACCCCTGGAAATTTCATTTTTCAATTTTATAAATTTGCCCATCGCGAATTTTCAATCAATTTTGGTGTCAATCGTTTGTGTTCGTTTGTGTGCTCATTATTTTCGTTTGTGTTAGCACCGTTCGCGAAATATCTTCAAATTTACGTGGGCGGGGCTGGGGAAACGGCAGCCCCGCCCATCGCGAATTTCGGGTCGAATTTGGTGTCAATCGTTTGTGTTTCGTTTGTGTTCGTTTGTGTGCTCATTATTTTCGTTTGTGTTATCACCGTTCGCGAAATATTTTCAATTTAAGTGGGCGGGGCTGGGGAAATGCCAGCCCCGCCCATCGCGAATTTCGGATCGAATTTGGTGTCAATCGTTTGTGTTTCGTTTGTGTTCGTTTGTGTGCTCATTATTTTCGTTTGTGTTAGCACCGTTCGCGAAATATATTCAAAAACATAACCTAGGTTTATTTCCCCAGCCCCGCCCATTTTGAATTTTTGCTCGAATTTGGTGTCAATCGTTTAGTCATCGTTTGTGTACGTTTGTGTTTCTATTCCCGTCGTCTCAATATCGATTTTCAACTAGCTGGGAGAAAATGAATTTTTGTCAAGCTCCGAGCAACAACCGCCACATTTCGAAATTATAGCAATTACGTTATTTAAGAAAATTGGTGTTATTTTAGTTGTAAATTTATCAATATGGATAGGTTTCAACTTAAAACAATAAAAACCATGTTTTGATGTAAGGAAAAACAAGTACATCATAGATAATAGTATTTAAAAAATGGCATAGAAATGGATCAGGACCGTCCTTAAAAATATTAACCATGATGTCAAGTACGTAATATCTCGCCATCTTTATACGATACTTTTTTGATAACATTGCATTATTCATAATAAAAATGAATTTTTGTTGTACAAACAGAAATAATATATTAATAAATTAATAGTTAATTAGCAAATAAATAATTATAACAATGTATATATAAGATATTCACAGTTCACAACGGTAGAAGAACGTATGCTCCTGTTTCGTTCCGTTTGTAGATCGTCAAATTTTTCCCAAGAATTTAGATGAGCTCTCCAACAATAAGCTACATAATGTCCTATTGCTGACGGGGATTTGCTTTTCGGTGGAAGAATACTAATAATTCCTTTCAACTTAAAATGTTTTTCTAAAATATTTAAAGACAAGGGAACATTTGGAAGCGGTATTGAAAATTGGGAATCGTACTGTGCCGAATTGTTTACAGGTTCTATGAATAAATGAGGACCAATCGTAAAACTTCTAGGAATAGAAGAAACACCACAAGAGCCGCATTTTACTGGATCTTCAAAATAATTATTCATGATTTGTTGCAATAATTCAAAATTTTCTATACCTAAATTGGCTACTACAGTTTCCCCAGGTCGCTTATTTTCCGAATCGCAAGATGTACATCTTTTAATTTCTGTAAAACAAGGATACGTCATAAATAACTTTTTGAGTAAATAATTCGCAGTACCTACAGTTAGAATCGATAGTTATACCTTCTCCAAGTAACTGTGATCGTTCTTTTTCGAATATTTCCAAAAGAATTTCCGCCCTTTTTCGATAACATTGTGTTGTAATTCCATCTCGTATCGCGTTCTGGATCAATTAGAAATACAGATATTCTTCAGAATTAATATTTATAAAATTGGAGTATAGGTCACTGTCGGCATAACTCGAAAATAAAATTTGTGTTATCGTATCAAAAGTGCAAGTATTTGTGAAAGTATAATTTCGATTTTTGATAGTTACACCTTTGAGACCTAAAAAAGTACAATTTTTTAATAAACCAATGACGGAACTCTTACTTCGACTACTGTCGTTGTATAATGATATTGTTGGGTCAGCGTCTAAATAGTTTGGTTTTCTTTTCTTTTCCTTACGGTTGACAACTTCTCCACCCCAGTTCTCTTCAGAAGTTTCAGGTATTCCATCATTATTTTTCTCCATTTACTATAATATAGTATTTATATTATAATATATATAATTATTTATATTATAAATAATAATAATCAAACTTTATTCCATTTGGAACTTTACTTCTCTGTAATGTACGGTCCATTTTTTTGGTGGTTCAATCCTCTTCTTTCTCTTTTATTTACAACTTAACTTCACCAATCTGATCAAGTCACTGCTGTGGTTATAGTAAAATAAATAAAAATGGTTTTTATTGTTTTAAGTTGAAACCAATCCATATTGATAAATTTACAACTAAAATAACACCAATTTTCTTAAATAACGTAATTGCTATATTTTCGAAATGTGGCGATTGTTGCTCGGAGCTTGACAAAAATTCATTTTCTCCGAGCTAATTGAAAATCGATATTGAGAGGACGGGAATAGAAACACAAACGTACACAAACGATGACTAAACGATTGACACCAAATTCGAGCAAAAATTCAAAATGGGCGGGGCCGGGGAAATAAACCTAGGTTATGTTTTTGAATATATTTCGCGAACGGTGCTAACACAAACGAAAATAATGAGCACACAAACGAACACAAACGAAACACAAACGATTGACACCAAATTCGACCCGAAATTCGCGATGGGCGGGGCTGGCATTTCCCCAGCCCCGCCCACTTAAATTGAAGATATTTCGCGAACGGTGATAACACAAACGAAAATAATGAGCACACAAACGAACACAAACGATTGACACCAAATTCGACCCGAAATTCGCGATGGGCGGGGCTGCCGTTTCCCCAGCCCCGCCCACGTAAATTTGAAGATATTTCGCGAACGGTGCTAACACAAACGAAAATAATGAAAACACAAACGACACACAAACGATTGACACCAAAATTGATTCAAAATTCGCGATGGGCGGGGCTGGGGAAATGGACCTCGCTCAACACAAACCCGGGGTGTGCAAATTTTGATAGAGATAACACAGCAGTATTTTTTAGGTTTTTTGCAATTATGTTCACGATATCTTTTTTGTTTGTCAGTATTTCGTTATTCTCCTTTAATGCAGTAATTGTGAATATCTTCCTTGTTCCCTTGATTGCTTTAATTTTATTCCACATTTTTTGACTTGTGGTCTCTGAGCTGATAGATTGTACAAAATTTTGCCATGATTCTGCTTTGTTTGTCGTAATTATTTTTCTTGCAATTGCTCTCATTCTTTTAAATTCGATTAAATCGTTGGTTGTTTGTGTTTTTTTGAATCTGTTGAATGCATGGTGACTGTTTTTGAGTGCTTCTTTACATTTTTCATTCCACCAAGGAACATTTTTTCTTCCCGTATTAGGTTTGAATTTTTCTATTGCTTCGTTAGCTGCGAATGTTATGATTGAAATTAGCTCTGAAATTGTGTTGTTTATGTTTTGTTCTTCATATGGGTCAAGTGGTGGCTGTAATAGTGTTAATTCGGTATATTTGGCCCAATTAGCGGTTTTTAATTTCCATTTATTTGTTGTTGTTGAATAAGCATTTTCCACTTCATGGGTCATGTCAATTTTTATTGGAAAGTGATCACTGTCATATAATTGTCCTAGCGGTTGCCATGTAATGATTGGGGCTAATTGCGTTGTGGCTATTGTGAGGTCGATGTTGCTGAATGAGTTATTTGAGGAATTGAAGTGAGTTGGGAGGTTTGTATTCATTATTATCAAGTTACACTTTTTTTATACCAAAGGATATCAAGTTATACTGATAATTTACATCGTACGAGAAACGATAACTTTCGAAGCTAAAAGTAAACAAAAAAATGACGTTTTCGCTGTATCCTGGAGAAAAAGTATTATTTATTTAGTAAATATATATAAACTACATTGGCATTATAAATTAATTTCAAAAAATTGAGTTGAAAGCAGTCAAATAATAAAAAAAATTAATCAATTAAAAATAATACCAATTATTCTTCTAAAAATTGTTGTAATAAATTCACCCTATATTTCTCGCACATAACTATTTTATGTTGAATTTCAACTTGATCTTTAAAATCAGCATGCTCAATTTTCCATGACAACTTCTCAATTTCTTCTTCAAGTTGACCTTGCTGAAATTCATATAGGTCCCTTTCGGGACCTGCTTCCATATAATAAGACTTAGGATATGTATATTTTAAAGTGTCTCGACATTTAGTTAATACTTTAGTTGCAGGATAAAGATATTGCCAATTGATCCAGGTTCCAAATCCGCGCAAAACTTCCTGCTCAATTCGCGTTGTAAGTTCATCGCAAGCTGTTTTTTCAAGTTCAAGAGATTTAGAATGAGTTTCCCATCTGTCGTAATGATGATGTAACCGTAATAAATTTTTACGTTTTTGTGCTATGTTTTCAGCGGTATTTTTAATTTCGTTGAAACGTGTGCATTCGTAAATGTCACCCGAATGATTTCTCCAAACACCTAAACACTCCCAACAAAAATCGAAGTTGCATTTGGAGCAATGCATATGATTGCAGCCACCATCTTTTTCTATTGAGAACTGACACTTTGGGCAATCTTTGGTATTTTCATTCTTATAAATAAGAGAAGCACATTCCACTTCGTTGTGTAATAACCATTTTTTTAATGTTTCACAATTGGTTGGTGCGTGATAGTTCATTCCACATTTGAAGCAAAATGTTTTGCCACACTCACAGCATACTGAACGCCTTGATTTTAAATGGTTGCTATGAATAATTACTTCGCAATCTGGTCCAGGACAGAATCTTAATTCCGGATGAGTCCTGACAGAATTTTGAAATATATACTGCTCGTACTTTAACTTCAAACTGTGTTGTGATAAATACTTTAATATAAAATCTTCTGTAGCTAGAACTTCACAATTAGGTTCCATACAAGCAATGGATGTATTACCTTCAATTACTTTAATTTCAGTATATGATGTCCAACATTTTTCGCAAAACAAATGGGTACAGGCTAAACTGACAAAATCATCCTTCGGTAGTAAATCGATACAAATAACGCACATTTTTTCATACGATCTCGCTGTAAGAGTATCGACTATAGTTGTAGGTTTACATTCGTTATTAATCGGTAATTTATCACAATTTTTTCGATAATTAATAATTGCCTGTTGCACTTTCCAACCATCGGACAGCAGTAACGACTTTGCTAATGAAGATGTAATTTTTAAGTGGCTGCGAAGATTTTCTATAGTTTCATTTAGTAATTTTTCCACCTCGTCTTTTTTCAAACATTTGTATTCAAAATATTCAATATCTCGGTTGTAAGAATCTTCATCGCTGCTCCAGCCAAATTCTTCCGTTTCTTCGCTATCTGAATAATCCGTTAACGCCATTTTTATGATTTTTGGGTAACTTTCTTTATATCTACATAAATACATATTGAAAAATACACTTGAAAATACAATCGTACCAACCCAAGAATAATAAGGAAATTTAAAAATGTCGCTGTTGAACCGTAAAAGTGGGGTAATGTAAACTGCCCTCCAAATTAACCTTTTTCTATTTTTTTTTTCAATTTTGGTTTGTAAGTCGACATGTAAACTGCCCTCGGACTGTATAATCCCTACTTATACGTAAGTAGGAGACTATAACAACTAGAAATTAAGAACGGCTTATTAAATAGACAGGGCCGGTTTACACGGGGGATTGTAGGGGTTAGTGACCGAGTGAAAATCGTTAATTTCACCTCAGAACTTCATTGTCATCGTTCACTTTACGTGAGCTACTTTATAGGGACATTATAATTTAAATTAAACTACCCTAAACTACCTGCTGCGCGAAAAGGTAAATCGGCCGCTCAGAGGTGCATCTGCCGAGTCAAGCTTAGGTTAGTGTTAGGAAACGATTATTTTCGCAAGTTGAACGTTAAAAGTTAGAAGAACCAGAAATGTCAGGAATCTGGATAGCTCAACAAAAACACCGTCCGCAAAAATATTTTCCGTACGGCAACGGCAATTACAATTTCTTGGTTTTATCCTGCATGTAAACAGGTGCATGTCAGTGGCCCCCCAGTTTCGACTTTTTTTTATAAAAATGGTGTCAAACGTTAGAGCATTGTTTGAGCCTGAATGAGCTTCCATTATTTTCGTTTGAGCTTTAAAGGTCGCGGAGATATTCGCAAAAAACTTTTTGCCCCCCCACAGTATCAAATTTTGGATGAATTCGGGGTCAAACGTTAGAGCATCGTTTGAGACTGCATGAGCTTCCATTATTTTCGTATGAGTCTCAAAGGTCGTGAAGTTATTCGCGAAAAACTATTGGGGGGGGGGGATCTACCGCTCAGATATGTATCAGCTGGTTCGAGCTTAGATTAGTATTAGAACACGATTTTTTTCGCAAGTTGAACGTTAAAAGTTAGAAGCACCAGAAATGTCATGAATCTGAATGGCTCAACAAAAACACCGTCTGCAAAGAAATCCTGCGTACGGTCCTGAGTTGTCACTGGTAATTACAATTTCTTGGTTCGATCCTGCATATAACCTAACGACGTCACTGTGCATCGGTCATCATCAAGTTATTACAAAGTTTATAGATTCAGTTTCAATATCCACCTTAATTCCAATATATTATCTAATTTATTATTCAATCCTGTAGCAAGGAGAGGGGGTACTAGGCTTTCTAACAAAATTAATAATTATGAAAACCTCAGGTTTTCGGCCCGAGTTTTCGCCAAAATTTCGCTTCAAAAAGCTCTAATAGCTAATTTTCCTTCTAATTTAAAAATTTTTTTCAATGAACTTCGCCCCCTCCCCGAACTAAGGAGCTGATTCCTATATTCTTTTAAACTCTTTAGAGATGGTCGTTAGCTGAAGCGCTTATGTGCGTTGCTGCTAATGCGGAATGCCTGATTCGACTCCGGGCTCAGTAAAACTTTATTCTGACCGTCTCCCGTCGGAAGGCAATGGCAAGCCACCGAGGTGTAATCTGCCTGGTACAGCTTCTCTGGAGATGAAGTGTAGGTATACACTTCCCGCGGTTCGGAGCCCGCGTTAAGCAGTAGGTCCCCTATGTGTGTGATAATACTTCAAACGCATAACACATGCATAGGAGAGAGGTCGCCAACGTCCGGGGGACCGGATATGGCACACGAAGAAGAAGAGTCGTATTACTCCCATTCCTGTTCCCATTGCTGGCACAGTTTCGCAGGGAAGCCTTTTGTTGCTAGCACGGCTCAGTGTTTTAATCTCCTACAGGGGTTACTGACGTTGACACAACTCGACCTTTTCGTTTTTCTTCCTGTCCTCTACTTGGATTTGATGAGATAGGATATTCGTAACTCTTAAGCTGGATTTATAGTTTGACGTACTGTAAACGTAGATGCACTGCAAAAAGATCGACTATAGAATTTAGGTAGGTACTCTTGTTTATAAATAAACGTAGACGTATGACGTAACGTAAGAGAAACGGTCAACTTTCATCTTTTACAGTGCGTTTCTTACGTCCGACCAATCAAAAGAAAGAATTCTGTGTGTTTAATCTATGTGTTTATTTGAATTCAAATTATTTTTTAATTTGAATTTAAATTATTTTACGGTTGCCTATGTTAGTAGAAACTACCAACTGTACATGTAATTTCACGATTTGTATAATTTGTAGGTTATATTGAATCGTTGAATGTCACTCACTTTATATTGTTATCACCTCTACGCATGCGCGAAAATTCCGTTCCGTCGAATTATAAATTTGAAAATATCTTACAGTCCGTTTCTTACGTATCCAGTGCGTCTACGTTTACAGTACGTCAAACTATAAATCCAGCTTTACAGATTTTATTGGTTACATTTCAGGTGATATACAGAGCCTCGAATAAACTTCAGAAAATCGTCGACTTGTGTCGATGCCTCATTGCAAGTACATTAAAAATATTACCACATTATTGTTACAAGTGGTATAATTTTGTAAAAATTCCATTGACATTGATATAGAGAAACAACATTCACTCAGACGCAAATCGTCAATTAACTTTGTCTGATTGCGTTTGAGTTCCAGATGAAAAGTGGTAATATAAAATTAACACTGTGAAAAATTACCTGTTTCATTAATACTACGAGGTCATACATCCTTGCACCAATTATAATTTTCTAGTGAGTTCGGCCTTCTGCCTGACACGTAGAGTTGGCAACACATCGAGCTTGAATTACCACTATAAAATAATGTGATACGATATTTCTCATTATATACGATTTGACGAGATAAAACATAGGCAGCACATCGAATTTAAATTTGTTTTAACGTTACATGCTGAATACCGTTTTCTCAAGCTAGAGAATTTTCCCTTTTTAATGTGAATAAAGTTTCGTGACTATCGAGTTCTTCATCTTTATAGTCCTGTTCTATTTAATCGATGTTTCCTCTCAATTAGATTTTTATTTTATTTGATTTTCTATTGAATTTTTAATGATAAAGTTTGTCTCTTTTACTTATAATAAATATTCAATCTTATAATGTTATCATCAACCGCCATCTTCTTTCCTTTTAGTATAGCAAAAATATGAACCAATCAGAGACGCATTACAGTTCATTCCAATTGAAATATTTTGCTAAATAAGCAATTTTACTTATCCGATAAACTTATCAACTTAATATCAAATCAGTAATAAATAGCTAGGACCCCAATTCTCATAATGGTTACCCAATTACCACAGACGAATCATAAACTCCACATCCTGGCATACAAATTTGTAAAACATAGAAGTAATCACCGGATTAAAAATCAATGTGTAACCAAATCATAAATTCCACGTCCTGGCAAACTGTTGTTTTTTTAAATGTATGAAACAAACAGTTGTATAATAGATATAGAGTGTTTTTTTTAGCTGCACGAGAACTTCAAATTGAAATAAAACATTAAAAACTTGATGGAATGTTTTTTTAATTGTTTTTTATGAAAGTAAATTTAATACCATTTATGATTTGAAAATGATTTCCGGCATGTGACCACCACGACTAATCGTTACGAAGCGCATCCGATCAGTCCAATTTTTGACCACTTTTTCCAATATTTCTGGCTTTATTTCATAAATAGCTTGCTGAATATTGACCTCCAATCCTTCCAGAGTTGTAGGTTTGTTAGCATAAACCATGGATTTAACATACCCCCAAAGAAAATAATCTGGAGGCGTCAAATCACACGATCTTGGAGGACAATTGATAGGACCATCATTTCTTGAAATAATGTTGTCACCAAATTGTCCTTTCAATAAATCCATGGTTTAGGTGGCTCTGTGGCACGTAGCACCATCCTGTTGGAACCATAAGTTGCCGATGTTTAGCTCTTGGATTTTTGGAAACAAAAATGTATTGCGCATGTGTCGATATCTCACACCATTCACCGTAACGGTAGCTCCTGCCTCATTTCGAAAGAAATGTGGACCGATGATGCCGTTGGCGTGTATTCCACACCAAACAGTCAATTTTAATGGATGCAATGGAGTCTCAAGATAATGTTCCGGATTGGTCTTAGTCCATATACGGCAGTTTTGCTTGTTCACATACCCATTCAACATTCAACCAGAAATGTGTCTTGTCACTGAACAAAATTTGGCGTTAAAAAATGGATCCACTTCCAATTGGTTGCGAACTCACGACGCAATCGATGATCATTGGGCTTCAATTCTTGAACCAACTGGTTCTTGTAAGGATATAAACCAAGATCTTGATGTAAAACTTTCCATGTAGTAGACGGACAAAGCCCAAGTTGTTGAGCACGATGGCGAATTGAAATGTTTGGGTTCTCTTGCACACTTTCACTCACAGAAGCGATAGTTTCTTCGATACGCACATTTGTTTGTATTGTTGGTGGTCTTACATCATGAAATGAAGAAGTGGTATGAAATTTATCCATCACCACACCAATAATCTGCTCAGAAGGTCGATTATGTCGACCATAAATGGGCGAAGAGCTCTGTAAGTTTCGCGAACGGAACTCTGACTTTGAAAATAAATTTCCACAATTTGGTAGCGTTGTTCAAGTGTTAATTTATTCATGATTAAATGGAAAACCTTCCTGAACAAAAATGTCAAAGATCTGTCACTTTTCTCATGATCTCATACTATTACTACATAAATTAGGATTAATTCCTCAATTCGATAATACATCCCATCTGAAATATTTCGCTACGTAAACAATTCTATTTAGCCAATAAAAACAACAAGTCAGCTTAATATCAAATCAATAATAAATAGATAGGACCCGGAATTCCCAAATTATAATATTGATTTATAGCGCATTTACCTTTCTAAAATTAGCCTAATATAAATTTTATGTTAAGTTTATGTAACTAACAGCAATTTAATTCATTCTTTAACTTTTATTTTAAGATTTTAGCATTAGAAACTGATAAAAACCTTACAGAATTTGGTGTTTACTGAATTATGAAAAATGAACCATAAAATATGAATCTGGTAATGACACCTATCGTTAGAAGTTTACGTTTTGGCTGAGTGCCAAGTTAAGTTAAGGACGAAATTGGGTACGTCATTTACAGTTCACTTCAATCTAAAGTAAAAAGTCTATAGGTTCATTAGCTTAAGAGCACCCTTATTAGTGATAATCAGGGTTGGACTAAGGGAATCCAATTACAGTCGACTCTCGATAAATTGAAACTCAAGGGACCAGAGAAGGACCAGAGAAAAATTTCAAATTACCATTAATTATTACCAAATTATCGAGAGATTCAAATTAACGAGTGTTCAAATTATCGAGAGTCGACTGTATAACGGGATGCAATTCTAAAAATGCAGTTCAACGCAGTCAAATAGGTAGTAATACGTACAACGTAAAAGAACCCTAATTGCCAATTTGCACTGAATGTGCAGCGTAAATTATTTTAATAGTTTCAATATTGTAGCTTCATTATGCCAATAAGAACAATTAAAATTTACAATTGAAAATAATAGCAAATGACATTATATTGGAGGGGACACATTTGCTATAGAGTTAGAGCATCGTGGTGTAACGAATAGCCTTGTTTATTTATTATCTCGAGTTCAAAATAATGAAATATTAAATAATTTTATTAAATTATTGGTTCTACTTCAAACATTATGTCATGTGCTTCGACCGCCTAAAAGTTTTAATAATTTATAGAAATTATTTTAAATATGAAGGATAAATTTATTTTCAATTTGGTTATCATTTTATTTGGTAAGTAAAACTCGACAATTTTCAAATATGTATATTACTTAATTATTTTTCTGCACCCTGTAAATAAAATATTAGGCACGTGATGTTCAATACGGTAATATTCAATTCATTTTGTTGTAAAATAACACAATTCATATCAAATTTCGGATTAAGTTATATTTAACAAAAACTATAAAACATTAATTTATAACAAAAGAAATTAAATTGCCATTGACCCAAATTAAAAACATCAATGACCATTCCGAAATTGCGTTAATTAATATTACGCCTCTTATTCTTATTCCACAAATTTTCTTATTTCGACGAAGGTTATCTCAAATATTCACAAGTAAATTATACAAGAACTTGCCCAAGTTTCTGACGCAAACTTTAGTTTAAAAATCTGCAAGTTAACCACAGATGTTTTGCTAATTGATTTTAGGTAATTATAAATATATTGTTTAAATACTTCTTCTTTTATGTCTTCTCTCCGATCTTCGTCTGTGATATACGTTTGAAGTTCTATTACACACTATTTAACATGAGCTTCAAACCACGGGAATCTCCTCGGTCTCCTTAAATAATCATTTTTCATCAAATTTTAATGTTTTCAATTTTTAGGGGTGGTGTATTGTAACGAAGTGAATAAATTCCAAAAATGTAACACAAGAAAAGGCACAAATGAAAACTTAGAGGTAATTGTTATAATTATTGCAGATCATCCATTATTTAAAACAAAATGTTTCAGGAAGCTGTAAAGAATTTTAAAAATTGTTTCAATGTTAGTTTGGAAAATTTTCGCCATCTGGTAACATCCAATACATGTAATGTAAATTTTCACGATATCAACCGTTGTGACTCAAAAATTCAGAATACCATCAGTGATTGTCGTTCCAGCGACAGTCCATATTTTCCATTTGGAGTACTTAAAATAATAAAAAATTATACAGATTATATTTGCGAAAGAGCGATAGCTTATAAGTGTAAGTGACAACTTTTGATTATAACAATTTCAGTTTTTATTAAAATTTTAGTTTCTATTGTAATGGATCACGAAACTTGTTTTCCTTCTTTGTATCATGGAATTGGTTGTTTTGAAAAGTTTAGCTTTTTTAATTCTTCAAATATAGTTTTCCAAATTGATATGTGTATGTAAGTATCTCTGGAGGTATAAAGGTGGGTCCAGATGACTCGTGCTCATGTGCTAGTCGGCTTAGCCTCGTGCCCCTTCTGACTTGAACTCAATTCATATTGCAAAATAAATTTTATGGAGCCACTTTAAGATATATTTCTCTAATAGTGATTATTTATTCAAAAAAAAATAGCACAAAAATATACATGGTCAAACAAAAATTAACATCAATCTGATGTAAATGTAAATTTACTTAAAATTTGGTTTAGTAAGTTTTTTGACAGACTGAAATTTGGTCATTGGTTTCCCTCCAATCCCACAAGTTCCAACCCCAGTTTTACCATCAACCGAATCAGAGGTGGCAAATATGCTCTTGACTGTGATTCCAGTTTTTTTCTTTTGCTTTGCCTTAGCTGCGAATGATAGCCACTGATTCTTTTTAGTTTCTCCCTCTGCTTCACGTTCTTTCAACTTGTCTTGCTTTTTTTCCCTTTTGCGCTGCATGTAGTCCTTATTACTAAATTTAGCTCGCTTACTTTTCTCTGCTTCTGTTAGAACCCTTTCCGTACCTGTAAACTCTTTCAGTTCTGATAAATTGGTAAAACCACGATTTTTATAATCTTCATAAGTTACATGTACTCGACCATCAGATTCGATTGTATTAATTTTTGCTTTAACATATTGTTCGCTTTCGTTCCATTTCGCCATGCAAATATCTCCAACCCTCCATATCTTCCTGTTCTTATTTTTTGCTACAAATTCTTCAATCTCTTGAATCGATTTTGCAACCAAGTCTTTTTGCGTTAAATTTGTTGGAACCTCGAAGTATTGCGCACTGTTCGAAGTTTCTTCAGTTTTAGTTTGAAGATCTTGTGACAGATGGATAACTTCTTCCAAATCTTGTTTTAACCTTTTCAATTCTTCATTTTTGGGATTCGTCAATAAAGCTATTTCTACTTGTTCCAATTGTATAATGTAATTTTTTATTTCGTCCGCCATTTTTACTTTTTCATAAAATTTTTAGTTTTATTAATTATTTAGTTTATGTACTTATTATATTTCATTTATTTTATGTTGGTACTTGGTACAAAAGATTACTGCTAATTAATTTTAAGTGGAACGGAGTTTCGTTCCCCTATGCAGTCTGCAGGAGGGATAAACCTCTACCACAATTATATTGAAGTCTTCGACAAAAATATTCATGACTCTCTGATGTATACCCCCCCCTCCTTTCAGTATTTAATATGTTAAACATGAAGATGTAGTTTAATAGAACCTCTTGTGGTTTCTCAGATATACCTCAAAGTTCCTAGATTAACCTCAGATATCCCTTAACCTCAAAAATATCTCTTACGGTGTCGTTTTGGGTTTATCTGTATAAAAAGTTCTTTATTCTTTACAATTATCAATCTTAGTACATTCTTCTCTCTTTTAGGCTTCTATACAAAGTATAGCAAGAAGCCTTATGATCTGGCTCCGTGTCCGTCTGTCTGTCCGTCTGTCCGTCTGTCCGTCTGTCCGTCCGCATAATTCAAAATCATACAGAGCGTTTCAAATCGTGTTGGAAATACTCTGTGTGTATAGAGGTCTAAGAACTGGTTTTCCTGATATGACTATACTTATACGACCCTTCATTCCATTTAAGATTTGTAAGCTACCCCAATCCCATTGTTCTATGTAAACTACGAGGTAGGTCCCCATCAAAATTTATTAAGGTGCATCGAAATTTTTGGTCCACCCTGCTATGTGGCATCCCTCAATATAATAAAAGTGGAATCTTCTGTACAGTTCACCCAGTTTTACTTCACTTCTTCACTACTTAATATACAATTTATTAACTATTTTTCATTTTAGCGAAGAAGTAGAGGTACAATCATGTTTAGAAGAATATGCAAAACTGTATTGCCCGAAGGATAAAATTTTTCCTATACTGATAAATCAAACATTTGATTATGATTTTTCTCCCTGCAACGGAAACAGAAATGTAGAAAATACGTTTCTGGTAATTGTGATTTGTTTATTTAGTTTGATTGTTTTTTTATAATTTTAAGTTTGGCCATTGAATGCTCGCAAAGCGATTTTCTTTTTATCGCATTGTAGTAAATTGTTATTTAATATTAAAATTTTATTATTGTTCTATTTATCGTATATTAATCCTGTAAAAAGTAATACAAGAATTTATTTTAAACAGATAGTACAAACATGAACTGTGCTATAAGGATAAAGTAGCTGCTGCGTAGCCCATATAATATTATAGCTTTTATACACTATTGTGCAAAAGTCTGCGGCCACTTCATTAATTGCTATTTATAATTAATTAATCTCCATTTTACAGATTAAAATAATGAAATAGGTATTTGTACAAATGTAGTAAGAATTTTAAATTGCTTTGAGCACAGTTGTTACAAAAAATTTAAAAGAAACATAAATTTTACTACTGTCGGCTGCTTGATCTCAAAATGGCACTTTGTTAATAAATGAAACAGATTGTTTGTATAACCATAATTCGGTTCATATTTTGGTGTGAATTTTATATTTCCTAAACATTTGTTAAATATTCTTTCAGTTTGATTTAGTTTTTCGTCTTGAAAACGTTATTTTGCTTTCTGTGCGTATTTAGTTTGTGCGTTTTATTTAAATTATTCAAAATTTGTTTAAAAGACTGTTTTTAAACAACTTTTTAAACAGTTTTTATAAATCCTGAAAAAAAATTAATTCGTATTTGACTTTTTATTTCATTTATTAAATGTTCTGTAATAAATGTATGCAAATTAATTAAGTGGCCGCAGACTTTTGCACAGTAATGTACATAAATTATATTATGTTTAATATTATTATCTGATGGAATACATAAATTATATTGTAATAATTAATAAGAAAATATTGTAAGCCTGAAGATTGGTTCTTATTTTCCCAAGAAATTGCTAAACAACATATTAAAACTCTAATGACCGAAGATTGACAAATAAAGTTTGTTAAATATTTTAAAACTTTGTAAATAGTGTAAATGTGCCCCTTTTTAGTCCCCCCCCCCATAAATTTATTAATAAAATTGGTATCGCACATTTGAATATCGTTTAAGCCTCAATGAACTTCCATCCTTCTCATTTGAGCCTCAACTGTGGCGTAGTTATTTGGAAAAGTTTTGAGGGAAGAGGGCTTCAAACCTGGTTTTTGATTGATTGATTTTGCAGGAGGGGCAAGTATAAACTTGCACGCACTGAGGCCACTCTACTGGGCCCATTTTACTACCTTCACTTTTGTTGCTTACCCTGAACCTGACCCACAATGCCGACATTGCCAGGTATGACCGCAGCCGTTAGGCGGTCTCTCGGCCTCACTGCCTGTTCAGAACTTCCCAGCAAAGGTCGGCACTACAAACCAGAGACGTCCGCTCGATGACCGAGCTCTGAGAAGACCCATGAGAAGGCTAGGTGCAGCCGATGGGTGGCCGTTGGACCATGCCATCCGGTCCAAAGCCCCAACATAGCCAAGCATTGTGCAGTAGTTGGGGGTAGGGGTGATTTTTATTACCCTGTTTGGCATATTAGATCAGGTCAAATTAGGGGGGGGCGCCGGCTTAACGTGCCCACCGAAGCACGGAGACGGTCATTGGTCAAAGTCCGAAAGAATATTGACTTCTGCTGGATTCGAACCAATGCCTTTAGCATTAGGAAAGGATGAAAACTAAATATACAATTTTTTTTAAATTGTAAGCACTCAGGAATTGTTTATAGGGAAGGTTGAAAAATAAAGTTTGTCAAAAATTTTAAAACTTTGTAAATGATGTAAATTTAAATGTTAATACCTCCCCTCCCAATGAATTTTTTTAATAAAGTTGGTATCACACGTTTGAGTATCGTTTAAGCTTCAGTGAATTTCCAACCTTCTCATTTGAGCCTCAACTGTACAGAAATTATTTGCAAAGTCTTTGAGAAAATGAGGGCTACAGACCTGGTTTCTATTTTCATTCCCTTTTTGAAATTATTGAAGCGAAGTTAATCGAAAGAGTTTTATTTCAATTTCAACAATGAGCTGCCAAATAATCATTTTAATTTCATTTGTTGCAAATGTAGTAGTTGCTTGGTGTTATAGAAATTTTAAATATTCAGAATTTTGTAAAAACGAAATTTTCCATTTCTTATTTAAATCTTATTTTGCGTTTTACGTTATCAATTTTATTTAGTTTCTTCACTACTATGTTATTTACTATTTATAGTTTTATTTTACTTATTTTCAAATTTTCTGTTATTTCAGATCCTTTATCCTTTTCTTAAGATTTTCACTTCAACTTTTTCGTTTGTTCAATAATTTTTTGATTTTCCATTTTTTAACAAAACGCCTTCCTAATTTTATTTTCGATTATTTTTTATATTTTGATTAAGGAAGCCTGATGATGGAATAATAATTCCGAAACAGCGATAGATTTTAAATTCAAAACAATTTTTGAAAGAAAAACAAAAAATAAGAGACAAGAAGGCAAGAAATAGTAAAACACATCGTTAATCCGTACCCCCCAAAATATTTTACAAATTAATTCGAGACGGTTGCGGCTTAAACGAAGAGAATGGACGTTTATTCAGTCTCAAACGTTGCACCAATTTTACCCAAAAATTCGAATTACGGAGAGAGGGGGGGGGCTGATATAATTAAGTTAAGCTGTTTAGACTTTTTTTTATTATTATTGATAGTATATTTTTGCAGGATTAATATTTTCATAGATTTTTAAGCATTTGTTTTTCATGACTTCCTAAAAAAACCGTGTGCTTTTAGAATCTTATGACAACGATAGAGTGATTGGTAGATCAGGGGACAGTCACCTTACGCCATTTTTCCTGAGCGCGTTTGCAGGCAAACAACTGTTATTCACCTGATTGGTCGCATTTTGTCATAATTATGTAGCTCGATCATATTTATATTCCCTGTCATAGCTCTAGGAAACAGCAGTTTCACACAAAAAATTAAAATGGAAAGAAAACATGGCGCCACCACTCTCCTTCCAAAGATTTCGCGAATAACTCCGCAACGTTTGAAGCTGAATCGGAACGAATGAAAGCCCATTGAGGCTCAAACGATGCTCAAACGACACCAAGTTTATAAAAAAAATCAATGGAAGGGCGGAAGTGACATTTACTTTTAAATTTATATTATTGCCAATGCTTCACAATTTTTAAACAAAATTTTAATATTGATAATATTTTTGGTGTACTCACAGTTTTATTATTAATAATTTAATATTACTTATGGCAAAATTAAAATTAACTTTAGTAAGTATCAACAAGCGTAAGTTGCTCGGAGTTCTCTGAAAATTCAAATAGTTAATGAAAATTGTGTAATGAAAGTGAAGAAATATAAACTCGTTAGTATTTTGAAGGTAAGCTGTTGGTGCTCGGTCAATAGATACCAGAGATACAACGTGTCTTGGTAAGACTTCTGCCTAAATATGTTAAATTTCGACCCAGAAGAAATATTGTAATTCTCAAAAATTGACTCAAATGTTCCTTTAAGATTTTTCTGAACAGCATAATTTAAATTCCCAAGGGTTCAAAATCCGGCTTCATTGATTTCTGTGTTGGTATGTCTTTCGCCCGAAACTTTTAAGTTTTGACCCAGAGAAAACAATTTTGAATCTGAAAAATGGCTCAAATATCCGTAAGGCATTGCTGAATAACATATTAAAACTCCCGAGACTTTGTAAGTCTTCTGCTCACAACTATTAAGGTTTTGACCCAGAAGAAATTCAGAAAAACCTTTCAGAGTTTGAGATATTGGGAGTTTTATTTCGTATAGTCTTTCTCAGTCTGCAGTATTTGGTAACTTATTATCACTGCTACTTCTCTTCAGCTCAGTTGAAGAATTACTTCTGCTTGATCTTTATAGAAATATCCTTGACTGTCTGATTTATGCCCCTCATCCCTCTCTTTCAATATTTACAATGTTAAGAACCCATTCCCCTGCCCCAATTTGGGGTGTAGGGGTTACGCTGCAGATGTAGTACCTCTCTACCGGGTGGTCACATCGAGTGTTAAATACGGGAGATGGTCCTTGGTAAATGGTCCTCGCAGAGTATATCCAACTCTCACTTGTGGCTCGATAGCTGAAAATGCTTTAGGATCGATAGCGGATGAAGTTTTTAGAAACCCAACGACAGCAACCACACCCATAGTTAGGTTGGGTATCGCAACCCACCAAGACGCCTGGTAAGCGATGTGGGTAAAACTACCAAAAGCCTCCCATATGAAAAGGATGAAATGTATTCAAAACACATTACCCCAGGTGGGTAGAACTATTGTTCACAATTCCCCTCTGACTTTGTCAGGCCGTCAATAGTAGCAAGAACTAGAAACGGTAGACGAATAACCGCGTGGGACACCTTATAAAGCTGGGAAAACAAAATTAAACCGCCGAAATTACAAGAAGAATCAGACTGGGATGGGTAGCATTCGGAAAATTGAGGTGGATCCTAAAAAACAACGACATGCCGATGTGCTTAAAACGAAAGGTGTTTGACTCATGCATCCTACCAGTGATGACTTATGGAGTGGAAACTATGGCATTAACGGTTAAAAGTGCCAAGGCACTGCAAATAACGCAAAGTGCAATGGAGAGGTTTATGATGGGAGTGAGCCGTAGAGACAGAGTGAGAAATGAAGAACTGCGGAATCAAACAAAAATAACAGACGTACTCAGAAGAGCTGCAGAGTTAAAGTGGAGCTGGGCGGGACACGTACATAGCACGAGAAGGTTTCAAGAAGTGGACATATAGAATAGTGCAATTGCGGCCGAGAACAACAAAAAGAAGAGTTGGAAGACCCCAAAAGAGAGACCCAGCAAGTGGCAGGGGATAGAGAAAGATGGAAAAGTATGGGAGAGGCTTATGTCCAGCAGTGGATGGAAGAAGACTGAGAAGAAGAAGAAGGACCTATTCCTGAATGATTCCATTATGACCCTGGTGTGTTACCACTATCTCCACGAATTGGAAATAGAATTGGATTAAATTGCATGATGATTCCTGCAACGGTGTTTATACGGTATAACTACAGCTACCGTGAATGAAAAATTGAACGATTTTGAAATTTAATAAGTTACAGTTATTTTTATTTTCTTTCAATAATTTTATTTAATATGTTGTCCTTGATTCCTGTACACTTGAAGACAACGTTTTGGCCACGATTTTAGCGATCGTTGTATCATTTCCAGAGAAATGTTTTCTATCTCACGTTTTATTAGTTTTTTTAGCTGTTTAAGGGTTGTAACTTTTGACTTATTTAACTGAGATTTTAAATAGCCCCACAAAAAATAATCACAGGGTGAAAGGTCCGGTGATGATGGCGTCCATATATCCGGATGAATAAAAGATACGCCGTTCTGTTCAAGAAAATTTAAAGTCTTCTTAGAAGCGTGAGCTGGTGCCGAGTCTTGGTGAAATATCCAATCACCAGCAGGATATAATCTTTTTGCGTCAGTCAAAAGTGGCTTCAAACAATTCTTAATGTAATATTCCGAGTTAATTTTAGCACCAGGCTCAACAAATATTGGCGTTGTGGTTCTATAATTCGATATTCCCATGAACACCATAACTCCCTTCGGATGGGACTGTTTTGTGAATACGTCCAATTCTTTTGCCGATTGCTCACGTCTCAAGTACTGAACTTTTCGTTGGCCATCAGCATTTGTTAGATGGAACCATGCTTCATCGACAGTGATGTATTTTTGCCATTTATCACAATTCAGTAAATGATACAATCCTAGTGAGCGCTGGTGCCGTTTAATAATTGTTTCTTCAGAAATATGATGTCTCCTTGGTTTCTTCATTAATTTCAGGTTTAATTTTTTATTTAGATTATACCGAATGATATATTCAGATGTTTTGAAATGATTAGCCATATGTTGTAGTGTCGGAGGATTCGTTTTTAATGCCATTTTCTTTAAATTCGATAATTGTCGATTTGTCAGAGTTGGCTTCTTTCCGCTGCCTTTCTTCCGGATTTTGGATTTAAGTTCTGGGATTCCATTTTTTTTGTAGTTAGAGAGTGTACCTTTCGAAACACAAAAATTTTGGTCTTTACACCTTTTTTGTATCATAGCAAAACTACATTGTTGTTTTAAAAGCTTAAAAATTATGATTTGTTGCTCTTTAGTTAACACCATGTTTGTAACTGACATTAGAGAAAAACAAAATTGACATCGATAAGTTCATATCGCGTGCTCAATGGAATACTTTGAATTTTGTTTAAAAAAAGAACTCTTATTGGTGAAAATTGAATTTAAATTCGTTCAGTTTTTCAATCACGGTACCGGTATGCAAGTTATAATTTGCCATTACTTATTCGAAAATATTGTAATTCGGAAAATTGACTCAAAAGCCGATTTCATTGATTTCTGTCTTTGAAAGTCTTCAGCCAAATCCGTTTAGGTTTTGACCCAGAAAAACATTGTAAATCTCCAAAGTTTTGGGATTTTAAGTTTGAAATCGTGAAAATTTTAGTTTGAAGTTCAGCAAGGCATTGAGACAAACATTTGAGCCAATGTTTAGATATACAATATTTTTTTGGGTCAAAACCTAAAATTTATAGGTAAAATAAATATGTAAAAATAAGTTATTAAGTTTACTACATTGTTTGGAATAAATTATTGCACAAAATTTGTCATAAAGTTTTCCTCGGATTTTCCTCGGCGTAATATCCTACAACATAATGTACCATGTTTCTCTAGTGGTTCTATTTTCTACTAGCTTTGTAGAGATATACATTATTATGTGCATTGAATAATTAAATTTATTTTTATTATAATTAAAAAAATAATGAAATTTGAACCATTATTACAAATGCACATATTTTTGAGCCAAAACCAAAAATGTTACTAACATTCTGAATGAATGAAATATTAACAGTTTTAAGGGGGGGGGGGGCCTTAAATTAAAAATTTAATTGAAAAATTAGAAAAGAAAGAAAGTCATCTGATATCGATGTTTCAGTATCATTAGACCATCATCAGGAATGTCATGATAAATAATAATTGAAAATAAAATTAGAAAACAATTCATTAGAAAATGAATAATCAACAATCGACTGATAGAAATGAAAAATTTTAAATAAAGGATGAGAAAAAATGGTGAATAGAATAAAATAATCACAAATAATAAAATAACAAAAATTGAAGATATAAAAAATACAACAAATCAAATTAGAAATGACCTGAAAAAATTACATATTGAACAACAAAATAAAAAAGTATCCTTTTTGAGTTTAATTTTTACAAAAAAGTTTCTTTTATTGACGGTTCATAAAAGTTTTTGACGAACTGGCTCCGACGTCATCGTCAATTATTAGGCAGTTCTTGATTACCAGATTATGGTATTAATTTTAACCAGCAACGGTTACACTGTTGTGATTATATGATTTAAATTTTTGTTAAATTGATAAGCTATAATACATCAAAATTTGATTTGAAGGAGTTACAGAACTTCTTATATTCCTTTGGTGCCTTTGACTGTGTCAATAATTTATTTCATATATACAGCAGCATCCATTCGTATTATGTCTGTGAATTATTGAACATCGCTATTCTAAAAGGTACGATAATATAATTTGTTTTCGACTTGCAGTTAAGAATCGGTTAATTGTTTTACGAATAAAAAATTAGTACCTCTGTTTATAACCATCTTAGCTGTGAATAGAAACACAAGCCAGTAAGTCATCGTAATTTTCAGCCTTATAACGTCTACTGCTAAATAATTATGATATATTTCTTTGTCACATACATCTGTCAGTTGCGAATGACACCTTTAAACCCCAAGGCTATTTATCCCGGGTTGAGGAATTGTGTGCGGTTGGTTGCAGCATTAAGTTCTTATTTTGCTCGTACATAGTTTTACCTGGCGCAGTCGAGCGCTCTGCACTAAACATACATAATCTACAAATATTTTTTGAAGTTCTATAAATTAAAATAAAAACAAAACCAAAAAAATAATTAATAAATATCTTTATTTTGATTTTCTCATACAAAGACTACTTAAACTAAAATGTAAACATACTAGGTATATGTTATTTTTTTTAAACTTTATTGACAAATATTAAAAAATAAAAGTTTTATCACACAGAAACGTAGTTGTTGGTAAATAACAACAATCAAAATGATTACAAATTTTGAAGAAACGTGTTATGCGTTTAGAAACAAAAAGAGGCAGTAATATTATTCGTTTTTTAGTTCCTTATAAATTTTTAAAAGTGTAACGATATTTACAAGTTGAATGGTTTTAAAAAAATATGCAATATCAAGTAACGATGATGGTAATTTTTCAAAAAAACAACTTAAAAATTAAGCTTTCTTTGCAGCTTCGGTGACTGCGCTTCCGCCTTCCAAAGGAGCAACTGGTGCAACTGTTGGAATTTCGGGATATTCCAAAATGGCACCCTCTTCGCATTTGAACGACGGGCAACAATATGGGAATGGTGCGGTTTTGTTGGTCTTATCTGCAACATCGTAAAGTTAATTAATAAATTGAGTTCAATGGAATACAACAATTTTTCATAATTTCTTGACATTTACCTACATATGCATTCGATTGTAAAATATTGCATAATGCAATTTTTTGTTTGTGTTCAATTGCATCCATAAATATATAAGTAGTAAAAGGAAAGAAACCAGTAAAATGTTACAACATATTAAAAGTAGTTTTACCTTCGTCAAGTTTACATTTGGGATTGGCTAATGGAAGAGGACCGCAATCCTCGACTAACTCCAAGAGACGGGGAGGTGTATCTTCGGATAATACGCAAGTCGATACTCCGCAGAATGGGGCTAAGGGCCATGATTTACCAGGTTCAAATGTTGCGCATCTTGTACTGGCAAAGCACATACCGGGAAAATCTGTAACAAATACATTTTTAGCAAATTTTATTATAATTCTTTTTATTGTTCAGGGCGTTTCTTTGTGTGAAATGTCATGGTGTAAGTATCCAGTATTGTTCTCGTTTGATTAGCAATTATCTGTACGCAATATCCGCATTTTTTTAAATAATTCAATTGTGTTTACATATACGGAACAAATTTAAACTAATGAAATGCAAAGAAAAGCATGTAAATGAAAATTAGAGTTATTGACCGTGGTATACCACGTATATCACGAACGGAAACTAAAAAATTGTGATAGGATCATTGTTCGCCTATATATGCAATTAAATGGGTTTTGTAATTTAACTTATTTTGAAAAATAAAATTTCCTCGAACTCAAATATTTCTAAATTATGGCATTTGATTGCGTAAATATTTATAGACCAATTCGAGGTAAAAACTTTTAATTTGGTTGTGTAGTATCAAATTTCACTTTGAGATGTAATTTGCCATTATGTAATTTCTTAAAGGATTTCCTTAATTATGAAAAAAATAATAACTTGGGAATAAATTGTCGAACATTAGGTCACTATAATTAAAATTATGAAAGAGAAATAATGAAAATTAAGAAGAGAAACGCTTGAGTAACTTCCTCAAACTAAAAATCTATTTTAATGGGGACTTATGAGCCTCGTTTGCGGTAACTTCGGTTTCTTTCCAGGACGAAGAGCAAGGCGTGTTGAATGGATGGTGCTGCTATAGTCCTGAGTACTGTAATAGCAAATTATACCGAATTTTTTTTTAGAAATAAAAAATGTTTATTTAGAACCTTTTAACAGGTCCTTGTTAAGAGCGCGCTGCGGAAAGAGAGAGAGGGAATGATGTTGAAAGAAGCCTCTAATCTTTTGTACAAATTTAAAAAACTAAACGTCGTATCAATGTAATTCTTTTTTTATATTAATAAGAAAAGACTATTGAAGGCAATAACCAATTTTGAGCGCTTTAAATTAAAAGTAAATAGGTTAATTTAATTTATGAAAAACGACAATTTAGAATTTTTATGACAACCGATCTTAATGAAACTTCGTTATTGCCTTCTGCAGATCATTATAAGGACAAAACCTGATTTTGAAGCGATTTCATCATCAATTATAGAAAACTTGTACAAAACTTGTAAATCAAAAAGTGCCCTTAGTGGAGTTTTAAACTATATAAAATCAACTTAATGCACATAGGGTTCAAGGGTTCCCTTAGATATGGCGCAAATAATTTTTTTAAATTTTTTTAAATCTCTACAAAAGATTAGAGGCTTCTTTCAACATCATATCTACTGCTTCCCTCTCTCTCTTTCTGCAGCGCGCTCTTAATTCATATTGTCACAAAAATATTCTTCAACAATTAGAAAATCGCGAAATTAAACTATTAATTTAACTTTTTTCCTTTTTAAGGAAAAGAAGGAAATAATTAAAAAAACCATAAAAATATTTTTAAGTTACCGGAAATTAGCCCAAATTTAAAATTAAAAAAGTGAGACCCGGTGAATCACACATGCAAGTGGGATTCACATTTGGGGATATCCTTTTTGCTTAAAAACTGGTTCAAAACAAATATAAACTTTTATTTAACAAGTTAATCATAATCCTTATTACGCGTGACAAGAATTCAAAATTAAGTCGAAAAATTATTGTAACGTAATTGATAATTGGCACTAACATCCTGTAATTTTATTGTTGACGAAATGTTTTTAGTAGGCAATTTTAAGTTATTTCAACATTTTATTCTTTAGAATATTTACCACTTGATTTAATAATCCCCTACGCCATTTCCATTCCCTTTGTAGTAGAAAACCGTGTTCCTTGTTTTATTTCGTTTGGCCTCGACTATTTTTCTCCTTTCATTTCCTACTAATAACGGTAACTTGGTATTGAAGCTTTGTTAGTGTTTAAATCACTTTTCAGACCTTTTCAATGAACAATGCATAAAACATTTTAGATAAAATTGCAGATAAGTCAACCTCGTGACTACCCCGACGCGGTATCGTAATGATCTGTGTAACCTCTTTTAATTAGGATTTCAAGACAAGGTAAAGCAAAAACGAAGAGAATACCTTCCTTGTTTCTTTTCTGTCATTTCTCTCAATTACACAAGTATTATTTATATTTCAATAAAAAAAAATGTTATTTAAAAACGCGATGTATTCGGAGATGCAAAGCCCATTGTTAAAATTTGAGAGTTTGCTGAACCGTTATTTCATCGTTCGGTCACAGACCATTCCACGTAGAGGTTATTTTAATTTAATAAAACTTTTATCTACATATATTTTTAATATTATCAAATTTAACGCATCACACCCTCGAGATGTATTTAAAACAAATTAGAAGATAAAAACACAATAAAGGCCGATAATTATTTAAGCTGCGTAATTTATTTCAATTGTGTTGGTGCAATTAAATTTGCCCTTTCTATTGTAATTATCAAATTAATTAAAATATTTCAACAAATATTCTCAAGGAAATTTTAAGTGTTTGCATAAGTTTTCGCTTGAATACAGTCATCCTCATCAATTTAATTTTTATCCTTGCGAAAATTTTCCAATAGGGCACTTAGAGATAAATGTGAGATTTATGAGGTCAAATGTGAGTAATGGTTTATATAGAATCCGAAAATTTGGGATTATCTGGAAGCGGACCAAAAACAGCAAAATCATTTTCTTGATTTTTACCATATTTATAAAAAAAATTGTTTTGAAAGTGGAAAGATTCAGTTACTCGATAAAACTCGAACCTCCTTTACAACTTTTATTGGTTTCTCTAATTGGATAAAAATTGGCTGCTGCAAGTCATGAAATCAAATACGAGTTAATTATTTTGATTAGCATCGAATCTCACTCTTAAGTGTTAACAATAATAAAGAACATTTTTAGTATTGAAAACCAATCCAAATAGAAATGATGAAATCATCACAGTAAAAGTAGGGCTGTGAAAGTGAAGTGATAGAACAACCTAAAGAAACGACAGCGGTAACATTAAAACACTTCCACTTATCACAGGAGGTACTTAAGAAATTAAAAAAAGTGTTCCACTTTTATTTTGTAATTTATATGAAAAATGACATCCAATTTACATAATTATGCCTCTTGAAAGAAATTAAACCGAAAAGTTACCAAATATTTGTTCGAACGAAAACGAGATTTTGCAATTCCGGTGATTCATTAAATTTACCTGTTTGTTCTGTCGGGCCTGTATCCGTTGTTTTTAAGTCATGGGAACACAAATTTCCATCAGTAATGCAATAATTAAAACCATCGGTTGCAAATAAAATTTACACTAAAAAGATGAGTACATTTCAAGTCACGTAATGACTTTCTCTTCGTTTTGAGAAGAAATTGGCCTATTTTGCCTTTTTTTTCAAGTACAAATATAGCCATTTAGGAACGAACTCCTAACAATGAACGAATTGTTCTCTTATTTTTGTACCTGATTAAATAAATCAAAGTCAATTGGGAGTGGAATTATGAGATAATGTAGGTTAACCGGTCGATCTTGCACTTTCAGAGTCACTCTCACAGACAAGGTTTGTATGTTATATTGCTTGGTTTCACAATCGCTTCAAAGAACCATTTGTATTGTCAAATTCTGATAAAAAAATAACCGTGTTATGAAACCACGCTCAAGGTTACGTTTTAGATTTTCGGAAAACTTTGACATAACTTCAAATCAAGTCTCTTACGTAAGGATGTTGAAAAGTGGAACTTCTGGGTCGTATGGGTGCAGTAGTACAATATCGAAAATGTGGTCAACTTTCTCAGAGAAAGTGAGCATTATAAAACATACCCCAAGTAAAATGTTTATTGTCTTTCACCAGTATATAAATAATTTATATTATATAGAAAACTTGTTATATAATGTCGCAAATTTTGCATAAATTTTTTTTTGACCGGAGAAATTTAAATAAAATTATTGGGAATATATTTGGGCCTGAAATTTATATTTTATGTAGGTGCATTTTCACGGTTGCACGACAACGTAAAGATAAAATCTTGCAATTTCCGGAGCAATATAAAGGAAATTCTCAGTGCTTGCATTATAATTTGTAAACAAAAAGAACTTTGTTATTTTAATGTGCACTTTAAAAATGTGGAAGGTTTTGTTGTACTATTGAAACTGCACTTTAGAAAAATAAAAGTTCAAAATTTTCAGCATTTTAATATTTTGCAAGAGATATAATTATGAATTTGCGCAAAATTTACATAAAATTAATTACCTATTAATCGATTCATAATTAATTTTAACATGAAATGTCAATAGAAGCAACAAAAAATTAAATTATATTATATTAAATTATGCATATATGCAAATTAAGTGCACACCGTTCTTAATAATTAATTTAATTAAATTATATCAAAAATTATAAAGACTACAATTACGTAAGATTTTATAAGTTTTAATTAGAAACAAAAAACTGTCGCACCTACAAGTTTTTCAGTTACCGGTGAAAGTAATCAACAATGAAACGTGTAAATAATTAATATTATTGGATAAAAAATATATCAACTTTAAATTAAAAAAAAAAAACTCACCCCTAAGTACATCTGCAGGAATTAACCGCTTGTGTATTTTAGCAATTTTATCTTTGTCGTCTTTAGCATCTTCGCACAATGCAAAAGCGAAGAACAGAACAAAAACCAAGGGGTATTTCATTGTGAACTTGCTTTGTTCTTTGGCGTATACTAAAATAACGAACCAGACTGGTGAACTTGTAACGTTCTCGCTAGATTCTTCAATATCATGCAAGCTCGTTTTATATTATACGAATGCAGATTAGTGGGGATGATGATGGTATATCAAGTTGCAATCGCTTAATTCTTTTTTGGGTATAGTAAACAACACAAATATTATTTCAATTAACATAAAAAAGTATAATCGTGTGCAATCTAATGAAATTATTTAAATTTGAAGCAATTCTTTCATTGCGCACTCTAATTAAACTACCGGCAATTGTTATTCTTTCAAAAATTAATTTTTTTATTAAGAATATTTTTGGAGAAATTTTTCCATATGTAATTTTCGAATCAAGGTGATATCAATTTTAATTTTAAGAAATCAAGAGGTTATAGTCCCGAACTTGTTTGTTACAATTTTTTGAAAATTATATGGTAATAAATTATAACGTGAACGTCCGAATTACACAATCGTAAAAATTAAATTAAAAAAACAATTTTTAATTCTGAAACTTAGCTTTGATATTTTTGCGAATATTTTTATGTACACTGGAGTTCAATTACATTGCGGTCAAACGTACAATTATACAGAAGAAATTATTTGTGAAGAGATTTAGCTTTGGATTTGAACAGTTTTTCCCAACAAAAGCATTATATTTTTAATAATTAATACTTTATGCGTAATTGTGCCCTGTGGGCTTATAGATTATACCCATGTGGGTGAGATTTTAATATCTTCATTTATGACCTAATTGTCGTCCTTTTTACGAAATTGTCAACTTGGAAATGAAAGATAATTTATAATACTTACAGATTTTTGTTAATTTGAATAATTCCCTTCTATTATTATCATTCATAAATTAAAAATTATTTAGTAACAACGTGATATGTTGCGCGACATTTCTAACTTTATTTGTTCATCTTCGAGGCTACAATAAATTATTAGTAATTCCAATAATTGTTGTGAGATTGTGATTGAAAAAGTAACCTTTTTGTGATTTTTATGTGATTTGGGAAACCGCTATGTAGCAAATTTTTTTTTACGAGATAATTCACCTCGAGTAATTTTAAACCAATGAGAACGCTCTATTTGAGATATGCCCATATTCGGAATCACACCCGTTCCTGAGGCTGTATTCAAGGTGACAGGTACAGCTCAGTGCTGTCTCCGCAGGAACAGTTTCGAATGTTTTTTATTTTCAAAAAATTTTAATTTTAAAGTTTCTTTAAAATTGCTGGTTCAAAATCACTCTAGGTAAATCGGGCGAGGGAAAATCATGGAAGATTTGTAGAGGACATTTTTTTGCAAGGGGATTGTACGAGCAAAAGCATGTCCGATTTGAATGTTCGATAATACCTGAAGGAGTTGCTGCTGCGTTGATTATTCACGGAATAATCGAAAAAGATTTTTAAAAGAAATATATATTGTCAACATTTGTTCCGAGCAACAGGCGCACGAAACCCCATTCCTCACAGTTTAGTTATTTTTAAAGCATTTCTTTCATTAATTATTGCTATTGATAATAGCAACGCTCCGCTTTTTGGGTGAGAGTCCCTTATGAGGGGACCCTAGGGCACATGACCTTGCACTTGTACTTCAAAACTCGACTATCTCAATGCATTGACCAGAACGGAGGCCATCACTTTATACTTTATAGATATGATTTTTAAAACATAATAAATAACAGATTTAAATACCTCTCTCTGTAATGTGGAAGAAAGAATTTAAAATAAGGTAGTTTCCCTGCCTCGCATTGTATAAGCCGACTATAGACAGGTCGAAATGGAGCCTTTTGATTGGTTTAAAATCTCTCGAGGTGAATAATCAACAAAACCATCAGTACCTACTCGGGAAGTTTCAAATATTCGAACATTTTAATCAGATCAGTTTTTTTCGGCTCTTTATTCCACTTGTGCTACGGTCCTACGGTATTTTCCTTTCCGTGGCGTCGTTACATATTGAACTACAGTCTCCCGCCTCGTATGATCATTGATAATAAATATGAATAGGTTAAATCAACAGTCACATGTTTAAATAATCTTCTGGTGTCCCGGCGGTTAACGAACTCACTCTATATGAACCGAATAAACTGAAATTTAAAAATAAGGGTAATCCATGTTGTCCCGTATTTAGAAAAATTGAAGGACCTCTCTAATAATGATAATAATTTATAACTTGACGATCTTTGCAACATCCTGTATGTTGTTTCATCTCTATACTGGTGAGAATTTCTACAACTAACGGTTATCGTTTGATCACTTTTGACAAAATAACAGCTAATTTTAATGATGCTGAGTTTTGTATTATTTTTCTCGAATATTTGATAAAAATAGGGATAATAATAGAGTAATTCAGTAGAGCAGCGTTTTCAGTAGAGCAGATTTGTTTTGCTTAAAATCGATTTTCGATAATATGCCTGGAAAAAACTGTTTTCTGTTACCAACTGCAGAATATTTGTTTACAATCATGTTCGATAACTTCTGGAAATGCAGTAATCAAGTTTAGTTTAATGCGGAGTCAGATTCTACATACTCAACAACGCAACTTTTTTTGAGTCCACCAGCGAATGCAACTACGTGATATTTTGGAATCAACAGTTACCAGTATTGGTGCTAGAGGAACAACATCCCATTTTGTGTCATTAAGTATTAAGGGAACCCGCATTGTCGGATGGGATTAGGTCGTGTGAACATTGCATGCATGACAGAGGTTTAAGGACATTTATTTATTTTTTCTTGGCTGGTTTTGATGTAAACGATCCGAGGTCAGTTATTTGGAACATTACATATCTCCCTTAAATATTTGAAAATTGAAAAGGTCATATTCGCCAAATTTAATACAGAATGCCAGATTTTCAACCTTCGCCAAAGGATTCTCGATTATCTTACGAGATTTTAAAAATATTTTATTTTCAGATAATAAATCCGTTGTGGAATTTTTCTCTATCTTTTTTTTTGAATTCTTCTCTATACGTCAGGTAAATGTTAAAGAAACAGTTAAAAACTGAAACTGTATGAAAACCGGGGGTCTGGGGGGGGGGATTCCATACTCATCCGCAGGTTATGGGTTTCAAGAATGGTAATTAAATACATTGAGAATAGACATAGAATAAAAAATAAGAGACACATTTTATGGATATTTTCAATTTTATACATTTGATAACTTTTTTCATCACGTGTACCTAGGGGTATTTCATATTCCCCATACGCCTCGGTTAGAAGTTAAATAAACATTTTGTCTCCGAGCAACAATTAAAACGAAAATTACAATGTTCATTTATTTTTATCTTCGAAACTAAAAATTATATCTTAAATTTCTTTGCAGATTACTTGTCAGAATTAAAAACTTGGCTCTAATTTAACAGGCTTCCTATCCCTTAAGATAATGATGGAGATCCCCATAGCGAAAGTCGGAAATGGGGTATTGTGCATATTCAAGGAGGAGATGTCATGTTCCAAAATGACTATTCCAGGATAATTTGAAAAATTTATAAACTGAAATATAACAATTTTGTATTAAAATAAACTTGAAAAATTGACTAGCTATTTAATAATAAAACTCAAAAATTTTTTGAATTAACTATTAATTTTAAAAATTCATTTTAGGCAATATTATTAATTTCAATGGTTAAAAAACTATATGCTATTTTGTATAATAATTATAAGTACAATAATGAGAAGATAAGTTTGTTTGCCAAACAGAAGAGAAAAATTTTAATAATGAAATAAGAATATTTAGAAATTACATTTCATGTTACAAAAAATACATTTTAAAGCAAAACTTTTTAAATAAAATTAATAGGACAAAAATAATAAATGAAGACTAGTAATAAAAGTTATAATTAAAAAAATAATCAACAAATACATAAAATTAAAATTAAAAACGAGGATATTAAGAAATGTAATAAAAAGAGGTTATTTCTATATTGTGTATAGAAGCCGAAAATTACACACCTTTAATTATTACCAAGCGTACAAAATCGCTACAACTTAATGCTCAGCAGATTTATTTAAGCTTTCCCTTTAAAGTTTTCATTTTATTTTTAAAATTTTCCTCCTCCGCTTGCCAAACTCAATTAATTAAGCATAATTAAGTTACATTTCAAGTTACAAAGAAAAGCATCAACTTTAATAATTAATTTTTTTTAACAGTATTAATAATTAATAATTTTTTAAAATTATTTATAATTTATTTTAATTAATTAAACTTAATTGAGTTAATTAATTAAACCATCATTGTTTTGCATTAAATTGTAGTTTTAATTATAAATTTTTAAAATTGACGTATCGTAGGGTCGGTAATCTTAAAATTACCGACCTTCACATCGAGGGCCAGCTTAGCCAGTTACCCAAGATGTAAAACCCATGATGTTCACAGAATTAATTTGAAAACAAAATTAGTAAGTAAACAAAATTAGTAAGTAAACAAAATTAGTAAGTAAACAAAATTAGTAAGTAAACAAAATTAGTAAACAAAAAGTTGTTTATCTAACTCGGTTGTTTATTGAAACCATCGAAAAGATCGTTTTATTAATTAATTTAAGACGACACAGGTAAAAAGCCGCGAAATCACACGCAGCCCTTTTAAATTGATAAATTAAAAAAAAAACTTCTTATATCAATTTTTTTAAATTAGTTCTATGGGCATAATTGGTATTTACATCTTAAGTAGTTTGCTAAGCTGGCCCTCGATATGCGTATACCCGATTTTTTATTGACGAGAAGGCAAATCATTAACACAGAGGGGAACCAACGGCTTTAAGTGCCCTCCGAAGAACTGAGACGGTCAAGAAATTTTTGCGCTCAAACTTGGAATCGAATCGGGAAACCCCACATTAGCAGTTAATCGCACTATCAGGCCATGACCGCCGTCTTAAAATTAACATTCATTTATTAAATTAAACTAGAATTACAAAAAGATAAATGGTCTAATCATTGGATAGTTTCGTGTAGAAATAACTCGAAAATGTGATTTTTTTGTTTAACCCCTTTTATTTGGCATTCAAAAGCAGTCCCTACGTTTTTGACTTTAGATAGGGATAACATCCATAGCAAATTGATCGATAAAGGTCATAAAATCGTGAATTGACCGTTTCCAATGCATTTTATGCCCAAAATAGGTTTAACCTAAATTAAACTGAAAAGTAGTCTGAGCAAATAATATAAAAATAAATAATTGTTCGAGATCCTACTGTTTCCTATATACAGCGCTCCAAAGAACCTGTTTTTTGAGATTTCTACTCAAAAGTACATAATGCTTTTTAGATTTTCATGCAAAACCTTTTTCCTGTTTATATCCGATGCAAAAGTGATTCCCAGATACGTAAAACTAACCCAAATTATCTGTAAGTTCTCATTCCAAACCACTTTCTAACCTGAATATGCACTCAGTTGTGATCTTTCAAGATTTTGGACTATTTTAGTCACTTTCTATATTTTTGCAGATACCTCCAGTTTAGTCAGTGGCGGCTGGTACTAGGAGGGCAATGTAAAACTTGGAATAATATTTTTAATGCTAATGGTGAAAATAGTGAAAAATGGTGAAAAAAATTGAAATTGAAGTCGTAATTTGTGATGAACAGGTTAGTTAATCAACCCCTCCCCTCAAGGTAGTACATTAGCAAAATTAAATTGATTTGACCCCCCCCCCCGCCAATTGGCAGAAACAACAAGGAAGAAAATATGTTGACTAACTTATCACTTTTCCAATACTTCATTTTTATGAAGAATTTGCAAAATTTACGAATCTATCTACGTATCTGTAGAGCTAAATTGGTCCGTTAATCCCCCACCAATGCGGACTTTAGGCTGCACAACCAAGATTATTACACTCTAGATGATCTGACAGTTAATAATGTATACACCTATCATATCATACCATATTTACGACGAATTGCTATAATAATTATTATGTAGCACCAATAATGTTAAATTATTCATTATTTTTCTACTAGTGCGTAATTATTATAGTTATGCGGCCTGAATGCCGCAATGATATTAGATATATTAAATATAAGATTATTACAACTATAATATTAAATATAAGATAAACAGAAGCGGTGTTTTAAGACTGCAAAGATTCGCGATTAATCGCTAGGCCCAATTTAGCGTTACAGACAGACATTCACACAAATGAATCTAGGCTATTATAATATATCTGGATAATGATGATGTTTCATCTTTTTCCGCCCCAGGATTTCTATCGTCCGGATACTAAATACCATTAGCACCCTCGTTTAGTGTTCTCCTGAATCCACACAAGTACCTAAGAACAAAATAGACTTACCCTATAATCACGGACAAAAGCCTTGTTCTTTGGTTCATTTTATTCACCCCTCTCCACCAAGAGATTCTCTTAAATAGACAAATCTGCCCTACTAAACAAGAAGGTCGTAACTACATATTTGACAGTTTTGAGTAATAGATTTTATATGTTTTACTAAAGCAAAATTCCTCAAAAGCTACACATTAACTATGTAGGTACGATTTTATTATAATAGTAAATATGATTTTCAACTATTTTTGTAGTAACAGAGGTTATTTTGTAGTTATGACCAATTTCACAAAGTTAACGTCTCCAAATTTGCAGATAGGATCTTCTAACTCGGTGTAAAACATGAGAAAAATTCATGTTTTTAATATAGATACGATTACGCGATTTTCGAAACAATTTCAGATAGGACCTTGTTGTTTATAACGGCAGAAATGCTGGTTGAACAGCTCACTTTGTCCTGCATGTGTCACAATTGAACAGAGGAACATCTACTGTGTAGTTCTGATTGGTTAGATAATATTTATATTTCTTGTTGAGCAATTTTACAGCTTATTTTAATGGCCACAAAGACACGTAGACTACGTGCCAAAGCTCAAAACTTATACAATGCGCGAAGGCGGAGCAAAGAGGGCGAAATACATACATATGAAATGCTACGTAAAAACATTAGCTTGACGCGAAAATTTAAAAAATGTAAATAAGGCTAAAATAGCCTTAAAGAAGGCTGATTGTTATTTATATTATGAAATAATACTAATACCATTTAATAATAAAACGCGAAATTTGTGTAAAACTGTCAAAACGAAAGCAAACATTCAACGAATGTTTTCTAGTTGGGCTTTTTAGCATTTGGACGCGTTTTCGTTATTGCGTCGACGAATGTATAAGTTTTGACCTTTGGCAGGAGCTCTACCCTCGTTTGCAAAATTAAAAATGTATAGTCCCTAAAAATACCTACATTTATATTTTTCCTATTTATTTAAATTTTGTGCCCTCCCATTGAAAATAGAAACGAGCGCCAATGATTTTAGTGCATCTGAATTCTACGTAAAACTAAAAAAAATTAAAATGTAACCCGAATAGTTTTGAAGATATGTATGGCTTCCAAAGAATTCTACTTTTCATTTAATTTTGGCTGAAAATAATAAAATTTACCTTTTTCAAATTGCTTTTTTCCGAGGGAATCCTATGAATATAAATGATAAAGAAAAATCGTCAATTATTGCTGAATTCTGCGTAATTTATTCAATTTTCACAAAAAAACCTTTATTTCTACCAAACTTATCTTCTGAACTCTAGGTCTAGAGCAGGGGTGGACAACCTTTTGTATAACAGGGGCCAGAATAATATTTACGTTTCGTCCGCGGGCCTTAGTATAGTTAATGGACACATTTTTGTTACTTATATTTTTTTCTGAAAATATAAAAACGATAATATTTATAACAAAGTTAATTAAGTACTATATTTATTTCTCTTATCATTTATAACAAATTACAAAGAAAAAAATTCTCAAAGGAAAGGAAAGTTGATTTTGAGTAGCCTGCCTTCCTTTAAGGAATCTCGATAATCCATTCATACGCGTCCCTATGGGACGCGCATGAATGGATTATCGAGATTCCTTAAAGGAAGGCAGGCTACTCAAAATCAACTTAAAAAACAATAATGAATGCTGTCAAGCTGTCAACCGATCGACAATGCAAATACGCGTGCACGTGCTTTATGTTTCTATTTGACCAATCTTAACCAAATTTGGTGTAGAAGTTACGATATTTACAACGCTACGAAAAACATAGGCTACTTTAGAACCTTGTAGTGAGGCCGAAGGCCGAACAACCACACCCGACACGGTTTACAAGGCTAAAGACAGCCGGTAGGCCGACTGTGCCACCTAGTTATTTTAATAATACGCGAAAACTTAATTCGCGTTAAAGGGAATTTTGCTTCGCGTATAAAAAATTCAGGTATCAAAATCTAATTCGCGTTATTCTGAATTCGCGTACATCGAACTCGAGTACATGGAGGGTCTAGTGTACTTTTCAATTTACTTTTTACAATACTTTTTAATTTAATTTAAATAAGAAGAATTATATCGAAAATTAAACTGTAGATCTCTCCTTTTTCCTTATGTTAGGTACTAACCTAATCCTTTTCTTTAAAATTTTTGTTTTTGAAAATATTTATTTATTATTTCTTCTAAAGATCTCGCGGGCCGGATTAGAACTTTACGCGGACCGGAGTTGGCCCGCGGGCCGGAGGTTGCCCACCGTTGGTCTAGAGCACCATTTTCTTTCCAGTTCTACTCAAAATTTTATTTGACTTAAATTCTAACTTCTACATTTTTATCGCGAGATATGTACCTAATATATAAAAAATTAGTTAATTTTGAAGACCCTAAAAATAAAGGTTAAAAACTACCATCTTTGAAAGTTCACACCGTGGTTCACACCACGGTTTCCCGTGGGTATATAATATTGGGTATATTCCCAATAGTGCTAGAAAGTTCCAAATTACAGAAAATTGAGGTTAATTTCACTCATCGACGAGTCACTTTTGCGCCTCATGAATAGAAAAAAAGTCTACATCGATAACTAAAAATTGTACTTTTTTAAGCAAGAATCTAAAGAAAAGTTTATATGTAGGGCTGTACGGCTGATACAGAAGTTTATTAGATTAAATTTTGTTGATACCCATTTTGGACAATCCACAACTTGAGATTTTTGGAACCTTCTTCAATAAATTTTCCTCTGTTTCAATACAAGTCTGATGTCAAAAACTTAAAGGATGTGACGATAAAGAGTTTAAGCAAAAAATCGCAATAGCTGAAGGGAAGGAACAAAATTTTCTATTTCAAATGCTGTTATGAAGGGAATATTGTTCATCACCTCTTCTCTAGGAAACATTTTTAAACGTCCGTTTTCATGATGTATAAAACGAAAATGATTTGGAAATTCAAACTAAATTTTATAATCCTCATCTACTTTTTCGATGTGGAAGTTTCTGGTGAAATACTGTCTGGAACTTATCGATTCCGAAAGTTGAACTTACATATTATATTTCAAGATGAATTTCGTTCTTTAAGAACAAACTAATGATCCAACTGATGTAGGTCATACACATTTGACGTTACACTGACGTCATAATATAGGGACGAAGATATTAGCAGTAATGCAGAAACTTCTACTGTAACATAAATATTATGCTCTTCGACTCTTGAAATTTTACTGGTCATGTTTAAATTTTTCACTCTGTAGAAATGTTTGGTAATGTAATGGTTAATTTGCTATTTCGTCACATTGTATTTTTATGTAATTTTATAATATATTCTTGCACAACCAACTTCAATTCTGACCTCTAACCTTCATGTGATTTTTCAGGTGACATCTTTTAGCATGTGGTGTGGAATGTGGTTAAATGATATTAAAGTAATGCGAATATGAAGGTCAAAAGAAGTGGTAAAATCTGACGAAAACTAAATAGAAAATATTTGTATTGAAGGCAGATGATTCTGCAAGTAATCTAATTTGACATAAGTGGTTTTCAAAGCTCTGTCTCCATGGAAAACTCCACGTTCCTATAACCAGCACACCATTGGTGCTGTATCATTTGGTCCTGAAATCCAACAACAATCAAATATGATTGATGTCATATTTAGCGGCTTGAAAAAGCTACTTTTGTTTATTACATGGAATTTGACATATAATTTCCTAGGAACATTAGATACAATTTGAATTTCGAAAGATTAGAAAATGCATTTTAATTATTTATTTCCCAAGTTGTACTGAAAAAATGCATTGAGTTCATGGCAAACCATATTTTTCATTTTTAAAGTTAAAGTAAACAAATAAATATTTGTAAAACGTAAATGATTTTGTAGATTCAGCATCTGATAAGAGAGTTTTCTACATTTTATGGACCAAAATATAAATTTTCAAATTTTTGCGAGAGTTTATCTCTGTTTTGTTTTTTCTTAATCTATTGACGTCAATTTTTTTTGTTTGATTCCACCACCACTTAACCACTAGTGAAGTGCAAACTTTTGCTTTAATTTAATCCTAATTGATTAAAATTAAAAAAGTGCAAATACAATTAGAACCTAATTATTTCGTTTCTACCATAATTTCGTTGATCTTCAGATTAATTGGCTGGTATAATGCTGATAGGAGAATGCAAAGCATTAGAAATAGAAAGCTTAATAAGATGCTTTTTCAAGTTAAGATCAATATGGATCGCATATTTTGGGTCAGGAGATTGTGCAAATCGCATTGCAATAGTAGAAAATTTTATAAAATTTATATTTAATTATTATTTTTATATTATATTATTTATATTTCCTACTTAAATCCGTTATACACTTCGATTTTTAGCGATTACAGTAAATAATTCTTTGGAAAGTGGCAATTCATACATCCTTAATTTCGTACTAGACAAGCACTTAATAAAGTATATTACATATTACGTTGCACAATTTTTTATAACAAACTGGAAATTTAATTGAAATGTCTTAACTATACTAATAAGTAAAAAGATGACAGAAATTTTTAATTTAAGCGAAACGAAATGGTGGCGCTGGATTAAGCATGGCTTTGGAGCTGAGCAGAATAGGAGCAGCTGGTTTTCTCCAAAGTAGTAGCGGACCTGGAAAACCATAAATTTTATATACTGCATTGCTTCGAGTAACTTAAATTTATCAAAAATATGTTCATTATGCGACTTATGGATTTAAAAAAGATTTTATAATACCTATAGATTCATATTCTAAGCTAGTCTACACATAAAACGTGCCTATTCTCGTTATTATTTCATTAATATTATTCCACGTGTGTTAGCTTTTTAAATGTGTACTCTTGACGTTTTACAAAGTTGAGTTTTACGAAATATGAATTTTAATATGATATTGTGACGCTAAAAGTTTTACTCGTAAACTATGGGTCGGCGAAAACGTTTAAAAAATAACTGTGATTCTTTTCTTCAGCTTTATAACATACGGTGCTGAGCATGGCTTCTTTTTCTGCCATCTGTCCTCAGCGCTAAGGTTGCGTATGGGAACCTACAGTTTAACGTCGGTTCTGAATCACAAATCTTAGCAAAGGGTTTTGGGCATTTTGACCCCACAGCTGCCTACACCGGTTTAGGTAATAATTTTCCGTTAATTTGCAGCATAACTTTATAATTTTGCTACCTTAGTGGTTGGGCCATTTATCATTGATGTAGTCGCACACTTATATAATTTTAATATAAATTTCTTGTACCTATAATTTCCAAAATTTAAAATATTATATGAGAAATAGAACAAAAGTTAGACTACCCCGAAATGTAGGGTTGGTTATCATAACTGATGAAAAGGTGAAAAGGAAAAGGTAGACAGAAATTAAATATTTTTAATAAGAATTTATTTTATTATCTACTATTTGTAACTTCATGAAGTTCATAATGATGCGATTCAGAAAACTCATAAGAAACTAAGTCGCAGATTAGCACCGAATATTTGAGGATTTCGCATATTTACACAAGAGACTTTCACAGATGGGTGCAGATATAATAAAAAATGTATTTGAATAAAACCAAAAACCTATCAAATAGTATTAAAGTAATTTTGTAGTAAATTTAATTTGAACAAAAATCGCTTTAGGTATTTTTGAGTAATCTACAGTACAATTTTGGTAATTAGCAGTTAAAAAAACCGTTAATGTAATATTAAATCCAACAATTTGAGGTTATAATAATTAAATTATTAAAAATTACCTTGCGTTCTGCAATTTTGTTTTATATTACCGAATGCAGGAAAATTACCATATCAACAAATTAATGATTCCAATTAGGCATTTCCATGAGACGTCATGACTCCGCCTTAACAGCTGATATTGGACCACTTTTGTCAGCGGGCTTATGAAAGAGCGACCTAATGTCTTATTTTTTTATACAATATGGACAATTAGAAGCTTCTTTTTGTAATCGTGTGTGTACACCAGGTTTGTACACCTATAATGCGAATAAGTGCTAGTCAAGTAGTTAATTTTTATTTTTTATAGATGTGAAAACGTGTGACATTTTGAGGTTAGCATTTTTACAAGACAATTTTCATTGAAAACTGTGCTCTAAAAGATAGGGTAAAGTATACATTTGTTGGCCCTCTTACAGTTATTGGCCCTTTACATTTAAAAATTAAATATTAGGGAACCTTTGATCTTAGGGATATTTTTTTTATATTTTTTTTAATAATTTGTAAATTGTAAAAATAAAAATAACGTCCCTACTCTACGGTTTATAAAATGTAAAAAAATTCAATTTTTACCAATAAAAACAGGTAAAAACACAGATTTACCACAAACTTGCATAAGCCCGCTAACAAACTTGGTCCAGAATCAGCTGTTAGGGGCGGAGCCAATGACGTCACTGTGACGTACTTGGAAACGGCTAATAGAACCTAACTTTTTTTAAAAATTTTTTAATGTGTTGGTGATTTAGGTGCATTGCTATCGGTTAAAAATAATAAATTTATCATTTTTTCATCATCATCGCGTAGCCAAACTTTTCCGCTGCAAGATTAGACCCCCTCTATATGTTTCCATTCTTCTCTTTGTTGCGTAATACATATTTAGCTTTAGGCGCTTGTTTCTTGGTCCACGTGCTGTTAGTCGACCTCAACTGCGTTTGTCCACTCTTAGTCTCGTTTCCAGTAGGTACTACATCAGTTATCCATATTCCGTTCGTCATTAATACAACGTGTTCAATCAAGCTCCATTTGCAAATTGGAGATCTGCAATTATACAGATTTTCTCCGAAAACTTGCAATTGCGCTTATCCGTTCTCAATTATTATTAACACATCGCAGTTCACTTATTATATTATTATTTTTGAAGAAAGCATTGAGAGCTTTGGTAGGCACTGGCGCGGCGGGCGGGATATCTGCAGGGGAATTTTCAAGGAACACAGGATAATATTAATTTATCCTAGGCAAAAACTTCATTTTAGGTACTTTACAATATCTTCAAACAAATGAAGAAAAATTTCAATTTTAAGGATTTTAACTTTAAACGTCGTTGCTTCAAATTCATATGGTTCTATCGCAATCATCTGCTATATTTTCGTGCGTCGCACAAAAGCAACTTTTTACAAAGTTTTAGCATGCCTGCCCCAGCAAGGGTCAAAAAACAACTCTTTACAAATTTTAACGTACCTGCCCCAGCAATGCTCAATTTATCCACTGGCGTTCGGCTCTGCTGTTGACCTCACTATGAAAACTTAGTGCCAACAGAAATATAAAATCACCAACAATAATTTTTCATTACAAGTAATATTTTTGTAAATTTTATAGAAAAAACACGACAATAAAAATTGAGAAATTTTTTCAATTTTCGATTACTGGCTCTCTGACTCAAAAATCCACGTTTCCACATAGAAGTGTGGGTAACTTTTCCATACTTTTCTTTTTCTGCTTTTTACGTTAGGGTATTGGTCGTAATAGCTCAAAATCCAACCGCAGTAATCGAGGAATACATTTGTACAATGCCAAATCCACCGAGAAGCAAACTGTCCCCACCCCTGTTCCAAGGGACGTTTTACAGATTTAATTCGCCTGACGCTAAAAGTAATCGGAGCATATAAAAGAAGCGCGGTATGAACCTTTCATTTTTGACTATCTGATACCTCAAATTAATGGATTTTTAAAAGGATTATCCTTATCGTAGATGTGTTATTATTATGTAAAATTCTAGCGTCTGTGGGTTTAGCCTTTTTAGCCCAAAAGGTAAAGCATCCCTGCCTGTCCTTGCTTTTCATTCCTATCTTGGGAGGGTTTCCATTAAAAATTAAAAACTTAAAAATTACAACGGAAATGTTGGAGCTCGTAATATTTCGCGTACATCAGTACAATTTTTATGAATTTTACTCCACGGGCTAAAAAGACAAGCACTTAAGCTAAAGCTTTCGTACGTTGACAAGCAGAAATAGATTTTAGTTTACAACCTAAAATTGACAATTTATTATTTAAATATAAGATCTTGAGATGATGTATGTATAAACCAGTCGACAATGCGGTCTAAAAGGGTTATTATGGAAATAAATGCGGGCAAGATGAAGGCAAAAAAGGTTAAAATTTTGCCCATAATTATTCGTAAATATTTCGGTTTGAAATATTAGGTATTTGAAAATAAAGTAAACTAAATTCTCTAGAGAAAATATGTTACACTTTTTCCTGTAAATCGATCGGCTGCAGAGTTACAGCCATTATAGTGCTCGGTATATATTCCCATTATTTTTTTATTAATTTTATTATCTGATATTTCGCGTATTGGAAAATATTTTGAATGAATTGATTTTTTGTTATATATATGAAACCAGGAATATTTATGAAAATTCGTAAAAATACGCGTGGTTTTTCCAATAGGCGGTTAAATCTGGGGTCGCTAGACCGTGTAAAATTAGTAACTATGTCCTTTTAGAGGTTCAAATAGGATAATTAAATTTACTTCAGCTTGCCCCCAATTATTTCCATAATAAAACCCTTGTCGACTGGCCTAATATCACTATTGACAACTAATTTTAGGAAAGGCTGGGGTAAAATTAAAAAATATATAAAAATGCTCAAAAGCAGTTAATAAATTACTGTTTTATTTATTTTTAAAGAAATTGATCTTTATATTCTTTCTTATTACGGTGAACCTAAATTATTTCCAATTTTAAACTAATTTAGTTAGAAAATTCGATTTTGTGGAATGCTTCTTAAATGAAACGTACCTAAATATTGAAGTTTATTTTTTCTTATAATATTAAATTATGTGTATTTACCTACTTTAAAAATCAGTGAAGGACATCGGTATCATTGTTGTATAAAAGAAAAAATCATTGTAAGCAATCTCTTGGTAAAACTGTTTACAAATAATGTTTTTTTAATAAACGGAAAGTTAAGTAATTTTTAAAGTAATTTAAGTGACTGAAATAAATTCGGTCCATGTTTTAACAAATTGAATATTTTAGAAAAGGCTTAGAAATGGTACATTTCTATAATTTTTAATATTAATGGGTCGAATACGTGATTTGATTTTAGAATAAAAATTTTAATAGTGTAAAACTAGCACTGAATTTTAATATGCATAGGTGTTCTAGAAAAAATCAATAAGTTTGGTAAAAACGCGGTATAAAAGGAATCAAGGAAATAAATTTTATTTTTTGACATAATCTCCTTGAAGCTCAAGGTGCTTGGTACTTCTTGGAATTAATTTTTCTAGACCACTGAAAAAGGTTGTTTCGATTGCCTTGCAAAATAGCTTTCCGCAGCATGCATCAGCTCTTCATCAGTGTTAAATTTCATGCCTGGTAAGTTTTTCTTTAAATTTGGGAATAGAAAGTAATCACTAGAGGCCAAGTCTGGACTGTAAGGTGGGCGATTTATTTCTTCTAAGCCGTACTTTTTAATAGCAGCCTGTGAAACTTTCCACTTGTGAACTGGTGCATTGTCGTGGAGAAGCAAACATTTTTGTATCACTTGGCTTGTTCTTTTTTCTTGGATAACTTTTTTTAATTTCTATAATAATCCTGAATAGTTAATAGATGCCTGTTATAAACTCTTTTATGACAGAGGTAATTGATTAACAGAATTCCCTCGGCATCCCAAAAATTGTTGCCATACTATTGTCAGCGGACGGGTGAAGTTTGAACTTCTTAGGTGGTGATTTTCAAATTTCTATCCACTGCATAGGTTCTTGTTCGGTTTCGGGGCCCTGTTGTAATGTTATTTAAAATTTTTCTCGGATCAGCCTGGCACATTTACAAAAAATTGCGTAGAACTTTTGGTTCAAATTTACTTCCATTCAGGAAGCAGAAACGTGGAACCCATCTTTTACTTACTTTTAATATATCGACGGTAGAAAGGCAAAAGGATTCATGTGAAAAATATATTTTTTTTTATTCAAGATTATGTAACTGCTTACTGTGATACATCAACTAGTAAAAGGATTTATCTGAATATCTCCACAGTTCCAGATATAAGAAATGATATATGGTTATATTTTCAGGAAATTATGGATGAGCAAAAGGATTCATAGTTACATAATACCTTCTGCCTTACCAATATCACCCTTTTCTCAGAACATAAATCTACTGTACTTCCACATGAACCCTTTTGTCCTTCCAAGTTATTTGTTTCTTGTGAATATGAATCCTTAGGAAACAATATATATCCTTTTAACTTTCCTAGTTTACAATGATAAATTCAAGTTGATGCGTTGACAACCCTGCTGTTTTATGAATCAGTCGTTACAATAATCTTCGAACGAGTACACGTTTATGTTTAGAGTTTTCTGAAGAATTCGATTTTGCATACCTTTTTCTTAATTTGGTAAGTTGAAAATAAAACAATCATTGTATAGGTTACCTACATAGTCAAAGCAATAATTCAAACACTGTTTGTCCATGAATTCAGTCAGTTACACACTGGAGCATCTCAAGTTAGATTATAATATTATCTAATACGTTAAAGCATGATAAGTATGCGGGATCACTGTGGAATGTGGATAGCGTCGTAGAGTATAATAATCCTTATTCATATCAGGTATACGGAAGTACTAGTTATTCTTGTAGGGCTGGGAATACGCAAATTCGCCAAAATGTAACTCATTCGGTAATTGATAATTATTAAATTATTATTCTCGTTTATTTCTCCTTGAATTTTGATAACAACATTTTTCGAATAGGTTTCCTTTTCCAAACATCATGGGATCAAGGATCGAAAAAATTTTTGCTGCTCTCAAGAATATTACCCCCAATAGCCTTGATGGAGCAACTGGTGATACTGATGGCTTACTGTTACATTGTTCTCCTAACAGTTCAAGGTTAAATATCTTCGATAATAGTCTGCCAGACAAAGGAACTGATGAAACCGATGATTACATTATTCATGAACTTCAGACCTATAAACCAACTTTGGATAACAACAGTTCACTAGATCCCGAAGCACCCATATTCGCAACTCTTCAAGAATATGATGAGACAGAAATATTATTTGCACGCACGCAAGTAGTCGAAGACGATTCTAATGCAGCAGAAGAATCACATTTTATTGAAGACCGGGAAAATTTTGAAAATGCAGAGGAAAGTGATATCAGTGGAGATAATTCTAATGGTGAAGAAAATTGTAATAGGGTTAATGATAATATTATGTTCCTAGTGATGAGTCAGATCGTGATAGTTCATCGAGTGATGTCGAGAATTCTGAAGATTTGGGTGATAAAAGAAACAGTAGAAAGAAGAAGATAAAAACAACAAATTATAGCATGAAACGAGATGAAGTAATTGATGAGCCAAATCAAACAAAAGAACACGAAATTCTACCAGGAACAAGTTTTCAGGTTGCACCTACGCTATCGATGCATAATGGCGATGAAACAATAGGGGAAGAAGGAGTGCGTAGAGAAAAAAGAAAAAATAATAGAAAGGAAATGAAAAAACGGAGGAATGCAGGAGAAGAATATAGTACAGTAACAGGAAAGAAAAAAGAATCACGAAAAATCCGGGATAATCCTTGCAAAACTTCTAAGAGGTGTTTTAATGAGTGTAAACATTTCACAGAAGATGAGAGATTAGGCATTTTCAAAACATATTGGAATTTGGATCACCAAAGAAAGAGGGACTGGCTACTGAAATCTATGGTTCATGTTCCTGTCAAACGAAAAAAAAACCTGAGCCAAAGACAATGCACCTATAACTACTTCATTTTCAAAGGAGGGGAAAAGAAGAGAGTTTGTAAGAATTTCCTTCTGAAAACTCTTGATATCACTGTGAAGTTATTTCAGTATACTAGAGACAATGGAGTTAAAGAAAACTTAGAGTTATCAAAAACTGACAATCGTGGAAAACATACACCACCAAATAAAACTCCTCTCGATATTACAGAAAATTGTAAAGCCTTCATAAAAAATCTTCCAGCGATCTCAAGTCACTATTGTAGGAGAGATAATAATAAGAAATATTTACCCGTGGAATTTCAAAATGTATCAAATTTATTCAGAATTTACAGGCACCATTTCAAATCTTTGAATAAACCCCATGTTAACGAAAAACTATTCAAGAAAATATTCAAAGACGATTTCAATATTGGGTTTCATCGACCGAAAAAAGATAAATGCAACACTTGTGAGCAGTATAAAAATATACCTGATGAAGACAAAAGTGTGACTTTACAGGAAAATTACGCATCGCATCAACAAGAAGCTGGAGCTTCCAAAAATATCTTTATTGAACAGCAAAAGAAAAATCAAAATAATCCTCGTTCATTATGCGTTAGTTTTGACTTACAAAAAGTTCTGAATACGCCACATGGAAACTCAATGTTATTATTTTACAGCAGAAAGTATGCGTTTTATAATTTTTCAGTTTATGAAAGTGGTCGACGAAATGGCTACTGTTATCTCTGGGGTGAAAGTGATGGGAATAGAGGATCCAATGATATTTGTACTGCTTTGAATATCTACATCAAGAAAATTGATGATGAAAATTTGACAGACGAATTGTTTTTGTTTTGCGACAGCTGTTCTGGGCAGAACAAAAATTCTCTTGTTCTATCTATGATTAAATACACATTAGATCAATGTAAGCACCTCAATTCAATTGAAGTCAATTATTTGATTCCAGGCCACACTTATATGCCTGTTGACTCTGTTCATGCTACAATAGAAAGAAGTCTGAAAGGTAGAATCATTTATGCCCCTTCTGAATGGCCAACTGTTATTAAATTTGCTAGAAAAGATGAAAAACTCAAACCTTTCGAAGCAATTGCACTACAGCATTCGGATTTCATAGATTGGAAGCCAGTCCAGAAAAAAATATTTTCTCATCATGGTACGAGCAAAGGAAAATATATAGATGGCGAAAGATTTATGATCACCAAAGCAAAAAATTTTTTATTCACCAAAAATATCGATATAGTCAAAGTTCAATGTTCATTCCTCCCCAACAGTATTACAAAAAGTATGAGTTTTAAGATTGGCTCTATGACTGATGAACAAACGAACAGAGTATTGACCCGTGGAAAGAAAATGAAGGTTAATGTGGCTGCAAGAAAAATAATCCCTGTAGGAGATGGTGAACCTATTCCAAATTTATATCCAAATAGACTACCAATTTCCAATAGAAAATATCAAGATTTGAATAAACTCTGTCAAAATTTCGTAATTCCCAAACAATATCACTTAGAGTATAAAAACCTACCATACTCCAAAAATAAAGATGATACCTTGGCAGAGACAGATGACGAAGATGTAGTTGATGAATCTATTGAAGTATGAAGACTTATTTGGCTACTAATTTTTTTTCTACTTTTACCATTTTTTGAATTTGAATACTAGTTGATTTGTGGAATTGTATATTTTTCAACGTTTCTCAAAATAAATGTTTTCTTTGAGTTGATTTTATTTCAACCCAGCACTCACCATAGTTCATAACTATTGACTAACTATTGTTTTTTAGTAGGTAGGAAACATTTTATAGGGTTGCATAGAGGTGGATGGATTTTTTTCAGAATTGAATAGTAAGTTAATTTGACCCGAATCAAGTTTTTTGGATATGGCGAAATAAATCATTTATAATATCAGTGGAAAATTACGGAAAATTAGAGACATACATTTGGATTCAGGAAGATATTTTATCTGCACTGTATTCTGGGTAAAAGGTATCATATGAATGGAAATTAGATACAAGGGACAATTTTGAGCTTATACTGGAATGGTTAAAGGAATTATGTGCTCAATTTGATGTTTCTACTTGTATTTTTATATAAAATATCAATTAATCTGCAGGAAGGTAATGCTGAGCTTCATTTACAAAAATTTCAATGAATACGGATTGATATATCAAGAGTTATTCATGAAATAGATCATAAATTTTAGTTTTTATGCTCTCCTGGAAAGTGCTGATTTCACATGAATCCTTATGCCTTTATACCGTCGATATGAAAATGATCATATAGAATTGTATGGATAGTCTCTCTTTTCGATTCTTATACTTAAAGAATGTGGTGACATTTTTTGAACATACTCGTATTACATCAAATTACACTGTTAACCATTAGCGTCCATTGTTTTCAGTCCTCTGCATCGTCTCGATCGTCGTGCGTCCATTTTCCCCTATACTGTGAGGTTTTCCATATTGTCTGTTCTTCGGGCAACATGACCGAAATATATAAGATATTGCTGCCATATTTTGGTTAACAGCCGCTTGGTTATATTCAATTCTGGTAATATCGAAATATTGGATCTGTGCGCCATCTACGCCATATTCTAAACATCCTCCAATAGCACCACATCTCATTTATAATGTTTCTATCTGCTTTCTTGATATTCCATGTCTCTGCAGCATAAGTAGCAATCGAAAATACGAACGCATTAACAAGTCTAAATTCTGTATGTTTGCTGATTACTTGGCCTTTCCACATTAGGGTTAATTTACTCGTAGCTGATCTTTCTATAGCTCCTTCTGATCTCCACACTGTTTCCTCATTCATTGGTGATTATTGATCCCAGATATTCGAACTGGTTTATCACATCATATATTTTGTATATGAAGCTGATACTGTTCATACTAGCCACTAACGTTTATTAATCTTCTCACTATATCACCAAGTTGGTCTTCATTCGCTGTTAGTATCAGAGTAGCATCTGCATATCTCAGATTGCTAATCCTACTACCGCCAACAACTACTCCACCACTCCATTCTTGAAGGATTTTTCTCATTACATATTCCCCATATAAATATGCTAAACAGCATAGGGGAGAGGATACACCCTTATCACGTGCCCTTGTACATTTTGAACTCTTGCGAGCCAAATGCTCAAACTGCAACTACTGCTGTATTTTTACCCACACAACCTCTTTATAAGATGTATTAAATGTTTTGGACAACCCATTTGTTCTATGCTGCCATAAGAGGCGATTGCAATTATTCTGTAATTTCAGAATTGTGGTAGGGATCCTTTTTTAAAAATTGAGATAAATTTTGAGTGGCACCATTCATCTGGCCAATCGCCATACTGCCATATTTTCTTTCGTACAGTACCCACTGCCTTGTTATTTTCAGCTTTCCAATTTATCTCTCCACTTCTGCTCTCAATGTCATTGGCTCCTGTTCTGTCGTCTCTTATGAATGGTGCACAGCAGTATTTTTTCCATACCTCAGCAATTTCTGTCGGATCACGTATAACATTTCCATGCTCGTCTTTCGGGACTTTTCTTTTTTCTTCCTAGGCTTGCGCCGATCGTTGATCAGTTTTCTTTGCCGCAATCACTTTTCTCGCAAAGACCTCCACCGCGGTCCAGTTCTCTGGGCCAGCGAGCATAGTCTCCAGCAAGTTGTCCGATGTCAGTGGTCTTCCTACCGTTGTTTCGGCAAGACAAAATCTTATCGAATTTTCCTTTGCGCTCCATTGCCAATAAGTCGGCGGGTTACCTTTTCTATTCGGATGGACCGCTTATGTTTGGGAGGAGTCTAGAGATTACCGTCACCACTTTTAGGACCCTTTCGGCTACAAGACGTATATGCTCACGGATCGATAAGTTGCGGTCGATATGATTCGACTTCGTTCTGCAGTCTGCTGAGAAGAATTCGCTCAAACACCTTGCTTATATGATTGAGGAGAATTGAGGAAGATTGAGCTTCCAATTTTGCGGGTAGTCGCCGCTCTGCTTAATCGAATTGTAAGTGCTCAACAGCAGTTGCGACTATAGCTCTCCCACCCTCTTGATTAGAACCGTCGGGATATTGTCGGGGCCAGGTGCCTTCAGCCTGATGCTGAAGGCACCGAGTGGTTCCGGGCGTGGGTTCCGGGATACGATGGAAACAGGGCCCCACAATCTATTCCAGCCTGTCCTTCGCTATTCCAGTAGCGCTCCTTTGGGCAAACCGTTTTGTTACTATCTTGTAGCCCCTTCCCCAGACGTCTCTGGCCAGGTCCATGAGAAGGTTTTTCCACATCTTGCACTGACTCCTGTCTATTTCGACAGCCAGCCTTTTCTTCGCCTCTCTGAACCTTTCCCGAAGCTGCTCCGCCGCTTCAGGATGCATAGTAGCAGTTCTATAGTATGCTCTTCTGGCCGAGGTGCAGTTCTTCCTGAGGGCCGCAATCTCATCGGTCCACCAGTAGACAGGTGGTCGTCTATTGGTGGATTTTGGCATGCAGTATGCACCTGTTCGCTGAAAAATATATTGAGTACTTGGATATCTTGATTCATGGGATCCATAGTTGATAGATTTATTTTCCTTCTTAATTCCATTTCTCATATTGTTTCTTCGGGCATCCAGTGTTTCTTTTTGGGTCATTGGCGCCTTTTATCCATATTTTAATATTATTCCATGGCTCAGTATTATTGTTTTGCAAACAAACAATGGCGTTCCACTTATCTCCGATGCTTCTTGTAGATGATCTCTATCTATCGGGATATCTCTTTTGGTTTTATTGCATCCCAGTGTATTATGGAACTTGATATTGAATACCGCCACTAGTAGTCGATGGTTCGATCCTCAAAAACGCCTGGTTTGGTTTTCATATTTTGGATGGTCGTTCTCCATCTATTTTGGATTAATATACTGTTGTGATCACCTCCTCTTGTGTCGCTTTTATGGACAGAGGACGTGCGACAACAAATCGATGAGCACCTACCTTCTATTGACTCTTTGGCTCTCAGGGTGCCTACTATTAAGCTTTACTGACTTGATCGGAGGAAACACAAAAAAGACACAATTCAACATGAACAATATTTAATAAACACAAATTATAAAACAAATTAACAAACATTTTCTTAAAGCGGTTCGGCGCACTTTCGGAATCTTTGGCTCGTGGTTTCCAGCTTATTTTCCTGGAAAATTCTGTTCTTTCTTTGGATCGTGGCTTCCAGCTTCTCCTGGGCAATTCTGTTCTTCGTATAATCTTCGGAATTTCCGGTAATCGGATTCCGTTTTTCGATGCCGTTCCAAAACACTCGAGGTCGAGTGGAATGACTCTATGCAGTCTAATAGCCCCCAACTGTGGAGTACTAATTGGCTTTGTAGTGCCTAGCACTTGAATTCAAACTTCGAACTTTATTTTATGGAGCAAATTATTTTGCGACTATTCGCTTGCTCGCAAATTTTCGAACTCCCTTATCTTGGTTGTTTTTTCTGTTTTTTTACCAAGGAGATTCCTTCTTCATTTTGTTTTTAATGGTTCTTGCCATCCAGATTAATTTTTATTTATTTTAAAACTCGGTTTCCTTGCCTTTACTCGCACTCGCACTTAAATTAACAATAACTAAACTTAATTTACGAACAATGCCTAATCCTAACAAATACAATTATAAAAATGCATAGCAACAAACAATAATTGTGTCCCTTTACATGTATTGCTGTTAAAATAAGCGAATTTACTCTCGTTCGCGGTAGACACAACAATACATATAATCTGCCGTAATCTATCCGATTTTCATCTACTCCATCAAGCGATGTCCATACTTTTAATTGGGGGAGGATGCTATATTTGAACACCGTATTCATTATAGTAAGGTCTATAGTAAATTGTAGAAGTCGCTCTCCTCTGGGTTTCTATATTCTCCTACTGCGCTGCAGATATAATTGTCATCGTCCATCTTACCAATTTTTGAGTTGTTCATCTTATTGCTCCAGATTTTGATAATTTCATCTTCTATATTGTTCTGTAAAGTTCTTCAACATCTTCTTCATCTGCACTACTGGTGAGCATATAGTATATATCTGTATCAAATGTAGTTTGATGGGAGTGGTGTTCATTGAAACCATAATTATTCTTTATCATTCTCAATCATTAATTGATTTATAATCTTGTACATATTTTGATATACTTTTCAGTATCAAGAACGCCACACCTCTCTGTCCAGTGCTGTCAGCCCCCAATACATAATATTCTCTATAGCTTTCGGTATTACAGTGTCCAGTACCTTTCCAGTGAGTTCTCCGATTAACCCCAATTAACACTTCCCGTTAGGTCAAATCTCTCTCCAGTATATACAGTTTTCCAGTTCTTAGCAACCTCTAACGTTCCAGTATCAATCCTCTGCCGTTAACCATAATATTTGATTCATTCGCCTTTGAGGACGATTTTCATCACTAGGACTGAAGGTAGCCCTGCTCCATCGGACAATGGAGTTGAACGCTTATTCCGCGGTGTTTCCTCGGTCCCCAGCTACGTTAGCCGGATATATTAGAATACATTGCCCGTTTTTTACCACGAGGTGGTGTAGATTGAGGATTTTCCTTCCTCAGATCCAAGACCAAACGGAATTTCTTGGGTTCTCCTGTAATGTAAAGGACATGGATAGTACCATAATATGATAAAATGATGTCTTGAGATATTTTTAAGATCCTCCTCCTACTCAGTCGATATGCCTCTCTATAGAAGCGTCGTGATCCGTCTCATTTTATGCATGTGATATGCATTCAAAGTATTTTCACATATTTTGTAAACTACGGGAAGGGTAATACACTTCATTTTGAGATGAACTTTCATGGTAGATTTCCTCGGTGGTTTGTCATTGCCTTCCGATGAGGGACGATCAGAATAAAGTACTTACCCTGCCCGGAATCAATCCGAGCCTTTCGTCTCAGCAGGAGACGCACAAATTTTCCACTTTTAGTACATTTTTCTAACTAACTGCATCCACATGACGACCAGTGCGGTCATCATCTTCTAAGGACTCCTGTCCTGTTTTGAAAAGCGTTGCCCACTTTTAAATTGTTTTTAGGGGATCAGTTTGTATTTCTTTTGGACATTTTGTTAAAAATATTATCACAGCGCGGTGTTCAAGTTTCTCCATTTTTACAAATATCAAAACTGACTACTGTTAAAAATGGAATAAAAATCTAACAGTTTCTAGGATCGATTTAATTTTTGAAAACTGGCCTTCTATTTGATTTTGTTACAAACCACTATCAGGATTGATTTATAACTCCTTTCCTTATACCGTTTTTACCAAAGTTGTTGATCTCCCTTCGTACAATAAATAATTATTAGTATACACTCATAATAGCGCTATAATTTCCAAAAATATTCTATGTAAAATTTTAAAAGTGAATATTTAATAAATCTTAATGTTTTAGTTTAGGTATATATTTTTTATGCATTACATAAGAGTTTCTTTCTTGTATTTATACTTGACATAATCGCTTTCTCAATATGTACCTAAAGCAAAATTCTGACTAATTTTTAACCTTGACTTTTCCAATTTTTAATTTTCCTGTTTTAGTTCCGACAGATTTACATATTATACTACTGGAAGTTAATGAGTTTATGTAAAAGTATGCGTCAAGTATATTTTCTCCACAAGAAAGCTAACGATTTTAAATAGATTTGGTTGTAGGTGTAAAATATTACTTTTCTAGTTAATTTTTCACATCAAAACACTTTATTTTAGTTTTTTTATAACTCGCAAAAAATTTCAAAATGCAATTAAAAAGTAGAAACTAGAAATTTAGAAAATTATTGCCAAGTTGAACAATACAATGTATCAGTTAGAAACTCAAGTTGAAGGTTAATTTTCGACAAAAGAAGCTTTACGTTCTACTGTTGCTTAATATTGATATATTAATATTTGAAATTTTTCTTGATGATCCATCATGCCAGGATAATAAATTTTCTCTTTATTATGTTAACTATTTTTCCAATATGTAATGTAATAATGTACCTAACGTCCAGTTTGTTTCTTATGTTTATTTATAAGTAGATAAGTGCATAACATTGTAAACCTACACTCTGGGTAGGTAGGTACACTTAAAAAGAAATTAATTATTTTAACTGTGACGAACTGTAAAAATGCACGTTTATTTTAAACAGTTCTTAAGTGTTTTATAATATACAATAGGTTATGTACTGAAACTCTTATATGTTGTCATTTTTTAAATTATTATTTAAGCTACATTTAAATGTCAACGTCTTGGCTTGATAAATCATGAATGTCACGATCATGAAGTTTCATTTAAGTAGCTTAATAGAATAAGTGTGTGTTTGTTATTAAACCACAACACTACGAGTGTTGGATAAAATAAGGCCACAAAGTAACAAAATCTGCTGTAACAAAAATTAACAAATAATATTAAAAAGAAAATTAGCAAATTTTTTACAAGGATACTTATTCTATCTTCTATGATTCTTTCCATACCTTATCCTTTCGTGAAAATCTAAGAGTACTTGAAAATAATCATCTCAATTGATGAGTTGAAATGATTGAGCTGAACATAACTGTCTTTTACGCTGAATAAATTCGTGATTTACTTTAGCCTTGTTTCTATGTAAATTGTAAAAGTGTGACCTTCTCGATCCAATTATTCTTATGTTGGTAGGTAAGGTATACAATAAAAGTTAAGAACAATAATGTTATATTATGACAATTAAAGTTTCAGAAACGAGCAAAAATAATTACTGTAATTGGAAATTTTGCTATGCAGGTGAATATTTAGCAAATATTTAAATCGAAAGTTTTTGTGTTAAAACTATTATGGGTATATTTAGATAATATGTTAAGAGAAATTTGTATTTTCCTCTAATGAATTGTTGCCAAATTGTAGATTTACGATTCATTTAGCGTCGTTATAAAATAATTAATAATTGTAATACCTTGAAGATTACTTGTCGTTGTACAAATTAAGCAACATCTGAGAACTAATAATAATTAACCATTATGACATTTTTGCTTTACGGTTTATAGGTACAGGTTACTTCACGACCACCAACCAGCAATGTAAATGGTACCCTTGGAGAGATACGGTTTTCTTATTACTTCAAGGCATAGTTGGAAAAAATCCTCAAAATAATCACTAATTAGGAAATTATATAAGCAACGCAAGCTTCACTGTAAAATTATTACAATCGAACAAACCTGTCCACCCACTTCTGTAATTTATATAAAAGAATTATTATTGTACTTAATAATCATGACTTTTTTGCCTTTCAGAATCCAAAAAGAGAAGAAATAAGTATATTGCTGCTTGACCAACCACTGTGCAGTACCGATTTCTTAAATTATAGCTTTTCTAGTCCTTTTTGTGTTCCACCATCGTCTCAATTTTATTTAGAATATTTTAAAAGAAATTTTTCGAATTCGTATTTTGATATTTAAAATGATTAATGGAAGATGCTCTGAAGTAATAGTTTAATTAAAAATTAATAACTTTGGGCGTCAACTATTAACGAAATTGAGGTTAACCGAAATGATATTTAATAGCAACAAATAATAAAACTCAATAAATAATAATGAACAATATGATCTTTCACTAAATGATACCCTTTAGAAAGTCAAGAGCCTTTATTGTTATATTAAAATTCACTTTCCCCTTAATGAAACATTTTTCTAAATTTATTTGCCACAACGTGTTATAAATTAATTCAAAGAAATAAATTATGCCGAAATTAAAGACGTTTAAACACCTACAACAGTAATAAAAGTGTTATTTACTTAATTTTCTTTATAATTTAGGAAAGCATGAGAGTCACACGTAAAAATGTAATAACATTTAGTAGTAATATTAATTATGTCACCATAAGAATTAAAACAATTTATTTGGTTACTAGAAATAATAATAAACATATTAAATTATGAACTAACATAAGTACCTACCTACTTTGTAGTATTGGCAATAATTTATAAATCATATAATTTATGTTAATTAATTATGTAAAGACACCATAAATAATTACTTTTATTATTGTTTTAAATATCGAAGACAATTTGGCATAACTTTCTAAATCGTCGAAAATAAAAAAAACATATTTGGATAACTATAAAAAAATAAATAAGGATTGTATTGCATTTTTATTAGTACTCAGAATCGGGTGAGAGTGTCCTATTGTTGACCACTCCAAATAAATTAAAAATTTCCTATTGCAAAGAGGAAGGTTTATAATATAGTATACTGACATAATTTTCACAAGCGAAGATATAATCAAAATTTTGAGTAAATCGATTTTGAAGTTAGCTAATTTTCATGTAATTCAGTGGTAAAATTAACTAGATTCCCGCGCGTCGCTCATTCTGTGGTCGGTCCGTGCGTAATGAATGACCCTAACACTTAGAATATTTCGCACCGGCAGATGCAGCTCGACTCTCGTACATGTAACATCGATTATTTTTTGTTTTTACGCGATTTTTTGGGGGTTTAAGATCCCGGTTGCCATCATCCCGGTGTTCTTGATGGGTGGCGCCTTCTCGTATGTTTAGCTCTGCCGCGGAGCGGCCTACGCGATTGAAAAACCGTCCGGAGCCCCGGAGGGGCGTAGGGTAGGTTTTTTGATGCGCACAATTCTGGCCGGGGCGGATCCACCCTAAAAAGTAATTAGCACCATCAAAACCGGCCGCGGGGCAGAGTTTTCCCCATAGTTTTTTATGTTTATTTAGAGACCTTATTCTTAAAATATTTGTGGTTCTGAAAAGAACCGTTTTTTTAAATTCAGTTTGGCGACCGTGCTAGCGATGTTATAAGCACGGCAGTAGAGTGGCAAATGCGCTCCGCATCGAGCGACCGTAACATATATTTATAACCTCGGCTATGGGCGTGGCTTCGACATGCATTTTACATGTAAAATTTAGCAATTTTCAAATTGATATTTCTCGAAATTTTGATTATATCTTCGCTTGTGAAAATTATGTCATTATTAAACCGTCCTCTTAGCAATAGGAAATTTTCAATTTATTTGGGGTGGTCAACAATAGGTTGACAATAGATGTCGAGATTCCTTAAAGGAAGGCAGGCTACTCAAATTCAAGAATTCAACTTTCCTTTCCTTTGCGAATTTTTGCACTATTTCAATACAAAAACATGCGCAGGGACCTACATAATAACTGTGCCAAATTTGGTTCCGATCGGTCACACGGTTTAGGAGTCTATAGGGAACATACATACACCCTTACATCCCTTTTATATATATTGTAGCGTCTGGTGCCTTGAAGATGCACGAGTACGCACACAATCGGTTTATGGTCACCTACCTTTAATTCGACTCTTACTTCTCAGGCTAATATGCGTCGGGATCTGATTCAACCAACACTTTTTTATACGAGCTTATGTCGAACGAATTCTTGATTCCAACAAAGATAAAACTACAGTTGGATTCCGTTAACAAGTTTTTAATCAAATAAACAAATTCCAACATATAACATATAACCCAAACAATCAAACAATCTTTATATACTACTACTCTACGCACTGATAAATAAAGGATAGCTAACCTGCTAATCTTTCGTGAGCACAATTTTCTTTTTTCTCTCTTCTAATTTCCAATATCGTCAAGATCCAACTCTCGTGCGGATCTGATCGTTCCACTCTTTCTATGACTGCTTCTCATAGATCGGATAATTTGGTATCCGGTTCTCCCCTACGTATCTGTATGACACGATCTCGACCACAACCTTTGTTGCCAACACCTTTCGTATCCCGCTATCTCACGGAATCTTAATTTCTCCAAGGAATTAATTTTCTCTGGTAGCACCACCGTATTTCGTTCACGAATATAATTTATTTCAGTATATTTAAGTGAATCTCACTTGATCTCGCGACTGTGTCTCACAGTACTAAATTTGCGACTGTTTCTCTCCTTGTTGGTACGACTCTATCCTCAAAATGGATAGCGCGTATCACAACAATATATACATATTGCTGTGAAGGCCTCTGCCTCACCGGAGCTAAACGTTTTTAATATTAATGTCTGTACGAGTGTACAGAAATGTACCCCGTCAATGGAATTGTATGTGAAATTTAGTAAATACAAATAAATGAAAATAATATGCCTCGGCTTAGCTGGTTCGTAGTGCATGTGTCTTACCTTGTACAGGGTGAGTTCGTTCCGTGACCAATACTGTAAATAAATTTATGGCGCGGAACAGGTCAAAATAAATATCCTTCGTTACAAAAATAATAATGTTTTATTGAGCACAAAAATGTTATTAAAGGTTTTGTTATATTAAAAAGTTCTATTATTAAATCTAATTATCAAAATTCTGAGCGTTAAATAAAGAAAAACACGTGTCGTATGGAGTCCGAAAATTTCACTTAGTTATTTTAAAATTGTACTTTAATGTGCACGTTACCTTAGTAAATTCAGGGATCTTTTCGTTACTTGAACTGGAGATGGTACAATTGCGCACCAAAATACACTCGATGGGTTTATTACCATGAAAAAGTTTACACTTGCAGTTTATTGACCTCGTTTTGTGTCGATTTTTAATTCTTCAGAAATATTCTCAATCCTTTACGTTTTTCAACTTATTTTTAGTTTTACGTAGGTAAGTTATTAATTTCTTGATTTTTACACTCGTATTTTATACTTTCACCAATTATTTTCACTATCCAATTATTTTTTTATTAGCACGATTAAAATTCGCCACCATTTACGTGTGAAATCTCTAACACAAGGACCTCTTCGATTGTTTTTTAATTTTTCTATCTCGAAATTCATCGCAATCTCGATGTTTGAGTAAACGCATTCGTATTGGTTGATTGGAAAATCAATATTATTGAAATTTTCAGGTTACAGGTCTGTATTAAGCACAAATGTGACTCGTTTGAATTTTATAAGTAAAATTTTTATATTTTCAGTTGGATTGACTTCTTCCTAAGTGCTTCGTGGTTGAATAAATAAAGATGCTGGACATGAAATTTCCATTCACAGTTCATTAACTTGTGACACGTCGAACTCACGTAATGATTTTAAGAACTTATTTTAAATTTAACGCTAACATAAATTTTTACATTAATCAATTAATTAACAAAATTCTAACTTTTGAAATACCTTTCCTATTACTAACAATCTTTCATTTACTATAAATAAACATTTTTCAACAAAGACAATTATTAAAAGTTACAATTTAAATTTATTTTATTCAAACCTGCTTTATGTCCTTTTTTACAAATCATTTGACTTTGAACTAAATTTCTTGGTATCGGACGAAGTTTTTCTGATTACTTTGATAAGTCACATGCTTTATTAATAACAAAATTTTCCCGAATCTTAAATAACGTACTTCCATTGACGTGGTATCTCGATATCGCAATATATATATATTGCTATGTACGGAGTGCTTTAAGCTTGCCTTTGTAATAGAGCGGTAACCTTTGATAGTGCGGGTTTACACAAATTAACCCCGTCAATAGAGACGTTTGCAATGTTATTGTCGCAAATAAATATTTACCTCGGCTAGATATAATTTTTTATTGTAAGCATGAAACCTACCTTTATCTCGGGCTTGGGTCCCTTCCGTGACCAAATCTGTGAATTGCTGAAATCAAATATTTTTGGATCTCGGAACAAGATTGGAAAATAATTCTCCGTTTCAAAGGCAAATGTAAATTTTATTGTTTGTATTATAATTATAGCAAATAAAAGTTCTTAATATTAATAAAATAATTCCTTAAAATTACCCAAACTGTTAATTTTAACGTAGGCGCAACGCGGTGATAATTTTTACGCACGCACTGAATTTTATAAAAATTATAAAGTTTTATGTTTTGATTATCGAAGTAAGTTGCATTATCAACTAAAATTCTTTTTGGTTTAATAATTTCATTGCAGAAACGATCCAGAAGTTCCAGCGAAATGTCCGTTGTACATGCTACCGTTGGATATAATTGGACGAATTTTGTGAAAGCATCAACTACGACGAAGATGTTATGAAACTCACTACTGGCTATTAAATTACCGATATAATCAACTGCAACTAACTCCCCAGGTTGTTCTAGTTTTAAGCTTTGCACGATATTTTGGTTATGAAAATTTTTAAATTTCCCCATTTGGCATAATGTACATTGGTTAATGGTACGCTTTATAATTTTTAAATCTTTATGGCAGAAGTAATTTTCCCTGAACATAAGCCACGTTCTCTTGATACCAGCATGTCCAAATTTTGAATGTAACGCGTTTGTAATATTTATTGTGGTAGGTTCATCGACCACATATAATTCTAAATTTCTCACAGTTTTTATGATTACATTATCTTTATATTTAAATGACTTTAGGTTTTTTTGATCGTTATTATCTAATTTAATTTTTAAGCTATCAAAACATTCATTTTCCTGAGCTAACAAAACATCCTGACGTGTAAACGGAATTTCGTCATCAACCAGTTGGTTTAATGCAATCAAAATTTCTTTCGGCTTATTTAACGGGTTATCTTTTCTACTAAGCGCGTCTGCAACAATATTATTTTTGCCTTTAATGTGCACGATGTCGAATGTGTACTCCATAATGAGCAAACTCCACCGATAAATTCTATTATTCGTAAATTTTGTACGCATTAAAAATGTTAACGCCGAGTGATCAGTGTGTATTTCAAAACGGTTGCCGATTAGGTAAAATTTTAATTTTGTGAGCGCAAACACGATGGCTAACATTTCTTTCTCGGATGTGGAATAATTAAGCTCCGATTTCTTAAGAGTTCGCGAGACAAAACTTATCGGTTCTTCTTCCCCATTACGCATTTGTATTAGTGCACCTCCGACCGCAAAATGACTTGCGTCTGTCTTTAATATAAACTTTTCTTTGAAATCGGGATGAAGTAGTTTGACGTTCTCATATAATGTATTTTTCATTTGATCAAAAGCTTTTTGTTTGTCATCGTCCCATTTCCACCTTACCGATTTCTTCAGTAGCTCAAGTAACGGAACTGTTAAATTAGAATAGTTAGGTACGAACCTTTTATAATAATTCATTAACCCTAAAAATGATCTTAATGATTTTAAGTTAAATGGTCTACGGTAGTTTTTGATTTCTATTATTTTGCCATCATCTATCTTAATACCCTCGTTTGAAATTATGTAACCCAAATATTGAACTCGCGTCTTGTAGAACTCGCATTTTTCTATGTTGAGCTTCAAGTCTGCATCATTTAATGCTTTTAAAATTTTATCTAAATGACTTTTATGAATTTCTTCATTTTCGCTGAAGATTATTATGTCATCAACATAGTGTGCACAAAATTGACTAAATTGGTTGAGGATAACTTGTAATGCACCGATGAGTGCCGCGCTGCTAGTGGATAATCCAAATGGAACAACTCGAAAGATATACGTGTTGCCATCTACGCTAAAACCTGTGTATTGTTGTGAGTCTTCATGTAATTTAATTAGCCAAAACGAATTTCTTAAGTCAAGTTTACTGAAAGTTTTTGATGATCCCAATTTTGATAACAATGACTCCATAGTTTCCGGACTCTCGAACTGGGGTTTTGTGACTGCGTTTAGCCCCCTCGCGTCTAAACATAATCTTAAACTACCGTCTTTCTTTTTAACAATAACGAGTGGGTTTAAATAAGCTGTCGGAGATTTTATTATGATGCCATCATTTAGCATCTTTTGAATTTCTAATTGCACCTGGTGTTTGTAACATTGCGGAACAGGGTAATTCTTACAGCGGAATAGCTTGTCTTTGATAATTTGTAACTTGTGCACGTAATTTTTCGCAGTACCCGACTCCTGATTTATCAATGCATCGTATTTCGTAAATAATTTTATAACTTCTTGGGTGTAATCATTTGGACAATCTAATTTTATGTTTTTCAAATCCCCTTTGTTTTTATTTATTAACTGTGTATCCCAATTAACATTTCTTAAACCTTCTTCCCTGTCATAATTAACATAATTAACATTGTATTCCCCTTCTATTGAATTTTCTACTAACATTTCCGGTTCATTCCCATCAGTGATTTGATTACCTAAATTGTTTGTCCAAGTGATCTCTTTGTTTAATATTTTTACTACTTTTCGTTCTGCATCAATGGTCATATTAAATTTATTAATTAAGTCGATTCCGAGTATGCATTGCATGGATAAATTTTTAATAATTAAAATCGATTCTTTTATAACTACATCCCCTATTTTATTTGTCGCGAGCACGCTTTCGTTTGCAGACGAGAACTTTTTCTGGTTTGGCGTTACCAAATTTACTACCTTTGTTTTTAAAATGGAATCTTTAAAATTTTCTGGATTTTTCGAAATTACCCCCTGATTTATTAATGAAATTTCTGCCCCTGTATCTATTAAACAATTTATTTGAACGTTATTAATATTTACCATAATGTATGGCAACAAATCAAATTTAGTCTCATTATTTAACCCCCCTGTATTTTCGATACTGATAAACTCTTTGGGATGCTGGTAAGAGCTTATCTGCATATTTCTTGGCACGCCGTTTATTGAAAATCCTGTGGAGAAGATGTTTCTTCCTCCACAGCAGGTGTCCTATTTATCGTAACACTATTAATCGGTCTGTTTTCTGTATTGGCTGACGTTCGGTTTGGGAAACGTTCGTCGCCCCCTTGTTGATTATTTTGGTCGTTTGTGCGATTGTCATAACTACGCCAATTTGACTCAAATCTACCTCCTCTCTGAAAACGTCCACGATAACCCTGATTATAATTTCTATTATTTCCGTAATAGTTACCTCGACCAAAGTTATTTCGATTTGGGTTGTACCCTGCGTTACGATCATCCTGACTATCCCGATTGGTAGTATTAAAATTATTATAACCACCCCTACGATTTTCAAAATTATTTTCATTTCTACCGTAATTATTATTGTTCTGGTTATAATTTCCAGATCGTTCGTAACGGTTGTATCTATTGTCCTGATTATTGTGATTGTCGTTCCCATTATTGTGATAAGTGCGCTGGTTATTCGATTCGCGTTGCCCCCCTGAATAAGTATTGAAATTTCTAGTAGCATTATGATAACTTGACCTATTGGCTCTTTCGTCCATGTTAACCGCATCTGTTCTCCTTAACAATTTCGATAGTTCGGATATCGTGTTTATATTTTCTAGAGCTACCCGATTAATTATATCTTGGCAGAAATGATTAGATAAGTGTTCAACGATTTCTTCCTCGGAGACTTCCGGTTCAAGTTGCGTTACCTCGTTAATGATGTTCTCCGCGTAATCATTGCGGCGACCGTACCCTTTAAATTTACCGTTCATTAACTCGTTACGTATTCGTCCCTGAGCTTGCTTGTCCCAGTAACGATCTAGAAATAGTCTTTCAAAACCGACGAAATCTTCAAATTTATCTTGCACACACCCGAACCATTTTTTAGCATTTCCACCCATCATTGAGCAGATGCAATTTTTAAATTTGTTCACATCGCGGATGTGACTTGTGCTGCGGTTCGCGTATTTGATAAATTGTTTAGGGTTAAAGTCCCCTTTTTCGTAGAACTTTATTGCTTGCCCGTTGTTTGTCGGCCACGTGATGTCTTGTAGAGCCGATAAAGTTATAGAACTATTTGTGCTTTCACATTTTATTTTTACGTTTTCTTCAAGTAATTTTAGTTTTTCGCCCTGATCATTGAATTTCAAGTCTACCCGATTTTCTAATTTACACACCTCTTGACTCATATCCGTTTTTGACTTTTCAATTTGTTCTTCCAAAATTATTCGAGTTTGTATAATTTTCTTATTGATGGTTATTTCCGGTATGATCTGGTCACTAATTTCCGATACCTTTTCACTTAGTTCGTATACATTTTCTTTTACCTTTTGTACGTTTGAATTTGTGTCATTTATTGCCTGAGCGAATTTATTTTCAATTTCCTCTTTACATTTTTGTAAATTCTCCCTGAGTTCCCTCTTCGTGTCTTCTGTATTTTTAATAACCACTTCTATTTTCTCATTCAATTCATTCGACTCCTTTTTAGAGTCCACTTTGATTTCTATGATTAAATTTTTTAATTCCTTACTTGTCTCTTGTGCTATTTCATTATTATTATCGAACTTTTTCATAAAAGCCATCATCATGTCCCATCGCTGCTGCTCCTCTGTTTTCTTTTCTACTTTGGGTGTCTCGTCCACCTCTAATTGTATTAACAATTCACCTCCTATACCTTCCTCGGTTATCGATACAGCCTCCTCTGACGTTTCTTCCTCCTTTTCACTTATTACGTCTTCTGTACCTTCATCTACCACTTCCGGATTCTTCTTCTCGTACCTAAGCGTTCTTTCCGATTTATCTGCCATTTTGATTTATGTTTCAAATATTTGTTCAAATTAATTTTACGGAAATAGTTATTAAGTGACTTTTGATGTAATTTAATTTTAGTTTTAAGAATATTTTTAATTTTAGTTCTAAGAAAATTGTTAGTTTTAATGTCAACGTTATGAATAATTTTAATGAAATTTCTCGTTGTAATTAACCTATCTATTAATTTAATTATAATGACCTAACTTTGTACGTGGTTCGAGGTTATTCGAGTTGACTCGAGTCCCACGTTGTTGCGCCAAAAAGTGCTATGTGGGGTTGTCGTTTTTAATCGAGCCCCACGTTATGAGCCTAAAAGTGCTATGAGCTGACTTAGCCTCACGTTGGGCTAGCCAAAAAGTGCTATGTACGGAGTGCTTTAAGCTTGCCTTTGTAATAGAGCGGTAACCTTTGATAGTGCGGGTTTACACAAATTAACCCCGTCAATAGAGACGTTTGCAATGTTATTGTCGCAAATAAATATTTACCTCGGCTAGATATAATTTTTTATTGTAAGCATGAAACCTACCTTTATCTCGGGCTTGGGTCCCTTCCGTGACCAAATCTGTGAATTGCTGAAATCAAATATTTTTGGATCTCGGAACAAGATTGGAAAATAATTCTCCGTTTCAAAGGCAAATGTAAATTTTATTGTTTGTATTATAATTATAGCAAATAAAAGTTCTTAATATTAATAAAATAATTCCTTAAAATTACCCAAACTGTTAATTTTAACGTAGGCGCAACGCGGTGATAATTTTTACGCACGCACTGAATTTTATAAAAATTATAAAGTTTTATGTATATTTACCTTTATCTAGGGTTTTTCTGGTTCGTAAGATATTTGACCATGAATCTTATCTGCTTGCGTAGAGCGATCAGCTGTTGTACCATTGATAAAAACGGATGGGTGTCGATGCACAGTTTTACCTCGTGTAATTTTGTGAATGGTTTTTGTTGAAAATCTCACTAATCACTGGACTTTTCTTTTATAAAACACTTTAATCTGACGTAAGTAATTATTATTTAATTATTCTATACTTTTGTTGTTAATTTCTATTAAAATTTTTATTAATTCAATTAAATTTTATTGCAGCACAAAATCACCATTTGCATAACCCAAAACTCGTTTACTTAATCCTTTTCCTTTGTTTTTGTTGCCTTGATACCCAACTTTCCAGGCAAGGTTGATTATTATTTTTGTTGAAAACAACAACATCGATATTGCATAGTCAGGTACGTATTTGCCCATTTTGTTTTGACAAAATTTTTAATGAAATTTTATTTTTTCCAGATTGAATTGGTTTTCCACATTCCATTTGATTGTTATACGATTAATTGGTGAAGATGCACCATCCATTTTCTGTTCATTGATTAACGAAGCACTTTAATGTCATGTAATGTTTTAACTTGCTATTAATTTTATGCTAACAAATTTTTCATACGAATAAGTTATTCAACAATATTTTGATATTAATTAGGATTACTCATAACTAAACAAATTGATTTTAAGACTAAAATAACAAATTTTATGATAACGGAATTTAAATTTCACATTGTTAAATTATTTTATTAATCTTTGTTCCATGAATGTAATTTGAATTAATTTTTGAATTTGAATTAAAGTATTTGCTATCAGATGGAATCTTTCCGTATGATTTTAAAATAAGTCTCATGCTTTATAATCGTTGATCAACTTTTGAATATTAACGTACGCATCTCTATTAACGTGGTCAGTGCATAACATCGCATTGTTGCCCCCTATGTTAAGATACAATTTATTCGAAAATACCCATTTTCGTCATAAATTTTAGATTAACATAAATGTGCGTTAAATCATACACAACAAAATTAACTTTTAACGTAAAATTGCATAACAAAATATCAAAATTAACTTAGTAAATTAAATTAACTGTTCAAAAACTAACTAACTAATTATATTAAATTCAAACTATCCTAATTAACAAATTTAATTAACAAATCTGACCAAGATTATTATTATTTTGTCCCTAGTATTATGTTTACCAATGATCGTTGTTTTGATCTTTATTTTATTTAAATTTTTATTTCATTATTCGTTTATCTTTAATCTGTTCTTTACTTAGGTAGCCCCATTTAATCTAATTTAATTTACTCTGGTGACTAAAATTTCTTTTCTTCTTATTCCCTTGTTAATTGGTTTTTTTTAATTTACTTATCTTTGGTATCCTTATTTTTATTTCTCTATCATAATATTTCCATTGTTTTCCTCATTATCATAATTCATATTTATTTTCCCCCCTTTATATATCTCATAATATTTATTCATAAATTCTCCACATCATAATATATCATATTCCCCACAATAATAATTCATAATAATTCTTATTTCAATATTAGACATTTTGCTTTTGATACCAATTTATTTTAAACCCCTTTGCTTTCAATCTGTTGTTTCCTATTCCCTTTTATATTCTTTGTCACCGAATACCTTTATTTACCTAATCAGACCTACATAAATAAATTTCCTAACCCGCATTATATTATTGTTTTTAAATGAATCCAATTTTCAATAACTATTTCTTTCCATAAATTTTTAAATTACAATAAAACTTAGCTATTTCCTAAAATTAATACTTTCTTGGTCAAATTAAATTTTCAGACAAAATCATATTTACAATTGTCTTTGGTCCTATTCTACTATTTCCTCAGCGGTTTGTTATAGACGTTGTTATTCTTTATTTTTAATTAAGTTTCGCTGTTAGCGTTGTCTTTCATTATAGTCCCATCGTCCCATCGATAAATCATATCGATGTGGAATCGACCTCTTATTATATCCGAATCGGGATGTCGTATTTGATAGGTACACTCGCCTACTTTTTCATCAATAATGAAAGGTCCTTCGTAGGGAAGTTGAAGTTTTTGGCATTCATTGTGCTCTCTTCGGCCCAATCGTAATTTTTTTATAATCACCCATTCTCCTATTCCAAAATTGCATTTTTTCTTGATTTTGTTGTTCATCTTTCTTGTGTATTTTTGACTTCTTTTCTTGAGTCTTTTCCTAACTTCTTCGAGTATTTCATCATGTTCTTTTTCAGATTGATTGTATATCCATGGTCTGTCCGGTTGTTGGTTTAACATGAGGAAATGTGGCGTTCTTTCCGTCGCTATGCTTGGGGTATGATTAATGAAGTTTTCTACTGTTTCGAGTTTACTATACCATGAAGGTTGATCATCGTGTACCAGGAGTCTGAGGAATTTAATCGTCTCTTGGACATACCTCTCACAGATGTTTCCTTGTGGATGTCGTATGGAACAATACGTGACTTTCACACCACGTTCTTCCCAATGCTGTCTAAAACGTTGATTATCGAAGTAAGTTGCATTATCAACTAAAATTCTTTTTGGTTTAATAATTTCATTGCAGAAACGATCCAGAAGTTCCAGCGAAATGTCCGTTGTACATGCTACCGTTGGATATAATTGGACGAATTTTGTGAAAGCATCAACTACGACGAAGATGTTATGAAACTCACTACTGGCTATTAAATTACCGATATAATCAACTGCAACTAACTCCCCAGGTTGTTCTAGTTTTAAGCTTTGCACGATATTTTGGTTATGAAAATTTTTAAATTTCCCCATTTGGCATAATGTACATTGGTTAATGGTACGCTTTATAATTTTTAAATCTTTATGGCAGAAGTAATTTTCCCTGAACATAAGCCACGTTCTCTTGATACCAGCATGTCCAAATTTTGAATGTAACGCGTTTGTAATATTTATTGTGGTAGGTTCATCGACCACATATAATTCTAAATTTCTCACAGTTTTTATGATTACATTATCTTTATATTTAAATGACTTTAGGTTTTTTTGATCGTTATTATCTAATTTAATTTTTAAGCTATCAAAACATTCATTTTCCTGAGCTAACAAAACATCCTGACGTGTAAACGGAATTTCGTCATCAACCAGTTGGTTTAATGCAATCAAAATTTCTTTCGGCTTATTTAACGGGTTATCTTTTCTACTAAGCGCGTCTGCAACAATATTATTTTTGCCTTTAATGTGCACGATGTCGAATGTGTACTCCATAATGAGCAAACTCCACCGATAAATTCTATTATTCGTAAATTTTGTACGCATTAAAAATGTTAACGCCGAGTGATCAGTGTGTATTTCAAAACGGTTGCCGATTAGGTAAAATTTTAATTTTGTGAGCGCAAACACGATGGCTAACATTTCTTTCTCGGATGTGGAATAATTAAGCTCCGATTTCTTAAGAGTTCGCGAGACAAAACTTATCGGTTCTTCTTCCCCATTACGCATTTGTATTAGTGCACCTCCGACCGCAAAATGACTTGCGTCTGTCTTTAATATAAACTTTTCTTTGAAATCGGGATGAAGTAGTTTGACGTTCTCATATAATGTATTTTTCATTTGATCAAAAGCTTTTTGTTTGCCATCGTCCCATTTCCACCTTACCGATTTCTTCAGTAGCTCAAGTAACGGAACTGTTAAATTAGAATAGTTAGGTACGAACCTTTTATAATAATTCATTAACCCTAAAAATGATCTTAATGATTTTAAGTTAAATGGTCTACGGTAGTTTTTGATTTCTATTATTTTGCCATCATCTATCTTAATACCCTCGTTTGAAATTATGTAACCCAAATATTGAACTCGCGTCTTGTAGAACTCGCATTTTTCTATGTTGAGCTTCAAGTCTGCATCATTTAATGCTTTTAAAATTTTATCTAAATGACTTTTATGAATTTCTTCATTTTCGCTGAAGATTATTATGTCATCAACATAGTGTGCACAAAATTGACTAAATTGGTTGAGGATAACTTGTAATGCACCGATGAGTGCCGCGCTGCTAGTGGATAATCCAAATGGAACAACTCGAAAGATATACGTGTTGCCATCTACGCTAAAACCTGTGTATTGTTGTGAGTCTTCATGTAATTTAATTAGCCAAAACGAATTTCTTAAGTCAAGTTTACTGAAAGTTTTTGATGATCCCAATTTTGATAACAATGACTCCATAGTTTCCGGACTCTCGAACTGGGGTTTTGTGACTGCGTTTAGCCCCCTCGCGTCTAAACATAATCTTAAACTACCGTCTTTCTTTTTAACAATAACGAGTGGGTTTAAATAAGCTGTCGGAGATTTTATTATGATGCCATCATTTAGCATCTTTTGAATTTCTAATTGCACCTGGTGTTTGTAACATTGCGGAACAGGGTAATTCTTACAGCGGAATAGCTTGTCTTTGATAATTTGTAACTTGTGCACGTAATTTTTCGCAGTACCCGACTCCTGATTTATCAATGCATCGTATTTCGTAAATAATTTTATAACTTCTTGGGTGTAATCATTTGGACAATCTAATTTTATGTTTTTCAAATCCCCTTTGTTTTTATTTATTAACTGTGTATCCCAATTAACATTTCTTAAACCTTCTTCCCTGTCATAATTAACATAATTAACATTGTATTCCCCTTCTATTGAATTTTCTACTAACATTTCCGGTTCATTCCCATCAGTGATTTGATTACCTAAATTGTTTGTCCAAGTGATCTCTTTGTTTAATATTTTTACTACTTTTCGTTCTGCATCAATGGTCATATTAAATTTATTAATTAAGTCGATTCCGAGTATGCATTGCATGGATAAATTTTTAATAATTAAAATCGATTCTTTTATAACTACATCCCCTATTTTATTTGTCGCGAGCACGCTTTCGTTTGCAGACGAGAACTTTTTCTGGTTTGGCGTTACCAAATTTACTACCTTTGTTTTTAAAATGGAATCTTTAAAATTTTCTGGATTTTTCGAAATTACCCCCTGATTTATTAATGAAATTTCTGCCCCTGTATCTATTAAACAATTTATTTGAACGTTATTAATATTTACCATAATGTATGGCAACAAATCAAATTTAGTCTCATTATTTAACCCCCCTGTATTTTCGATACTGATAAACTCTTTGGGATGCTGGTAAGAGCTTATCTGCATATTTCTTGGCACGCCGTTTATTGAAAATCCTGTGGAGAAGATGTTTCTTCCTCCACAGCAGGTGTCCTATTTATCGTAACACTATTAATCGGTCTGTTTTCTGTATTGGCTGACGTTCGGTTTGGGAAACGTTCGTCGCCCCCTTGTTGATTATTTTGGTCGTTTGTGCGATTGTCATAACTACGCCAATTTGACTCAAATCTACCTCCTCTCTGAAAACGTCCACGATAACCCTGATTATAATTTCTATTATTTCCGTAATAGTTACCTCGACCAAAGTTATTTCGATTTGGGTTGTACCCTGCGTTACGATCATCCTGACTATCCCGATTGGTAGTATTAAAATTATTATAACCACCCCTACGATTTTCAAAATTATTTTCATTTCTACCGTAATTATTATTGTTCTGGTTATAATTTCCAGATCGTTCGTAACGGTTGTATCTATTGTCCTGATTATTGTGATTGTCGTTCCCATTATTGTGATAAGTGCGCTGGTTATTCGATTCGCGTTGCCCCCCTGAATAAGTATTGAAATTTCTAGTAGCATTATGATAACTTGACCTATTGGCTCTTTCGTCCATGTTAACCGCATCTGTTCTCCTTAACAATTTCGATAGTTCGGATATCGTGTTTATATTTTCTAGAGCTACCCGATTAATTATATCTTGGCAGAAATGATTAGATAAGTGTTCAACGATTTCTTCCTCGGAGACTTCCGGTTCAAGTTGCGTTACCTCGTTAATGATGTTCTCCGCGTAATCATTGCGGCGACCGTACCCTTTAAATTTACCGTTCATTAACTCGTTACGTATTCGTCCCTAAGCTTGCTTGTCCCAGTAACGATCTAGAAATAGTCTTTCAAAACCGACGAAATCTTCAAATTTATCTTGCACACACCCGAACCATTTTTTAGCATTTCCACCCATCATTGAGCAGATGCAATTTTTAAATTTGTTCACATCGCGGATGTGACTTGTGCTGCGGTTCGCGTATTTGATAAATTGTTTAGGGTTAAAGTCCCCTTTTTCGTAGAACTTTATTGCTTGCCCGTTGTTTGTCGGCCACGTGATGTCTTGTAGAGCCGATAAAGTTATAGAACTATTTGTGCTTTCACATTTTATTTTTACGTTTTCTTCAAGTAATTTTAGTTTTTCGCCCTGATCATTGAATTTCAAGTCTACCCGATTTTCTAATTTACACACCTCTTGACTCATATCCGTTTTTGACTTTTCAATTTGTTCTTCCAAAATTATTCGAGTTTGTATAATTTTCTTATTGATGGTTATTTCCGGTATGATCTGGTCACTAATTTCCGATACCTTTTCACTTAGTTCGTATACATTTTCTTTTACCTTTTGTACGTTTGAATTTGTGTCATTTATTGCCTGAGCGAATTTATTTTCAATTTCCTCTTTACATTTTTGTAAATTCTCCCTGAGTTCCCTCTTCGTGTCTTCTGTATTTTTAATAACCACTTCTATTTTCTCATTCAATTCATTCGACTCCTTTTTAGAGTCCACTTTGATTTCTATGATTAAATTTTTTAATTCCTTACTTGTCTCTTGTGCTATTTCATTATTATTATCGAACTTTTTCATAAAAGCCATCATCATGTCCCATCGCTGCTGCTCCTCTGTTTTCTTTTCTACTTTGGGTGTCTCGTCCACCTCTAATTGTATTAACAATTCACCTCCTATACCTTCCTCGGTTATCGATACAGCCTCCTCTGACGTTTCTTCCTCCTTTTCACTTATTACGTCTTCTGTACCTTCATCTACCACTTCCGGATTCTTCTTCTCGTACCTAAGCGTTCTTTCCGATTTATCTGCCATTTTGATTTATGTTTCAAATATTTGTTCAAATTAATTTTACGGAAATAGTTATTAAGTGACTTTTGATGTAATTTAATTTTAGTTTTAAGAATATTTTTAATTTTAGTTCTAAGAAAATTGTTAGTTTTAATGTCAACGTTATGAATAATTTTAATGAAATTTCTCGTTGTAATTAACCTATCTATTAATTTAATTATAATGACCTAACTTTGTACGTGGTTCGAGGTTATTCGAGTTGACTCGAGTCCCACGTTGTTGCGCCAAAAAGTGCTATGTGGGGTTGTCGTTTTTAATCGAGCCCCACGTTATGAGCCTAAAAGTGCTATGAGCTGACTTAGCCTCACGTTGGGCTAGCCAAAAAGTGCTATGTACGGAGTGCTTTAAGCTTGCCTTTGTAATAGAGCGGTAACCTTTGATAGTGCGGGTTTACACAAATTAACCCCGTCAATAGAGACGTTTGCAATGTTATTGTCGCAAATAAATATTTACCTCGGCTAGATATAATTTTTTATTGTAAGCATGAAACCTACCTTTATCTCGGGCTTGGGTCCCTTCCGTGACCAAATCTGTGAATTGCTGAAATCAAATATTTTTGGATCTCGGAACAAGATTGGAAAATAATTCTCCGTTTCAAAGGCAAATGTAAATTTTATTGTTTGTATTATAATTATAGCAAATAAAAGTTCTTAATATTAATAAAATAATTCCTTAAAATTACCCAAACTGTTAATTTTAACGTAGGCGCAACGCGGTGATAATTTTTACGCACGCACTGAATTTTATAAAAATTATAAAGTTTTATGTAGATTTACCTTTATCTAGGGTTTTTCTGGTTCGTAAGATATTTGACCATGAATCTTATCTGCTTGCGTAGAGCGATCAGCTGTTGTACCATTGATAAAAACGGATGGGTGTCGATGCACAGTTTTACCTCGTGTAATTTTGTGAATGGTTTTTGTTGAAAATCTCACTAATCACTGGACTTTTCTTTTATAAAACACTTTAATCTGACGTAAGTAATTATTATTTAATTATTCTATACTTTTGTTGTTAATTTCTATTAAAATTTTTATTAATTCAATTAAATTTTATTGCAGCACAAAATCACCATTTGCATAACCCAAAACTCGTTTACTTAATCCTTTTCCTTTGTTTTTGTTGCCTTGATACCCAACTTTCCAGGCAAGGTTGATTATTATTTTTGTTGAAAACAACAACATCGATATTGCATAGTCAGGTACGTATTTGCCCATTTTGTTTTGACAAAATTTTTAATGAAATTTTATTTTTTCCAGATTGAATTGGTTTTCCACATTCCATTTGATTGTTATACGATTAATTGGTGAAGATGCACCATCCATTTTCTGTTCATTGATTAACGAAGCACTTTAATGTCATGTAATGTTTTAACTTGCTATTAATTTTATGCTAACAAATTTTTCATACGAATAAGTTATTCAACAATATTTTGATATTAATTAGGATTACTCATAACTAAACAAATTGATTTTAAGACTAAAATAACAAATTTTATGATAACGGAATTTAAATTTCACATTGTTAAATTATTTTATTAATCTTTGTTCCATGAATGTAATTTGAATTAATTTTTGAATTTGAATTAAAGTATTTGCTATCAGATGGAATCTTTCCGTATGATTTTAAAATAAGTCTCATGCTTTATAATCGTTGATCAACTTTTGAATATTAACGTACGCATCTCTATTAACGTGGTCAGTGCATAACATCGCAATATATAGATTATGCCTGTTGATAGTCGATTGAAATAAACAAGTTACATTAAATTTAAACCCGGACAATATGCAAACTCTAAAAAAACTGAAAAAAATTCACCCCGCAGCCTTGCGTTCAAAACGCTACAACAACGGTAAGGAATGCTAAAATTTGTGGGTAATTAAATTTCCTATAAAATTATATTCAGCTGTGATCATTTAGACGTAGGAGGCATCCAAAGTCGCAGATTTAGAAAATCATTTTTAACTATTTTGAGGTGATTCAGTGAAATCAACGGAGTAGAATCTTTTGTTAATCTGTTCGCGCGCGTCATTGGTCGACAGATAACGTGGGAGTTCCGATCATTCCATAATTATGATCGATCGGTCAAACGGTTTAGGAGTTTATAGGGAACATACATACATACACACATACATCCATTTTTATATATATTAAGGATTAAGGAATAAGGATAAGGATTAAGGATATAGTAATACAACTTCCAGATTTTTGCCCTAAAATTGAAGGCTCAGCAACCGTTTGTCCACAAAAAACCCATTTCACCACACTGTGCGGCGTACCTAAATATACGACGATTACGATTGATGACCTTTTTTTTTCTGGGGTTGCACTGAAGGAAACAACCATGAGGTTTGGGGCATCGTCGGGTGGCACCCCCTCGGCGGATGTACAAAAAATAAGTACATTTGTAAGTACTTGGAGAAAAAAAGAGTACTGTCCTACTAAAATAAGTACATATGGTCACCATAGGCATAAGTATAAATCTTAAAAATCGAGCACTACAAAATTTCCATATTTATGTTATACCTTTATGTGGAAAAATTTGAGAAAAGAAAAAATATGTCGGTTTAGATAGCGATCGGGACGTTCGAAACCAATATTATTCGAATTTTAAGTTTAACCCCTTTCCCCAGCAGCTACACCTACTTTGAAATTTTAAATAGCACCCCTACCTTGCGATATATCATTTTAAAGGTTTAAAAAATATCCTCGTTCATCCACGTTAAAAAAACTGGATTTAGTAGTTCCGTTCCGTGAGAAGAACGAAACAAAAATAATAATTTTATTCGGAAATTATTTTATTTTTCCAAAAATCACCTAAGCAGTGATTTTTCATCCATTTCAATTCAATTATTTGAGTTTTAACACCTGAAAATGGTCGTGTATTGTTGAAAGTAAAAGTTTCTGGAAAATTTGGTATATTTTACAAGAAAGAGTTAAATGATTATTTATTTAAGGGTCTGAAAATTGCTGTGTTCATAGAACTGTTCGAACTTTCAATAATAGTCACCCTGCAAAAAAAATTGGAACAAACCGGTTCCATCTGCAACAAAATTAATAAGCAAGGCAGAATTTTGGATGAAGTTTTGGAGATAGCAATATTAGGTCATTTTGCTGCGAATCCTGGCACCTAAATTTGATCGGATGGCAAGTCAACAAATATTTCAATTTAGTCCATACATAAAGTGCTAAACATCAACAAGTTTCTGCCTTATAAAATTTAAATTCATCAACAACTTGGTTGTTTCTTTTTCGATTTTGATAGAAGAAAAGAGTTTTGTGAATTGATATCCAACATAATTCAAGATGACCCAAATTTGGAAAAAAAACTATTTGCTTTATCGAAGAACCAAGTTGTTCTTTGAACAAATTTGTCAAAAATCACAATTGTAGATATTGGGACAATAAAAATCCGCACGTATTTCTAGAAGATCACACAGTGTCCTCAAAAGGTCAATGTGGGCTGATAAACTTGGAAAGACTATTGGGCCAAATTCTGAAAAAGAAATGGATCGTTTTACGCTTTACCATCGCTGGCAAATATTCAAACATTATTTCCAAAGTACCTAAGTGTTGTGTTGCAAAAACTGTGCGAAATTTAAAAAGAAATTTTGGTCAAAATAATGAAATAAAGATTTGGGGTTCCGAAAATCCACACTTAGTCGTTGGGAATCAATGCATCCTCAAATAGTATTTGTTTGGTGTGGGTTTTTGGTGGGTGGTGTGGTTGAAGTAAGGAATATCCCTACTTCATTTCTTCCCTAAATTAAGCAGGCAAGCCCGTTACGGCGAACGGAGTGCGCTGCAGAGACGTGATAATTGATTATTTATAAGGTACATTTCGCCCCCCCCCCAATCACGAATTTTTTAATCAAATTAGTGTCAAACGTTTGAACTTCGTATGAGCTAGAATGAGCTTCCATAAAATCTTTTGCACTATACATATCGCGAAATCATTTGCGAAAACTTTGGGAAGGGGGCTTTAGAAACGGCATCCCCCATCACGAATTTTTGTATAAAATTGGTGTCAATCGATAAAGAATAGTTTGAGCTCCAATGAGCTTCCATAAAAATCGTTTGTACCCCAAAGGGTTTTAATAAAAATTCAATTCTTTAGAACAATTTTAAGATGGGCTGTAGAACTGCTTTTTCTAGGATGTGACTTTTTCAATAAAATAAAAACTAATCGATAGAGAATCGTTTGAGTTCCAATGAGCTTCCATATAAATTGTTTGTGTCTCAAAAGTAAAAAAAGTTAGAGCCATTGCAAGAGTGTTAATTTGAGTGACATTTTTGTATAACTGTGTGCCAAATTTGTACATAATTTTTATTATTTTCTCTTTCATATTATTAAAAATTCAAATTATTTAAATTATCACCTCGTAAGTTGTTTATACAGCAATAACACCCAAATTTTGAGCGCTACTTGCTTGGACTGGTTTAGTAAAATTTACAATTTCATTATCTTTAAACATTCTAAATTTTTTACCTTTGGGGTACAAACGATTTTTATGGAAGCTCATTGGACCTCAAACGATTCTCGATCGATTAGTATTTATTTTATAAAAAAAATCAATTCTTAAAACAAGCATTTCTACAGCTCCTCCTAAAATTGTTCTAAAGAATTGAAGTTTTATTAAAAATCTTTGAGGTAGGTACAAACGATTTTTATAAAAGCTCACTGGAACTCTAACGATTCTCTATCGATTGATAATCGACCCCCCGCCCCCAAATTTTTGCGAATAACTTCGTGATGCGTGTGGTACTAACGATTTTTCTGGAAACTCATTGGAGCTTAAACGTTTGACACTATAATTTCAAATTGATCGCTTTTGGGCTTGAACGGGCTTTGGATCCAACAGGATGCCAACTGGATTACCAGAAATTAGGTAATCGAGTTATTAACCGTTTTGGACACGTAATTGGCCATCGCGCAGCTGCGATGTGACGCCGTTGAATTTTTATAATAAAGAAATGTTATGGACCGCTATTACTCCAACAATACACAAGCAATTGACGCAATTAAACTACAAAGAATCGACAATCTATTACAAAATTAGGTTTTGTAGCCCAACAGAATGGGCTACTGCCAAGATAGCGGCTGTACAGTGGGGCAAATGCATTAAAAAACCTGGCCAAAATTAAATAAAATAACTATATACTTGAAAATTGGTCCGCAGGATACTATTAGATTAAGAAACACTCCTGTATACAAAAAAATGCAAAAAATTCATATAGCGGATAAAATATAGCTGAAAATGTGATTTGTGCTGACCAGAATGTGTACAAAATTAATTAATAAAAACCATAATGAAATATATAATTTATTTTAAAATGTTTTAGTTAAATGAATAGAAAAAGTTAATTTTCTTATTCTGAATCTGAATCTTCGCTACTAAGAGGGTTTTTCTTGCATAAAATCATGTTTTTGTAGAAATGCTATTTCAGGAGTCAAGAGGGCTTCAACACTTCTACGCATAATGATTTTGCTTTCTTTTTCGAGATTTTTCGAAAATTTGATGTTCTAAGATGTGATGCCAAAAGGTTTATTGAAAACGTCATCTACGATCTTTTCATAAGATTGAAAAATTTGACGAAAGCATTACGTCAAATAAAGCTTTTCTGTAGAAAGATACACTGTTTTTCCTGAATTCTGTTATATTTTATTGGGTTTTGGTATTAAATTTTCAGAAATGCTAATTAAGAAATTTTCTTTACCGTGTTTTATCTAAACACGCTAAAGTCTTGTTTTTCATTTTATTGTATTTTTGAGTCCGCCTGTATATTATAAGATTATGACTCGCAAACAAAGAACAGGTTTTAACTAAATGACGCAAATTTATGCACAAGATTTTTTTTGAATTTTATAATAGCTAACGGGTTGGGTTATAAGATATTAAAACGATTTTAGAATAGAAATGCAGAGAAGGTCAGTTTTATTGCTATATATTTTTTTACTTATAATATTCAAAGTATTTTGTATACTATGTAATTATGTATGCACCAAAATTTTATTAAATGATAGAAAATGTCAAGTACTTACTTATCACCGTTATATTCGCTTTTCTAAAATACTTTAAACACAGTCGTTCCTAAAAGTGAAATAAACAAGGATATTGTCTAATTTTTACGCTTGTATTACACAATTATTGCCCATAACTAGAGACTGGAATATATGCACTAAAAAACATGTTAAATATGCATGCGATATGCACCCAAAATATACAAGAATATGCATGAATAATATGAAAATAATACAAAATATGCACTTATCATTATGCAGGTAAAGGAAGAACTAAACAAGAAATAAAATTTTTAAACGACACCAGAAAATAAGGGCTTAGTGTGAAACAATGACAAGCCACAAATGAAAATTGTTGGCAATGTCAATTTAAAATTTATGCAAAATGTATAAAATGAACATTTGATTTTTTTTCTTGCAATTTACTTTGATATTACAGTGTCATCTGTAAGAATTTTATTAAACTATTTCTTCTGTTGCTTGTTATACTATAGTATTAGACCTCAAACAAGGTGGAACTCGCTTTAGCGGAAGTTCTTAGGCTTCTATACAGCTACCTTTCTGGTGTGGAAAGTTGTTATTATCTGGTTATTTTTGGTCGCCATATAATGTAACATCACATAATCAGATAATCTGCACTAATTAAATTTTTTCGGTTGGTATTTATCAATTACTACATAAGCAGCGATGCCAACCCGTACTATAATTGTAGTACGCATACTATAATTTTACCTTCTGTGCTGTACAACAGAAGGTACAAATTATAGAATGCCTACTATAATAAATTATAGTACGGTTGGCATCGCTGTACATAAGTAATAATAATCAAACTTTTCCATTCCATTCGTAACTTTACTTTTCTGTAATTTCCGGTCCATTTTTTGAGGTGGATCCAGCCTCTTCCTTCTCTTTTATTTACAACTTAACTTCAATATCCACATCAAGCCACTGCTGTGGTTAAAATAAAATAATAAATAATTAGTGCAGATTATCTGATTATGTGATTTTACATTACCTATATGGCGACCAAAAATAACCAGATAATAACAACTTTCCACACCAGAAAGGTAGCTGTATCGGCAATTTACATTACCGTTGGTAGCGCCACCAGCAACAACAACATGGCCGTGTTTAGACGTATATTTAGAAATTCAAAATCATATTCTAGTGAAAATTTGCAACATTTCAGTATGGTATTAAATTTATTATAATATGTTTTGTTAATTAGTTGATTTTGTTATGTCTTGAGCCTGAAGAACGAATTTTTATTTTCATTTAATATGTCACTTACTAATCTAAAATTCTCCGGCATGGTGGCGTTTGCTTAATGTAAATTGCGAATAGAAGCCTAAGAACTGCCGCTAAAGCGAGTTCCACCTTGTTTAATTTTTGTTATCTGAAAACAGCTGTCATACAATAAGTCAGGGGCATACTGGATCAAGTTATTCACGAGGGCTTAGATTTTTCATATCGATCGTCAGCTATAGCGGTTAAGTGCGTTGCTGCTAATGCTGAACGCCTGGTTACACTCCGGGCTCAGTAAAACTTTATTCTGGCCATGTTTATTACTTTATAACTTTATTCTGACCATATTCATTGTATGTTTACTACAATGTATTACACAAGAAAACATTTTACATCTGTTTTGAGAGGTGACATATTTTACATTCGATTTGTATTTTTTCGCTTGTTTATGTACATTTTTCTTTATTAAAGTCTTGAAAATGACCCCGATAGAGGGTCGCAACTAGTCGATTCAAAACGTAGTCTTTCTTTAACACGTCCCCTGATATCCAATATCCTAGTAAATCATATCCTTGGAACAATAGCTTATCTTCACTTTATTCTGGCCGTTAATCCCTGCGGCAGTTAGACCAGTAAGCCACGTATCAAAGAATAATTGGATCAACGGACAATCGTATCATGGTATAATCGTATCAACGGATCATCGTATCAACGGATCATCGTATCAACGGATCATCGTATCATCGTATCATCGTATCATCAGATCAATTTGCTTATATAGGACATCGCCCTATGAGTATAGTAGATGTAACAGTTTGGCTTTTTTTCGCGCGTTAAGTAAAAGTAAATTATTAACAATGGCATTAATCGAAAACAAATCTGCTTTCAAAACTGTAAAAAATGTGCAATTTGGCATTTTTAGTCCGGAAGATATTCGTAGCATGTCTGTCGTCCCAGAAGGTATAAATCATGTAGAAATTATGGAAGGAAGTCTTCCAAAAGTGGGCGGCCTGATGGATCCGAGGATGCGAGCGTTTGACAGCACTTTACCATGTCAAACATGCGAAGGCGACCGGGACACTTGCCCCGGTCACTTTGGTCACATCGAATTGGCCAAACCGATCTTTCACGTTGGCATGATTAAAGATGTCATGAAAGTTTTACGCTGCGTCTGCTTTAATTGCAGTAAATTGTTGGTGAACCCAAAGAAACAAAACCACTTCGAACACGCTCAGAAGATAACTGCAGACGATTCCAAGAAACGCTTAGAACTAGTGTACGGTTTGTGCAAAGAACAAACAATATGTCACGCGGATGGTGGATGTGGAAATCATCAACCGGTAATTAAACAAGGTGGAACTCGCTTTAGCGGCAGTTCTTAGGCTTCTATACAGCTACCTTTCTGGTGTGGAAAGTTGTTATTATCTGGTTATTTTTGATCGCCATATAATGTAACATCACAAAATCAGATAATCTGCACCAATAAAATTTTTTGCGATTGGTAATTATCATTTACTATATAATTAATAACAATCAAACTTTTCCATTCTATTAGAAATTTTACTTCTCTGTAATGTATGGTCCTTTTTATTTTGAGGTGGACCAATCCTCTCCTTTCTCTTTTATTTATAACTTAACTTCACTAACCACATCAATAAAAAATTATTTTTTCACATCAAAGTAAAACAAGTAGTTTATATAGGGAGACCTCTTCGAAAATATCTTTAACTTAGTAAATTTCTTTCGAACATTTGCGTATTTATAAATTGCATTAGCGAATCGAAGCAACGGATTAACAGATTAACGCAATACTATATAGACGAAGTATTTACAATATAACAACGTATCAGTTGATCAACGTTATGATTGGCTCTGAAACATGCGGACGGACACGAAGCCAGACCATAAGGCTTCTTTCTATACCTTGTATAGAAGCCTAAAAGTAGCGCACTGGCTACCCAGTTCTTAGACCTCCATACACACAGAGTATTTCCAACACGATTTGAAACGCTCTGTATGATTTTGAATTATGCGGACGGACAGACGGACACGGAGCCAGATCATAAGGCTTCTTGTTATACTTTGTATAGAAGCCTAAAATGGAGTCTTCGGCTTCACCTGCCGCTTTTTATGATCGTAGATGGACGGTACGTATCGGCTAACCCTTGAGAATTACCTCGCGTCGGAGAGACGGGGTTCTCCTAAGAGATTCGTGAGTACTTAAACGGAACCTTTCCTTGCACAATAATTATTACCTTGTGGGCGCCATGCCCCAATAGGGCTTTCGTTACCTAGTTGCCTTTCTCGAGACAAAAATTGAACTTAAAAAAATAAAACTTGACTAAATGGAATGCACACGTTTAATAAAAACAAGCAATAACGCCTACACCGCGAAGTGAAGAAGAAAGTTTTCCGTTGCCATCTTCATTCTATGCCGTTCGCCATATTGCTTGGTTCGTCCGCGTTTAGGAATGATTTCTCTATCCAAGGACAGGAAAGTGCCCTATATTTGCTTGTTCATGCATCCGAAGCTATTGGCAATAAAATTAATGCAGTTGTTTATACCGGCAACCACATTCGGTTATTGCCATATCTGGCTCCCCTCACTTAGTTATGCCTGCTGATCAACGCAGTTCCCAGGGTGTGGCACGTGGAGCCATAAGTGAGAGTTGGGTATCCTGCAAGGACCAGTTACCAAGGACCATCTCTCGTTATCACGCTCGATGTGACCGTCCCGGTACTAAGTACTACCTCTGCAGCATAACCCCTACACCCCTTTACCTTATCCTCCCGGATAAGGTAATGAATAGAAATAAGTTTGAATAGAAATATTTACAATCAAAATATATATTTTATTAAAAGATAGATAGGTTAGATCGAAAATTTGAATTTTCACTTGGAACCGAGTTTGAACTTTGTTCGATAATTTGGCACTTCATCGCTGAAGACAAACGTGATAGCTCTTCCCACAGAGTCAAAACGACTTGCACGAGCAACACTATGTAAATAACTATGTGCATCGGATGGCATATAGGAATTGATGATGGTGTTTATACCAACAACATCCATTCCACGTCCGAAGATGTCTGTCGCAAATTACTTTATATTAATTCTGGCCCAAAGCGGCTCATGGTAAGAGGAAATCGATGTGTAGATTCCGGTAGCTGACACTTCAAAGTTGGAAAAAATCGCATCAATTTGCGTGCCATTCCGCGTAGTGGGTATCGCTGGCGACCGAATTTGGAGTCCTAGTTCTCTAAGTGCATGTTGTAGGCCATTACTTTCTTCCTTGCTGAAATCCTCATTGAAATCTCCAGTAACCAGAGTACGTGGTACTAAGTATAAGCAAGACATCTGCTTTTTTATTAAAGAGATCATTGTGTTACAATTAAACCCTGGTGACTTGTAAACGACAATTATTCGGATGTTAGAGAAGACAATAGAAGAAACACTGCAGGAACCTCGTGAGTCGTATTCTATTTCGGAATTGGTGTCTATAATACATTCATGAACAGACGGACAACAATACACACGTACACCAATCGGTCGACGGACATCGTTACTATCTACTGATGCAGCAAGAAGATGATCTCCTAGCGGAAAATTGTCACTTGAGAGCGTCCATGTCTCCGCCATAAGGATGATATCCGAACTCTTATAGACCTCATCCGATGCATAGAGACTATAATGAGCAGGAAGTGACTGGACATTGTGAAAGATGACTTGTATTTGTCTGTTGCTATCATTCCTAATGCGCAAATGTTCAAATGAAGGCATTAGCTTCATCTCCTGGTGTCGTTTGAATTCAATAGATATCGGATCATTCTCTTGCGGCATTTTTGTCTTTTTAATGATTCCAATAAGAAATAATCCTGATGCTTTTGTTGCTCGTGAACATGCGACATACAGAAGAGCACGCTTGATTCCAGGAGTAAAATGGACAACAACGAGCTCGTATGTGGATCCTTGGGATTTATGTATAGTTTGAGCTTCAGCTGCATTAAGTGGGAATTGCGTCCTTGTTACCTTTGTGGCCGAATTCGATCGTGGCTGGATGACGACCGTACATGGTGAGATGGGAGTCCATTCCGAATCAATTTGAAGTTGCTGACTGAGGTTAATATTGCGCAAACGAAGCTTCTGTCCACTTCGGGAATTTTCAAACTTCACCCAGAGACGGAGAGGCTTTTGTCTAGATGCATCCAAAGTACTAATACCAAAGTCAATTCTTTTCAGAATGCATCCTACACCGTTAACCAAACCGTCACTTGTGTCTACATTCACTGTCATGATATAACGTCCACCTTCTTTGAGAAAGAGGCTTGTGTGAAGTCCCTGTGTCTTAGATAGAGGTGCAGATGCTATCCAGTTGAGGAGTGCAACTTTGGATGCCTCGCTCGTGTAAGCAGAAAGGGAATCCTTGGCGGTTGAGATGGCTTGATTTCCTGGCAAACAGGATAACGCAAAACTATTGTGGGCATCAACTGCTTCATTCGTGTAAAAAAGATGAATAGGGCGTCGGCTTACTATTTCTTCAGGCGTAGTTGGAAACTCACGGGATTTGAACAGTTTCAAATCATCATCAGTCATCGTCCCTGACGCCATATTGTTTAATGCAAGAGCAAAAGCTGCATCATCGCGTTGTCTCATAATTGTGGTCAGTTCATGAACAGTAAACATGTGCCATAAGGGTTTGTTGAAAAGCGACGAAATCGAATTCGACATTGTTCCAGCCAGAAGGGATGTTGCCATAACAGGTGGCAGCTGCCTGAAGTCGCCAACGGCTATGACCGATATACCACCGAAAGGTTTACATCCGTCACATAGGTCTCTCAATCGTTTGTCGATCATTTCCAAAATATGTTGACCAACCATACTAATCTCGTCTATGATAAGAACACGAAGTTCTGAATAGAGAGTGGCCATTGTATTAGAGACGCTGTCTGAGAGCTTGCTAGCTTCTTTTTGGTTCACGGGAAGTTGGAATGCGTTGTGAATTGTGAGTCCGAAGATATTAAATGCCGCTAATCCGGTAGGAGCCGTCAGAAGGACAGAAGGTTTATCAGGATTCGAATTAACTTTAGCATTGAACACTCTAATTAATGCTTGGTATAGAGTTCTAATTACATGAGACTTTCCTACACCGGCACCTCCCTTTAAGTAGGTGTAGATGGGGATATCGGGAGACCTTTTGAAGTGATCAAGCAGGTGAGTTACAAAATCCCGTTGTTGAGTATTCAGCGATGAGAATAATTCTTCAAACTCTTTATTGGGAATTCGATTAGGAAGCGTAAACTTTTCAGACATTGGGCGTATCACGTCAACACCAAAGTCAATGGCACCAGCAGCAACGGGGTCGACTAATTCGAATTCCTCCTGAATCTCTTCCGGTATGCTATCAGATTTGTCATCGTCAGATTGACGATCCTCACTCAATGCGCTATCCATAGCGACATCCAGAATATCTTCTTGAAAGGCATTAAATTCGCGACGATTGGCAGAAATTGCTTCTATATTATCAGTCGTTATCTTCTCGCAATCTTGATTTATAATTTCGGTTTCCTCATCCCTCCAAGGAAGATAGAGCATCACTTGTTCGCGGAAAAAGTTGTGACGATCTTTATTCTTGTTGTAGCGGACGTGGCGAATAATTTTTGGAAATGTTCGCTTCCAAACGTATCCAGGTTTGCCATTCTTTAGCGGAAAATATTTATCGATACTTTGTAAGTCTTCAGTTTCTACAATATCATCGTTTTCTTGGGCCATCTGTGTACTTCCTCGTTTTAATGAAAAATCATACCAAGCTGAAAATTGTGCAAGATTAAGGTTAGATAATGCTTCTGGTCGTGAACTATATCGTTGTAAAAGTCCGTCTACAAAGACATCTTCAGAGTCCGGACTGAGATTTTCTAACTGAATATTAGTTTTAATCATTCTGGTTCGTTGATCGGCTGGACCTGTTGGTATAAAAATGCATGCCTCTGTGCATCGGCTCATTGGAATCTGAAGCACGTTGTAAGCAGCCTCTTGAGCAGAGAGTTCACTGTTCATGTGATGAGCCGCACCAAGGGCCTGAAGACGTTGAGCCAAAGACTTGTTACCGCTTCTGACATCTTCAAGAACCTTACGCAAGAGGTCGCTTGTTCCACGATCACTCTTGTTAATGTAGTCAATGATGTAACAGCAACAAGCATAGGCGTCTAAAATAAACTGAATATCCATGTTAGATTTCTGGAGTCTCAGGATTTTCTCACTATATGGATTTATGTAAGTCTCACACGGCCGCCTCCGAATGACGATTTTAGGCTTTTTCAAGGAGCTTTGAATAGCAGAAATGTAACGATTTCGTGTCATGGATAAATCTTGTAGAAACCCCGCAAATGTCATATCTGAAGAAAGTGGCAGTTCATTCGTATCAAGATAGTCACGAATCTTTTTGTAATCGCGTTGGAAAATCTCAATTTCCTCCTGTTGCTCCTCGAATGGATGGAGAATAATGGTTTCGTCCATTGGGAAAAATGGAATTCCAAACCGACATTTGACTCCTTTGTGGCTTTTCTTTCTACATGTGTGGGTGTGTCGATGAGTTTGAAAACACAAAAGCTGGTGAATGGGATCATATTCAGGCCAGTTCGTGGAACAAGTTATAATTTCGTCAACAAACCGGCAAACATCTTGAGTAGAAGATGAGTTGGAAGCATCAAAGTTTGGTGCGCCATCAATCCACAAGATCATATGGACGTGTGGACTTCCTCGATGTTGGAACTCAATGCGATGATAGGAATGCCTAATGGATCGGTTTCCAAATGGGCCTTGAGAGTTTTTCCAGGTCTTGAAAAGAGCAGAAGTGCGATGTTCAAAATAACGAGCGCAAGTCACGGGATCGCGCTGAATAAGTAATTGTTTGTCATTCTTTGACATATTTTGTGCTTCTTCTTCAGAAATTGTAATTTTGTCAAGAATATGCTTGAGAATCACAATCAACTCGTTCCATTTTAGCTCAGCGGCACTAATAGTGATGAAGAGATGAGGCAAATTGAACTGACTGACCATCCTTCGGACTTTAAGGCCTTCTTGATGCCAGTGATGACATGAGTTTCGTACTCCTTGTAAAACCTTAAAAGCATTATCATCATTAACTAACCCATCCACAAAATTAGAATGACTAATTTGTTCCGCAGTGACTCGGATTAACTCTCCATTGCGTCTTCGTTTACGAAGGCACACCTTGCGATTATCAGAAATTCTCTGAATTTCGAGCGATTTGGCCAAAAACAGTAAGAACTCGACATTTTCAACGGCACGGCGATCACTGTTACGCGCCATTGATTTGACAAATTCGGAGCGGCTTAGTAATTTACCATTACTATCGGGTGGCTTCATTCGGTGCCCGGCAAATATTTGAGGAAACGTAAGAAAATACGAGTCAGGATCATATAGAATAGAGATTGGTTGGTTTCCTTCCGCTGGAGCCATCCGGATTCCCTCATCACTAGTAATTAAAGTCTCTCCTCTGCCAGGATTTACGTCATCGACTTCCTCTTCCTCTTGAACATCCATCGCAATTTCTTCTGGGTTTTCGTGTAATGCCACATCAATTTGATGCTGACATATCTCGGTCCAATTGCTTGAAAGAGTGATTCCGTATTCACGGTAAAGCGGAGATCGGGTAAGAATTTTAGCGGCATCCATCACGCAAGCCGGACGAATGTTACCAGCTGTATAATTTCTCGGAACTTCAATTTGACGGGCGAGTCGGATGTGTAAAACATCGTCCTGATTCGGGAGTCTCGGAAGGGATTGAATGGTATTGTCTATGGAGACTGGGACGTTAATAATTCGTCCTTTTGTTCTCATCTGTCCATGCATTCCATATATAGCCCAAATGGACTGAAACACATGTCGAGCTGAGACCAAACGGGCTTCCAAACGTGTCAGATTCTTTACACTTTGTGGAACATAGGGAAACTGCAGATCGTTGGAGAGACAGAGACGTGGAATCCGGTTTTGTTGGATAGTTCTGTGACAAGTTGAGCAAAATTCAGCGAGGTCTGAAGTGGGTGGAACTATAATTACTGAGTCGATGAAGGATTGCTGCTTTCCAGCTAAAAGGAGTTCGGTCATGCTGTGAGTTTTAATGGAGTAGTGAAAAAAGAGTCCCCCACATGAATGGCATACGTGAGTGCAGCCTTTGCGAATTTCAGCTTCAAATCGATTTATTTCATCTTGCCATGGGCCTTGCTCGCGAATTCTACGGAGATTATGTTCGTGGATGCGCACGTCTTCATCAAGACGAGCTTGACGATGGCTTTCGGTGTTGTGAACTTGTTCCTGTAAACGAAACGAAGGATCTGGGCGGGCTTGACGATGGTTTTCAGTGTCGCGAACTTGTTCCTGTAAACGAAACGAAGGATCTTGACGGGCTTGACAATGGTTTTCAGTGTCGCGAACTTGTTCCTGTAAACGAAACAAAGGATCTTGACGAGCTTGACGATGGCTTTCTGTGTTGTGAACTTGTTCCTGTAAACGAAACGAAGGATCTTGTCGAGCTTGACGATGGCCTTCGGTGTTGTGAACTTGTTCCTGCAAACGAAACAAAGGATCTTGACGGGCTTGACGATGGCTTTCGGTGTCGCGAACTTGTTCCTGCAAACGAAACGAAGGATCTTGACGATGGTTTTCAGTGTCGCGAACTTGTTCCTGTAAACGAAACAAAGGATCTTGACGAGCTTGACGATGGCTTTCTGTGTTGTGAACTTGTTCCTGTAAACGAAACGAAGGATCTTGCCGAGCTTGACGATGGCCTTCGGTGTTGTGAACTTGTTCCTGCAAACGAAACAAAGGATCTTGACGGGCTTGACGATGGCTTTCGGTGTCGCGAACTTGTTCCTGCAAACGAAACGAAGGATCTTGACGGGCTTGACGATGGTTTTCAGTGTCGCGAACTTGTTCCTGTACGCGAAACAAAGGATCTTGACGAGCTTGACGATGGCTTTCTGTGTTGTGAACTTGTTCCTGTAAACGAAACGAAGGATCTTGTCGAGCTTGACGATGGCCTTCGGTGTTGTGAACTTGTTCCTGCAAACGAAACGAAGGATCTTGACGGGCTTGACGATGGCTTTCGGAGTCGCGAACTTGTTCCTGTAAACGAAACGAAGGATCTTGTCTAATGGTATGTTTCCTGATAGCGTCCTTCTGGCGTCGACGGGCAGCTGCTGCTTTTCGCTCTTCAGGTGTCAACTGCTTTCTAGGCATTATGAAATTGTGTTGTTTTACCTACTTTATAATAAAAACAAAATAGCTGTAGCGAAATTATATCGATGAGCACACTTTTGTCCAAGCGGTCTATGCGGTATGACAGCTGAGCGTATAATGACGATTTCCTCGCGAATCTTGAGGACTATGACGATTTTTACGGTTGGTAAATGTTTAGGTGCATTATGGGTAATGGCGCCAAAATTGGTTATATAAGTTAGTACCTGTATGAACCTTATACAGTCGACTCTCGATAATTTATAATAACCTACTTTATAATAAAACCAAAATAGCTGTAGCGAAATTATATCGATGAGCACACTTTTGTCCAAGCGGTCTAGGCGGTATGACAGCTGAGCGTATAATGACGATTTCCTCGCAAATCTTGAGGACTATGACGATTTTTACGGTTGGTAAATGTTTAGGTGCATTACGGGTAATGGCGCCAAAATTGGTTATAAATATAAGTTAGTACCTGTATGAACCTTATACAGTCGACTCTCGATAATTTATAATAACCTACTTTATAACAAAAACAAAATAGCTGTAGCGAAATTATATCGATGAGCACACTTTTGTCCAAGCGGTCTATGCGGTATGACAGCTGAGCGTATAATGACGATTTCCTCGCAAATCTCGAGGACTATGACGATTTTTACGGTTGGTAAATGTTTAGGTGCATTATGGGTAATGGCGCCAAAATTGGTTATATAAGTTAGTACCTGTATGAACCTTATACAGTCGACTCTCGATAATTTATAATAACCTACTTTATAATAAATACAAAATAGCTGTAGCGAAATTATAATGATGAGCACACTTTTGTCCAAGCGGTCTATGCGGTATGACAGCTGAGCGTATAATGACGATTTCCACGCAAATCGTGAGGACTATGACGATTTTTACGGTTGGTAAATGTTTAGGTGCATTATGGGTAAGGGCGAGAAAGTTGGTTATATAAGTTACTACCTGTTATAAACCTTATACGTTGATACTTTGATCCGTTGTTATGTTGATCCGTTTTTTTTGTGTGTTATTTACTTTATATTATATAAATAATAAGTAATAAGCTTGAAGATTTAATAATTATACCGTTTGTTTTATCGACGTTCACTTATATAACTTTTAATCCGCTGATACGTTGATCCGCTGATACGTTGATCCGCTAATCCGATGATACGTTGATAAGATTCTATACTTTGATTATATCGCTTCTACACACACTGAGAAAAAAATTATGTAGGAATTTGTTATGCAACAATTTGAAATAATTATTACATTAATTGTTGTCAAATTTACTTCACTTCTTGTAAAATTGACATCAAATTGATGCGAGACGAATTTGCACTTCAATTTGAAGTAAAAAAATACTTCAAATCAAAACAATTTTTTCTCTGTGAAGAGAAATTATTTCAAATTGTTGCAAGACAAATTCCTACTTAATTTTTTTTTCTCGGTGTATACTTTGTATAGAGCCCTAAATTAACGGATAATCTGTTTTTTTTAAGTTGGTGATCATTGCCAACTAAAATACTATATAATAATAATGCAAATTGGAATTAAATTCTTTTTGCGAATATTTTTGACATCGATACGATCAACTTCCTAAACTTGGTGAATTATATGTCTAACCCCAGCTTCTTCTCCACTGTCCCAAGACATACTCTAAGTAAATATTGAATATTCTTGGAGGTCGCCATATAATGTAATATCACATAATCAGATAATCTGCACCAATTAAATTTTTTGCGGTTGGTAATTACCATTTACTATCTCTTATTATAAAAGGCCAAGTCTTTCTTTCTGTCCGTCCCACGGAAATACCCGAAGCAAACCGAACCGAACCGAACGCACAACGTATCATCGGATCAACGTATCATCGGATCAACGTATCATCGTATCAACGTATCATCGTATCAACGTATCATCGGATCAACGTATCATCGTATCATTTTGTCTATATAGGACAGCTATTTTCAAAAAAGCATTATGTGAACTTCCATAATGGATAATAAAAATTTTGAAAATCCTGCTGCAAAGCGACGGCGATTGAATCGTGAGAGAAAAGCACGTACAAGAGCTAATAACACATATTATGAAAGGCCAAGTCTTTCTTTCTGTCCGTCCCACCGAAATACCCGAAGCAAACCGAACCGAACCGAACGCACAACGTATCATCGGATCAACGTATCAACGTATCATCGTATCAACGTATCATCGGATCAACGTATCATCGTATCATTTTGTCTATATAGGACAGCTATTTCCAAAAAAGGATTATGTGAACTTCCATAATGGATAATGAAAATTTTGAAAATCCTGCTGCAAAGCGACGGCGATTGAATCGTGAGAGAAAAGCACGTACAAGAGCTAATAACACAGAAGAACAGCTTCGATCACAGCGACAAGCTAACGCTCGGTCTCATGCGATACGTCGACAACGTGAAACTTTGGAACAAACTCAAGCGGGGCAAGCTGCTGACGCTCGGTCCCATGCGATACGTCAACAACGTGAAACATTAGAAGAAACTCAAGCGCGGCAAGCTGGTAACGCTCTATCCCATGCGACACGTCAACAACGTGAAACATTAGAAGAAACTCAAGCGCGGCAAGCTGCTAACGCTCGGTCCCATGCGATACATCGACAGAAAGAAAATCGATACCAAAGTCAATCAATTCAACTCCAAATAAGAGCATTGAGATTTGATGAATCTCACGTTACTCGACACGATTGTGGAGAAATGAATTCCATCTATCAGTTCTGCGGCTCCAAGAATTTCGCCAAGGAGCGTCCAGTTGATAAACAATTTAACAACTGCTGTCATAAAGGAAAAGTGAAGATTCCGCAACCGCTCGACCAACATGGGAATCTATTGTTATACTAGATGATACCCCGTCCGAGGACGGGCAGCTAGAAGGACGGGCAGGCAGCCAAGGTCATATGGCTTTTGGATTGCACTGAGAGCTTTCCTTAATCTTCATTCAACTTAAGTTACCTTGGGTAGCTGCCCGTCCTTCTAGCTGCCCGTCCTCGGACGGGGTATCATCTAGTATAAGTAATAATAATCTAACTTTTAAATTCCATTCGAAACTTTACTTCTCTGTAATGGACGGTCCATTTTTTGAGGTGGACCAATCCTCTCCTTTCTCTTTTATTTACAACTTAACTTCACTAATCACATCAAGCCACTGCTATGGTTAAAATAAATAAAAAATAATTTTTTCACATAAAAACAAAAAATAGCATTTTAAGTTCCGAGTTCCAAAAAAAATTTTTACAGAACGTGGCTAGAAAGTCGATATTAAATTTAAAACAAATTTTATTTAAGTATATATAGGTACACGATGTGTTTACAATCACAATTTTGAAGGTTCTGATTAGATTTGAATTATGCGGACAGACGGACGGACAGACGCGGAGCCAGATCATAAGGGTTCTTGCTATACTTTGTATAGTAGCCTAACAAGTAGTTTATATAGGGAGACCCCGTTGAAAATATCTTTAACGTAGTAAATTTCTTTCGAACATTTGCGTATTTATAAATTGCATTAGCGAATCGAAACAACGGATTAATAGATTAACGCAATACTATATAGACGAAGTATTTACAATATAACAACGTATCAGTTGATCAACGTTATGATTGGCTCTGAAACATGCGGACGGACACGAAGCCAGACCATAAGGCTTCTTTATATACCTTGTATAGAAGCCTAAAAGTAGCGCACTGGCTACCCAGTTCTTAGACCTCTATACACACAGAGTATTTCCAACACGATTTGAAACGCTCTGTATGTTTTTGAATTATGCGGACAGACGGACGGACAGACAGACGGACGGACAGACAGACGGACACGGAGTCAGATCATAAGGCTTCTTGCTATACTTTGTATAGAAGCCTAAAAGTATTTGTTGGCGGAAGAAGTGCTGCATGTCTTTAGAGAAATTAGCGACGCAGATTGCAGCGCCCTGGGAATGGATCCGAAATACTCACGACCCGAGTGGATGATCGTGACGGTTTTACCGGTTGTTCCTCCTTCCGCGAGACCCGCAGCTTTCATGGGCGATTCGCCGAAGAAACGTCAAGACGATTTGACAAATAAATTGGCCCTAATCATAAAAACCAACAACGAATTGAGGACAAACGAAGAAGCCGGAGTAGATACGCATGTTCTGTTGGAAAACGTCAAAATGTTGCAATACCACGTGACCACTCTTATGGACAACGAGGTGACCGGTTTATCGCAAGCGGTGCAAAGAAACGGAAATCCCATAAAATCGATAGCGGCCAGATTGAAAGGCAAACAAGGTCGGATTAGAAATAACATTATGGGAAAACGTGTCGATTTTACCGGTCGTAGCATAATCAGTCCGGATCACAACCTTAGGATAGACGAACTGGGAGTTCCCCAAGCCATCGCAAAAAATTTGACCTACCCCGAAATTATTACACCTGCCAACATGGACGAAATGCTGCAAATGGTACGAAATGGGCCCGCGAAATATCCGGGTGCCAAAAATATTATTCGCATGAACGGAACGTATGTCGATTTACGCTTTAACAAAAATTTATCAAAAATAAACCTTCAAGTTGGCGATAAGGTCGAACGACACCTTATAAATGGCGATTTAGTTGTTTTCAACCGTCAGCCCAGCTTGCACAAATTGAGCATGATGGGACATCGCATAAGAGTGCTTCCTTACTCTACATTCCGATTAAATTTAAGTTGCACAACCCCTTACAACGCCGATTTTGATGGAGACGAAATGAATATGCACGTCCCTCAAAGCTTAGCCGCGCGAGCGGAAGTCGAAAATTTACTAGTCACCACCCGACAGATTCTGACGCCTCAAGCAAACAAACCCGTTATGGGTATACTACAAGATGCTCTGACTGCCGCTACGGAGATGACTAGAAGGGACGTCTTTTTGAATCGCGGACAATTTATGGATTTAATGATGTTTGTGCCAAGTTGGGATGGAAAACTTCCCCGACCTGCCATAATGAAACCCGTACCTCATTGGACAGGAAAACAGTTATTTTCGCTAATAATACCGGCCGGATTGAACATCATAAAGATGCATTCGGACCAAGAAGACGTCGAACCGTATAAATGGATTTCTCCCGAAGATAGAAAAGTTCTAGTAGTCAACGGCGAATTGATAATGGGAATGTTGTGTAAAAAGACATTAGGTGCTTGTTCTAGTTCTCTGCTTCACGTCTGCGCGTTGGATCTGGGACACGAAGTTTGCGGGCAATTTTACGGACACATTCAGATGGTCGTAAACCAATGGTTGCTCTGCGCCCAGGGTCATTCTGTCGGCATCTGCGACACCGTTGCTGATCCCGAAACGTGCAACGAAATTCAAAAAGATCTCCAAGATGCCAAAAGGGAGGTGGCCGAAATAACACGAAAAGCTTACGACAGGGAACTGCAACCGTCACCGGGTAGTAATTTGCAAGAAACATTTGAAGCGCAGGTGAACAAAGTTTTAAACGAAGCTCGCGATAAAACGGGTAATTCGGCCAAAAAATCGCTCACCGAATACAACGCCTTTAAAATTATGACCGTGGCTGGTTCGAAGGGTTCCGATATTAACATCTTCCAGATGGTGGCTTGCGTAGGTCAACAAAACCTAAATGGTAAGCGGATTCGAAGCCAGATTGGGAAACGTACGCTTCCGCACTACGTTAAAGATGATAACAGACCCGTCACGAAAGGTTTCGTTGAAAATTCCTACGGTTCAGGTCTCTCACCACAGGAGTTCTTTTTCCACGCTATGGCTGGTCGCGAAGGTATCGCCGATACCGCTTGCAAAACAGCCGAAACTGGATACATCCAACGTAAGCTCGTTAAATCGATGGAATCTGTCATGGTGGAATATGACGGATCGGTAAGGAATCCGTCAGGATTGATGATACAAACCGCTTACGGAGAAGATGGACTTTCCGGTGAATACTTGGAATTTCAAAATTTACCGACGGCAAAATTGACAAACGCCGAGTTTGAAAACAAATGTAGGCTCGACGTAACAAACGGCGATTACTTTAGTCGAAACTACACCGAAAAGGTGAATAGGGACCTCTCGATGTCGGATCAAGTCGTCTCCGAATTGGAACGCGAATGGGAACAGTTGAAACAAGACCGAGATGCGTTAAGGACAATTATGGCCGCAGGAGAGTCTCGAGTTGTTTTGCCGTGCAACTTGGATAGAATGATTACAAAATTTTACATAAAAAGCCATTCAAAGAGAATTTTCTTAGAAATCCCAAAAATGAGACTTTTATGCGGACGCGGACGTCACATTTATCCAACCCCCCCTCCACCCTGGTCTCATTTTGTAAACCTCCCCTCCTATCGTCTATCAGTACTAGCAGGCCAATAGATATCATTTGTTATTTTTAATACCCTGTTAAGAGTTTCGTGAAACTAGAATTCTTCAAAAATAATCTTTGCCTATTAAAATTCTTACATATTAATGGAACGATCGATATATTTGCGCTAGAAAACGCAATAACCCTGTGGTTAACAGTGCTATACAAATAGAGAACATTCCAGCCTTAACAAAGATGCGACCTCAAACAGTAACTATATTATTGTTTTGAAATTTACTCGAAAACTTTTGTTGGGTAAAATTTAAAGTAAATGAAATTTAAAAGAAAACATTGTCTAGTCCTTGTTGAGGAGATATATAAAGAAATTTGTTGATGCAAATTCTTTAAAAAGCGCATAATTAAATCCTCTACGAGTCAACAACTTTAGTTTATCGCTTTTTCTTGTTAGGATTCACCTAGAAGAAAGAAGTATTTCAGTTATAAAAACACTGAAATTTGCAACTTTAAGTAAAAATTGATTGGAAATTAGTACTTACTTTTTGGAAAACCGTATTTCCAACCAGTTGTAACATTAAAATGTTTTTATTTCAACGTTAAATTTTAGGCATTAGAATTTTCCTCTTTTACGCACTTTTCTTTGTACTAAAATTAAGTTACTTGTTAAAATGAAAAATGCAAAAAATGATGTAAATACAATACAACTTTGGAAGTTCACAGCCAGGTTCCTATTAGGGGTAAGTTACAAAATTCTTCTATAAAAGGTATACAGATGAACAGTATAAAAACTCGACTTGAAAACCTGAAGAAAACTACATTTTTTTGGGGAAAATTTTAAAATTATGGTATTCTTAGTAGGACTGGATCTCATTTTCTGTTTTTAGTGTTTATTCGGAATTATTCTTGTTTAATTTTAATAATCACTATTTTGGGGACAGAATTTATAAGATACTGCAAATTCACGACTTTATGGTTTTTGGGACCTGTTTCTACAGATTTTTCTCTGGTTCTCCCCTATTAACTTTGATTAAAGATGAGATTTTTCGGGCACATAATGGGAAACGATAAATACTACTTGTTGCAGTTGATAATAATACAAGGAAAGGTCAAAGGAAAACGAGGGCCGGGCAGAAGAAGAAACTCATGGCTAAAGAATTTAAGACAAAATGGGCTGGCATGACATCAACAGACATCTTCAGGGCAGCGGTCAATAAGGTTGTGTGGGCCAGATTAATAGCCAACGTCTAAAGAAGATAAGGCACTAAGAAGAAGAAGAAGAAAATATTTTGAAAAGATGTATTCACGGTGTAAATTTTAAGAGTTCTACTAAAATCAAATAATTCGTATTATTATGCCCGGTTTCATATAACGTTTAACAAGCCATTAAAATTAACAAATGATTTCTATTTGCCTGTTAGTGCTAATAGACTTTTTCTATTGGTTAGTTAAATTTAACCGGTCGTTAAAAGTTTTATGAAACCAGGTATTAGTATAGTATATTACACACCAAGTGGTAAAAGGAAGTCATTTAAACTAGCGTGCGAAATGGAATCCTGCGGTAGTGGAGGTAGCGGTAGCTACCCCCTCTACCAAGGGATCCCAATTAGCACCAGAGATTTAATGGCGCTTTTGTCACGAGTTGTGTATACTATTTTATGCAATTCTAATAACAACCGACAAAAAAATAGCCGAAAAGAAAAATTGAAATAAACAGGTACAAATTGAAGTATATAAATTGTAGTGGCTGTTAAAAAACGCATTGCAAAAGATAACAGTGTATGTAAAAATACTTTGTAATTATGCAATTTATAAAATTGTCTATTAATTAACAAATGATAACAGTGGTTGTATGATTAAAAGAAAGAGCGCATAATTATATAAAGCTTTGGCGGCATACAATGCCTACACGTCGAAAGAATATCTCATTGCAATGTGATAACGTATTCCATTGAAGGAAGCGATAAATAATTCTAACGTAAGATAAAATATAGCATGTAGACTTTTGTTGAGTCAATAATTATGAGGTCATACTATGATCCCTTGGAAGTAAATTTACTAATAAACAACACGTGGGACTGAAGAATGTCATTACGAACTGCAGAAGTAGTAATAAATCATTGATAAACACGCTAGGATTGCATATGTACTTTATGCACCAAGGGAGCAAAGTGACTTTTTTTTGGCCCGAGGGTAAAGGATTGTTTACATGAGGCGCCAGCCGAGTGAAACAATTACCCATGGGCCAAAAGTCACTTTACTCCCGTCGTGTATATCGTCTGCTTACTGGTAAAACCAGGTAACTGACATAACCATAGTTTTGAGATAATAATAGCGTTTGAAAGTTTGACGTTTAATAACTAAGCAGTATTAATATGTATTGTGTTGTAATTTATTTCTAAGAAGGATTATAGTTTTAGCAATGTCATAATACTTTAAATTAATGTGTAAGTCCCCTTGCCCCCTTGCGGGGGTCAAGAGGGCGGAGCCCCTTTGCGAGGCGCGGAGCGCCGAGTTTTTCATACGGCATAACTTTCGAACGGGGGGAGGTATCAATTAACTTGTTTTACCAGTAGAAAGAGCGCAAAAAACTTAACATGCCGATATATTTAACTCAGTTTCGAAAATTTTGCAGTTACTTGGTTTTACCAGTAAGCAGACGATATACTGTTTTTTGCAATTCCGGGAGGTAAAGTAGGAACTTCGCCAATTTAGAAACTTAAAGCAAAAATTTAACGCAATTTTAGGCTTCTATACAAAGTATAGCAAGAAGCCTTATGATCTAGCTCCGTGTCTGTCTGTCTGTCTGTCTGTCCGTCTGTCCGTCTGTCCGTCTGTCCGTCTGTCCGTCTGTCCGTCTGTCCGCATAATTCAAAATCATACAGAGCGTTTCAAATCGTGTTGGAAATACTCTGTGTGTATAGAGGTCTAAGAACTGGGTAGCCAGTGCGCTACTTTTAGGCTTCTGTACAAAGTATAACAAGAAGCCATATTTAGGCTTCTATGCAAGGTATAGAAAGAAGCCTTATGGTCTGGCTTCGTGTCGGTCCGCATGTTTCAGAGCCAATCATAACGTTGATCAACTGAAACGTTGTTATATTGTAAATACTTCGTATATATAGTATTGCGTTAATCTGTTAATCCGTTGATTCGATTCGCTAATGCAATTTATTATTATTACAGGTTAGATGATGTTTGTATTGCTTTCATCAGAATCAAAATCGGAATCGGAAAAGTCGCTGCTAGAATAATTGCTTGAGTTGTTCATGTTTATAAATTAGTGGTACTTGCTATATCGATTCCTTTTCAAAAGTATTACCTAAATTTTAAATACAAAGTGTAACCTATATAGTAAATTGTTGATCCTTTGATACGTTGATACATTGATACGTTGATACATTGATACGTTGATACGTTAATACATTGATACGTTGATACATTGATACGTTGATACATTGATACGTTGATACATTGATACGTTGATACATTGATACGTTGATACGTTGATATATTGATACGTTGATACATTGATCCGCTGATCTGTTGATCCGTTAATCTGTTTATCCATTTATTGCATTATCTGCTTATCTGTTATTTGTATTTTTATCTTTTGAACAATATATCCACACCATTAAGAAATTGTATGTAAAATTACAATCATTAGCAACTTTGTGACCAATTTTTCTTCAGCATAGCGCGAAATCATATCTTTCTTCAGTATTTATCACATCGAAAGTCAGCAATTATGGTACAATCTAGATATCAAAAAACTAATATTTTTTAATCAAAATCAAATTAATTAAAAAAAAATCTTGTAGCTGGTGTGTTATGGTAGTGTTATATCTACGAGGGCTGGGAAATCGAGTATTCGAATACTCGATTCTAGGTAATTTGTTCGACAGCGTTATGTGCGACAGAAATTTGTTTGAAAATACCCTGTTGATTAAATGTTCAGTCGTACATATGCTGAGTTGGACGAATTTCTCTCGAACAAATTACCAACTACGGCATATTCAAACATTCGAATATCCCACTAATATTTAAGTGTTTTACTAGGTTTAAGATGATAATTTCATTATTAATAATTAATTTTAATATTATTAATAATAATTATTAATTTAACACAAGCGGCCTGCCGGTGTCGCGAGTAAACAGTCGACTAGTCCAGACGTGTTTTTGTTTTTCCAAGCAAAAATGTAATCAGTGACATTTACAGCCGTATTCACCAAGCTCTGTTAAGTTGCTAACAGAGAGTCAAGTCAATAACAGTCTGTTAATGTGATATATTTGTATTCACCAATGACTGTTAGCAGTTACCAGTCTGTCAAGTCGTCTGATAAGTTAACAGAGCAATATTGGGCTGTCAACATAGGTAACAGACTGATAAGTAATATTTTTATGTGTCAATATTGTAGGTTATAATTATTATTGACATTTGTTTTTGGTATGTATTTAAGGTTAACTTTTTTCCGCGAAATCAGTTAAAGCTAGTTTTACACGGTTTTACCAACAAAAATTCTAGTTATTTTTTTACTGACCTGTGTGGGATTCGAACCTGAACCGGACCGTCCTTTTAGGCTTCTATACAAAGTATAGCAAGAAGCCTTATGATCTGGCTCCGTGTCCGTCTGTCCGTCCGTCCGTCCGCATAATTCAAAATCATACAGAGCGTTTCAAATCGTGTTGGAAATACTCTGTGTGTATAATAGAGGTCTAAGAACTGGTTTTTTTATTTTACTTTGATGTGAAAAAATAATTTTTTATTGATGTGGTTAGTGTTAAGTTAAGTTGTAAATAAAAGAGAAAGGAGAGGATTGGTCCACCTCAAAAAAGGACCATACATTACAGAGAAGTAAAGTTTCGAATAGAATGGAAAAGTTTGATTGTTATTACTTATATAGTAAATGATAATTACCAACCGCAAAAAATTTTATTGGTGCAGATTATCTGATTATGTGATGTTACATTATATGGCGATCAAAACTAACCAGATAATAACAACTTTCCACACCAGAAAGGTAGCTGTATAGAAGCCTAAGAACTGCCGCTAAAGCGAGTTCCACCTTGTTTAAATAATGCACGTGGTTGACAGTTTCACAAAATAGCACTAGTAATATTACCAACTACTACCAAAAAGTACTAGGAAATAGCAGATGGCACCCCTGATTCTACCAATGATTCATTTCATTTACATTTGTGGCTTAGAAAGAGCAAGACGTACCATGAGCGAGAACGTAGAAATTGCCGAAGCAGCGAAGATGGCGTTGGTAGAACTGTTGCCGACAAAATCTATAAAACTTTACCAAAAGCACTACGACGCTTTTGTGCAGTGGTTCAAGAACAAAGAATTGGCAGATTATTTTACTGCAGACGTGTTTTTGGCATTTTTTTACGTAAAGGCTAAAACGTTGAAGTCGTCGACCATGTGGTCGCACTATTCCATGATCAAGGCCGTGACTAAACTAGAAAAAAACATTGACATCGGCAATTTCCACAAGTTATCCGCTTTTATGAAGCGGAAAAACGAAGGATATGTGGCGAAAAAATCGCGCGTCCTAACATCTCACCACGTGGACATTTAGTAAATCTAGTGACTTTTTTATCAGTCATCTGGTGACTTTTTTATTGCCCTAGGGCAAAAAAAAACTTATCTGGTGACTTTTTTATTGCCTTAGGGCAATAAAAACGCTCCCCCCCTAATTTTTAACTTTACTCCCCCAGGGTAAAAAAGTGCCCCTTTTCACCCGCAAATCGGGGTAAAAAGTGAGTACTTTACCCCCGGAATGGCAAAAAATATATTATGCTGTATTTATAATAATAATTATACATTGTCAATTTAAAGTACGACATTGATTTTAAGAAAATACGAAAATATATTGTGAGAATGACAACATTGTGGGAGAATATAATTCTTTTTGTGAAATTTCCAGACTTTCTTCATTTATCGAATGCGTAAGTATCTGTTGGCCGTAAAAGTGACATTAAAAATGGTCTAAATGCTTCCTTGGTCCGGAATTCGCTGTGTAAAAAACGTTTATTACCATGGTCGAGAATCAATGTTAAACTGTATGTCTCTGAATTCGTCACACACTTTCATTACGCAATGAACATAGACAGGAAAAACCGGAAACTACGCTAAACGGTTCAAAACAGGAACTGAAAAATGTAGTTAAAACATTTTTGTTGACCATCTTAATAGTTTTTCATGCTCTTTTTAGATACGGCTCACGGAATTGACTGTAAATTTTGAAATTATTGTTGATTTTAATTAATATATCGCTGTTTTTTAATAAAATTTTTGCAGCGACTTCACAATGATCTTTTTATTAGCGCCCCCGCAAATAAAAGCCTCATAAGCCCTTTGGCATTCTTTCCGAAACCGCATATCAGCAGATTTAAATAGAATGAATTATTAATTTTAGCTAGATTATAAAAATGTGTACATTAGCGCAGAGGCGACTGTTCCTGCTGGATAGGGACCAATTAATCGTTTCAAAATGTAGTTGTCACATAAAAACAATAAGTACTTACTCGCAAAACACTTTTTATGGATTATGTATTTCATGCTTCGACCGCCTTTAGCCATCTAGAACCTGATTGCCACGATTGTACGACGTGAAGGCTACATTTAGGGAGCTTACGATCATATACCTAAATATAATATAACTAGATGATACCCCGTCCGAGGACGGGCAGCTAGAAGGACGGGCAGGCAGCCAAGGTCATATGGCTTTTGGATTGCACTGAGAGCTTTCCTTAATCTTCATTCAACTTAAGTTACCTTGGGTAGCTGCCCGTCCTTCTAGCTGCCCGTCCTCGGACGGGGTATCATCTAGTTAATATTACAACTCGTTTTTAACTTTTTTATTCGAATTTAGAAAGTTTTTTTTATTTAATGAAACATTTATGTATTTAGAAGTTTTTTTTTATTTAATAAAACATTTATAAGTATAATAATTTAATAACTAATAATAAAACTAAGTTTTACTACTACTTCCTACTTCCTCCTCCCCTACCTCTTCGAGTAAGGAATTTTCAAAATCACGCAGCGATATTGAAAATTCCTCAGCTTCTTCCTTTTTCTTTTTCTGTTCGGCAGCAATCAGTTTCTCCACTCTTTTTCTGTTTCTTATACGTTTTGCCGCCACTTTTTTTTTCGCAATATTTAAATCAATTTTACGCATTCCATTGCTGCTAAACTCACGAAGTGCCTCCTTTAACGAATTAATAGTAGCTCGTTTGAATTCTTCTCTGACTTCAAAATCTTCGTATTTTCCGAACGATAAGGCCCTCTTTAGCGCCTGTTCCACATCCTTTATTAATTCACCTGAAAACATTTTTCGTTGACGTTCAACACTTATTATTTCGTTATAATGTAATTCAGCTTATATAGTAATTTTGAGTAGGATAATCGGATTAACTGATCCGATGATACGTTGATCCGATGATACGTTGATCCGATGATACGTTGATCCGATCATACGTTGATCCGATGATACGTTGATACGATGATACGTTCATCCGATTGGTTATGAAATTATCCGTTATGCGTTCGGTTCGGTTTGCTTCGGGTATTTGCATTGTCGACGGGATTTCGAGGATAGATACGGATATCACGTTCAAATGGAGGTTCGCCGTCATCATTTACGAACACCATTGCAATTTCATTGGACGTTGGAGCATTGTAACGTCTTTAATCAGACTGCCAATCGCGCCGCATCACCATATTGACGACCGGAACTGGTTGTCCTTCTTCTTCGGCTCGTACACGCTCTTGTTGCTCAATTTCTTTCATCAGGCAATATGAAGCTGCGATACGATTGTTGACGCGGAAGAAACGATCGATTTTCTCAATCACTTCAGGTAGACAAACTCTATTCTCAGGCAGATTTACTCGTTCATTGACCGCTTCTGTCGTGTCCATTACATACAGTTGTGCAAACTTTCTTGTTTGTCCTTCAGGTGGATACAGGTTTGTGGTTCTGTGGTACGTCTGTCCATGAATTTTTAAAACGTATGGTCCGTTACCCGGCATTGAAACAATCTCTGCTCCCATTGAAGCGAAAGGAACCGAGGAATTGTAAGAGCGGATGTGCTGACGAAAGTTCTTGTAGTAAGGATTATCTGAAAGCATAGAGCGAAGAAATTCGGGATATAACAATAGATTCCCATGTTGATCGAGCGGTTGCAGAATCTTCACTTTTCCTTTATGACAGCAGTTGTTAAATTGTTTATCAACTGGACGCTCCTTGGCGAAATTCTTGGAGCCGCAGAACTGACAGATGGAATTCATTTCTCCACAATCGTGTCGAGTAACGTGAGATTCATCAAATCTCAATGCTCTTATTTGGAGTTGAATTGCTTGACTTTGGTATCGATTTTCTTTCTGTCGATGTATCGCATGGGACCGAGCGTCAGCAGCTTGCCGCGCTTGAGTTTCTTCTAAAGTTTCACGTTGTTGACGTATCGCATGGGACCGAGCGTCAGCAGCTTGCCGCGCTTGAGTTTCTTCTAAAGTTTCACGTTGTTGACGTATCGCATGGGACCGAGCGTCAGCAGCTTGCCGCGCTTGAGTTTGTTCCAAAGTTTCACGTTGTCGACGTATCGCATGAGACCGAGCGTCAGCTTGTCGCTGTGATCGAAGCTGTTCTTCTGTGTTATTAGCTCTTGTACGTGCTTTTCTCTCACGATTCAATCGCCGTCGCTTTGCAGCAGGATTTTCAAAATTTTCATTATCCATTATGGAAGTTCACATAATGCTTTTTTGGAAATAGCTGTCCTATATAGACAAAATGATACGATGATACGTTGATCCGATGATACGTTGATACGATGATACGTTGATACGATGATACGTTGATCCGATGATACGTTGATCCGATGATACGTTATGCGTTCGGTTCGGTTCGGTTTGCTTCGGGTATTTCCGTGGGACAGACAGAAAGAAAGACTTGGCCTTTTATAATAAGAGATATGTAAATGTAGGCCGTAGTGCCAAAGATTGCAACTGTATGTACTACAGTATGTAACAGTTCGGTCCTCAGACTCATTCTAGGGAATTTCAGTAATATTTAGTTACATGAACCAATGATTTCTCATTCTTCAGGTTCACTCGAGAGGATTTTGCCAGTTAATTATCGCAATCATATGACTATATGACCACATGTAGTGGTCGGTCTTGTTCAGGGGGATTACAACCATGTACTTATGTAGCCATAGTTGTTTTGTTCTCATTATCACTCAACGGGATTATGTCCATACGTGAAACATTCATAGTTTTTCATTCTTCAGCATTCGTCCGATTAAAATTTGAGACAATATATTAATGTTATAATGGTCGGCCCACCGCAGTTAAGCTTCCGCTTCCGGTCGCATTCAGCCATCTAGTACACGATTGCTTAATTTGTGCGGCCTGAAGGCTGCACTGAGAAGGATTATTATCATAGGCTTAGGCCGTAATTGTACTTCTTCATTTTTTTGCTTTGACTTTATTAAGGTAGACATTAATTTGTTCAGCAAAAAAATAGTTCTGTAGAGAGTATCGTGTAATTCTTTCCACCACTTTCCCAACAGAAGCCAGCTATAGAACCAAATCCCGAAGTATTTCTTTAAAAACCATAGGGAAAATAGCTCGAGACGGTGTGCGAAAGAAGTGGGCTGTTAATTAAGGGTTGATTACTTCAAAACAAAACACTGTGTCAACAATAACAAAGCTGTATATTCAAATAAAAGGAATGCAACAACAATATAGCATTATGTACAGAAACAATTGCATCATATCACAATCTGCATGGTATTAAACATTGATAGATGAATTAACACATTTATAAACTTAGCGTACACAGAGATGATAAGGAACTAATTTTACGCGAATAACGAAAACCACTTGTTAATAAATTTACAACTTTTAACACTTGAAGAAGACAGTTTGTCATAATTCACCCTCGCATTAATAATGATGACTGATAATTCAGCCCTATAACCATGCAAAAACTAATCAGGCATGCATAATGGCAGGTGTTGAATTATAAAATATCAAATTACGAAATATCTCGTCATTAAATGTCATATAATGATATGCATCGAAATGCGCATACGCGTTTCTCACCACTCGTCATCTGATTGGTTGCTTGTAGCAGTGTACTGCGGAAGTTAAAAAGCTTGTAGCTTCTGCAGTACCACTACCATACCAATCTTACCGCTTAAGTCAATAAATTATGTTCACAAAACTAATTTGAAAAAATTGGTCACAGAATAGATCAATAGATCTCAAAGAAGTTAAGGAAGAATTAAGAAGAATACGCTGCTGGTGTATTAAACGCAGATTTAAAACTCTTGACTGAAAAGTGAAAAATGTAATTTTAGTCATCTTCTGAAATTCCCCAAATCTGAAGAACAATTATTCTGAACAAATAGATGGGCAAAAGTAATGATTTAAGGTCGCACTAATTCGTGATTGCCTAGGTTGTGTGGCCTAAAGGCCGCATTGAGAGAACGGATAATCAGTTCTAGTGTTACAAATAGTCTGTAACAACGTCGGCTTTTACTGCAATCACGGAAGAACACCTTGAAAAAAACTTTGGAGAACACGCGGACTCCTAACCAGAACAAACCGATTACAAAAATAATAATTTGAAATAAATAAATAAAAATACTGTAAATTTATATATTTCTTTAAATTTTGGACGTTCATGGAAGTTCTCAAGAATTGATGACTGCAGCGACCGTGGGGGGGGGGGGTATGGAATACTCCCAACATGTGGGGATCAGGCTGGCCATAACAATAAAGAGTAATAATATTTTTAAAGTGATTTTTATTTATATTTTGTGTTTTCCCATTGAAATAAATTACGAGCCGCCAGAAAAAGTTTTGTTTTTTTTAGTTCATCATATCTACTTCATCTTATTTGTTAAGATTAATAAATTAATTAATTATGATTAAGAAAGATGTTATGCTGATCTTGGTTTCTTTGCAAATGCTGCAACCACGGTTTTTAATTATGTTAGTTGTCAAATTTGGATTTAAACGATAATGAAGATATTGCAGTTCCAAGTATGAAAAATGCTTTTTATTACTAAGAAATTCATTATAAATTCAAATCATAACACTCCCTCTCTATGTTTAACATTAGCGATGACACATTCCAGTTTTTAAGCCTTCCCAGGAAAGTTAAACAACTACGAACAACAAAAAAAACTTTATACATCCAGTAAACCTATTTTTATGCAATGTAATCATAATGTACGTGTAATTAAAAATTTAATATTAAATTGCCATATTTTTGAACCTAAGACGCATCTCAAATTTATGGGACGATTTTTAGATTCGTATTTTAACGATACCTTCGGGCCATAACAGGAAATCCAATTTATTTTAAGTCGATTTTTCTATGTAAAAGGGTTCTAAAAATACGCAACTTACTTATTATAATATTATTCAATTCACCTGAATTTTGAATTCACTCATCATAGGACCATATTTTGTTCCATTCTGATGATGTGAAGGTTCTATACTTTTTTGCCCATACAAATGGTTCCTTTCCGTTGGTCTTCGAAAGTCATGGTTTCTGTCTGGCCTTTTCAGAACAGCTTTTTCAGAAATAGTAACTTAACTGCAACTTCTGAAATCAGCAGCTAATTCTTTTGCCGCTTACCTACGATTTTTTAGAGCATTTTGCTTTAAAAATTTGTCTTCGAGTATTTTAGGCATATTTTTAAATTTCAAACCATTTATAGGCAGTAAACTAATAAAAAAAAGTATAGCGATTGCCTGTTATGAAAATAATAGCATATTGCCGTGATTAGCTACTGTAATATTTAATTTCTATAGCGGGGAAAATTACGGGACTTTATTAAAAATGCTCCGGCTAGCAAACAATTTTAAACTCTTTGTCAGGGCGTAACTTGGATTCGTTATTGTTGATAATGATAAAATACTCATTTACGTTACTACTTATTTGTAACTTGATTAAATAAAGAACAAATTTTAATCTGTTCCTAATTCCTCTTTGCACCTTAGCTGTATCTATTTGAAAAATGTACTCAAATGAAATCATACCATACAAATTATGTTCATTTATTACACAACAAAAATTTATTTATGAAACAAATTATGAATCTTAAATTGAACAAATTAAATTTACATGTAGTCAATCTTAAAACTAACATTCCCCCCGTTTTAGCGCACTAATTAAATTTATCAAAATTATTGTCAAACGATCGTAAACTTATCGCGCACAATTATTGTCTTACCGATTTTTTGTCGTTGTTGAAGAAAATTGGTTCTTATCTGTATGTAGCCCGCGTGATGTGGTCCAACCCGGATCCTCGAACTACCATTTCAATTATAGAGCAATTGCCAACCATAGGTGCTCAATTCCTTGTTTCAAATTAAAAATCTTCCCACCAAAAGAAATCAAAATCGTCCTTATTAATGGACTCCAAATAAATCTCATTTTCAAAAATTATACGTCCAATAATCAATAATATTTTCCAAATCCAAAGATAACCAATAAACTTGTAACTTAACGAAAATTTTCCATAATCTTCTTCATGGACGGCATGCCAATCAAAAATTCAATACTGAAAAATAACCAAACCATGCCATTACGTCTGTATTGTTCCATGGACGCCAAACGAAATTCAGAAATACAAATCAACTATCTCAATACGTCCGCACTTCATGACGGACGACCTGCGAATCCTTATTCAAACAACTCTCCTTAATCTCTTTTTCCCACCAAAATTCCATGAACCGGCGTATTAATGCACTTTTCAGTTCTCTTTACGATGCAGTCCGTTATCACCCATTTACAAAACTTACAAATAATTAACAAACTTAATTTGTTTATCCAAAATTCTCAATTACTATGATCAATTATTCATAATTTATTTCTTACACCTTTTAGGAACTTACATTTGATAATAAAATTTCATTTGAGTTTTCCCTTTGATATTAAAACAAACAGCTCATCATAATTGTTGGTACTTATAAGATTCAGGCACAGATTGAACAAACCAATTAAGTGGTCTCTTAATGTAATTTTAAGCATAATGAGTATTTTTCCACATCCAATCCAATTGACCCCTTTTGGACCACTGCAATATGTATTACACAAAGTCACATATGGGTCATTCCATATGAAATCAACCAATTTTTTGCAATTATTTTCATGTCCCTCTTCGATCTTGCTCAAATTTGGTATACTTCTTAAGTTGTGCCAAATAAACGGACCAGTATTTTTATTTGGACCTAAAGTGGCTCGTTTACATTGTACAGCCCTCCAAAATAAATCAAATTTGGTTTATTTCTTCTGGCCTCAGAATGAAGATATTGAATAGGCTTTTTCAGTAGGTTATTTGTGTATATAATTGAAGTCACAAATTGGGGGCCCTGATAAAATTTTAACTTTCAGTACCCCTTCCCCAAAAACGGGGTAATTTAAAATTCTTAAAAAAAATATATTGTCTTTATTATACTCTTCGCTACTTGCATACCAAATTTATAATTTTATAATTAGATTGAAAATCCTCAGTATACCCGAAGGTGTTGAGGTTGTTAAATTTACATGTTTTTGTTTACATCAAATTTTACGTTATAAAACTGTGTCACTTTTTCCTGTCTACCGAGAATTTCCTATAGCTTCCTCCCATGATACTCCTTTTTCTTCCAGTATTTCTCGTATGTTGTCATTCCATGTCTTCATGGGTCAGCTAGTACGTGTTCTTTTTGTGCAGACCTTGTCTTTATCAATTCAGCTAACTTTAGATTGATATTAACCACTAATCATTTCTTCATTTATGAATTTTTAAACCTCCTGTTTCAGAGTTACTTTCGTTCATCTGCACTCCCTTTATAACCATATTGGTTTTCTTGTCTTTAGCTTCCAGTTGGATTATTTTTGTTTCAAGTGCATCAACGTGCAACTTTAGTTTCTTTGTTTTCGTCTCTTATCTAATTAATTTCATGTTCATAAATCTGTTGGCCGCTTTTAATATATTTTACTTCCCTCATCAGTTCTCTCATCACATTAAATTAGTTATTCCATGCCTTCGTCCCTGTTCGATTGTTGTTTATTTGGGGTTCTGCGAAGTTTTTTACTTCTATCGAAGATTTCGAATTCGGCTCTTCGTTTTCTGTCACCTTCCTCGGTGTTCGATTCTTCACTGTCGTATTGTGGTTTGTGGTCAACCCCTTCGAAAGTTGTAGTCCTCCTTCAAAAATTTTGCAAATTTTACCCACAATATTATTTTAAATTAACGCCTTGTTTTAGACAGCCCACCTCACACCTCGCGTGTTATCTTTATTTATCAAAATTCTAACCTTTAAATAATTTGCTCTTATTATTCTCAATCTTGGTCCTTGGTATCACCTCAGGTCATTTCACCTGTTAAGATACACCACAGCTTCTTATCAATCAACAATTTCGCCATTATTTCTCTTCTCTTCACATAAAAACATGCGATTTTATTTTCCTTGAGACAGAAAGGTTGGCATTTTCGCTATTGTAATCAAAGACGATTTGATAAGTGGTTTAATGGTTCCCTGACAAAATTTGGTACCGGTTTTGCATGAAATTCAAACGAAAGTGAGAATAATAGATATGACGATGCTGACTTTTTCTTGGCCACTTCGGTGAGATTAAAAGGTTCCGGAATCGTCGCCGATTTTTTCGAGCTCGAAATCGCCGGTGGTGTACTTAAAATGCGGGCATTCAACGGCTGCACTATAATTTTATGCTTCTGAGCCTCTTCATAATCTTTTATTTCCTTTTCTACCTGACTTATAACACTGATCGGTCGTGTTCTTCGTTTGGTTTGAAGTGCAGGTGATTGTGGAATAGTGGGATAAATGGGTCCGCAACGACCACCAAAAACTAACCCATTATCCAATGTCGATTTACTATGAAAACGTTGAGGTGTTCGTTGTTGAAATTGCTTAATGGCTTCTGCCATACTTACAAATTTTCTGCTACCTAGCACACCATGGTCACAGCAGTACAGAGATGGTCATAGCTTTGGCAGTTAAGTGCGTCTACTGCTAATGCGAAACGCTCGGATCGAATCCGGGCAGGGTAAGAACTTTGTTCTGGCCGTCTCTCCTCGGAAGGCAATGGCAAACCACCGAGGTAATTTGCCAAGAGCGCCCATCTCAACATGAAGTGTATTACACTTCCCGTGGTTCGGAGCCCACGTCAAACAAGTAGGTCCTCTATGTATGTGAAAACACTTAATGGAACGTACATCGCATACATAGAAAGAGATGGGTCACGACGTTCGGAAACGAACAATTCGACTTACAAGAAGAACACCATGAGAAGTCTTGGATCGACTTACTTTGTCATGTTCACTCTTTGCAATGCTGCGTGATCGTAACCGTAACTTAATATCTTCATTTTGGAGATGTTAAGAATGTTGTTGAAGTTGGAATTAATTTGCAATCAACCTATTGCGAATGGATATTTTCCAAATTAGTTGAAAATTGCTCCAGTCTTGCCCTTGTATAAAAAGGGTAATTTCCGAGATAATGAAAATTACAGACCCATCAGCATCCTTAATTGTTCCTCTAAGATTTTGGAGAAACTTTGAGCAAGTCGAGTAACGATATTTTTAAATAATTTATTATAGTTCAATATCTGGATGCCAATTTGGATTCAGTGAGGAGTTGCCTACTGAATTGGCTACATTATATCTCATATAGAAAAATATATTAAAAAAACGGACCAGGGCAGAGTCTGGCTTTTGACTTGACTGATCTAAGCTTTGTTGGCAGAAAACTGTCAGTTTTAGGTATACAGACTCGTTAGAGCCAATGGTGCATTTTCGGAGGAGTATCAAGTAAATTTTGGAGTTCTGCAGGATTCTGTATTAGGGTTCCTGATCTTCATCCATTTGTTAATGATATGCCTCTATGTGCTACCGGATAATTTGACGATGTATGTGTATGATACGTTGATGATTGTATCGGGATCGGCCATTGAAGAATTGCGTTGTCGGGTTGGTGAAGTGTTGACTGACTTTTAGAATTTGTTTGCTCAGAATATTCTAAAATTAAACGTTAATAAGACTTGATGTGTGCATTTTTCAAAACATAAATGTGCCAAGTAACTTGTACCGACGTGATTAACTTTTTGGGCATTACAATTGGAGAATGAAGATCATGATTGTAATTATTTTATAAATAAGTTTATTGGATAATTTTCTTTAACTATGCATATTTCAGATGTTGTTTTTAAGAATCATTTGCGTCCTTTGCGTACTTGGTGTTTCCATCAAATTTGACTACATAAGAATAACAAGCCATTATATAAAATTGAAATGGGGTTTATTAAAGAGGATATAGAGCACAGTTCATTAATTGTTTGAATTTCCTTTTAGAGATTTCGGCATTAATGTTCTGAAGATTCCATTACAATTCCTTATTATAATAATAATTGTCTGGAGCAATATTATGCAAACGATGGAGGATGTTGGGAACAAATACTAGTATGATACAATGTTGTTTCAATGTCCAAAATATTTTTACCAAATGCACGATTATTTGCCAAAACTTGAAAACTGCGAAATAGTTTTAGGGGTAACTCGAATGAAGGCGTTCTGGCAACAACTGGAGTTTATAAGATTAAAAACTAAAATTACTAAAATTTCAATGCTAAATTTGAAAAAATGATTTTAACGAAAATTAACAACTAGTATATAGTTAGTTATTATTATTATAAATAAATATTTTAGCGGAGGGGTCAATGAAAGACTGTGTTTATTGCCCAACGTTTCGGACTTTATTAGCCCTAAAAATGGGAAAACAGAGAAAATAAAATAAATCAATAAGAAATTAAATTCGGAAAGATTGAAATAGCAGAAAAACTAACGTTAACCCGTCGGTCTCTCTGTGTTAATGATTTGGCTTCATAACAATAAAAAACAGGGTAATAGGCACATCGAGGGCCAGCTTAGCAAGCTACCTAAGATTTAAAAACCAAGTATGCTCACATAACTAATTTTAACAGATCATCGGATTTCAAATAAGAGGAAGAAAAATATTGCAAAGAAATGGAAGCAAATCTAGAACTTTTGTGTTTATTGAATGGTTGTTAGTATTACTTTCATAATAAGAAAATTTTTTCTTAGAGAAATACATAATATGTATGTTTAAAAAATGACATTACAAGCAGTTGAATAAATGTTGGCTATAGTTTTTGTCACTTTGCATTAATATCTAACTTCAAAAATAAGATATTAAAACTTTTTTTTGAGTTTGTTTTGTTCACAAAACCTCTGGTTTCAGAACAAAATAGGACCGAATATGGTATAATGGAAGCTAAAAAACTGTTAATTTTTGGAAAAGAAACTCGAATTTTTTTTTCGGCGAATCGATTGGAACCCTGTTTTTTTGTAATCGTTGCAAAACCTAGAGAAAATTAAATATAGAAAAAAAACCCATTGAAAGTTCTGAAACATAGTCTTCCATTGTGAAAAATTATTTTATTATTTGACTACCTTGTTCCCTTAATGGATTATACGTGCAATTTGTAATTTTGCAACCAAGTATTTGAATTTCCCGCTACCATCTCCCGAAACGCAAATCTAACTTCACGCCTAAGCAAGCGCACCTAAACTCAAACGCGGCCGCTGGGGGCCCCCTTTCGCAATCTCGTGATCTAGCTAAGATACCCATGTAAGACACCCTACGTTGTGTAGTTAACCTAAAACCCGCTCGATTACAAAAATTATCCCAAGTTCGTCGGAAGTTTCCCACATAGGTAAATGAACACGAAGATAGACGATTTCATGAGTCAAAGGAAAAAGAAAGTAAACCTTTTACACAAAAATAATACACACAGTCGGTTGTTGATTCGTTTTAATTCAATGTCTCAATTGTTTTGTTTTGTCTTGTCATTTACAATTTGGTACATGTAAATTTTACCTCTTGGGCAATTTTCATACAATATAAATTTCATATTAATTATAAATTATAATCATAGTGGGGTGAGATTTGTAACTTTGTTACTTAAAATTCATAAACATTTTGTTTTTACATAATAATAATTATTCATATTTGGCTTTATCGTCCCGCTGCCTTCAGCTAAGGATGCGACCGCCATATTGGCTTTTCAAACAAAGGAAAATATTCCCTTTGTGACCAGTTACTACCTGTTTATACAAAAGTGAAAGTCGGTAATTCGCCCGTTCCAACAGTAAGCGCTACTTTCACTTAGTTTACATATATAAAACGAACACCAAATTTAATCAGACCACCATCATTATGGGGTGCATGGTATAAAGCTGTGCCATCTCATCCGACGCTTTACGCAGCGGATTAATCTTAATTAATCTCACCACTCGCGTTACGGGGGGCGCTCGGCAGGCCATTCAGGTAACCTGATTAACGTTAAATGCATCACCTAATAATATGCAGTAATTACGTGACCGAATTTGGAAGAGCCGAGTTTTACCCACTTTAAAATAAAATATACAAATAATATTTACCTTATTGTAAATAGCTGACACTCACAATACACAAAATAGAAAAAATATCAATTAAGATTTACAAACAACTTGATCTCGCTACCAGCTTCTGCCAACAACCCACTTCCTCCCTTCGTTTTTCTTGGCGTCCGTTTTTTTTCCACCCCACCTAGATATCCGCTTCCGTTCGCTTCTTTCCGAAATGTTGCCTACTTGCCTATCCCTGCCATGTTGTCACTGTGTCTTTTGTTGGCGCGATATTCAAAAATAGGTCTATATCGTTACAAATTTTGTAACTGTACAAATGAAAACAATGTTATATTGTTTATATTATAATATATTACATTTCTAAACTCAAAGAATTTTACTTATGAAATAAATCAATAATCCGTGCATTAAATTAAAGAACTCATATACATTTTTAGACATTTTTCTTCTTTTTAGCATAAATATTGCGGTGATTCGGATGAATACATTACTCGGAATTCTAACAGTCAGCTTCAAATTTGTTAATAATAAAGGTTTATGCATGAAACTTGTTAATTGAAGTAGGAGGTTTTCTTTTTACAGCAGTAACAAAGTCAAAATAAAAAGAATAATTTAAATCACAATTAAGAATACAGGCGTCAACAAAATAAATTTAAAATGTACAAATTAAAAATCCGTAACAACAATATTGTTAAAAGTTATTAAAATAAAATTGTTTAACATAAGAAATTGTAAATTACATGCACAAATTTGTCAATTAAGTATTTAGAATAATTTTGTTAATATTAGATATATAAAAATTTAAAAACATTACGTTGTGCATCGAATTTAACATTAAACCAAGTGACCGGACATCCGATAAGCCATAGTTGAATAATTCCATCAATAAACAATAATTATGTGTTTAAAATCATTGGTTAATCTAAAAAACATTAAAAAAATTTTAATTCAAAGACAATTTCAGATTTCGCGCGATGACAAGATGGTGGATCTGTACTCACATATCGATTTTATTGAACAATAATCAAGTTGCTTTGGTTTTCACAACACCTTGACGACGGACAAACAATCGAGGCTTCCTATTGAGTTTATGTTAATGGCGAGTCGTGTAAATCAATCAGCTCCTAAAAATAATTAAAATTTGTGTAAAATTCTCGTTAAAAAGGAAGAAATTGTAAAAATATAGTAATAAAAAGTGAGTGCACATGTATTTGAAGTGATATTAATCAATTATATTTACCGATTACCGATATTTTTGATAAAAATATCAAATTTACCACGAGGAGTCACAATTTGATGTAAAAGGAATAAATCCAAGAATTATTATGGGAACGTACGACCATCGATGCACCAAACCATTGTAATTAGAAGGTACGTTGTACCAACATTACGAAAAACACCATATTTATAAAGGTAAATCTACAAACATTTTTTTAAACTCAAATTTCGGTACGACAATCGCGAAATATAACGTCACGTGCTGTAGTTTTTATAGTTGGGGTTAGCAATAAGAAATTGTTAATAATTTTAAGAAACATTTATTTGCATACTAATTCATTTACAATTTATATAATAAAAATACATTTTTCTACAAAACGGATTATTTTTGGGATACCTGTATTCCCGAATACCTATTTATTTTTCAGCATTCACAGATTTGATTTCCGAAATATCCGACTACTGAGAAAGGTAAGTTTCATGCAACAAAATTTAGTTAGCCGAGGTAATTAGTAAACTAATAATTTTCATTAAATTGCGATTGACGGGGTTCATCCGTTATCCCTCAGATCATCGTAATATGTACCTATTTAATTATAAACGCAATTCTTATTGTAAACCAGTTTTACAAACAAGAATATCTGCTAGAATGGTGTTCTTACATTAAACAATACAAGTTTGTAATTTAAGAACGCTTATCATCAATAATTTATTTTTTAATCTGCATCCATTTTTGTTTCAGAGACTTCCTGTTTGATTGTGCAGTTCAACATGTAGGAATTTTCATTACAAATATTAGCAGTTTCTTTTTAAGTTCCACTTATGTGCTTATTGCGATTAGCAGCGGGTTTTATTCTAGTCATAGGTAATGATTAATTTTGTAAATTCTCTTTATTTATAAACAAGGTGGATCTCGCTTTTTGCGGCAGATCCTAGGCTTCTATACAGCTACCTTTCTGGTATAAACAAGTGATAGAACAAACACCAACAATAGAGAACGATCAACAAGTATGTCTTTAGGCATAGAAAGTAATACAAAAAGAAAAAACTGTTTGTAGAACGTGGCTAGAAAGTCGATTTTAAATTTAAAACAAATGATTATTTTATTATACATACGATGTGTTTACAATCACAATTTCGAGGGTTCTGGTTAGATTTGAATTATGCGGACGGACAGACACGGAGCCACATCATAAGGCTTCTTGCTATACTTTGTATAGAAGCCTAAAATTACTGAATGGTATATTTCAATTTCGGACCTGGTTCTTATTTTAGGCGAAAATATTAAACAAACTTATAATGAATCTACTAAGTGTAAGTTAAAAATCCAAAGAAATCAGTTTGCTGTCTTCATTGAAAGTTTTTTCAAAAGATTATTCAAAAATTAACAAAACTTAATTCAGAATAGATAATATGATTATTTATATGTTAAATACAAACCTATAACTAAATTTGTTAACTCAGATTTTAAAATACGGGTTTGGCATTTACAAACTATTGAAGGTTCTGATGAGTTGTTCCCCACAATTTAATTTGGGGATCGAAGTAAGTTTAAATTTTATGTACAAGGTGGCAGGTGATCAATAAATAATTAAACCAGGGTAAATTTTGTTACACTAAACCACAACTTTTCTACTAGTCTGAAATACCATTATCGGACATTTCATCTCTGATGAAGAAGTTTCGGTATGTATAGGTAGTTGTTATATTAATGTATTCATGAAATTGATTGATAATTTAGGCCTTGTCTTAAATTTTAGTCTATCTTATTTTCTATCTTTTGACATTAAAAATTCTTATTTATTAACAGGCAGAAATTTTGGTAACAAATTTAAATAGAAAGAATGTTATTGAAGAGTACAATGAGAAAAAAAAATCTAACCGAAGGATGCATAAAATTATTACTTATTAGTAGATGATTCTTATTGCTAAATTTTTATTATCGCAATTCAAGACTGACTTTGATAAAAATAATTGATAAGTTTTTGAGGACAATTACAGAATTATTTCATTCAGAAAGCGAAGTAAGGTTTTTGCTACTTAAATTTGTTGTCTAGTTAATTTATTAAATCTGCAAAAAATTGAAGCTCTTTAACAAGTATGAAAATATTTTAAAAATTAATTGTGTTTGTTCCTAGAGAACTTATTCTCGAGAAAATAGGTGGAAACCACGTGGAAACCCAGAAAATCTTTACGTAATCCATTGTTGTTTATTTCCTACCTTCTCTCTCTCGAATGCCCGACCCCCCACTTCCTCAAATCTTCCGTCAGGGTAAATGAAGTCTTCCTCTGTTGCGGTCCTCCATAGGCGTTCAACCAGTGATTCGTTCTATCTTGGAGTTGTTATCGCTTCTCATTACAATACCAAGCCATCTTATTTTCATTAACTGCTAAATTGTCTTTATTATATCCTCATTTCCTGCCTCTTTCGGTATCTCAAAATTCATCATTAGTCTACTATGTACTCTCTTCTTCGTCATTTCGTACAGGTCCCAATATGTTTTATAAAATTTGTCTTTAAAAAACTTTCATCTCGTCCTCTTGTTTATGATTGCATTAAAAATTTAAAATATACTTTAACAATATTTGTAAATATGCAAATCTTATTGTAAATAAATTTTTGATAACGATTATTCCATTCCTATTTCAACAACCAATCGAATTCACAAATGTGTTTTATTTCGACCAATCACATGTCATTTTGAAGTTTTGCAAGTGATTAAACTCTCTCTCAACATGCGATTAAATTCGATTAAACTCGATGTAGCTTTTTGTGTGTAGTAGCCTTTGGTAACAACTGTCATAAGTCATAATTGCAAATATTACCATGGTAATTATTTATTTAAACAATATTGTAATAGAGAAAAATGTGTTCTAACAATGTTCTGCGTTTTAATAATTATTCCGATATCGAAATTAACGATGCTATTGAAGAATGTGTTCCAAAAAACACAAGGAAAACGTAAGCTTCCATTTGGAAACAATTTGAAATTTTCTGTGCCGAAAGAAAGTATACCCTTCAGCAGTTTACAACTTTGACTGAGATTGGCAATATATTAACGGACTGGGCATACAACATGAAAAAAATCAATGGAGAAGACTACAAAGAAGGAGTTGTTAAAACTATATGGAATATAACGGCAAAAATGATACAAGAAAAATATTTCTCGGAGTTTGGCAAAAATTTCGACCCATTTAAAGATCTGGAGTTTAAAAAGGCAAGAGATGCTAAAAACGCTAATCGAAAACGTTTGCAAGCCATTCCAGAAAAACGAAGACAAAGCTCAGTTGCCCTTACAAACACAGATATAAAAAAAATTATGTACCTATGGAATGAGGACACTCCCGATGGGCTTCAAAAACGATTCTATCATATAGCAGCATACGAACTAGCTTGGAGAGGTGGAGAGGCATCAAAATGTAAGACTTTTTATTTCAAGTTTGAAAAAAAATCCGACGGGACTTTAACAGATCGTTTGGAATATAATACTATATTCTCAAAAACATGCCAAGGAGGTGAGAAGAAATTAAGTGACAGTAAGTGGCTTACTCGAAATTTAGATGACCCTACAATTTGCCCGATTCGGTTATTTAAAAAATTAATTAGTAAGCGTACAGAAAAAATTAAAACTGATCGATTCTTTTTAACACCTAATCCCTCATGGAATAACGAGTATTCTAGTGGATGGTTTAAAAATATGCCTCTAGGAGAAAATCAAATTTCGAAGTGGATGCAACATTCAGCAACAAAAATTGGATTAGATGTTAAAAACAATAAAATAACTAATCATTCAAACAGGTCTAGTGCAGTGTCAAATTTAGCAAAAGCAGGAATTTCTAGTGAAGAATTGATCAAAATTACCGGCCATGCCAATACAAAATCAATTGATCCCTACCTGCAGCTGGACGAAAGTCACCATACAGATTTAGTTTCTAATTTAAGATGCCATGAAAGTACATCTCGTAATTCTGAAAATTCTAATCAAAATTTAAAATTGGTCAATCATGCTGAAGAGTCAACTAGTAATACTATTAACTATAACAATTGCACATTTCACGTGCAAAATATGATTTATGGTAAAGATTGTAATAATTAAATTCTAATAGCATTTTCCACTTATTAAAAATTGTAAAATTTCGAGCAGTGTTTGTTTTTTTTATAAGGAATGAAATATTCTCCCTATAATCTACGCGAGGTTCACTTTTTATTTGGATAAAATTGTTTTTGATTGACTCAAATATGGATAGCCATAAGGTAATAACTCTCGAATTAAGGGATCTACAAAAATTGCTCAAGCTACGCTTTCGCAATTTTTAAAATCCCCTTAATTCTCGAGTTATTTCCATGGCTATCCATATTTTCGTCCAAAAACAATTTTATCCGATAAAAAGTGAACCTCTTGTGGATTAACCCCCGATTATAATTTTATTAATTTGTGCATTCAGAAAATTTTGAGAAAATTTTTTCCAGAAAATTTTGCAGAAAATTAGTATCATCTTTTATAAACAGAAAATGATAATAATAACGTAAAATTACTGATTATTTGTATCAATATTGTACGATAAATGCTTTTTAAATTGTATCAAATAACTAACTCTACAAATAAGCTATAAAGGTAAAATATAAATTATAGTTTTATTTATTTACTAACGGCTAATCTTTTTAAGTCTAGTTAAAGTTACAAATAGCTATTGGCTAGATAACGTTTTTGGTTATTTAGTGACATGTCCTGTTGCCGTAATTCAACAGGAAATATCATTAATATCACAAAACATGCAAAAACGTATCTAAGAAATGGATACCTGGAATTTTAACTGAAAATGAAAATATCGGGATTAAAACAACCTGTCGGAAGTTTAAAATAAGAATGTGCATACTAGACTGAAAACAATAATGTTTAAAACTATATTTAAGACTGGTTATTTTAAAATTAAGAACCCTTTAAATCACGGTAATAAGAATTTTTCGATTAGAAAGAAACCGTCAAGTTAATTAATAAAAAATATTAATATGCTTATGGTTATGGATGTATTAGAAAAATTATAATTGAAGAAAAATCTGTAAATAGATATACATATTTCTACAGACTTACATCGAAAAAGAACATTAAACGCAAAGGGCCATCTTCGGAATCAACGTTAACTGAAAAACTAGCAAGAGAAATCATAAAATCAAAAAACCTTAACGATTTACATGTTTCGATCTTGTTCTTTTTTTAAAATGTTAATTTGAATTTTGAAAATTTTGTATTATATTCGATTGGAGTGGAGGACCACGTCAGCGATGTAAATGGTGTTCGTGCCAGCAATTTTGTAATTTTAAAGAATTGGTTTGATTGAAGTAAAGATAAGTTGAATAATTAAGTAAAACTGAGTTTGATTTGGAAGTGGATGGATTAATTGTAAAAAAGTAATTATTTGATTAAAAGTTAATTGATGGATGAATGATTATTAAAAAATTGGAATTGGATAAAAAATAAGTTAAAATTTACCCAGTATCATAGCAATATGTATATAATTAATAATCATTAATTTTGACAATAGTATATCTTACTACTAAATTATCCCCACATCCTTCAGTTCGTACAAAATGACGATACACACAATTGTAAGAAAGTGTAATGGAATCTTCAGAGCACTCACTTTGAAAACTATAAAAGGGGGTCCCAACAACTAATGAAATTTGCTTCTCGTTCATGAACTCCATATAAATTTTATACGATGGTTTCTTATTCCTACGTTGTCCAAGTTGATGAAACAACCAAGTAAACGATTTATCCTTTGAATGTTCTTTAAAACAACATCTGAAATAAGCGTTATCAAAGCACATTATCCAATAAAAATCTGTATCATCATTACGGATCATATGCTTAGATTCTTCTCCCGATAACAAAGATTGATACTCATGATTTTCTAGTAAATGACGAATATGATTTTTATAAGCTCCATTCCAAACACAGTTGGTCATTTTTTCCAACGGACATTCAAATTTGGTTAGTAAACAATAACGTTCATGATACATCAGAAGAAGATAGCCTCCCAAAAAATTACAACCTTGATCTTCATTTTCACAAGGAAACCAGGCATCTTTGGCAATATTTTCCAAACTTAAATTTTTGGTTCCTTTACACTTCACACTGCACGTAGGGCAAATATTTGAAGTACTAAAACATGCACTACAAAAACTGTGACCCTTTCTGCAAACGATAATAGAATTTTCCATATATAAGGTGCATTTTGGGCACTTCAAATTTTCCAGATTTCTTGATTCTACTTCATTTTTATCGGTTAAATTCACAATATCAATTTTAAAAGTAACCTTTCCTTTAGCTTCGACTACATTTTCAAATAAATTAATATTATCATAAATCCGTTTGTTTCGTTTGATCGTAGTTTGATTATAATCATGCAGTGCATCGAAAATTACATAAACTAAATTTCCATTTTCATTTATAAACTTGACCTGATATTTCTCGAAACGTTCCTGTTCGTTATTTTTAATTATTTGGTGTACAGAAAAGTTAATAGATTTTTCGGTGGTATCAATAAAATAATTATAAACAAATAAGTACGTGGAAAATTTAAAAAACTGAGTAATGACAATGTCTTCGTCTAAATTATATGGTCCTGATGTTGAAATGTAATGGTCATTTAAACAGTGTTCGTACAAAATGTTAGAATTTCCTTGCCAATTGCATGTTCCTAAAGGTACTTTTGGGCACTGAACAGGTCCGTGTTGACATATATCCTCATGTGAAATAATTTGGCTGGAATTCAAAACTTTTCCACATCCATTATCTGAATATCGACAAGGAAATAACAGAAGTTCTTGAACGGCTTCAAATGCTTTTGCTCGTCGAAGAGATGAATTTGGCTTTTGACAGCGACCACACACTAAATTTTCGTTTTTGTCATAATATACAGGCGCTATCGAAATATATAAAGAACACTTAACACACTTCAAATTTTGTAATATATTTTCTGGAATTACAACTGCGTTATTTCGTTGCATGTTTATAAAATATCAAATAATATTTTGTGGTATTCTTTTATTAGTAATAATAAAATTATCTTTTTTGATTAGATTAGATATGATCATATACTTTCCTCATATGAGAAAAGTAATGCTTAAATCTTAAAAGAACAAAGTGGACCTTGAATGACCCCAGTTTCAACGTTTCTATACAGCTACCCCTTTAATTGGTCAGTTATATGTTTGCAGTTAGAGTCCAGTAAAATGAAGAATTACCAATGATATAAACCGGATCAACTAAAGGACTAAATAAGTGAAAACGGAACAAATTTACCAAAATTGTTAACGCATCCCTCAGGAAAACTATTCAATATACGGGTAATAATGTAAAATTCATAGCGGTACAAAACGGATGGATTGAAATTAAATTTATAACGGGATTTAATTCAAATTGGATTAATCAGATTTAGTGTGAATCTGTCTTGAACAGATGAGAAAGCTGTGGCAGGAGAGGGCGACAGGATGCCGCCCTTCCAAAATAGACCAAGGTAATGGACCGCATCATCAATTTGCACCACCGAGTCCACATTACGCTTCTCCTTCGTACGACTTAAGTGGAGTACCATTGATAAAGGCAGCGTTGTCGTTCTTAAGGGGACATAATGGTACGCTCGCACAGCCAGCCCGTGGATTTCTCCATGATATTAGATACTTGATACACTCTGTCTTCTTTCCCTCGAACTCGGGATTCTTTCCACACCCTGTTTTGAGTTGGAGTTCGGATAATTTTCCAGCAAAGACACCGTCGCTCAACCGGATCCTCATAGCTTCATGTTCCTCCCGAGTGGGAGCTTGAAGATGAGAGGCCATAAATACGACTCCTTAACCTCGTCAACACGAGTTCCCTTCTGCACTGCCTTCCAAAGTAAAAAGGGCGTAAGAACATTTTTTCACAATTAAGTTTTTAGTATTTTTGAAATCTGCAAAAGCCTTTTAAAATCTCTTGCAACTGTAGAATGGAATGGTATTGATATCATTGGTATCAATTGATACCAAGTGGTTAGATATTGATAAGCTATTACCAACCGATTTCTGGTCTCATTAAATGTCACCAGTGTCTTGTCTGTCAATAAACAACTACAACAACTGCGAGTAGCAGCTTTGTGCCATCTCCTTTAATTACCGAATCACACTCCAGAGATTGGCATTCATCATTGTCATCTTTAATAATTGTTAGCTTATCCGAATTCGAGGTAAGACAAACTATTTCTAATGTTTGGTTGTGTGGTATTGAGTATTTCGTCAACTGGGCAATCACTTTTTGGTCTGGTGCTGCTTCTGGGAATGTCTACGTCAGGGCTACATCTGTGATGCTACCGTTTAATATCTTTCAAAGATTATGCCTTATTGTCAAAGCACTGTTAATGCCTTGTTTGTTTTTTTGTGTGCCAAATATAATTTCAATTAATTATATTTTATATCACTATTGGCGTGTTTTATTTTTCAACGAAAGTATGCTCGTTCCTTTACAGATTGAGCATTCTTACCGAGAGAACCTGCGGCTCTCGTTCACCACTACAGACGAATTAGTTGAACCAACCATCAGGGCTTTGCTCGCGCAAATAAAAGTAGGAATTGATTTTCTGCGTGGGCGACATTTCACCAGGTGTGTCTTCTCATTACAGACAGGGTGGTTAAATTTCGTATCAGGTTTTCTACTTAAAAAGAGCTGTAAGTATCATTTTTAAGCTGACCACGTTCCAAATTGGCCATCACCTTCGAAAGTATGGGCGAAGGTTCCCGCATCAGAAATGTTACACATAGCGGATGAATGGATACAGATTCTGACGACTCAAAGAAATTGAGGAAATGTCGAAGAGGGATGAAACAATCCACTCTGCAAACAATCTGGCAGTGGTAACATATTATTTCTTTATTCTTATTATTTTTATGCAATTTTGTGGTGTAAACAAGAACCAACTTGATTATCTGTTTGATAATTCTGTTTGGATGGTAAGCAAGATTTATCTCGTCTTCTGTTTATTTTAGGTCTGGGACCTGTTTAATTCTATTTCTTAGTGGGATTCTGATTACCAACTGCCCATCCACTTCTTAGGAAGTCTTCATGGTGGTCTGGTTCCATGGGGGATTCCATTTCTGACAATTTTTGGAAGTCGTATCTGGTTCATATGTGATATGTGCTAATTCCAGGCTCTTATTCTTGTTTTGATTCATCTTATTATATCGGATATACTACAATTTTCTCTTATGCAGCCGTTCCTAATTTTACCAACAAGTGATTTCCCTGTTATGGCCCTGACGACTTTCAGTTCGTTTGTTCTTAGCATTTTCTTTGTCTTTGTGATGTCCACTATTACCTCTATAGTATCATAAATATGTGTCTCACACATGCCTTATATAGTCGTTATTTACTTTCTACTTTTAGAAATTCAATATTCAAAAAACTCTACCAAATTTCCGCGTCCATATATCTCTACTCCCAAGTATTTGAATTATAGTACTTGTTGTATATGATGGTAAGCAATCTTCTTGGGTTTCTTGAGGTTGTTAGGTATTTGGTCTTGTATTGGGGATCTCCATATTAAATAAATAGTTTCGCACTTTTTATTTCGTCATCAGTACCGCGTCGTCAGGATAGCAACATTATTTGTCTGAATTTTTTTCTTTCTGTCTTCCAAGACGTAATACAAAATAAAAACTCTTGCTCTTTTTTATTTTTTAACCTGTTTTGGATAAAAATCAGACGCACTGGTAGGTAAAAAACAAGACACGACAAATTAATGTAACGCAATGATTGGCAAAAACATACAGTTTTTATTTCAAATAGAGACAAAAGTATCTAAAAATACAAAAAAAACTATCTTCAGTTCGGAAACTTTATGACACTACTAAATAATACGTACTTAGTCGTATTATTTAATGACCACAAAACAGTAACAAAACGAATTTTAGAGACATTGTAATGTTGAACTTTGAATTTGAATCTCCCGCCGTCATTTTAAAAATCTCAACATCCGGAAATTCAAATACCATCGTTCTAAGCCTGTGATCTGTCTAGAAAACCCACACGTTGTAAATACCCTACCGTAGTACACCTCAGTTCTTTTATTGAACGGGAAAGCCCGGTTCGTGAAGATTGCATTACCTATAAACATAATTAGCCTACCTACATCATACACAGTGATTCAAAGAAAGATGTCCAGTTGTTCGATGCAGAATGTGAACGAAGTTCACATTCTAAAACCCAATTGACTAAATAAAACATTAAAACACCCAATTTTGTACTCAGATTTCATTTATTATTTCTTAAAAAAAAAAAAGAAAAAAAACACGGAATTGGATCAACAAGCCAAAATAGTAATGAAAGTTATCTCTTATTGATATTAAACCAAGTGAACACAACTCATTATTGAGCGGATTTTTGATATTTGTAATAATTTGTTCATATTTATTGGTAATTCATTCATCATTTCTGATAATAAGGTCAGTGGTAATTCATTTAATAATAAAACACCTAAATTTCTCTTAGAGAATATTCTACAGTCTAAATTGCGACTGCGAACCAAAATCACACCTTCCGATCCACATTGAGATCAGTAAAACATTATTTAATATTATTTGTATTTAGATTTCTCATTTGAGAATGTTTGTTTGTCATCAGTCAAAATACGACTGGATTCAGCTGGCTTGCGAGTCGGGCTAATTTACGCCTTCAACTTCAATGCAAGAAAGTTGGACAAAATATGTCTACAACTTTTATACCTATAAATAGACCATAATATTTGTTTATAATACCTATAAAATTACACCTCAGTATAACAAAGGTCTCCCTTATCGAATAGAGCAATACCGCCAAGCTCCACACAATGTTCGGGGGGGGGGGGGGGGGGGTGAAATATGAACACGTAATACCAACCATACAATTTCTATCTACCTCTATGTTCTGCCTCCGGGTCAGAATTTACACAAATCACGAGCCGGCCTCTGGCTTGTCGAGGAAATTTTCGCGGGGTGATTTGCTACATAGGTTATTTACTTTACACTCATACAATGAGCTTGTAAATATCACAATACCTCAAAGAAAGGACCCTGTTATACCGACATACCTTCAATACCTCGTTACCTAGCTAAGACGACGCTCGTCTTGTATATAAATTACCAAACCTTTAATATAGACATAAAAAAATACCAATAATAAAATATGTGTAGAACACATGTAACCACATACTGACCACCTCAACATTTACCTTGATGAATCATAACCACATTTAACCACCGTTCCTTATCATCTTCCATTTTGAATTTACCACCAATAAATATCAGAACAACTTACAACTACGTTATAATATGAGAAGCAGTGCCAAACCTTTCGGAAACACCCGTATTTTTGCATGAACATAATTGAACGATTATTGACGATATTTTTATGTAATATGTAAGATATGATGATTATTAATTATTAATAGAATAAACAAATCGTTCTTTGAAATACCAAGTATGAATTCAAAATAAGCCACCACGTGACACCCACCACTGGATTTTTACATGAATCGACTAATATTACGGTCATCAAGTATTCTAATGATTTATTTATTAAAAATCTATCCCGGTATTTTACATATCTCATGGAATAACGTAATATTTATATAACATTTTAGTAAAATCACCGAAAAACCCAAAAGTTGAACCTCGTGCCTCGTGGTAATTTATTTCACAAAAATATAGCATAAATAATTAAAATTTCTTACTCACATGTACATTTCTAGTATATTCGTCTATAATCTCGTTTTATAAGAATATTATCTTGATGCAAATTAAAACAAAAATTCACTTGGTAAAAATTGACCACGTCATTCACCATCGACCTTCAACCCACTTGTCCCTCACCTCGTGGCGTGGTAACTTTTCTCCCTCTACCCTGGTCAACCTTTTAAATTTTACCCCATAATCACGCCATCTCGATTTTTAAAAGATCAACTTTCGTTCTCTCTTTCCTGTTTCTACCTCGTTTATATTTTATATTTGAATTTCAAAAATAAAACCCCGCTAAAATTGAATACAGAACGCAATATTACAACATTAATTTTAATATTTCCAACAACCATAGTCGTAGCTGGGTATTTTGGCGCCGAGCGCAGACTAAATTTAATAAATGTAAAGCTTTATTACATCAGGCAATTTCTGCCCGGAACGGTATGCGCAAATGCTATAAACTCGTCTCTGCGCAGAAATTGCCTGATATAATACAGGTTTTACTTTAGGCAAAGAAATACAAGAAGCAGAGGCCCGGACTGGTAACAATTTAGGTACCACTCTTCAAGCAATTTTTACAAGGATCAAATTTTAAAGGACGGACTTTCATATATTGTAACTGCCTCCTGTCATGGACGCGCATAAAAGGATTAATAAGATTACCACAACTCTATTCAAATATGCTAAAGATGCAATCTCTAAGACGAAGATAAATATAATATTGCAGTGTTAAAACTGTGTGACGAGCACAGAAGACCCACAGCTTAACATGGATTAGAAAAATAGAACATAGTATTAGGAAAATGAAGAAGCTTCAAGCAGGAATTTATTAGTTATTTTGCATTCTGGTTTCCCACTTTATTATATGAAAATATATTCTTAAAATAAAGCGTTTCATACCAATTGGATTAAAAAATCTCTCGTTTCTGTTGAATTCCTTATAAATAAAGTCAATTTGAAGTCAGTAATATAACAATTTTGTGAGGCGGTCATTGGCCTAGTAGTTGGAGCAATCAACTACTGATGCTGAAGACACTGGTTTGAGTCTGGGAAGAGCTAATCTTCTTTTTGACCGTCTACCCCACCAACCCTCATTAGCCAGTGTGATAGGGTATTGCTAAAAACCCTTCTTTAAAGAGAAGGTCGTCTGCTCAGTAGTGAGCAAAGATAACTGGAAGTTAATATCAGATCTTTTAACAAAAAATAAAGCATCAGAAAACTGAAAATTTGTGTCTACAAAACTAATTAATTTAACACAAATTTCTAAATATCAAATTAATCGCTATTTGCTATGTACAGAGTAAACTGGTGTAGTTGCAAAACAACAAATTTAAAATAAAAACTACTTCTGGAGATTTCATAGAACACAGATATAACATTTGTGATTATAAGATTCCAGTCAATTTTGGTTACTAATACTTTAACTAAAATTGATCTGTACTTCTGAACACATTAAAATAATTACAAAAGGACCGAAACAGTTACAAGCTTTCTTGCAAGCACAGTTACCTTTAATCAGAACTTTTATTATAGGAATGATCAAAAACAAACTTCCCGAATAAAAACTAATTTATTATTAAAAAATTTAAGAACAGTTACAATAATAATTAATATAACACATTACTGTTACAGTTTATTCTAAATAAAATATAAGACTTTATAATTATTTTTATAAATTTGTTTACTTTAAACTACGACTACTAAATAATGTGAAAGCACAATGCAATAATTCATCATTTTACTGTTCGTAACAAAAAATAGGTGCACTCAAATGATTGAGTTTGTTTTTTCAATTTAACACAAGCAATCCGGGTGAAATAGGAACTTTTACAAAAAAAAGTCATAATAAAAAACATGAACAAATGCTAGCCGACTTATTAAAACTATTTCATTATTAAAGGAGGAGTTATTTCAAGTTGAGAAAAGTAGTTTTGTATTTGTCCATTTACAAGGTTTCATGCAGAAAGTTTTCCTGTATTTTAAACAAGATAAGAGCAAAGAATATGCTGCCAGACTGTGTTTAGTCTCAAAATTGAATAAAAATATTTTAGATCGTAGAAATTATATGTGGAAGCTTTTTGCATAAAATCTTTCTTAAAATAAATCAGGTACAAAAAATATACATAAATATCACAAATACATTTAAAATACAAGATTAGTTTATGTGCATTATACGTTCCTAATTAGTAGTAGGTACTATCAGTCTTTTGATTGGGTTTTTTGTAAATATTTAAAAGATAAATGTAATTTAAAAATTCACATTGGGAGGGCAAAAAAATTGAGAGGTCTGTTAAAACCATAAATTTGAAACTAAGGAAAATTGTTTAAATATTCTTTAAAAAAACCCATAATATAAAAATTTTAATTCTTTCCTATTAAAATAATCTTTATTAACATTGATTAGTACTATCTAGAAATCTCTCTTTATAAACTTTTTCACGATGGCTTAGATCTAATATTTTATTCAGTGCACTTGCACATCGAACTATCCTCATTTTAAATCTGCCTCTATCTGTTGACATTTGCATCCATGGTCCTTTTCTTGCGGCTCGGTGCGCAAAATCCCAATGTACCAAACGACGTACGCTACACAGGTTTTTTGCGAATTGAACCTGAAATTAATTTAAAAAAAAAATATTAGAAAAATCACGATATTATAACATGATCAAGTTTAGTTGATTGTTCGGGGTTCAAATACGTCACAAACAAAAGTTAAAGTATGTTAATGGTAAAATAATCAATAATTGTTTTTTTTAAGTAGGCTTTCCATAGGTACCACATATAAAACCATCAAGTTATATTATCAGAAGGTGACCTTTTCCTGTGATTATGTAATGTAGGTTGGAGATTATTTTTATTAATTTAATCTATGTAGAACGTGTCAGTTTATATTTTATTGTAAATTCAAGTGACTAAGGTTAAAAATGTTGGCAAAATTTATGCGACTGCAATGAAGCAGTTACAAGTATTATGGGGGCGATTAGATAAATTAATTGGAATTAAAAATTATTATAAATAAATAAGAAAATGACCTGGTTTTCATTAACATTCATAAAGCAATAATTATTATTAACCTCTAAATAATAAATCTGATGCAATCGCGTTGGAAATTGGAGTTTATAACATTCTTAAGAATAACAACATAATTTGATAGCTTAAATACTTATTTTCTTTTCCTGCTAGGTGAAAACTGAATTTTACAGCAAGAAATTATCGAAAACACTAGTCATAAATTATTTAAGTTCAGTTATTAATTCGTAAAATTAAAATTAATTTTTTGAATCTATACGGGCTGCTCAAACAGATTTGAGTTATCATTTTTACTATGAAGTTTTGAATTAATACTGTTTTTCATAAATTAAGATTTTGGTGATGTTAGCAATTGTGAACCGTTTTCCATACAAAAATTTATTGGAATAGAACAAAACCGGTTGATATGAAAATGAAGTTAAAAGTATAATGTTTAGATAACACAGCGTACATTGTACCTACCTAATGAATATTCCCAATTTTTGTTGTTTCATTTGCCACGTTTGAAATTATTTATTTTATATATTTTACTTTCATAAAACAATGTTATATTTAATATTTATATTTAATTCTTAGCAATATTATTTACTGTTATCATGTTTACTTATTAAAAGACAACTCAAAACATAGCTGCTGATACCATGATTTTTCCTTGGATCCATCATAATTTATTATTATATTAGCAATTGCGGGTTTATTTGTGAGATAAATAAATTATATGACAAAATTTATCTCAAATATACGCGACCTCTAAAGGGTTAAATAGAATGCCATTATTACTTATTTGTTAGAATAAAAGTGTAAAACTAATACCGTTTAGAACAAGTTGGTGTTGTTACGAACTGAACATCAGTTTAGCTACAAGGGCGGTTTGATAAGTCAGAGACTATTGTATTTCCCGCGCTATTTTTCCTTTTTGTATTTCCCCCTGTCAACTACCATCTGTCAATAGCCTACTGTCAAATTTTGAGCAAGCTGCGTCATTTAGTTTGTGTTTGACAGCCAAAATGGATAAAAGTGAATTTCGTGTGCTCATCAAGCGTTATTTTTTGCGTAAAAAAACCATCACCAAAACCAAGGAAAGGCTTGATAAATACTATGGGGACTCTGCTCCATCAATTTCAATGGTTAAGAAGTGGTTTACTGAATTCCGTAGTGGTCGTACCGGCACAAGTGACGCCGAACGTTCAGGTCGCCCAAAAGAGGTCGTCACGCCAGAAATCGTCGATAAAATCCATGGAATGATATTGGACGATCGGAGAGTAAAGGTGCGTGAGATGGCTAAAGCTGTAAGCATCTCAACTGCGCGGGTACATAACATTTTACATGAATATTTGGACATGAAAAAGCTATCCGCGCGATGGGTGCCGCGATTGCTCACACTCGACCATAAGCGCAATCGTGTGACCACTTCAAATGAGTGTTTGGCGATGTTCAACCGCAATCCGAATGAGTTTTTGTGCCGTTTCGTAACCGTGGACGAAACATGGATCCATCACAACACACCAGAGACCAAGAAACAGTCAAAGCAGTGGACTGCTCCGGGTGAACGTGCACCAAAGAAGGCCAAGGTGGGTCTGTCGGCCAACCAGGTCATGACGAGTTTTTTGGGATGCACGCGGTGTCATTCACGTCGATTACCTTGAAAAGGGTAAAACGATCACCGCCAAATATTATTCAGAGCTGTTGGACAGATTCGACATTGATTTGAAGCAAAAACGACCGCATTTGGGGAACAAAAAAGTGTTCTTTCACCAAGACAATGCACGGGTGCACATGTGTGTCATCGCCATGGCAAAATTTCATGAATTGGGCTAAGAATTGCTTCCTCATCCAGCATATTCTCCAGATTTAGCCCCTTGCGACTATTTTCTGTTCCTAAACCTAAAAAAGTGGCTCGGCGGTAAGAGATTTGGGTCTAATGAAAAGGTCATCACTGAAACAAGCGCCTATTTTGAAGGCCTCGAGAAATCGTATTATTTGGAAGGGATAAAAAAATTGGAAAAACGCTGGACTAAGTGTATTGTTGTGTCCATCAATGTTTGGCTGTTGCGGTATTAAATTGTTTGTCGTGCAGTCAGAGAAAATATGGCATGAGAAAAGTTTATCAAAAACAATTAAAAAAAAAGATGTTATTATTGTAGTTATAAAATGTTAGTAGGCAAAATGTTAGGAATGATAAAAACGGGTAACCATAGCAATGCGAGGAGAATAAACAACGGTGATAAAAACAGTACGTTATCAGACGCAAAACCGATCACACGTGTAAAAAAAACTATGTCCAATTGAGAAACAAGGATTTTAGTAGCGGGCAAGTGAATGAGAATTTGCGTGATTGAAATAAATAAAGTCGTTTATCAAACGGCAAACCGATCACGCGCGTCGAGATAAACAAACTAAAGATAACCAAGAGTATATTGGCCTGAATTGAGTTAATGCCGAGTGGAGTGGAGATTATAAAATAGGAGAGGAAGATAATCGCTGTTTATTGGAAAAGATAAGCGCTGTTTATTGGGATACAGAAAGAAGGTGTAAGGCGAGGGGTGACTATAACCCTGCATCAAGACGAAGCATAGGAAATTAGGATTGTGTGGTGCGACCGCGAATATAGTGCGTGTGCGTACAAGAAGAAAGAAAAGGTAACATTAAATCTTTGATTATTGTCAATTTATGTCGAGTTGCTATATTGTTTCTGTTAATTGTTTATGTTATTTGTTCATTATAATTATGTTCTTAAAAATTAAGATTTGCGTATTTTCTTTGACTGTGTGATCAGACTAATTCCACCGTAAAAGTCTAAAGAACCTGCAGCCTGAGATTAAGAGCAAGTCGTGTCAGTACCGAAATCTGTGAGAAGCTATCACAGATCTTGAAGTTCACGGTGGACATAGCAGTATAGAGCTAAAAGGCGACTATGTTGAGAAATGAAATGTTTTTTTGATATCATTTATTCAAAAAGTCACTGACTTATCAAACCGCCCTCGTACGTTAAAATGTTTTTCATCCTTTCCAAATTAGCAATATTTATTTGAAGTTGTACTTTTATTTTACACCACTTCGTATATTCCCGAGCGTGCAATGATATTAATTTTCATAATATTAAATTATAGCCAATTTTACAAGCTGCGTAGAATTGGTACAAAAATAATATGATGTCATGCACCCATAAAGATTAGTTGTATAACTGAAGATCATCCTCGAGTCAAACCAAGGATTTTTGTTGAATAAACCAATTAAAAGCAGAAATCCCTGGGTTAATTCTTACTGGAGGATAATCTTCCATTGTAAAACTGGCCCTAAGGCATTTTCCTGTGAAGTGTCTTCAAGAAAAGTTAAGTTACTGTTAATTTTTAACAATTTTAACAATAAATTAAAATGAAAGATTTCTTGAAAAGGTTGAAATAAAATTTTGAAGTTAGGATTTGCTCTTTCAGGGCAATCAAAATGTTAGTTTTTTATTTCTGTTAAGCTATCCTTCACAATAATTTCATCTTTAGGTTTTTGGGGTTCGGTCTTGAACTCGGATGAAAGACATCTTGTTAAGTTTTCCGTCCAAAACTTTTAGTTTTTGACCCAGAAAAAAAAATTGTAATTCTGATAATTGACTCAAAGGTCCCTAAGACATTGCTGAACAACATAATAACTCGTGTATAATTGAAAAACCGACGAAAAACCAAGTAACTCTAAAATTCTGAAAATTGACTCAAATGTTCCCAACACATTCCTTCAAACGGCTGCTTCATGGATTTCTGTTTTTATAACTCTTCCGCTCAAAACTGTTAGGTTTTGACCACTGTGCAATTTTGTTGTATAAGATGTTGCAAATGTTTCCAATAATTGTCTGTAATTCTTTCAATTTCCTACAAATTATAGGGTTATTTGCAATTTATTTTGCTAATAAAGTGCAAATTCTGGAATTTTAATGTAAAAAATTTTCTTCGGGAATCAAGCCCGCGATATTACAGCCCTGGACTAATAATTTTGGAAATTCACCTTAAAAGGAGAAAATTTTTAAGTTTTTAAGTTTTATTTGTCTGGTGTACAAATATTTTTGAAGTTCTTAGTTTTATTATATGGAAGTCTCTTGGAATTCTTTGTAAATTCCAGAAAGTTCCATTTAACTACCAATAATTTTCAGGAAATTGCACTAGGTACCTAGTCCAATTTTTTGAAAATTATTGGTAGTTTACGATAAGATGATGGACGAAAGTGGATCTTCAATATTTGTTCCATTTAACTCCTGTAAGTCTTAATGGCATTCTTTGGCAGTCCAGGAATTTTTGGAAAATTTTAAGGTATTTATTGGAAGTTCAAGTTCATTTTCAGTTCAATGAACTAAGTATGATTTAAAGAATACTGAGAGTAGGAAATAGTAATTTAACCGTTAACCCCTTCAGGAACACAAGCACATTTGTGTACGTTTTGACTTTATTTGATACCACGTTTTATTATTCGACCCTAAAAACAAATTAACATTGTTCAAAAATGAATTGGTCCCTAAAGAGGTTAAAATGTTGTATTTTCATAAATTGCTTTCTTTCTTAAAATCCCATCAATATTAATATTGATGGAGTTTTAAGAAAGATGAAAATATTAGTGTGTCGAACTGTTTTTTGTTTATTTAGAACCATTCTAGTTTAAATAAATGTTTATATAAGAAAAAAATGAAAAATTACAATTAAGATTTAAAAATTTGAAGAATAAACAATAATGAGAAGATATTTCATTACGTCTATGGCAATAAAGTGGAATTTTAAGACATTGCATTTTCAATATTAACATCTCGACACCTATCAAGAAGCGAAGACGTGCAAAATTTTAATATTTAATGAAGATTTATAGTTTTTGGATAGAAACAAAATTAATTATAATAAAAATTTACAAGTATTAATTTTTGAATATTCATCTTGATATTTCTTATATACATCTTTCTTGTTATTATTTCTTCATATCAGAGCAATATATTATGTACGATTTGGTTCGCACTCCTGGAAGATCACGAAATTGTAATCTTTCACTCATTTTTTGAGATCGTTTATGGAGGCTGAATGCCGACTGTTGAGACAAAGGCTGACTGTGAACAATCGTGACTGTGGAGGCCGAAGACCGACTGTGGGCGAGAATTGCTTAAATTAAATATGTAATTATAATGCCGTCGTCAGTGACAAAATGTGCAATTTTTTTTTTAAGGAAATGCAACTTTTAATTTTAGGCACCTTTTGGAGGAATCCGTTTTTGTGATTATTAGGCTTGTTTCATCGACGAGTTCTCGTTAGTTCTAGAATTATGCGCATGCTCTTTAACTAAAATCTGTTAAGATTTTAGTTAAAGAGCATGCGCATAGCTCTAGAACCAACTAGAACTAACGAGAACTCGTCGATGAAACAAACCTATTATTGTTACATTACAGGATACCTTCTAGATTTAATTTAACAAAATTTCATGACGTTTATTGAATGGAGGTTGTATGCCGATTCGTGCTCTTATAAACATGATGGGAGGTCAAAAGCAGACCTGTATTTTTAAAAGCAATCAGGAGGCCAAAGGCCGACCCGTATTCTTAAAAGCAATTGGGAGGACTGAAAAGATTTAATTTTACATACTTTCATGACATCTATTAAATGGAGGCCGTAGGCCGATTCGTGTTCTAATAAACATAGTGGGAGGTCGAAGGCCGACCCGTTCTATTTTATACAAATGGGAGGTCAAAAGTAGACTTGTAATTTTAAAAGCAATCTGGAGGTCGAAAGGTAGGCCTTGTGAAGCTAGCCACGAAAAAAAGTGAGTAGTTAGAACAATAACGAATTTATATTGGAATCCGGTGGCAAGGGTAAAGGTCGAGGAAGGGCTAATAAATGAAATAAAAATTTACCAAAGGGTTCGGCAGGGATGTGACTGTGAACAATCGTGACTGTGGAGGCGGAAGGCCAACTGTGGACGAGAATTGCTTAAATTAAATAATTCTCATGCCGTTTTGTGTGCGACAAATTATCATAATTTAAAAAATATTTTTTTTAGTATTTAGAAAAAATTTTAATAATTATTCTATTCGGCATGGATTTCACCAAATTTTGCAAATATTTTAATATTTTTCGACATAATTAATTTACACTTTATATTGTCTATTCTTAATTAAATTTCACAAAAAAAAACACGACACAAAAAATTCATCAGAAAAGATTTTACTAACGCCGCGTGAACAGTGGGGTCGTTCAAGGAACACAAGCAACTTAGGACGTTCGTAACTACGCAGGTATTTAAGGAAACTTTTCGTGTTTCCGGGTATGAATCTATGAATACTCTTTACCATCTAGTTTTCTTAGGGGGAGTTGTCAAATTGTTCCATTGGCCTATTTAAATTGTACAGATACTTAAAATTTCAACTGTTCCTTAAAACAGGGTTGCCACGGAGATCTAAGCAAGTGAGTGAAAAAAGTGTATTGGCAATTTACATTACCGTTGGTAGCGCCACCAGCAACAACAACATGGCCGTGTTTAGACGTATATTTCGAAATTCAAAATCATATTCTAGTGGAAATTTGCAACACTTCAGTATGGTATTAAATTTATTATAATATGTTTTGTTAATTAGTTGATTTTGTTATGTCTTGAGTTGTCTCTTGTTATACTGTTTTTTGCAATTCCGGGAGGTAAAGTAGGAACTTCGCCAATTTAGAAACTTAAAGCAAAAATTTAACGCATTTTTTTTTATAATACCTACACGTGGTCGATAAATCGCAAAATAGCACTAGTAATATTACCAACTATACTACTAAAAATTACTAGGAAATTGCAGTTAGCACCCCTGATTCTACCAATGGGTGCGTTTAGCGAAGGTCAGCGGCTGAGAAGTTGACTACAGCGGTTTCGCTAAACGGTACGCTGAGCAAGCGCTTACTTACAACTGTTGAGTAAACAACTCAGCGCAATAATTTTACGCTGCGTCGTACAGCTAATGATGAATTTAACGGATAATCCGGATTAAATGGATAATCCCATACGGAAATGCTATATAAGCGAAACTTTTTATATTATTTAATAAATAATAATAAATAAAATAATTAAAATCAAAGTAACGCTTGCTGACTGTAAGCATACCGTTTAGCGAAACTCAAATAGTTGAATGTCATCATACTCAACATAGTTGACTGATGACTTTAAGCAGCTGCGCTCGCTAAACGCACCCAATGCTTCATTTCATTTAAATTTCATTTCATTCATAGAAATTGCCGAAGCAGCAAAGATGGCGTTGGTGGAACTGTTGCCGGCAAAATCAAGAAAAGTTTACCACAGTACGACGCTTTTGTGCAGTGGTGCCAGAATAAAGAATTGTCAGATTATTTTAGAGAAGACGTGTTTTTGGCATTTTTTTACGAGAAGGCTAAAACGTTGAAGTCATCGACCTCGTGGTCGCACTATTCCATGGTTAAGGCCGTTACTAAACTTGAAAACAACATTGACATCGGCGATTTCCACAAGTTATCCGCTTTTATGAAGCGGAAAAACAAAGGCTATGTGGCGAAAAAATCGCGCGTCCTGACGTCTCACCACGTGGAGACATTTTTAAAAACGGCACCACGTGGTATTTATTTGGTAGCTAAAGCATTTAAGTACTTTTTATTATTACTATTTTTATTATTACTATTTATTTATTTCATTGCAGGTTGGACTAATATTTGGCCTAGCGGGGGCATGCAGGACCGAGGAATTGGTAAATTTGAGCGTAGCAGATGTGAAAGAGTTTGATTCTTCCACGCTAATTTGCACGATTCAAAAATCAAAAACCGGCGTGGGGCGCACTTTCGTCATTAAGAACGGTGAAGAAAACCCCATCGATCACGTGGCAATCGTCAACCTCGCTTTTAGCCGATTCCGGGGGAAACCATGGACGTCCTAAAAAGGCACGGCGGATGGAAATCTACAAAGGTGGCAGAGGGGTACGTCGCAAACTCCACGAAGAACAAGGCAGACATTGCCTTGTTGATTGTTGAAAAATGATGATTTTATAATTAAAAAATTTAACTTTTACAGCTTTTTACTACTTCCCGCTCCCCCCCCCTATTTTTTAACTTTACTCCCGCAGGGTAAAAAAGTGCCCCTTTACACCCGCAAACCGGGGTAAAAAGTGAGTACTTTACCCCCGGAATGGCAAAAAAGTTATTTATTAAGTAGGTAGTATATTAACCCATTAGTTACCACGAGTAGCTTTAGATGCGTCAAATTTTGATATTGCGCCAAAAATAACCTAACGTACATTTTTCCTAGTTTGTAGTTTATTTGGAAGGAATAGACATTCCTTTATATAATAAACGCCGGATATTTACTTTATTTATGCTTAGATTGGGTTGTAGCAACTCTTTTTCTACCTACTTTGCAAATGTGCCGGTCACTCAACAAACTTCAATGAATCAAGAGGTAATTCTAAACCCGTTTTGCTACAATTTTCATTTTTTTCTTTCATAGAACGCTTTTGTATTACGTCTAGTTTATGAACTCAAAAATTCATTTAAAAATACATACATTTACTTATATAAAATGGACACTAAAGTTCAGGCGCAACTAAAGATACTCGTGGGCACTTGCAACACTAATTGATTTGTTCTTGTATTATTTTTATATATAATTATAAATTATTTCTTTATTGTAAATTCCTTTTGTTTTTAAGGTAAAATTTTCTTTTATTTCGTAATAAGTAAAAGTTCACACTTTTTCCCACTTATTAGCTGTCAACCCTCAATTATATTTAAACCATAAGACCATAAAATATTATCTTTACACAATATTTACAATACATCTGTCAAGACATGTCTTCAACTTTTTAGTTATTTATCAATTAGCCTGACTCAGTGTCACAAGTGCCCATGAGCAGCTTCCCAAGTAACATCAACGTCGGTTTTATACCGGTATACCATTGAAGTATAACGAATATGTACATATATTTTCATACCTGAAAATTAAGTACCAAAATGGTACCTAAGCGGCACATAAATTTTAGTTCATATTTACACTGTACTGTTTAGGTATAGTTTCAATGTACATATTTTCGCACCGTTATTCTGAAGGCAATTGTTGTATCGGAGCGGCATTGAAATTTTATTAGCTAAAATATATTTGAACATACGGTACCGTTTAGGTAATGTTTTGATCGTTTTGTTTTGTTACTATAAAAGCGATATCTAACATGTACATGTATTTTATAAGATGGAATGTACGATATTTCCATCACCGGTTTGATACCTTAAAGTACAGTTTAAATAGTAATGTTTTAGTTGCTACAATTCCGGTATATAATATGTAAAGATGCTTTATTGGTTAAATTTTATGATTTTTACGTCACCGTTTTGATATTGTTCAACATAATAATATTTGTCCATGACAGGTTTAATAAGTACATAATAACATATTATGAAATATATTATATAATATAATAATTTTTATTAATATTAAAATGTGAAACATACGTAACATTAAAATATTTATTATAAAAATAAGTAATTTAAAGAGCAATGAATTTTAATTACGTTTTAAAACAGTTGTAACCAATCAGAACGAAGAAAAATTTCACCGTTAGCAAAGCTCTTGTTTCTCATTGGTTACAAATTATTATACGCATTTTATATTACAATTATTACCTGAAAATTAAGTACCAAAATGGTACCTAAGCGGCACATAAATTTTAGTTCATATTTACACTGTACTGTTTAGGTATAGTTTCAATGTACATATTTTCGCACCGTTATTCTGAAGGCAATTGCTTTATCGGATCGGCACTGAAAGTTTATTAACTAAAATATAGTTGAACATACGGTACCGATTAGGTAATGTTTTAATCGTTTCGTTTTGTTACAATAAAAGCAATGTCTAACATATACAGGTATTTTATAAGATGGACGGTACGATATTTTCATCACCGGTTTGATACCTGAAAGTGTAGATTAAATAGTAAAGTTTTAGTCGCTTACAATTCCGGTGTATAATATGTAAAGATGATTTATTAGTTAAACTTTGTGATATTTATTTCACGGTTTTGATATTGTCCATGACTACTTTAATAAGTACATAATAAAATATTATGAAATATATACTCGTATAATATAATAATTTTATAAATAAAAATCCGTCTTATTCTCCAAAGTCCCTTTTTATTAAATTAAATTTCGAGACGCGCTTTTTATAATTTTTATTAATATTGAAATGTAAAAAATATGTAACATTATAGTTATTTATGTATCAAGATTATGTATAAAAAAAAATTTCGCCGTTAGAAAAACTCTTGTTTCTGATTGGTTACAAATTATGATAAGCATTTTATATTACAATAATTATTATATGAGATATTATTGGAGTAAGAAGGGCGGTCAAATTTCTAAATTGGGGGCGGAAATTTTAAACCTCTTACGTCCGGTATTATCAACCCATATAAAAAGCCCTTTAGTTAACTAGCTAATGTAAAACGTGTATTTTAAATATTTTATGTTTTCTAATAGCTAATTAACTAAAGGCCCTTTTAAAGTTTTAAGACCGATAAATAACTGTGTTTATAATATTTATTAATAAAAATATTAAAAAATTAATTAATTAGGAAATTTATTTTTAAAATAACTTTGCCGGCTTGGGAGTTGAACCACTGTACAACGGATTGCCAAAGGTACCGTCGTGCCTATTTACCATTACGCCATCGAGATTTCTTACATTCTCCAATTTTTTTTTTTTTCCTATAATGAGAAAGGAATAATATTATAGTTGGGGAATCGGTCTTTTATGTCTTTCTAGTAATCATAAATCTTTATTTCAACTATGTATCAAATTTTTGATTTTCTAAATATTGAAAAAGTTTCTAACTTCGTTACTTCAATACGGATTTTTAAGAAAAACTACGGCGCAAATAATAACAATCAAAAATCTTCGAAAATCTCCAAATTTGAAATAAAAATTCTGGAAATTAAAAGTCAGGAAATTAAAATTTAATAAATTTAAATTAAATAAATTTAATCCCACCACCGCTGTCGATTCGAATTAAAGTGACGTCGGCGTCGTAGCATTTTTCTTCAAAACACGTGCAAAATAACAACTTTTATTTAAAATAATTCATAATGTAATAAATTTTAAAGTACCAAAGCAAAATATTTGATTTATTTTAATTCAATATTAGGTAATATTTTTAATCTATGAATTGAAAATAAAATTGACCATCAAATAAGAAATATCATAGTTTATACCGTATACCCAGGTAGTCGAGTTGGCTAAGCAGTTGGTTTTCAGACGTATAGGTACAGTACAGCTTGGGTTCAAAACCTGGCCTCGGAAAAAAAAAGTAAGTAAAAATTATCACATTTATAATGTCAATTTTCAGATTCTGGCGCAGACAACAGGGAAACAATTTAGCAGTATGTAAAAAATAGAAATATTTAAAAATCAAAAATTTTATCTTTTATAAAAATTATTTTTTCTATTAAATAAATATCTCGTTCATAAAAAATCAACACATAATCGGTATAAAAACGATGTACTAATATAGTAACTGCAAAAGGGGCAAATCAATGCTGAACCGTTGCAAAAATACCTGTAATGTATATGTACATAAATGATACATCAATACAGTAACTGCAAAAGGGGCAAATCAATGCCGTACCGTTGCGAAAATACTTGTACCTTATATGTGCATAAATGATACATCAATACAGTAACTGCAAAAGGGGCAAATCAATGCTTTACCGTTACGGAAATTTCTGTAAGGTATATGTACATTTATGAGGGTAAAATGTTACTTGGGTTAAGATGCATGCCGATTTTCAGGACCTCGGTGACCCGGGATTTTTTAAATTATTTTTCCTATCATTGATTATAGCAAAGAACGGAAAAAAAGTAAAAATAAATAAATTTGTCGATTGGGCACTAATGGGTTAAAAACTTAAATTTTTATAGGTGAAATCGTAAGAAAAGTGAAAGAGGTGAATTTTTTTCAAAAAGTGAAGAAAAGTGTATGATTTTCAAAAAAGTGAAATAAGTGAAAAAAGTGACACTGTGGCAACCCTGTTAAAAGACCCACAGTTCACAAGTAGGGTTAAAATCCACATTTAGGGGAATCCCACATTTAAAATACACGTACAGATGATGTTGTAAATCACCTGATAATTTAATGCGAGCTTAGGATTGGTTGAGTTAATGAGAAACCATGTACTAATTTATTAAACTTTTTACAAATAAGTAAACTTCCAACTTAATTAATTATTTACGACAAAACTCGGGACTACCAAAACTTTTTATAGGACTACCAAACCTCTACACATTATAATCGATAAAATGAGTTAAAAAAAAGTTGAAAAATCGATTGAAGGGTGGCTAACTTGACAAAAAAATTTGATTAGTTAATTACGAAAAAACAAAGAACTACCAAAACTTTTAATTGGACTACCAAACTTTACCTAACGATTACCAAACGTTTGACATAAGAAAAAGTTAAAAATTGGATTAAAGGGGGGCTAACTTGATGAATAAGTAAAAATTTTACTTCAATTTTTTTGAGTAGATCCAAAATTTCAAGTTATGAATGAAATTTGAGTAGTTGCTGTCCTTTTACTTACATCCTGAAATGGCAAGTTTTAACTCAATTTTAAAGTCAACATAAATATTCTCAAGTTGATTCACACGAAGTGATTCATGATCAATTAAATTAAAGGGTGAACAAACTCTGACAAGTAGTATATTATTAGTAAATATCATGATGAATTAACACAAAATAGGCAAACTTCCAAAACTTGGAAAATGTGAAAATTAAAAAACTGAGCGTTGATAATAAATTTTTATCGACATTAATTTTATCTCATCAAAAACTATTAAATTTGATTAACAAGTGCACATTTGAGTATCTGTTCTTATTTCACAATGGAAAACCTACAAGTGGTTTTAAAACATTAAATATTTATTATCAGTCAACCTTGAAACTTGAAGTAATGCAAGTTAAAATCAGTACATTACATAAACCACACAGAATTATTTACTAAATATAAGACTTTTAACTGTGGAAAACTACAATAGGTATAATTAAAACTTTTAAATTAAATAGTTATTATGGACTATATTTTGTAATACATCTGATGATGGTACCATGCAGTACCGGAAGCTTATAATCAATAAATAATATCACGTTTAATGAGCTATTCAATTTACAAGTTTTAAAAAACATAAATTTATTGTTTTGCCTTATTAAATATATACACAACCAAGTTGCACATCAAACAAGAACTACTTCATCAGATATTTAAATAGAAAGAAAATATGGACACATACCTTTTTCCCAGAAGAACATTTTTTAGCAGATGTGGAACAATCATTCCCATCATTTTGAAAAACTATAAATCCGTCTTCACTTTCACAATCCGATGAAAGTCTTTGTTGAAGAGCTCGTTGATTTTTAGTGCTCGACATTGAATTGTTTGCCTCGTCAGAAAATTCATCTTCATAAATTTTAAACCCGGATTTCTTCAAATGACTGCTCGGGCAAAGATCAACTTCATCTTGAAAAACAATACCATCATCGCTCTCCGATTCAGATGACATCCGTTGCCGTGCTTTTTTGAAATACGAACAGTCAACTTCATCTTCACCTTCTGAATTTTCATTATCGTCTTCAAAAACTACACTATCATCTTCATCTTCCGAAACGACCTCATCTTCATCGTCGGAACTTTCATCATCGGTAGTTTCATCTTCACTATCGTTACTTAACGACAAGTTAAATAGAGCAGAACCGATACTACACGATAAGAGGGAGAACTGACAGCCAACGGGCTGCAGATCTCCCGTATGGTTCTCAACAACGGGAATAATTTGGATGGGTGCTATAGAACAAATTGAAGCTACACTGCTCGGATTGTTCATTTTGGGAGATTCTGGACGTGAAGTTATATTATTTGTAATTTGAGTAGGTGTTCCAATATTTGGCGTAGTCATTTCTTCTTTTGTGGAGTGGTTGATAATTTGATTTGTATTTAAATTTGTAGCCATAAAGCTCTGATTCCTACAATCGAGATCCATAATTTCATAAGTACTCATAATTGGCTTGTCACAATGAATTTCAGGAGGAATATCGTAATGCTGGATGATTAAACCGTAATCCTCGTTGCTACCATACTTTTGTATCTTCGTATCGACACCCATATTGGTGGAAATTTCTAACAGTTGTTTAATTTTACCCAATTTGTTGTAATAAAATTATTATATACAAAAACAGCTAAAACAAACCCTTCTTATGTCAAAGTAGAATCTTGAAGGCCAATGTGTAAATATTTGGTAAGGTCTCCAATGATATTCTATATGGTTACCTTTCACTTCTTCGTATTGAGTTATACAAAATAATTTACCCAAAAATGTGTTAAATAGACACAAGTTAAATATATCTTTAATGTAATTATTAGTTGATACTTCGTTTGGAATTAAATTCTCCATTATTAACGTAAAAATTAGTAGCACAAGTACAAAACACATCTTTATTCAGCCATTTTGATAATAGAACTGAAGTGGGCAGCGCTTACCCGTCATACAACATTCTGAACAGCGGCGTAGCTTCAAAATTATAATAAATTTTTATTGTTCTCAGATTGTTCATTAAAATTGCATTAAAAATTTAAAGTCATTTGTCAAAATTGCATTAAAAATTTAATAGTGGCAACTTAAAACAAAGTTGGTGAGATTTGGAAGTTTCTTTTGTTGATAAAGAAAATAATGTTGGTACGCCAATGATTGTTTGAGGTCATTAATTTCTAAAAACGCAATATAAATTATATGATTAGTAATAATTTATTTATAAAAATGACGTCATAAATAATTACGTCATCAATGAAAATCATTTGAATTAATTTGAATATTTGACATTTGTTTTAAATTTATAAAACTACATAAATATGTTAATTTTTTAAGTGACAAGCTTAAATACTTGAACTATTTGCCACAAGATGTCAGATCTTTGATTATTTTGAAAAAGTTTGTAAACAATGTTCTGGCACATAATCGAGACTGATGAATTATCCAATTCTTAGTGCCGGTTCCACCAACTCTGATTAAATCGTTGATTAACTTATCACGATTAATGGTTAACCGTGATTAAGTTCAGAATTTAACCGACATTAATTTCAAAGCGTTCCACCAAGCGTTTAGTATCTGTGATTACCGTGATTAGTTGTCTGCTTTTATTTCGTGTATACTCGGGTCGAGGGGTTGTTCACTTCAATAATCATGTGTACAAAATATCAATAATTTATTACTAATCTCAAATAATCTCCCATAATATTTAATAATCATTAGTAATCTAAATAATTATTAGTAATCTAAATAATCTCAAGTAATCTCAAATAATCTCAAATAATTTCAAATAATCTCAAATAATCTCAAATAATCTCAAATAATTTCAAATAATCTCAAAATAATCTCAAATAATTTCAAATAATCTCAAATAATTTCACATAATCTCAAATAATTTCACATAATTTTTAACAATATTTGATAATTCTAGAGTCTAGGAGTTTATAACGGTTTATAAGTTCTAAACAAACAAATATTCATTTTTTTATAAGAGATATACAATAAAATATGATAAAATATAACAAATAATAATACATGGAATAAGTTTAGTCAAGTTAAATTTTTGCAGCGTATAAACATTAGTTTACACACCATAAAACATACGTACAGACGTCTAATACAAAACTTCCATTTTCTAACAAGGGTTTGGGAATCGTTGCTATATACGATAAACATCAATTCCCGCTCGAGATAAATCACCGTTTTCTAGTACTCGGTACCCCAGTTGCCAGCCGTTTCAACTTCTCTCTTCTGTTCAAAACTGGGGTTTGTTGGAGCAGTTAGGACTGAGAATTGCGTTTGGTTACCCTTGCCAGTTTTGTAACCAAAAGTCAGGATTCTTCCAACCCGTCTAGTACAATTGGGCGCGATCGATTGGACGCGGTGACAATCGGGCGCGGTGTCAATTGCACGCGACGACTATTGGGCGCGAATACAATTGGGCGTGAGGGAAGATTTATCCATTATTAATTATTATTACTAACGAGAGGTTGGACCTCTTCCTTTATTTTGGGGGAGGGCTTCATCCCGGTTTCTACAAAGGGCAGGTCCGTCCCTGGAATAGAAGGAGGGCTTGTCTTGTTCGCTATTTCAGGGGGGGATCTTTCCTATCTACTGATTGGCCCTCCGGTTCGTTTGGGTTAGTTGAATTCATATAATTGGGGGGGGGGGTCTCCCTTATTCAAGATTGGCTCCCGGATGGTTGTCGTTACTTTGGAGGTTGCCTCCTTCAGTGACTTGCTTTCAAGTAATTTTACAACTATTTCTAATAACTTTTAGAAGTTTCTACTATAACTAGTGCACTGTTTGCCCTCTGGCTCTTTTGGGTTGGTTGAGGTCACGTTTCTGTTGTTGGGCTTTCCCTTTTCCAAATCTGGCTCCTGAGTGGTGACCGATATTTTTGAGGGAAACTTGAACTGAAACTTGGCTTTAAATCCTATAACTTGCCTTACTTATCATAATCTTTGCATACCATCTGGATCTTTCGTTAAAGCCTTTTGTAAATTCATTGTTGATGAATTCCCCCTAGGGGGTAAGGTAGTAGAGTGGATTCACTGTAGATAGGAAAGATCCCCCCCCCTGAAATAGCGGACGAGGCAAGCCCTCCTTCTATTCCAGAGACTGACGTGCCCCTCGTAGAAACCGTGATAAACCCCTTCCCCAATTTTCACAAAAGTGAAAATACGCGAGCTATAGGCGAAAAACCACACTTGGGAGGCTAAAATCCTCATTTTGGAGAAACGCTGGCTTGGGATTTTTAGGAGACATTTTGGGGGTTTGTTAGGACACTTCAATATACATCTTTGCCAAATTTCAGCTTGCCCGGACCCTCTGTAAGCTCAAGCCAAAATTTCGGTTCCGTAACCTGGAAGATAGGTACTATAACTTGGGCAAATTTTGAAAAAATCAATTTTTCTCTTCACTTTCCAACCTTTGCTCAAATTTTAATTAATATACTGCCATGTATCGCTACTGTTTAAACTCAATTTTATAATTTCTATAGCGAGGAATTAGATGGCACTTAATTAATTTTGATGCACCGGCCAGCAATGCATGAAACTCTCAGGGTCAAAGGTGGGCTCATGTAAATTAATTGGAACACTCATATACGTCACCTTACTTGTGATCTTTCTTATAAAGATTATTTAGATAAAATGAAATTTGTATCTGTTTTCTCCTCGATCTAGTACTGCTATAAATGAAATTAAACTCATACGCTGTTAAAGTGAAAAACAATGGAATTTATTCAACATAATAAAATTATTAAAACAAATATTGGTTTTCCTTAAAATTAACAAATTAAATTTTACAAGTGAATATGTGCAATTAAAAACCCCCAATGTTTATGCGCAACCGAACTTAAAACGTAAAACGATTCGTCTATGTTCGAATATAAAATGCGACACACAAAAAAAACTCTTACCGGAGTATTATCGTCCTTTAGTAATTCTCCGATTCGGCCTTTGTCGTACATGGAACGTGAGTGTTGTCGTAGATAGAAACAGCTTCTGATTTCGACTCAAACAAATCAGGCAGGAATAACCATCGAACAAATCTCCTTCTTCGGATCGTACAATTAATAGTCGGTAAGTAAACTTGAATGCTTTTATCCAATATTTCCATTAAATTCACCATCGAAACATAACCATAAATTATTTTCAGTGGTTCCAAAAATTTTCACCATGACTTAATTTCAACCTTCCAAATAATATCAAAGTGTCAACCATTGATTAATAACACCTTCCAATTTATTAATTTCGTAATTATCGGGATGTCTTCCTTTATTCAAAATAACTTCAAAAATTCTAAACTAAATTTCCAAACTATTTTAATTTTACTTTGCTTCTTTATTTCTAATCAAACTAAATCATCGACTAAGCAGCGCGTCCGTGTTCTATGACCGCTGGCTAGAGAATCCCGTTCCGTTCTCCTCTTCCAAAAATCCCACCAAAGTTTTCACTCGCGCATGCATTTTCGCAAACCGCCACTTTATTTATTATACGAAATCCTACATTAACAACTAAATAAATAAATAAATCGGAGGCGATTTCGAGCAAAATTTAAAATATGCAAAATGTGTATTTTCGTTGCAAAGCAAATTTTTTTCGGGGGTTAATCCACAAGAGGTTCACTTTTTATCGGATAAAATTGTTTTTGGACGAAAATATGGATAGCCATAAGGTAATAACTCTCGAATTAAGGGGATTTTAAAAATTGCGAAAGCGTAGCTTGAGCAATTTTTGTAGATCCCTTAATTCGAGAGTTATTACCTTATGGCTATCCATATTTGAGTCAATCAAAAACAATTTTATCCAAATAAAAAGTGAACCTCGCGTAGATTATAGGGAGAATATTTCATTCCTTATAAAAAAAACAAACACTGCTCGAAATTTTACAATTTTTAATAAGTGGAAAATGCTATTACAATTTAATTATTACAATCTTTACCATAAATCATATTTTGCACGTGAAATGTGCAATTGTTATAGTTAATAGTATTACTAGTTGACTCTTCAGCATGATTGACCAATTTTAAATTTTGATTAGAATTTTCAGAATTACGAGATGTACTTTCATGGCATCTTAAATTAGAAACTAAATCTGTATGGTGACTTTCGTCCAGCTGCAGGTAGGGATCAATTGATTTTGTATTGGCATGGCCGGTAATTTTGATCAATTCTTCACTAGAAATTCCTGCTTTTGCTAAATTTGACACTGCACTAGACCTGTTTGAATGATTAGTTATTTTATTGTTTTTAACATCTAATCCAATTTTTGTTGCTGAATGTTGCATCCACTTCGAAATTTGATTTTCTCCTAGAGGCATATTTTTAAACCATCCACTAGAATACTCGTTATTCCATGAGGGATTAGGTGTTAAAAAGAATCGATCAGTTTTAATTTTTTCTGTACGCTTACTAATTAATTTTTTTAAATAACCGAATCGGGCAAATTGTAGGGTCATCTAAATTTCGAGTAAGCCACTTACTGTCACTTAATTTCTTCTCACCTCCTTGGCATGTTTTTGAGAATATAGTATTATATTCCAAACGATCTGTTAAAGTCCCGTCGGATTTTTTTTCAAACTTGAAATAAAAAGTCTTACATTTTGATGCCTCTCCACCTCTCCAAGCTAGTTCGTATGCTGCTATATGATAGAATCGTTTTTGAAGCCCATCGGGAGTGTCCTCATTCCATAGGTACATAATTTTTTTTATATCTGTGTTTGTAAGGGCAACTGAGCTTTGTCTTCGTTTTTCTGGAATGGCTTGCAAACGTTTTCGATTAGCGTTTTTAGCATCTCTTGCCTTTTTAAACTCCAGATCTTTAAATGGGTCGAAATTTTTGCCAAACTCCGAGAAATATTTTTCTTGTATCATTTTTGCCGTTATATTCCATATAGTTTTAACAACTACTTCTTTGTAGTCTTCTCCATTGATTTTTTTCATGTTGTATGCCCAGTCCGTTAATATATTGCCAATCTCAGTCAAAGTTGTAAACTGCTGAAGGGTATACTTTCTTTCGGCACAGAAAATTTCAAATTGTTTCCAAATGGAAGCTTTCGTTTTCCTTGTGTTTTTTGGAACACATTCTTCAATAGCATCGTTAATTTCGATATCGGAATAATTATTAAAACGCAGAACATTGTTAGAACACATTTTTCTCTATTACAATATTGTTTAAATAAATAATTACCATGGTAATATTTGCAATTATGACTTATGACAGTTGTTACCAAAGGCTACTACACACAAAAAGCTACATCGAGTTTAATCGAATTTAATCGCATGTTGAGAGAGAGTTTAATCACTTGCAAAACTTCAAAATGACATGTGATTGGTCGAAACAAAACACATTTGTGAATTCGATTGGTTGTTGAAATAGGAATGGAATAATCGAGAAAATTTCATTCGACATTTTCGATTTATATTTGTCCCCTCGACGTATAATTGAAATAATTTTTATTTAAAAGTATAATAATTCAAAAATGAACAATTTTGGTAGTGGGGGTGCGCCGATGGTGCTGGTCGGTGGATCTCATTACCACGACCACCTCGCCTCCAATTTAAAAAGTGTCGCAGGTCCCCCGGTACAAATATTACAAATTTTTGCACTTTTCCAAAAAGTTATTCACAATTTTGCCAATGTTTTAGACAACCAAAGAAGAAGTTTCGAGTACGTTTTTGTGTTATAATTCCCAAAACGGTTTGCCCGTCCATTTCCGGCGTTAATATATAATTATCGGAGCGTAATTTTTTTTCGAAAAATTTGCAAGGCTATCCCATTGAAAAAATAATTTTGAAATTTAAATTCGGTTTAACACCTTCGGCGTTAAACCGAGAAATCGCAAGAAAAGGAAAGAACTTACGATTCAAATGGACACCGCCGACTCCTCGTCGAGCGAGGAAAGTGACGGGTACGACCTTGATACGATTCTTAAGGAAAAAGCGAAAGAACTTGACATGACCCAAGTAAAAGAAATAGAAACCGATAGTGATGATACAAAGAAAAAGAAGAGAACCAAAAACCAAAGAAAACAAGATCGAAAGAAAAAAATAGAGGAAGAATACCGAAAAGAAGAAGAAGCCAAAGAAAAGAAAAACGAAACCAAAGATACAGAAGACATTGCGAGGGTGAACACAAGCCCGGAGCAGACCGTTAAGTCTACTCTGGACTTGGCCAGTAGCCAGACTTTGGAAACTGAACCAGATACGCTGACCGACCAACAATTGAAAGAAAGATCGAAGTGTGTGATAAACGACGCCCATGAAATACGAAGGTTTTTAATGAGAAGCAAGGAGGCCCTCAGCGTTCGAGATGAGGCCCTCGAAAGAATAAAACACTTGGAAGAAATAGCGCAGGAACTAATCCAGGACGGCATCAAAAGAAACAACATGGGGACGGGAGCGCCTTCAGCCTCCCCTCCTCAAACAAAAGCAATCATAGAAGAGGTGGTCAAAGCCATCAGCAAGACCACCCCTCCGACAGCAACGACCCTTCAGGTCATTCAAAGTAAATCTACACCGGAAACAGACAAACAAAACCCCCCCAGGGATTACCTGGAGGCGGCTAAGAAAGTCGCCGCTGGCGGCCCCCGTAGCATGCCCACTAGGAAATTCAAGGTCATAGTGTACCCTGACGAAGGGAACACTAATAAATCGGCGGACGAAACCAAAACACAACTGACCAGCATCAAACTAGCAGACCTAAAAATCAAGCCAGACAGAGTATACTCCATAAAAAACAACGGAGTGATGGTTGAGTCCTCTCAGCCGTCGCTCAAAAACTTGATCGGCAATTCGTTGCTAAAAGAGAAGAAATTGGTGGCCCGGGAGCCTTCAGCTACCTGGCCTTCAATTTCTATACAGATGGTTGATAAATCATTGACCAAATAAAAAGGGTGGTCGAGGAGTTTACCGCGAACTACCCCGAAGCAACAACAGCGGCCGGGAGCTCCTGGCTCAGGAGCATCAACCCGGTGCATTCCAAGGGGAAAACCCACAACAAGTGGATCCTGGAGGTTCACCCCATGGTCAGGGAGGCGGCTATCAAGGACGGGAAGTTTCGTGCTTCCTGGAAAAGATACCGCATCCATGACCACATTACGATCACGCGCTGCTATAAGTGCCAGCGCTTTGGACACACAGCAAAGTATTGTAAAGGGAGTGATGCATGTGCATTCTGCTCCTCCACGGAACACGCCTCACGTGCCTGTGGGGTACAGAATGATCGGGCAAAACATGTGTGTATTAACTGCGTCAGAGCTAAACATAGCGATGCCAGGCACACTACAGGATCCAACGTGTGTAGGGTCTACAAGGCAAGACTTATGGATTATGCCCATTCAGTTCTAACGCTTACAGATATCGTCAATGAGTAAGCCCTTCAAAGTCTTGCAGGTAAACCTGAGGAACTCGGAGGCCGCCACGGCCGACGCGCAACGCTTTGTTGCCCAGGAAGAAATTCTCTTGGCCATTCTTTCGGAACCCTACTCCTACCCCGCGGCAGCAGGAGGGTTTCGTCTTCCCTTCTCCCCGAACACTCGGACGGCAGCAATCTTCGGCGACCACTTCCGAACTTGCATCATGGTTAACGATGCGGTAGGAAATGAATTCACGTTCTCCTTCCTCCCGCAAGTTTCCAGCAAGTTCGTAACGGTCGTGTCAATTACCTTCAGTAACAAAGTGACCTACTATTTTATAGGCACGTATTTTCCTCCCTCAGAGGATATACAAATTCCACTCGAAGACCTCCGGAAAGCACTGGGTGTTTGCGGAAAGGGGAAGACCTTCATTTGCGGAGATTTCAATTGTCGATCAAGGGTGTGGTATGACACCGTAGATTCCAACTCCAGGGCACAGGCACTGGAGGAATTCATTGTGCAGCACGAGCTCTTCGTGTTCAATCGACCTAACAAACCGCCTTCGTTCGAGGACTCCCTCGGCAGGAAGAGCAACATAGATCTAACGTTGGGCACTTGCGACACCATCAATGCAACCCACTCATGGGACATTGCGGAACATGTCATTATCACTGATCATAAAGCCATCACATTTGAAATAGGTGCACCTAATAATCCCATCAGGATTAGTAGGAATAGAAACCCGGATACCATCCAAGCGGAAACCATCGAGACAGAGTTAACTCGGTGGGTAGAGGAAAACGGCCCCAGGTCGGACAATCTAACCACCGAAAACGAAATCGAGGACATGGTCTCCGATTTGCACGGAAGGATCCAGGATCTAATAAATAGGAAAGCCCAAATGAAGAAGATCTACGTTGGCCGTCCTGACTGGTGGACCGACAATCTTGAAAGAGCGCGAAAGAAGTATCTCTCGCGGAAGACGGCTTTGTATAGGAACCGCATTGAGAACGAACAGAACGGGCTGTACATTGCAATGATGGAATCTAAGGAGAAATTCCTGGAAACATTGAAAAAGGCTAAACAGGCCAGTTGGCAAAAGTTCGTCGAGGACGACCTTGTACCTAATCCCTGGGGGGTTACTTACAAATTAGCTGCAAGAAAATATAAGGGGAAAAACATCCTCACCACCTTCAGTGGCGGGGACGGGAGGATAACGGAAACGCCGGAAAAGACCCTAACCTACCTCATGAACGGTCTACTCCCCGACGACGATCGAAACTCCGATGCAACGGTGGATCACCAAACCATGCGGTCGGATTTCGAAAATCAGAGGGGCGTGCCGGACATGGCGCAGATTAGGGAGGTCGAAAGCGACGAGCTGGATGACCTAATCAGGACGACGCAAGCCAGAAAGGCACCGGGTTTTGACAACATTCAGGGATCTTTTCTTAAAAAACTCTATGTTGTCATCAAAAACGTGTTAATGGGTATTTACAACGCGTGCATTAAAGTTGCTTATTTCCCCAAGCTGTGGCAGAGGGGGGTCCTCAAGATCCTACTCAAGAACCCAGATGGGGAAACAAGCAACATCAAGAACTACAGGCCGATCACCCTCTTGCCGGTGTTCGGCAAAATATTGGAAAAAATAATGACAAGAAGAATTCTAGAAAGTAATACCCCTTACCACGATCGGTGCCAACATGGCTTCGTGGAAGGTATGAGTACCACAACCGCCCTTAAGGCATTCTACGAAAAAATAGATACTACGGAGATGAAGCGGAAGAAAGCCAAGGGTTTTCTCGCGGTAATCTTCTACGACATCTCCGGAGCTTTTGATAACATGTGGTGGCCAGCCCTGTTCCGCTCGCTGAGCGAAAAAGGGCTCCCTCACAGGTTAAAGGTCATGATCAAAAGCTACCTTTCAGCCCGGGAAGTGACTCTCACCTCCGGGGTCTCAAAGGTAGGGAAAAGATCCACGAAGGGATGTCCACAGGGCTCGGTCCTCGGCCCGATCCTGTGGAACTCACTTCTGGATCATTATCTAAAGAAAGACAAACAGGAGGGTACTCATACCTTCGCGTACGCGGATGACATCGCGACCGTCGTCACGGCGGATTCCCGAATCCAACTGCAAGAAAAACTTCAAACGTGCGTCAACGAATTAAGCGGATGGTGCAAGGACATGAAACTCGCTCTCTCGGAAACGAAGACGAAGATCATGTGCTTGTATCCGAAGCGTGTTCATAATTATGATTTAGATGTCAGACTTAACGGAAAGAAAATAAAGGTGGTAAGGGAATATAAGTACCTTGGGGTCCTTATTGACGAAAACCTATCGATGCAACCGCATGTAAACTACGTTTGCGGCAAAGCCAGTAAACTAGTCCATGCGCTGCATCGAATGGCAAAAAGCGGTTGGAACCTGGACACCTCGAACTCTATGCGAAGGATCTACCAGGGGGCGGTAGTCCCCATCTTGGCTTACGGAAGCGAGATCTGGATACATAGAATAGGGGATAAGCACACGTTGGCCCGGCTGATATCGTGCTATGGATTTTGCTGTCGCGTGATAGCAAAATGTTATAGGACTGTGTCGGCCATAGCCGCGGGTGTTTTGGCAGGTATCCACCCAATCGACTTAGAACTCTTACGATTACTGTCATGGCGTGAAGCCAGAAACAAGAAAGTAACCACCTTTATGGGGGTAAGAATAGACCCGAAAGATTACAAATACAGAGTGGACATCGAAAGAAAAATGGAGGACATAATCCAAAAAGAATGGCAACAAAGATGGGACGATGGACTGGTAGGTAGAATTACCTACCAATTCATCCCCAAGGTAAGTAATAAAATAATGAACAATTCCTTCCAGATGACGCAGATGCTAACCGGACATGGCGAGTTCGGCCGACACCTCAAGAGAACTATGTCCGGCGTGCGATATTCTCGATGAACCTACACATCGGATACGGGAGTGCGATTTGTACATGCAAGAACAGTTGGAGCTGGCGGCCTATCATGGCATCCATCTCCCTGCACAACTGGACGAGCTGTACGAAGAAACACCACCCGACCTGATGTGTAAGTTCCTCGAGAACAAGACCATCAACATAACTGAAAACGAAGATCTAATCATATAAATTAACAACCCGACAAGGAAAAAGGTTTGGGTGTAACCTAAAAATCGATAAAAGTGATTAAATCAAAAGAGAAAAAGACACCAAACCAATACATGAAAAACTTATACTTAACAAACAAGTCACGATGGAAAAATGCCCACGCAATCCCGATATGGAAACCTAAAAAAGAAAAATTATTAGAACCACAAACTACACAAAAACCAGGCAGATTAATTGTTAGTTACAATAGTAAATACGATACACGGTTTGAAACCCGGAGAAAATTCATACAGAAATCTACTTGAACCAGCAATATTAATTTTGATAAATTATTTTATTTTTATGACAACATGAATGTCCTGCCAATATGCAGGATTAAGTTTAAGATTGGCAATGCTAATCCGTTTTTTTTTTAAATAAATAAACTTCAATTGAACCATTCCTTACTTGTAGAGAAAGTCGAAATCGTCTAATATGGCCTCATCAGCAAAAATCGAAGAAAATGAAAAAAAACGTAGAAACAATCCTGAGACAGACGAAGAAGAAAGTCCCCACGAGTGGCCCGAAGAATGGCCCACATTTGAAGATGAAGAAAGTAATAGCTCGGACAACGAAAAACAAGAAGAAATTCGAAAGGAAGCAAGAAAGAAACCAAACAAAAACCAAAGGAAACGTGCCAGATTGGCGAAACAAGAAAAAGAAAAACATGAAAGACAAGTAACGAAAACGCTAAGTGAAAACAGTAACGAAACTAAGGAAAAAAATTATGAAACTGAGAAAACACAAAGCGAACAAAAAATGGAAAAACTGCTCGAAGCATTGTCCGAAATCAGACAGGCAATACAAGAAAAAGAAGAACTTGGAATAGAAGAAACACCAAGTAAAAACCATACGGAAGCAACAAAATGGGCGAAAGAAATACTTTCCAATGTATCGAACGCATCACATAAAGTAATGAAATTCATCAACCAAAGCAAAGAAAAACTCGAAGATAAGGAAAACCCACAAAAAAATGTTGAAGACATGAAAGAAAGCACCTTGAAACTTGTAGAATTTATACTGAAGGGCAATGACAACATACGAGGGACGGGTGAGCCTTCAGCCACCCCTCCCCCGTCCAAAGTAAACACAGCAGAGGCGGTCCCTGCCCCTGCCACCCCCGCGAACCTCCTCAAGGTCCGGGTACCCAAAGAAACAATTTCTTCCCCTCAGGAAGAGCCCAAAAAGCAGGACCCACCTAAGAAAGAATTGGCAGAGTCCAACACCCCGAACCTCTTCAAGGTCCGGGAACCCAAGGAAACAGATTCTTCCCCTAAGGAAGAACCCACGAAGTACAGCCCACCCAGGAGGTACCAAACAGCAATGAAGAGGGCTGCCATCAGCAGCCCCCGGAGCACGCGCAAGAAATATAAAGTGATTGTCTACCCTGGAGAGGGTAGCTCATTCCTGTCAGCGGAAAACACAAGGGCCGCCCTGACTAGCATCAGAGCGGAAGATCTTGGAATAAAAGCAGATAGGCTCTATCTGACAAAAAACAAAAGTGTCGTGGTGGAATCCTCCCACCCTTCGGTCAAGAAACTAGTAGGCAGCACTCTACTAGCTAAGAACCAATTGATGGCACGGGAGCCTTCAGCTACCTGGCCATCAATTGCTATACAGATGGTAGACAAATCCGTCTCTAAGAATCAAATCATAGCGGAAATAGAAAGAAATTTTCCCGAGGCGGTCAATATGGCCGGGAGTTCGTGGCTCAAAAGAGCCAATCCCGTACATACCAGAATAAGAACACACAACAAATGGATCCTAGAGCTTCACCCTCTGATCCATGAAGCAACAATCAAGGAAGGTAAATTCATAGTGGCTTGGAAAAGCTACCGAGTGCGGAACCACATCGGAATTGCCCGATGTTATAAATGCCAACGTTTTGGCCACACAGCCAAATTTTGCAAAGGAAATGAAACATGCGCCTTTTGCACCTCAACAGAACACGCTTCACGTGACTGTGTAGTACAAAAGGAACCTGCTATGCATGTATGCGCCAACTGTGTCAGAGCGAAGCTCAGTGACAATAAGCACTCCACAGGATCAACCCTGTGTAATGTATATAAGGACCGTCTTATGGCCCTTGCACAATCCATAGCAACCACTATTGACAACGAAAGAAATAACCGTGACCAATAAGATCTAATCCTAAAAACTAATAACCGTGATAAGAAATAAGGTTTGAGTGTACCCAAAAAAAGTCAAATAACTATCGAAAATGAAAAATAGATTACAAATCAAGACATGAAAACCGATACTTACCAAACATTGATGAAATAAAAACGCCCACGCAATCCATTGTTAAGACCTGAAACAAACAAAACAGAAACCAACATATCAAAAATAGGCAGATTATATGTATGTAACAATATACCAAATGACACGCGGTTTGAAACCCGATTAAAAAATTCATAAAAAAAACGACCAGAACTTGATAAAAACTCTAAGAATGATTTTATAATTGTGATGAAAACATGAACTCCCCGCCAATTTGCAGGGTCCATTTTATGATGAGGTTGGCAACAACCTCAAAATGTTTTTTTTATTTTATAAATAAATTAACTTCAATTGAACCATTCCTTCGGGGTCTCAAAGGTAGGGAAAAGATCCACGAAGGGATGTCCACAGGGCTCGGTCCTCGGCCCGATCCTGTGGAACTCACTTCTGGATCATTATCTAAAGAAAGACAAACAGGAGGGTACTCATACCTTCGCGTACGCGGATGACATCGCGACCGTCGTCACGGCGGATTCCCGAATCCAACTGCAAGAAAAACTTCAAACGTGCGTCAACGAATTAAGCGGATGGTGCAAGGACATGAAACTCGCTCTCTCGGAAACGAAGACGAAGATCATGTGCTTGTATCCGAAGCGTGTTCATAATTATGATTTAGATGTCAGACTTAACGGAAAGAAAATAAAGGTGGTAAGGGAATATAAGTACCTTGGGGTCCTTATTGACGAAAACCTATCGATGCAACCGCATGTAAACTACGTTTGCGGCAAAGCCAGTAAACTAGTCCATGCGCTGCATCGAATGGCAAAAAGCGGTTGGAACCTGGACACCTCGAACTCTATGCGAAGGATCTACCAGGGGGCGGTAGTCCCCATCTTGGCTTACGGAAGCGAGATCTGGATACATAGAATAGGGGATAAGCACACGTTGGCCCGGCTGATATCGTGCTATGGATTTTGCTGTCGCGTGATAGCAAAATGTTATAGGACTGTGTCGGCCATAGCCGCGGGTGTTTTGGCAGGTATCCACCCAATCGACTTAGAACTCTTACGATTACTGTCATGGCGTGAAGCCAGAAACAAGAAAGTAACCACCTTTATGGGGGTAAGAATAGACCCGAAAGATTACAAATACAGAGTGGACATCGAAAGAAAAATGGAGGACATAATCCAAAAAGAATGGCAACAAAGATGGGACGATGGACTGGTAGGTAGAATTACCTACCAATTCATCCCCAAGGTAAGTAATAAAATAATGAACAATTCCTTCCAGATGACGCAGATGCTAACCGGACATGGCGAGTTCGGCCGACACCTCAAGAGATTGGGGAAATCGGTGGACGGACTATGTCCGGCGTGAGATATTCTCGATGAACCTACACATCGGATACGGGAGTGCGATTTGTACATGCAAGAACAGTTGGAGCTGGCGGCCTATCATGGCATCCATCTCCCTGCACAACTGGACGAGCTGTACGAAGAAACACCACCCGACCTGATGTGTAAGTTCCTCGAGAACAAGACCATCAACATAACTGAAAACGAAGATCTAATCATATAAATTAACAACCCGACAAGGAAAAAGGTTTGGGTGTAACCTAAAAATCGATAAAAGTGATTAAATCAAAAGAGAAAAAGACACCAAACCAATACATGAAAAACTTATACTTAACAAACAAGTCACGATGGAAAAATGCCCACGTAATCCCGATATGGAAACCTAAAAAAAAAAAAATTATTAGAACCACAAACTACACAAAAACCAGGCAGATTAATTGTTAGTTAAAATAGTAAATACGATACACGGTGTGAAACCCCGAGAAAATTCATACAGAAACCTACTTGAACCAGCCATATTAATTTTGATAAATTATTTTATTTTTATGACAACATGAATGTCCTGCCAATATGCAGGATTAAGTTTTAGATTGGCAATGCTAATCCGTTTTTTTTTAAATAAATAAACTTCAATTGAACCATTCCTTCCCTGCGGCAGCAGGAGGGTTTCGTCTTCCCTTCTCCCCGAACACCCTCGGCGACCACTTCCGAACTTGCATCATGGTTAACGACGCGGTAGGAAATGAATTCACGTTCTCCTTCCTCCCGCAAGTTTCCAGCAGGTTCGTAACGGTCGTGTCAATTACCTTCAGTAGCAAAGTGACCTACTATTTTATAGGCACGTATTTTCCTCCTTAAGAGGATATACAGATTCCACTCGAAGACCTCCGGAAAGCACTGGGTGTTTGCGGAAAGGGGAAGACCTTCATTTGCGGAGATTGTCGATCTAAGGTGTGGTATGACACCGTAGATTCCAACTCCAGGGCACAGGCGCTGGAGGAATTCATTGTGCAGCACGAAATTTTCGTGTTCAATCGACCTAACAAACCGCCTTCGTTCGAGGACTCACTCGGAAGGAAGAGCAACGTGGATCTAATATTGGGCACTTGCGGCTCCGTCAATGAAACCCACTCGTGGGACATTGCGAAACACGTCATAATCACAGATCATAAAGCAATCACTTTTGAAATAGGTGCACCTAATAATCCCATCAGGATTATTAGGAATAGAAACCCAGATACCATCCAAGCGGAAACCATCGAGACAGAATTAACTCAGTGGGTAGAGGAAAACGGCCCCAGGTCGGACAATCTAGCCACTGAAAACGAAATCAATGACATGGTCTCCGATTTGCACGGACGGATCCAGGACCTAATTAATAAGAAAGCCCGCATGAAGAAGATCTACGTTGGCCGTCCTGACTGGTGGACCGACAATCTTGAAAGAGCGCGAAAGAAGTATCTCTCGCGGAAGACGGCCTTGTATAGGAACCGCATTGAGAACGAAAGGGACGGGCTGTACATTGCAATGATGGAATCTAAGGACAAGTTCTTGGAAACCTTAAAAAAGGCAAAGCAGGCCAGTTGGCAAAAATTCGTCGAGGACGACCTTGTACCTAATCCCTGGGGGGTTACCTACAAAATAGCGGCTAGAAAATATAGATCGAAAAACATCCTCACCACCTTCAGTGGCGGGGACGGGAAGATAACGGAAACGCCGGAAAAGACCCTAGCCTACGACGATAGAAACTCCGATGCAACGGTGGATCACCAAACCATGCGGTCGGATTTCGAAAATCTGAAGGGCGTGCCGAACATGGCGCAGGTTAGGGAGGTCGAAAGCGACGAGCTGGATGACCTAATCAGGACGACACAAGCCAGAAAGGCACCGGGTTTTGACAACATTCAGGGATCTTTTCTTAAAAAACTCTATGTTGTCATCAAAAACGTGTTAATGGGTATTTACAATTCATGCATTAAAGTTGCTTATTTCCCCAAGCTGTGGCAGGTAGGGGTCCTTAAGATCCTACTGAAGAGCCCAGATGGGGAAACAAGCAACATCAAGAACTACAGGCCGATCACCCTCTTGCCGGTGTTCGGCAAAATATTAGAAAAAATAATGAAAAAGAGAATATTAGAAAGTAATACCCCTTACCACGATCGGTGCCAATATGGCTTCGTGGAAGGTATGAGCACCACAACCGCCCTTAAGGCATTTTTTGAGAAAATAGATACTACGGAGATGAAGCGGAAGAAAGCCAAGGGTTTTCTCGTGGTAATCTTTTACGACATCTCCGGAGCCTTCGATAACATGTGGTGGCCAGCGCTGTTCCGCTCGCTGAGCTAAAAAGGGCTCCCCCACAGGCTAAAAGTCATGATTAAAAGCTACCTTTCAGCCCGGGAGGTGACTCTCACATCCGGGGTCTCAAAGGTAGGGAAAAGATCCACGAAAGGGTGTCCCCAGGGTTCGGTCCTCGGTCCGATCCTATGGAACTCCCTTCTGGATCACTACCTAAAGCAAGATAAACAGTGTGGCACTCATACCTTCGCGTACGCGGACGACATCGCGACAGTCGTCACGGCGTCTTCCCGAATCGAACTTCAAGCAAAACTGCAGACGTGTGTAAACCAATTAAGCGGATGGTGCAAGGACATGAAACTCGCTCTCTCGGAAACGAAGACGAAGATCATGTGCTTGTACCCGAAGCGAATTCATAATTATGACTTAGACGTGAGACTCAACGGCAAGAAAATAAAGGTGGCAAGGGAATATAAGTACCTTGGGGTCCTTATTGACGAAAACCTATCGATGCAACCGCATGTAAACTACGTTTGCGGCAAAGCCAGTAAACTAGTCCATGCGCTGCATCGAATGGCAAAAAGTGGCTGGAACCTGGACATCTCGAACTCTATGCGAAGGATCTACCAGGGGGCGGTAGTCCCCATCTTGGCTTACGGAAGCGAGATCTGGATACATAGAATAGGGGATAAGCACACGTTGGCCCGGCTGATATCGTGCTATGGATCTTGCTGTCGCGTGATAGCAAAATGTTATGGGACTGTGTCGGCCATCGCCGCGGGTGTTTTGGCAGGTATCCATCCGATCGATCTGGAACTTTTGCGATTACTGTCATGGCGTGAAGTCAGAAACAAGAATGCAACCACCTTTCTGGGGGTAAGGATCGACCAAAACGACTACAAATACAGAGTGGAGATAAAAAGGAAAATGGACGACCTGATAAAAGAAGAATGGCAACGCAGATGGGACAATGGATTGGTGGGTAGAATTACCTACCAATTCATCCTCAAGGTAAGCACTGAAATAACCAATCATTATTTCCAGATGTCCCAAATGCTAACCGGGCATGGCGAGTTCGGCCGACACCTCAAGAGATTGGGGAAGTCGGAAGACGGACTATGTCCGGCCTGCGAGATTCTCGACGAACCTACACATCGGATACGGGAGTGCGATTTGTACATGCAAGAACAGTTGGAGTTGGCGGCCTACCATGGCATCCATCTCCCTGCACAACTGGACGAGCTGTACGAAGAAACACCACCCGACCTGATGTGTAAGTTCCTCGAGAACAAGACCATCAATATAACCGAAAACGAGACCTAATCGTAAAAATTAATAACCCGACAAGAAACAAGGTCTGGGTGTAACCGAACTGATATAATTATAACTGAGGAGATAAATATACTCCAAACATAGAAATGAACACTTATACTTACCCACAGTAACGAAAGAAAACGCCCACGCAATCACGGTGTAAACCTGAAACAAAAAACAAAAATTAATTAGAAACATTTTACCAAATTATGCAGATTACATGTACGATACAATACACTAAATGATGGCGGTTTGAAACCCGATCAAAATTCACAAAAAACTACCGGAACCAGAATATAAATTTTAGAAATTTTTTTTTTATTTGTAATGAAAATTTGAATGTCCTGCCAATTTGCAGGATTAAATTAGATTGGCAAAGCTAATCTGTTTTTTTATTGTATATAATAAATGAACTTCAATTGAACCATTCCTTGCACAACCAATCTCTCCATATTGTCGGGCTCTCTGCGTTGTATATGTCCATAGAACCTCGCTATTCTTTTATGAATGAGGCTGGACAGTCTTTGCGGCTCTTGAATTTCTTCCACAATGGAAAGGTTCGTTCTTTTCTTCATCCAAGACACTCTTAGTAATCTTCGCCAGCACCACATTTCGAAGGCGTCCACTTTTTTTTCATCATTTTTCCTCAGGATCCAGGTTTCCGAGGCATATAGGAGGATGGGGAACACGAGTGTCTTCATCAATGCTTTCTTGGTGTTACGAGTGATGTGCCTATCAGCCCATATTTTTTTTAAGCTTTTTGTTGTTGTTCTAGCAATTTCTATGCGACGTCTGATTTCGGGTGTACAATATCCATCATTTGTGATCATGGATCCCAGATATATATATCGGCTCACCACTTCGCATTTGGCTATTTTTTTAATATGTGGTCTATTTGATGCTTTCCTGTCGACAATCATTACTTTTGTTTTCTCATAATTAATGAGTAGTTTGAGAATGGTCAAAAATCAGACTCTGAAGATAGGAACCTGGAATATACGAGGTTTATTGAAGGCGGGAAAGCTTCAGATTATGGAAGAAGAACTAAACAAGAATAACATCCAAATAGCTGGAATTTGCGAAACCCACTGGAAGGGCTACGGACATGTCAATTTAAAAAGCGGAAATCTATATATATAAAAGAGCTTGTCTGTTTGTTTGTTTGTTCGCTATACGTTCCTACACCCTTTGACCGATCTCAACCAAATTTTGCACAGTTATTCTGTAGGTCCAGGCGCAACTATTCGTGCATAAATGGAGAAGAAATTCCCGTGGGGAGCAAAGTTATTCGCGTTTTTATTGATACGCTGTATACTTTACCCTTAGGTTAAGTACCCAGTTACCTGGGTTAACAAACCCTTACTTACTTACAGGGCCGGGCTGGCCGAACGTTCCTACACCCTTGGACCGATCTCAACCGAATTTTGCAGTTATTATTATGGTCCGTCCTGTGAGGCCGAAGGCCGAACAACTATGGCCTTCACGGATCTACTATGGTCCGCCCTGTGAGGCCGAAGGCCGAACAACTATGGCCTTAACGGATCTATTATGGTCCGCCCTGTGAGGCCGAAGGCCGAACAACTATGGCCTTCGCGGATTTATTATGGTCCGCCCTGTGAGGCCGAACAACCATGGCCTTCACGGATCTATTATGGTCCGCCCTGTGAGGCCGAAAGCCGAACAACAATGGCTTTCACGGATCTATTATGGTCCGCCCTGTGAGGCCGAAGGCCGAACAACTATGGCCTTCACGGATCTATTATGGTTCGCTCTGTGAGGCCGAAGGCCGAACAACTATGGCCTTCACGGATCTATTATGGTCCGCCCTGTGAGGCCGAAGGCCGAACAACTATGGCCTTCACGGATCTATTATGGTCCGCCCTGTGAGGCCGAAGGCCGAACAACTATGGCCTTCACGCATCTATTATGGTCCGCCTTGTGAGGCCGACGGCCGAACAACTATGGCCTTCACAGATCTAAGATGGTCCGCCCTGTTAGGCCGAAGGCCGAACAACTATGGCCTTCACGGATCTATTATGGTTTGCTCTGTGAGGCCGAAGGCCGAACAACTATGGCCTTCACGGATCTATTATGGTTTGCTCTGTGAGGCCGAAGGCCGAACAACTATGGCCTTCACGAATCTATTATGGTCCGCCTTGTGAGGCCGAAGGCCGAACAACTATGGCCTTCACGGATCTATTATGGTCCGCCCTGTGAGGCCGAAGGCCGAACAACTATGGCCTTCACGCATCTATTATGGTCCGCCTTGTGAGGCCGACGGCCGAACAACTATGGCCTTCACAGATCTAAGATGGTCCGCCCTGTGAGGCCGAAGGCCGAACAACTATGGCCTTCGCGGATCTATTATGGTCCTCCCCCTGTGAGGCCGAAGGCCGAACAACTATGGCCTTCTCGGATCTATTCTGGGTCTAGATGGCTAAGGGCGGCGAATGCCGCCCGTGCCACCTAGTGTAATATATTCGTCGGGACACGAGGAAAGAAGCATCAATGGAGTAGCAGTAATAATGTCTAAATGTCTATCAAAATACGTACTGGGATATAATCCAGTAAATGACAGGATAATATCTATCAAGTTAAACACCAGACCGATAATCCTAAACATAGTACAGGTTTACGCCCCCACAAGTGACGCAGATGAAGAGACCATCAATGCCTTTTATAATGCACTGACAGAAACTATGGACAAAATTCCCAACAGGGAAATGCTCATCATAATGGGGGACTTCAATGCTAAGGTGGGAAAAATAGCGGAGAACGATCATATGAAGAATGCAATAGGGCAGTATGGTTTGGGTGAAACCAATGAAAGAGGGTAAGGTTGATAGATTTTTGTGTTGACAATAATTTGACTGTGACCAACACCATATTCAAACAACATCCAAGACGTTTGTATACATGGCAGTCACCAAATGGTGACTGTCGAAATCAATACGAAACACGAAAACTCTACCAGGTGCATTATGTGGGAGCGACCATAAGCTTCTTATGGCAAATGTCGCCACCAAGTTACAGGCCATGAAAAGAAATTCCACACAAAGAAAGCTTCAAATACCCAGCTCAGATTCAGCCTTCCAAGACAAACTACGCTGCTCGATGCAACCACTTATAGAAGATCATACAGCATTTTCGTCTTCAGAACAAATGTGGAATATAACAAAAACCACTGTAACAGACATTATAAACGAAATCCCAACGAAAAACACGGAAAAAATACATCAACCGTGGATATCAGATGAAACCTGGAAACTTATAGAAGAAAGAAGAACTATAAACAACTCAGTACTAGACATAGGAAGAAAGGTACAACTGGCTAACTCTCTCACACATGATATTCAGCGTTCGTGTTGGAAAGATAAGAACAATTATCTGAAAAGCATGTGCGTTGAGCTGCAGGATCACGCGGAGCCTGGTAACACCAGAGAACTCTTTTCGGTAGTAAAGAAAATCACACGCAAATATAAACCCTTAACTTACACCATAAAAGACGAAGCAGATAATATACTTACAAATACAACCGACATTCTGAAAAGATGGAAAGAATACTGCGAAAAGCTTTTTAAGAATGAAGGAAACGAAAGAGAAATAAAAAGAAACATGATGCTATCACCACCCGAAGAATGTTATGGACGAACTATTATAGAGCGTCGCGATACGCTTCCGTTGTGTCTTAAAAATTAAAGATCGGCCGGTAAATAAGAGCGCTACATACGTCCAAAGTTTTTACACAATTTTCACTTAAATGGGTCTCTCACAAAGAAACGACGGATAATTTAGAAAAAGCAATCGGAGCTGCGGATAAGGTTATTAACGGTCTTTAATTTAGCACATGACGACGGTTGACGAAAAACGACAAATAACGGCAGCATTTGCAAATTAGTGTCGACGTCAAAATTGAAAATCAAAATCGGAGGCGATTTCGGGCAAAATTTAAAATATGCAAAATGTGTATTTTCGTTGCAAAGCAAATTTTTTTCGAGGAAATTTCATTCGACATTTTCGATTTACATATATCTCCTCGACGTAGGTATTAAAGGCAAAAATAAATTTTTATTTTCCAAATTGCAGAAATCATTTCGCCCTTTTACCATGTCAAATATTGAACCAATTACATCGTCACGTTATGGAATTAATTCTTACAATTTGATGCCTCGCGTATTGCGATGCTAAAATTTCCAAGTTTCGAAAGATTGCTGCAGATTTTCAAAAAAACGCAGTTTTAAAATTCTTCGTTTTTGGGAAGTCGGAAGAGATGGTTTTTGCTCTCTCTCTCTCCGCGTCGCCCCCGAACCCCCATCTCAAATATTTCGCCGTCAACGGATAGAATTCGTTGGAGCCGACAGTTTAAGATGTCACAACAATTTGATCGTTAAAAGTTCTTCATTTTTGAAAATTTACCGTGGAGTGCCGGTTCAATTTCAAGAAACTCAAATCAAACTTTGCACAATTTCGGACTTTCCGGGAAAGCAGTTCTTCGATGAGTATTCAACGTAACATTTCTTAGTCTTCTTGCACAATTCCGGCGAGTTCCTGCGACCTACATAAAGTGCTCCGGTCTTATTCGCGGCATTCTGTTCTTTGTAATTATTTGTATTATATTTTGAGCGTTGAAATTACTAAATTCTAATATATTTATTAATTTGTTAGTGTTTTTCAATTTTCGAATTAAAGCCACCATCCCGCCATCTGTTGACAGTGTTTTGAATCACTGACAGCATGTCTGTTGACAGTGTTTTGAATCACCGACAGTATGTCAGAATAGTTCGATTTTTGACAAATTAAATTTTTTGTTTGCAAGACTTGTGATTTGATTTATCGAAAAAAGCGAATAACTTTTTTCCCCGCTCGAATTTTTTCTCCATTTATGCACGAATAGTTGCGCCTGGACCTACAAAATAACTGTGCAAAATTTGGTTGAGATCGGTCCAAGGGTCTAGGAACGTATAGCGAACAAACACGCAAGCAAGCACGCACGCAAACACGCAGATCTTCTCTTTTATACCTTATATTTAGATTACGTATAATATGTTAATATTTATTTTAGAAACAATAATATATCAATTCTCTAATTTAGAAATGTAACTCTTTTGTAAGGTTTCATGGAAGTTCATCAGCTTGTGACTTGTTTCAATGGGAGGGCACCAAATTTAAAGAAAAAGGAAAAATATTAATTTCCTGTAATTTTTTTTACTTAAAACTGTTGTTTTGTTTGTTGATAGTTATTTCCGATTTTGGATAGGAGGACATGTGCCCTTATGCCCTTTAGGGCCAGTTATATAACAGATAGAAGATTATCGTCGAGTGGGAGTTAACCCAGGGATTTTTAGTGTATCAATCAAAGATGAAGATGAAATAAAATCGGCCATCTTATGGCTATTTGGCTAAAGTTCTATTTGCTCATTTGTTTCTTAACATACACGACATGATACTGGGCCGTCCAACCAAAATTTGTTTATTTAAGTGAATTGCTTGCAGGGGAGGTAATCGGGCGATAGGATCCATGTGCGATAGGCACCAAAAGCCTGCATTATAATTATTATCGACATATTATCCTAAATTTATCTGTATGCGTATCTGTAACACTAAATTGGGACGATGGTCTGTTACTTCAGTGCGGCCTTTAGGCCGCACAACATAGGCAATCACTAATCAGTGCGGCTTTTAAACACACTTCTGATTTTATTATTGGTTTATTTTTTGATTACCAACCTAAAAATGTTTTAATGCAGCCTTTAAGCCGCACAACCCTGACAATCACGCAAGCAAATAAAAACAATTTAAATGATATTAATAATGAAGATAATTATATGAATATTATGTTCTCTTGATGTGGAATTTGAATACAAAACGGAATTTTTTGTAATGTACATATAGCACCTGCAAACAGCAACACGTGATTGATTAGGTTGTGCGGCCTAAAGGCCGCACTGAAGAAAGGTTTGTCTGATAAATTTAGAGTTATAAACATACAGGTAGATTTTACGAAGTACCTAAAGTTTTTATCCCTTAATATATTTTTAAATTAAATAAATTAAGGCTATCACATTATGTTTGATAATTAACTTGAGAAAAGAACATTAAATCAGAATTTAAAAATTAACAAACGAAGTTAACCATTTATCTAATACTAGATGATACCCCGTCCGAGGACGGGCAGCTAGAAGGACGGGCAGCTACCCAAGGTAACTTCAGTTGAATGAAGATTAAGGAAAGCTCTCAGTGCAATCCAAAAGCCATATGATCTTGGCTGCCTGCCCGTCCTTCTAGCTGCCCGTCCTCGGACGGGGTATCATCTAGTATAACAATAGATTCCCATGTTGATCGAGCGGTTGCGGAATCTTCACTTTTCCTTTATGACAGCAGTTGTTAAATTGTTTATCAACTGGACGCCCCTTGGCGAAATTCTTGGAGCCGCAGAACTGACAGATGGAATTCATTTCTCCACAATCGTGTCGAGTAACGTGAGATTCATCAAATCTCAATGCTCTTATTTGGAGTTGAATTGCTTGACTTTGGTATCGATTTTCTTTCTGTCGATGTATCGCATGGGATCGAGCGTTAGCAGCTTGCCGCGCTTGAGTTTCTTCTAATGTTTCACGTTGTTGACGTGTCGCATGGGATAGAGCGTTAGCAGCTTGCCGCGCTTGAGTTTCTTCTAATGTTTCACGTTGTTGACGTGTCGCATGGGACCGAGCGTCAGCAGCTTGCCGCGCTTGAGTTTCTTCTAAAGTTTCACGTTGTTGACGTATCGCGTGGGACCGAGCGTCAGCAGCTTGCCGCGCTTGAGTTTGTTCCAAAGTTTCACGTTGTCGCCGTATCGCATGAGACCGAGCGTCAGCTTGTCGCTGTGATCGAAGCTGTTCTTCTGTGTTATTAGCTCTTGTACGTGTTTTTCTCTCACGATTCAATCGCCGTCGCTTTGCAGCAGGATTTTCAAAATTTTCATTATCCATTATGGAAGTTCACATAATGCTTTTTTGGAAATAGCTGTCATAATTTTTCACCGATATAGGAAATTTAAATACGTTGATACGTTGATCTGTTTTTTCAATGCAGACCAAATATGAGTTATATTGTATTTACATAATTTTTCACCTATATAGGAAATTTAAATACGTTGATCCCTTGATACGTTGATCCGATGATACGTTGATCCGATGATACGATGATACGTTGATCCGATGATACGTTGATCCGATGATACGTTGTGCGTTCGGTTCGGTTCGGTTTGCTTCGGGTATTTCCGTGGGACAGACAGAAAGAAAGAAAGAAAGACTTGGCCTTTTATAATAAGAGATACCTGCCGTTTTCTGAATATTATATTATATATTAGTAGCATGTGAAAATTTGATTCAGAATATTTATTCTGATAAATTTTATTATTTCACGAACGAGTCATATCATTTCTTTCGATTGGGGGGCGGAAGGGTTAAAACAATTTAATTTCGCGAATCTATATTAACTGCGGCGGGCTATTTAACTAACCTACCATCAGTGGACGTTCGTGGTTTATTATCATGAGGGGTGGGGAACTACATATTATATTTTTAACTTTTTAGGGAAGTGGTTAAAAGACCGCCGTTTATGATCCAAGTGACAAGATCCAAGTTTTGGGAGGGCGGTGCCCGGTCGCCCTCCCCGATTTAGTCGCCACTGGAGTTCATGAGATACTTTTATGAACATCTCAAGTATCTTTCATCTATAAGAAGTATTCTTAGTTCTTATATATGAATTTGAAAAATTTATCTAAAAATTCATTGCACCAGTCATTCAGTTTCAAAATGTTAATTTAATATAAACAAAATTTATTTATTAAGTACAATTAAATATAGTAGATAATAGAGTTTATATCACTCATGGTTCATAAGAATGGTAATTTTCCAAATTTTTTGTTGAATTATCTACAAAAGGAATCTCTGGCACTATAAATATTGATTTGTTCTGTTAATATTTAATACCTAATTTAGGGAAAAAATGGTTGAAATTGTCCCGTTTCCCTACAGGGAATGCGGAGGACTTGAAAGAGTTGTTTCCTTTGGTCACGATCCCTGCATATTTAACACATACACAGAAGACGTAAACTCATCAAAGAATGAAAACTCTCTAGTACCTGAAAAAAACATTAGATTGTTTGGGGTTGCTTACATTTGCGTTTTATTATGAAATAAAGTTAAAATAGTATATTAATTTTATTTTATCTATTGCATAAATTAATTTTTACTGATTTTTAGTTATTAAAAAATTTATTAAAAATTCTAAAATGTGCATTGAACTGTTTGCACTGGGATCACTTCGCAATAGAGCCCAATAGAGGCGTGTAAACCGCCCTTCGCACACTTTAAGGATCACAATCAATGGAAACATCTCTGTCTGCATTTGATTTATCTGATGAAAAATTTAAATTTTAGATTTAGAGAGGGAAAGTCTCAATTAAAGCTGAACTGAGAATAGGTGATGTAGGCCCAGGAAGTTCAAAATTATCGTCGCACTTGAATATCTTTTGTATATCTAGGACAGTTTTCAATTTCTAATGATTTTTACATAAACTTTCACTTTTCAAAAAGTTTTTTTCTAAATATTTTTTATAATTCATCTGTATAATTTAAAATAAAAGGGGACGAAAGTGCCACCCTAATGCAGTACCAAAATAAATTATAACCGAATTTAATAGTATATCTGTGTATGGTAAAGTTATGTAAGTTGGATGGTTTTTTGTGGTAGGTTTTTGACGGAACAATTTTCGATATAAAGTATGCAAGGCAGCTTTCGTATAATACTTGTGCTGCTGCGTGCTTGCTTTAATTAATACCAGAAAGCATCGATTTGCTTTTACTTATCATAATTAATTAGGGAATTTTTATTTTAAAAGCCCATTGTAGTCTGTGGTTAAAGTAATACCTTGCTTTTATGCGGTTAGTTGATGTATCTACGTTATTCTTTATATTTTCAGTATTTTATGCAAGAACATTTTTATCGGTTAACCATCAGACAAAGGCTTGTTAAGAAGAAGTCATTTACTTAAATAAACACTGCATTTTATACGACTGTTTTATATCTATGCAATTTTGCATACTTTTTCAACAGTGGGTATTTCGCAAAAACAACAATTTTTAGTAGTAGTGCCCAAATTCGTATAGGTATAGTGAGTTTTCACAAAAATTTTCGTTACTTTATCAAATGTGTTTAAGTTGGTGTATTTCAAAAATTAAGAAAATCATAATTACATAAGGAAAAATTTTTTTAGGTAAGTGCATAAATACAATTTATTAGTTTAACAGTTAAACAGGCTCTTTTATAAAAATAAGTAAAAGTTGAAAATTCTTTAGAACTAGATTAATTGTAAAAAAAATAGCATTTACTTATAACTTCCGTTTGGCATTTTAAACAAGGTGGAACTCGCTTTAGCGGCAGTTCTTAGGCTTCTATACAGCTACTTTTCTGGTGTGGAAAGTTGTTATTCTGGTTATTTTTGATCGCCAAATAATGTAACACCACATAATCAGATAATCTGCACCAATTAAATTTTTTGCGATTGGTAATTATCATTTACTATATAAGTAATAACAATCAAACTTTTCCATTCTATTAGAAATTTTACTTCTCTGTAATGTATGGTCCTTTTTTTGAGGTGGACCAATCCTCTCCTTTCTCTTTTATTTATATCTTAACTTCACTAACCACATCAATAAAAAATTATTTTTTCACATCAAAGTAAAACAAGTAGTTTATATAGGGAGACCTCATCGAAAATATCTTTAACTTAGTAAATTTCTTTCGAACATTTGCGTATTTATAAATTGCATTAGGGAATCGAAGCAACGGATTAACAGATTAGCGCAATACTATATAGACGAAGTATTTAAAATATAACAACGTATCAGTTGATCAACGTTATGATTGGCTCTGAAACATGCGGACGGACACGAAGCCAGACCATAAGGCTTCTTTCTATACCTTGTATAGAAGCCTAAATAAGGCTTCTTGTTATACTTTGTATAGAAGCCTAAAAGTAGCGCACTGGCTACCCAGTTCTTAGACCTCTATGCACACAGAGTATTTCCAACACGATTTGAAACGCTCTGTATGATTTTGAATTATGAGGACGGACGGACGGACAGACGGACGGACAGACACGGAGCCAGATCATAAGGCTTCTTGTTATACTTTGTATAGAAGCCTAAAAGTAACTAGAATTTTTGTTGGTAAAACCGTGTAAAACTAGCTTTAACTGATTTCGCGGAAAAAAGTTAACCTTAAATACTATAACGGATTTTAGATCTTATATCCGTTATCGATCAACCTAAGACAATAATTTGTTGACCACTTCCTATTTTATTCAAAATTATTGAGACGGGTCCATACACACTTCCACTCGCATTTTTCGTTCTTCCGTGAATACGCATGTCAGGCGGCCATGTTGGATGGAACTTCACTTTTGGTTCTGACCGTCGAAGCATATAGTTCGGAGTGTGTGTACTGCTGCAGTATAAGTTCATTTTATTGCTATTGCAAGTGAAGATTAATACAATCGAGTTAACTAAGATCTACATCGAGTACACGAGGGTGAGGCTGACATAATTTTTTGAATACGGAAGTTTACCGTAGCACATTTTTCGTTTTGACATCTGGAAGTCAATCGCCATCTTTTTTTGTGTGCCCGAGTATTTTATTCCAACTGCACTTTGCGCATGCTCTTGCGCCCTCTATCGGGATTTTGGAAAGTGACAAGTTGTCAACATAGCGCACCGAATTATTTATTTACCAACCCGCTTTTGTCGGTTAGTGCAATTAGTCAATTTTGTCGTCGTGTCCGTTGCCGATTGTTTCGTCGTACTGTTAATGTTTGTTGTGGCACGATCCACCGAGTAACCAGGCGAGCCTGCGTCCGACGTACTAGCGATTTTGGAGTTACCTTTTGGAGCACATCTGTCCAGCCATTGTCCTGTTGCCGAGTCGTGGGGTCGCTGAGGATTCATCACTCGAGTCGTGCAATCCTTCCTGGAGAACCGAGACCTGGCGAGCAGTGCATCAACATCAATTCTCGTGTGCAATCCATCCAAGCAGGTTGGGGGTACCTGTCACCATCAGTTTGTGAGCTTGCTGAGTACTTGGTAAGACAATTTTACTTTCCTAATCTGTTTTGGGTAGTGATTGCCATATTTCAATTACGAGTTGTTTAATTAACGTCACAACGAGGTGTCTTGCTTTGTCACCTCAGTTCTTTTTGTTCGCCGAGCCTTCTTCACAGGAGGATTGATTCACGCATTGTATTTTGGCTGGCTTCCGTCAGAAGCCAGCAATTCATTTTATATTCGCCACCGAAAGGTTGTTGCCATTTGTATTTTTTTTGTGTATTGATTGTGGTGTGTTATTAAATCAATTATTATTACACCGAATTTTATTTCCCTGGAAGAGGGGGTACTTATAACCTTTTTAGTGAGATATAGAGATCTGGACCCACGTCCCTCGCAGACCGACGTTACCATCATAAGAGCTAGTTCATTACATCCAGGGCTCCCCACGTTAAAAAAGTGAGGTGGTTTTCCACTTCGCGTGGGAGGAAGTTTCTCGATCCTGCATCCGCGGGAGAGAGGTAATTCACTTCTCAATACATACCAAAAACAAATGTCAATAATAATTATAACCTACAATATTGACACATAAAAATATTACTTTTCAGTCTGTTACCTATGTTGACAGCCCAATATTGCTCTGTTAACTTATCAGACGACTTGACAGACTGGTAACTGCTAACAGTCATTGGTTAATACAAATATATCACATTAACAGACTGTTATTGACTTGACTCTCTGTTAGCAACTTAACAGAGCTTGGTGAATACGGCTGTAAATGTCACTGATTACATTTTTGCTTGGAAAAACAAAAACACGTCTGGACTAGTCGACTGTTTACTCGCGACACCGGCAGGCCGCTTGTGTTAAATTAATAATTATTATTAATAATATTAAAATTAATTATTAATAATGAAATTATCATCTTAAACCTAGTAAAACACTTAAATATTAGTGGGATATTCGAATGTTTGAATATGCCGTAGTTGGTAATTTGTTCGAGAGAAATTCGTCCAACTCAGCATTTGTACGACTGAACATTTAATCGACAGGGCATTTTCAAACAAATTTCTGTCGCACATAACGCTGTCGAACAAATTACCTAGAATCAAGTATTCGAATACTCGATTTCCCAGCCCTCGTAGATATAACACTACCATAACACACCAGATACAAGATTTTTTTTTAATTAATTTGATTTTGATTAAAAAATATTAGTTTTTTGATATCTATGATATCAAAACCCTAAAATAGCATCGTCCGAACCAAGTAACGTGATATAACATGCTTCGAAAATATTATTTTTAAAGCATGGTATATAAGTTACGTTTGTAATATAGATTGTACCATAATTGCTGACTTTCGATGTGATAAATACTGAAGAAAGATATGATTTCGCGCTATGCTGAAGAAAAATTGGTCACAAAGTTGCTAATGATTGTAATTTTACATACAATTTCTTAACGGTGTGGATATATTGTTCAAAAGATAAAAATACAAATAACGGATAAGCAGATAATGCAATAAATGGATAAACAGATTAACGGATCAACAGATCAACAGATCAGCGGATCAATGTATCAACGTATCAATATATCAACGTATCAATGTATCAACGTATCAACGTATCAACGTATCAATGTATCAACGTATCAACGTATCAATGTATCAACGTATCAATGTATCAACGTATCAAAGGATCAACAATTTACTATATAGGTTACACTTTGTTGTATTTAAAATTTAGGTAATACTTTTGAAAAGGAATCGATATAGCAAGTACCACTAATTTATAAACATGAACAACTCAAGCAATTATTCTAGCAGCGACTTTTCCGATTCCGATTTTGATTCTGATGAAAGCAATACAAAACATCATCTAACCTGTAATAATAATAAATTGCATTAGCGAATCGAATCAACGTATTAACAGATTAACGCAATACTATATAGACGAAGTATTTACAATATAACAACGTTTCAGTTGATCAACGTTATGATTGGCTCTGAAACATGCGGACCGACACGAAGCCAGACCATAAGGCTTCTTGCTATACCTTGCATAGAAGCCTAAATATGGCTTCTTGTTATACTTTGTACAGAAGCCTAAAAGTAGCGCACTGGCTACCCAGTTCTTAGACCTCTATACACACAGTATTTCCAGCACGATTTGAAACGCTCTGTATGATTTTGAATTATGCGGACAGACGGACGGACGGACAGACGGACAGACACCGAGCCAGATCATAAGGCTTCTTGCTATACTTTGTATAGAAGCCTAAAAGGGTAGATTAAGATTTTAAGGTTAAACAGGTTGGTAGGTAAGGGAGAGGGGAAAAATTTTTTAAATTCGATAGTTAATTATAAAATAAAAATTGATGATTACCGCTTGATATTTTTAAATTTTTGTTTCAAATTTGACACCAAATATTAAAATCAACAAAATAGGCATTAGTTATTTTTTAATGTTTGGTACCTTCGGTTAATATTCTTCGATTTTCTTAAATGATGAAGTAATTTTAAAATTATTTGGAAAACTGTTTAGTAGGTAGGGGAGACTGGTGTCAAACGTAACAGCACATTTATCTATCCTTACGGGCGCTATTCCGCGACATTGTGACAAGGATCCAGTGGATCCTCCATTATAAGAGTAATATCCTATACATACTCGGTAACAGAATTTTTTGTGTTTATGATGTATAAAAAATATTTAATGTCTCGTACACATTAGCGAGCTTTTTGGTGAGCATTTCGGCGAATTTGCAGCAAAAGTGCAAGCGTTTCTGTGAGTGGTCGACGTCGGTATCCGACGAACGATAAAAATCCTGTATAGACTAGCGAGCAAAACTGCGAGCAATTGAAATTACGATTTTCTCAGAAAACACTGAAGAAAAACTCGTATCTATTTCATTTGCATAGCTCTCATTCACAAGGCAGTATAGATTTAACAATCTATTTATCTATCAATCAATAAATTTAAAATACGCAAATATGTGATCAAAGTCTTTACATTTTGTCAAAAAAATTTTTTTTAATTAATTTAGGACTTAACGGTGTTCAATGTAAAACATTTACCGATACTCGTCGAAAAGCTTGCACCTTTTCAGCAAGCGGATCTGCGAACGGCTCGCGCAAACGCTCGCAATTTTGACCGCTAATATATACGAGACATAATATTTTGTATTGTTATGGTAAAATTTAAGTTTTTATGTTTAACAGTTTTTCAAAATCCCAATTTAAGATATAAATGTAGTAGCATTATTAATTTCTGAAATCATATTTTATGAATCATTTATGGTTCTTTCGTACCTTGATGACGAATGTAAAAAACCGTGTTGGGGTCAAAAGTAACATTTTAAATGGGGCCGAAAGTAGGAGTTACTTTCTATCTTGTTATGGATTAGATCATTATGATGTATATTATCCTACATATGCCTACCAAACCATGAAAATCCCATTAAGTTTTGATTACAAACAAATATAATTTTTACTACTGGACAACCACAACTCACAAAGCCCTGTAAAATGCCTTCAATTCTGTAAAAAATAATGGAATTTTACTGCTGTTTTTTCTTCCGCATTGCATTTGTCAGGATTAATCGCAGAAAAATTTCACGAACAAGATTTAATTCCGAAACTATGTAGCCGGAATACAGATCCCATTTTTACCGAAAACCATACGACCTTCTCCAAAAACTGGACCAAGAGTAATTATAGACAGGAAAAATAAAAAAACCATGTACAATATTAACAGACCCTCTTGAAGGGATGTACATTGAGGCAGAGTACTCGCGGGGAAGAAATATTATACAAAAAAGGTGATCCAGTGTCCCAAACAAAACAACCAAACAAAGTGAATTCCAGTTTTCAAATGTCTTCGAATGTCCGTTCTTCGGATGTTACGTAACGTCGCGTCGCACAGTGGGGCAAGAGAGCTAAAACGTGCTATTAAATCAAATACCATTTGAATGGATTTCTAAGTTGGATATATATTTTCAGGGTTGTTAGTAGTATTTAAAAAAATTGATAGATATAATTTTATCATATTCCTTAACCGAAAAACAGCTTATTTGGTTTAGTAACAAAATTTTTTTTTAGATCGCCCTGTATGAACTGCTTCCAAAAATAAACAAAATTGCATCTAGTGAAGCGATTATAGTATTACTAGGGGGGCTCCGCCCCCCTGGCCGCCTTCGGCGGCCCAACCCCCTTGGGCCGCTTCGCAGCCCAATATTCCCGGCCGATTTACGGTTGAGCCACCCCCATTCGATTTTGGATTTCGGGGGAGGGGGAGGGGCAAGTATTAACCTGCACGCACTTAGGCCACTCTACCGGACCCATTGTACTGCTTCCACTTTGTTGCTCACCCCCAGCCTGACCCACAATGTCGACACTGCTAAGTATGACCGCAGCCGTTAGGCGGTCTCTCGCCCTCACCACCGACCAAAACTCCCCAACAATGGCCGGCACCACGAACCAGGGACGTCCGTTCGATGACCGAGTTCTGAGAAGTCCCGCGATTGCGTAGTAGATGGGGAGTAGGGGTGATTTTTTTTTATTACCCTGTTTGACATATTAGATCAGCTCAAATCAGGGGGACCGCCGGTTTAACGTGCCCTCCGAAGCACGAAGACGGTTCATTGGAGGAAAGAAAGTCCGAAAGAAAATTGACTCCTACTGGACTCGAACCAATGCCTTTAGCATCAGTAGTCGATTGCTCTAACTACTCGGCCAATGACCTTCTTGGCCACCCCCATTTCGCCACCTCGTAATTCCATATAAATGAGAAATCTTGCGAGTTATAAAACTTCTTTCCATACGACATTTTTTTGTTATGTCGCTTGTACTTTGAATTTGTATTCCATCCTTTGCTCGACATCTTGATAATGCTACATATAACTGTCCGTAACTAAACAAAGGCCTATCGATATTTATACCAACTTTGTCAAAGCTCTGCCCTTGACATTTATTTATAGTTATAGCGAATCCCAACATTATCGGAAATTGTCGTCTATGTAGTACAAATGGTAATCCGCTTGCAGATGTATCGCCAGTATCCAATTTGAATCCTGGCGATAATTTGGACAGTTTAACTTTTCCATTATGACAAAAACTTTTCTTGCAAAATTCATTTTTCCAAAAAATAGCATCACAATTTGAACATTTCTCGGTCATTTCACCCGCATCATGAGGAGTTACGATTCCAAAACAGTGACCAGATCTGTCGATGATCGCTGTAGCGCTCTTCTTTTTGTGCTTCTTTCAGTTGAAGGTTTTGCTGGTGGTTTTAATGTTGAAGGTTCTTGTTCCTCTTGTAGTTGTACCGATTCTAAAACAGTGGCCAGATCTGTCGATGGTTGCTGTAGCGTTCTTCTTTTTCTGCTTCTTTCAGTTGAAGTTGTTGCTGGTGGTCTTGATTGTTGAAGGTTCTTATTTCTCTTGTAGTTGTTGCTGTCGAGTTTTGTGTTTTCTCGAACGTTCAGTAGATGTTTTTCGTCTTTTTTTTCTTTCTGTGTACTTTCAGTATCTGAGGATGTATCCCGTTGTGGTCGCACTCCTATGTTTGCTTTTATTCCATCTGTTCTTAGAATTAAAGAAGCTCCGCTAATTATAACAGTCGGAAAACGTAAAATCCTTTTTCGGTTAAAGATAACTTTTAAATGAGTCCTCATCTCTAGCCGAAACTATGTATTAACCGTCAGGATCTCATTAAATTTTGTGATATGATCAAAGTTGAAAGGTAATGATTAGATGTTAACTCTCGAACAGCTATTGAATTTAAAGGTAGAATGGTAGTAATTTTTGAACAATAGTATTAAATTATTTTTTACTTCAATTACATTTATAGTACTTAATTCTCCACATTGTGATCGTGATAGTACAACTTCTTTAACTTACTTAATATATAGACATCAACGTCCTATAAATATATATATAGGCTATAATCCTATGATACGGTGATCCAATGATCCGGTGATCCGAAGAAAGCAATAATCTGATTATCTGATTATCTGATTACGGGTCAGATAATCCGTACTCTTTTACTCCATATAAGTAAAACATAAAACTTTATGTGCAAACTTTTTATGGAACGTTTTTGAATAACAATTTTAAATCAAATTAATGATTGGTTCTTTTTTTTAACCAATAGCCAATGAAATTGCAAAACGTTTTATGGATAAGGGATTACCAACCTTATATTTTAAAACGAAGAAAATCTTGGAGAACTACCTTTTAGGCTTCTATACAAAGTATAGCAAGAAGCCTTATGATCTGGCTCTGTGTCCGTCTGTCCGTCCGTCTGTCCGTCCGTCTGTCCGCATAATTCAAAAACATACAGAGCGTTTCAAATCGTGTTGGAATTACTCTGTGTGTATAGAGGTCTAAGAACTGGGTAGCCAGTGCGCTACTTTTAGGCTTCTATACAAATTATAGAAAGAAGCCTTATGGTCTGGCTTCGTGTCCGTCCGCATGTTTCAGAGCCAATCATAACGTTGATCAACTGATACGTTGTTATATTGTAAATACTCCGTCTATATAGTATTGCGTTAATCTGTTAATCCGTTGTTTCGATTCGCTAATGCAATTTATAAATACGCAAATGTTCGAAAGATATTTACTACGTTAAAGATATTTTCAACGGGGTCTCCCTATAAAAACTACTTGTTAGGCTACTATACAAAGTTTAGCAAGAACCCTTATGATCTGGCTCCGCGTCTGTCCGTCCGTCTGTCCGCATAATTCAAATCTAATCAGAACCTTCGAAATTGTGATTGTAAACACATCGTGTACCTATATATAATTAAATAAAATTTGTTTTAAATTTAAAATCGACTTTCTAGCCACGTTCTGTAAAAATTTTTTTTGGAACTTGGAACTTAAAATGCTATTTTTTGTTTTTATGTGAAAAAATAATTTTTTATTTATTTTAACCATAGCAGTGGCTTGATGTGATTAGTGAAGTTAAGTTGTAAATAAAAGAGAAAGGAGAGGATTGGTCCACCTCAAAAAATGGACCGTCCATTACAGAGAAGTAAAGTTTCGAATGGAATTTAAAAGTTTGATTATTATTACTTATATAGTAAATGATAATTACCAACCGCAAAAAATTTAATTGGTGCAGATTATCTGATTATGTGATATTACATTATATGGCGACCTCCAAAAATATTCAATATTTACTTAGAGTATGTCTTGGGACAGTGGAGAAGAAGCTGGGGTTAGACATATAATTCACCAAGTTTAGGAAGTTGATTGTATCGATGTCAAAAATATTCGCAAAAAGAATTTAATTCCAATTTGCATTATTATTATATAGTATTTTAGTTGGCAATGACCACCAACTTAAAAAACAGATTATCCGTTAATTTAGGGCTCTATACAAAGTATACACCGAGAAAAAAAAATTAAGTAGGAATTTGTCTTGCAACAATTTGAAATAATTTCTCTTCACAGAGAAAAAATTGTTTTGATTTGAAGTATTTTTTTACTTCAAATTGAAGTGCAAATTCGTCTCGCATCAATTTGATGTCAATTTTACAAGAAGTGAAGTAAATTTGACAACAATTAATGTAATAATTATTTCAAATTGTTGCATGACAAATTCCTACATAATTTTTTTCTCAGTGTGTGTAGAAGCGATATAATCAAAGTATAGAATCTTATCAACGTATCATCGGATTAGCGGATCAACGTATCAGCGGATGAACGTATCAGCGGATCAACGTATCAACGTATCAGCGGATCAACGTATCAGCGGATCAACGGATTAAAAGTTATATAAGTGAACGTCGATAATACAAACGGTATAATTATTAAATCTTCAAGCTTATTATTTATATAATATAAAGTAAATAACACACCAAAAAAAAACGGATCAACATAACGGATCAAAGTATCAACGTATAAGGTTTATAACAGGTAGTAACTTATATAACCAATTTTCTCGCCCTTACCCATAATGCACCTAAACATTTACCAACCGTAAAAATCGTCATAGTCCTCAAGATTTTCGTGGAAATCGTCATTATACGCTCAGCTGTCATACCGCATAGACCGCTTGGACAAAAGTGTGCTCATTGATATAATTTCGCTACAGCTATTTTGTTTTTATTATAAAGTAGGTTATTATAAATTATCGAGAGTCGACTGTATAAGGTTCATACAGGTACTAACTTATATAACCAATTTTGGCGCCATTACCCATAATGCACCTAAACATTTACCAACCGTAAAAATCGTCATAGTCCTCAAGATTTGCGAGGAAATCGTCATTATACGCTCAGCTGTCATACCGCATAGACCGCTTGGACAAAAGTGTGCTCATCGATATAATTTCGCTACAGCTATTTTGTTTTTATTATAAAGTAGGTTATTATAAATTATCGAGAGTCGACTGTATAAGGTTCATACAGGTACTAACTTATATAACCAATTTTGGCGCCATTACCCATAATGCACCTAAACATTTACCAACCGTAAAAATCGTCATAGTCCTCAAGATTTGCGAGGAAATCGTCATTATACGCTCAGCTGTCATACCGCATAGACCGCTTGGACAAAAGTGTGCTCATCGATATAATTTCGCTACAGCTATTTTGTTTTTATTATAAAGTAGGTTATTATATATTATCGAGAGTAGACTGTATAAGGTTTATACAGGTACTAACTTATATAACCAATTTTGGCGCCATTACCCATAATGCACCTAAACATTTACCAACCGTAAAAATCGTCATAGTCCTCAAGATTCGCGAGGAAATCGTCATTATACGCTCAGCTGTCATACCGCATAGACCGCTTGGACAAAAGTGTGCTCATTGATATAATTTCGCTACAGCTATTTTGTTTTTATTATAAAGTAGGTAAAACAACACAATTTCATAATGCCTAGAAAGCAGTTGACACCTGAAGAGCGAAAAGCAGCAGCTGCCCGTCGACGCCAGAAGGACGCTATCAGGAAACATACCATTAGACAAGATCCTTCGTTTCGTTTACAGGAACAAGTTCGCGACACCGAAAGCCATCGTCAAGCCCGTCAAGATCCTTCGTTTCGTTTGCAGGAACAAGTTCACAACACCGAAGGCCATCGTCAAGCTCGACAAGATCCTTCGTTTCGTTTACAGGAACAAGTTCACAACACAGAAAGCCATCGTCAAGCTCGTCAAGATCCTTTGTTTCGTTTACAGGAACAAGTTCGCGACACTGAAAACCATCGTCAAGCCCGTCAAGAATCCTTCGTTTCGTTTACAGGAACAAGTTCACAACACCGAAAGCCATCGTCAAGCCCGCCAAGATCCTTCGTTTCGTTTACAGGAACAAGTTCACAACACAGAAAGCCATCGTCAAGCTCGTCAAGATCCTTTGTTTCGTTTACAGGAACAAGTTCGCGACACTGAAAACCATCGTCAAGCCCGTCAAGATCCTTCGTTTCGTTTACAGGAACAAGTTCACAACACCGAAAGCCATCGTCAAGCCCGCCAAGATCCTTCGTTTCTTTTACAGGAACAAGTTCACAACACAGAAAGCCATCGTCAAGCTCGTCAAGATCCTTTGTTTCGTTTACAGGAACAAGTTCGCGACACTGAAAACCATCGTCAAGCCCGTCAAGATCCTTCGTTTCGTTTACAGGAACAAGTTCGCAACACCGAAAGTCATCGTCAAGCTCGTCTTGATGAAGACGTGCGCATCCACGAACATAATCTCCGTAGAATTCGCGAGCAAGGCTCATGGCAAGATGAAATAAATCGATTTGAAGCTGAAATTCGCAAAGGCTGCACTCACGTATGTCATTCATGTGGGGGACTCTTTTTTCACTACTCCATTAAAACTCACAGCATGACCGAACTCCTTTTAGCTGGAAAGCAGTAATCCTTCATCGACTCAGTAATTATAGTTCCACCCACTTCAGACCTCGCTGAATTTTGCTCAACTTGTCACAGTACTATCCAACAAAACCGGATTCCACGTCTCTGTCTCTCCAACGATCTGCAGTTTCCCTATGTTCCACAAAGTGTAAAGAATCTGACACGTTTGGAAGCCCGTTTGGTCTCAGCTCGACATGTGTTTCAGTCCATTTGGGCTATATATGGAATGCATGGACAGATGAGAACAAAAGGACGAATTATTAACGTCCCAGTCTCCATAGACAATACCATTCAATCCCTTCCGAGACTCCCGAATCAGGACGATGTTTTACACATCCGACTCGCCCGTCAAATTGAAGTTCCGAGAAATTATACAGCTGGTAACATTCGTCCGGCTTGCGTGATGGATGCCGCTAAAATTCTTACCCGATCTCCGCTTTACCGTGAATACGGAATCACTCTTTCAAGCAATTGGACCGAGATATGTCAGCATCAAATTGATGTGGCATTACACGAAAACCCAGAAGAAATTGCGATGGATGTTCAAGAGGAAGAGGAAGTCGATGACGTAAATCCTGGCAGAGGAGAGACTTTAATTACTAGTGATGAGGGAATCCGGATGGCTCCAGCGGAAGGAAACCAACCAATCTCTATTCTATATGATCCTGACTCGTATTTTCTTACGTTTCCTCAAATATTTGCCGGGCACCGAATGAAGCCATCCGATAGTAATGGTAAATTACTAAGCCGCTCCGAATTTGTCAAATCAATGGCGCGTAACAGTGATCGCCGTGCCGTTGAAAATGTCGAGTTCTTACTGTTTTTGGCCAAATCGCTCGAAATTCAGAGAATTTCTGATAATCGCAAGGTGTGCCTTCGTAAACGAAGACGCAATGGAGAGTTAATCCGAGTCACTGCGGAACAAATTAGTCATTCTAATTTTGTGGATGGGTTAGTTAATGATGATAATGCTTTTAAGGTTTTACAAGGAGTACGAAACTCATGTCATCACTGGCATCAAGAAGGCCTTAAAGTCCGAAGGATGGTCAGTCAGTTCAATTTGCCTCATCTCTTCATCACTATTAGTGCCGCTGAGCTAAAATGGAACGAGTTGATTGTGATTCTCAAGCATATTCTTGACAAAATTACAATTTCTGAAGAAGAAGCACAAAATATGTCAAAGAATGACAAACAATTACTTATTCAGCGCGATCCCGTGACTTGCGCTCGTTATTTTGAACATCGCACTTCTGCTCTTTTCAAGACCTGGAAAAACTCTCAAGGCCCATTTGGAAACCGATCCATTAGGCATTCCTATCATCGCATTGAGTTCCAACATCGAGGAAGTCCACACGTCCATATGATCTTGTGGATTGATGGCGCACCAAACTTTGATGCTTCCAACTCATCTTCTACTCAAGATGTTTGCCGGTTTGTTGACGAAATTATAACTTGTTCCACGAACTGGCCTGAATATGATCCCATTCACCAGCTTTTGTGTTTTCAAACTCATCGACACACCCACACATGTAGAAAGAAAAGCCACAAAGGAGTCAAATGTCGGTTTGGAATTCCATTTTTCCCAATGGACGAAACCATTATTCTGCATCCATTCGAGGAGCAACAGGAGGAAATTGAGATTTTCCAACGCGATTACAAAAAGATTCGTGACTATCTTGATACGAATGAACTGCCACTTTCTTCAGATATGACATTTGCGGGGTTTCTACAAGAATTATCCATGACACGAAATCGTTACATTTCTGCTATTCAAAGCTCCTTGAAAAAGCCTAAAATCATCATTCGGAGGCGGCCGTGTGAGACTTACATAAATCCATATAGTGAGAAAATCCTGAGACTCCAGAAATCTAACATGGATATTCAGTTTATTTTAGACGCCTATGCTTGTTGCTGTTACATCATTGACTACATTAACAAGAGTGATCGTGGAACTAGCGACCTCTTGCGTAAGGTTCTTGAAGATGTCAGAAGCGGTAACAAGTCTTTGGCTCAACGTCTTCAGGCTCTTGGTGCGGCTCATCACATGAACAGTGAACTCTCTGCTCAAGAGGCTGCTTACAACGTGCTTCAGATTCCAATGAGCCGATGCACAGAGGCATGCATTTTTATACCAACAGGTCCAGCCGATCAACGAACCAGAATGATTAAAACTAATATTCAGTTAGAAAATCTCAGTCCGGACTCTGAAGATGTCTTTGTAGACGGACTTTTACAACGATATAGTTCACGACCAGATGCATTATCTAACCTTAATCTTGCACAATTTTCAGCTTGGTATGATTTTTCATTAAAACGAGGAAGTACACAGATGGCCCAAGAAAACGATGATATTGTAGAAACTGAAGACTTACAAAGTATCGATAAATATTTTCCGCTAAAGAATGGCAAACCTGGATACGTTTGGAAGCGAACATTTCCAAAAATTATTCGCCACGTCCGCTACAACAAGAATAAAGATCGTCACAACTTTTTCCGCGAACAAGTGATGCTCTATCTTCCTTGGAGGGATGAGGAAACCGAAATTATAAATCAAGATTGCGAGAAGATAGCGACTGATAATATAGAAGCAATTTCTGCCAATCGTCGCGAATTTAATGCCTTTCAAGAAGATATTCTGGATGTCGCTATGGATAGCGCATTGAGTGAGGATCGTCAATCTGACGATGACAAATCTGATAGCATACCGGAAGAGATTCAAGAGGAATTCGAATTAATCGACCCCGTTGCTGCTGGTGCCATTGACTTTGGTGGTGACGTGATACGCCCAATGTCTGAAAAGTTTACGCTTCCTAATCGAATTCCCAATAAAGAGTTTGAAGAATTATTCGCATCGCTAAATACTCAACAACGGGATTTTGTAACTCACCTGCTTGATCACTTCAAAAGGTCTCCCGATATCCCCATCTACACCTACTTAAAGGGAGGTGCCGGTGTAGGAAAGTCTCATGTAATTAGAACTCTATACCAAGCATTAATTAGAGTGTTCAATGATAAAGTTAATTCGAATCCTGATAAACCTTCTGTCCTTCTGACGGCTCCTACCGGATTAGCGGCATTTAATATCTTCGGACTCACAATTCACAACGCATTCCAACTTCCCGTGAACCAAAAAGAAGCTAGCAAGCTCTCAGACAGCGTCTCTAATACAATGGCCACTCTCTATTCAGAACTTCGTGTTCTTATCATAGACGAGATTAGTATGGTTGGTCAACATATTTTGGAAATGATCGACAAACGATTGAGAGACCTATGTGACGGATGTAAACCTTTCGGTGGTATATCGGTCATAGCCGTTGGCGACTTTAGGCAGCTGCCACCTGTTATGGCAACATCCCTTCTGGCTGGAACAATGTCGAATTCGATTTCGTCGCTTTTCAACAAACCCTTATGGCACATGTTTACTGTTCATGAACTGACTACAATTATGAGACAACGCGATGATGCAGCTTTTGCTCTTGCATTAAACAATATGGCGTCAGGGACGATGACTGATGATGATTTGAAACTGTTCAAATCCCGTGAGTTTCCAACTACGCCTGAAGAAATAGTAAGCCGACGCCCTATTCATCTTTTTTACACGAATGAAGCAGTTGATGTCCACAATAGTTTTGCGTTATCCTGTTTGTCAGGAAATCAAGCCATCTCAACCGCCAAGGATTCCCTTTCTGCTTACACGAGCGAGGCATCCAAAGTTGCACTCCTCAACTGGATAGCATCTGCACCTCTATCTAAGACACAGGGACTTCACACAAGCCTCTTTCTCAAAGAAGGTGGACGTTATATCATGACAGTGAATGTAGACACAAGTGACGGTTTGGTTAACGGTGTGGGATGCATTCTGAAAAGAATTGACTTTGGTATTAGTACTTTGGATGCATCTAGACAAAAGCCTCTCCGTCTCTGGGTCAAGTTTGAAAATTCCCGAAGTGGACAGAAGCTTCGTTTGCGCAATATTAACCTCAGTCAGCAACTTCAAATTGATTCGGAATGGACTCCCATCTCACCATGTACGGTCGTCATCCAGCCACGATCGAATTCGGCCACAAAGGTAACAAGGACGCAATTCCCACTTAATGCAGCTGAAGCTCAAACTATACATAAATCCCAAGGATCCACATACGAGCTCGTTGTTGTCCATTTTACTCCTGGAATCAAGCGTGCTCTTCTGTATGTTGCATGTTCACGAGCAACAAAAGCATCAGGATTATTTCTTATTGGTATCATTAAAAAGACAAAAATGCCGCAAGAGAATGATCCGATATCTATTGAATTCAAACGACACCAGGAGATGAAGCTAATTCCTTCATTTGAACATTTGCGCATTAGGAATGATAGCAACAGACAAATACAAGTCATCTTTCACAATGTCCAGTCACTTCCTGCTCATTATAGTCTCTATGAATCGGATGAGGTCTATAAGAGTTCGGATATCATCCTTATGGCGGAGACATGGACGCTCTCAAGTGACAATTTTCCGCTAGGAGATCATCTTCTTGCTGCATCAGTAGATAGTAACGATGTCCGTCGACCGATTGGTGTACGTGTGTATTGTTGTCCGTCTGTTCATGAATGTATTATAGACACCAATTCCGAAATAGAATACGACTCACGAGGTTCCTGCAGTGTTTCTTCTATTGTCTTCTCTAACATCCGAAAAATTGTCGTTTACAAGTCACCAGGGTTTAATTGTAACACAATGATCTCTTTAATAAAAAAGCAGATGTCTTGCTTATACTTAGTACCACGTACTCTGGTTACTGGAGATTTCAATGAGGATTTCAGCAAGGAAGAAAGTAATGGCCTACAACATGCACTTAGAGAACTAGGACTCCAAATTCGGTCGCCAGCGATACCCACTACGCGGAATGGCACGCAAATTGATGCGATTTTTTCCAACTTTGAAGTGTCAGCTACCGGAATCTACACATCGATTTCCTCTTACCATGAGCCGCTTTGGGCCAGAATTAACATAAACTAATTTGCGACAGACATCTTCGGACGTGGAATGGATGTTGTTGGTATAAACACCATCATCAATTACTATATGCCATCCGATGCACATAGTTATTTACATAGTGTTGCTCGTGCAAGTCGTTTTGACTCTGTGGGAAGAGCTATCACGTTTGTCTTCAGCGATGAAGATGCCAAATTATCGAACAAAGTTCAAACTCGGTTCCAAGTGAAAATTCAAATTTTCGACCTAACCTATCTATCTTTTAATCAAATATATATTTTGATTGTAAATATTTCTATTCAAACTTATTTCTATTCATTACCTTATCCGGGAGGATAAGGTAAAGGGTTGTATGGGTTATGCTGCAGAGGTAGTACCTAGTACCGGGACGGTCACATCGAGCGTGATAACGAGAGATGGTCCTTGGTAACTGGTCCTTGCAGGATACCCAACTCTCACTTATGGCTCCACGTGCCACACCCTGGGAACTGCGTTGATCCGCAGGCGAAACTAAGTGAGGGGAGCCAGATATGGCAATAACCGAATGTGGTTGCCGGTATAAACAACTGCATTAATTTTATTACCAATAGCTTCGGATGCATGAACAAGCAAATATAGGGCACTTTCCTGTCCTTGGATAGAGAAATCATTCCTAAACGCGGACGAACCAAGCAATATGGCGAACGGCATAGAATGAAGATGGCAACGGAAAACTTTCTTCTTCACTTCGCGGTGTAGGCGTTATTGCTTGTTCCGGTACCCATCCTTTTCTCGCTCTTCCAATACTTGTTTTTCCCGGTGGTTTATATCGCTTTGCTGCTAATGGCAGTCTCCCTTCTGTCATTCTTTCGAGGTGTTCACTCTATGGCTTGTTATTTGTCCGTCCGTCCGCCTGTCTGTCCGCACGTTTGAAATTATTTTCTATTAAGTTGCTAATAATTCAATTTTAGGCTTCTATACATAGTATAGAAAGACGCCTTATGATCTGGCTCCGTGTCCGTCCGTTCGTCCGTCTATTTAAACATGCTAACGCTTTTCTAAACCTTGATCCCATTAGGGTGTACAATTTTCGTGCACACACACACACACAATTTTCGTTCCATATTTTAGGCTTCTATTCAAAGTATAACAAGAAGCCTTATGATCTAGCTCCGTGTCTGTCTGTCCGTCTGTCCGTCCGTCCGTCTGTCCGTCCGTCTGTCTGTCTGTCCGCATAATTCAAAATCATACAGAGCGTTTCAAATCGTGTTGGAAATACTCTGTGTGTATAGAGGTCTAAGAACTGATTTTTTATTTTACTTTGATGTGAAAAAATAATTTTTTATTGATGTGGTTAGTGAAGTTAAGTTGTAAATAAAAGAGAAAGGAGAGGATTGGTCCACCTCAAAAAAAGGACCATACATTACAGAGAAGTAAAGTTTCGAATAGAATGGAAAAGTTTGATTGTTATTACTTATATAGTAAATGATAATTACCAACCGCAAAAAATTTTATTGGTGCAGATTATCTGATTATGTGATGTTACATTATATGGCGATCAAAACTAACCAGATAATAACAACTTTCCACACCAGAAAGGTAGCTGTATAGAAGCCTAAGAACTGCCGCTAAAGCGAGTTCCACCTTGTTAAATTAATAAATCGATGTTTACCAATTTTGGTTTTTAATTTATATTGCATTCCCTTTGACTTATATAATAGAATTTTTTATTGGTTGTCAGATTATCCTATTATCGAAAACGTTGCATAAAATCGTTGCATGAAATCGTTGCATAAAAACGTTGCATAAAAGCGTTGCATAAAAACCCTTATCTTTTTATATATTGCTATGTGCCGGTCCTCATGACGGGTCACACGCAATTTGTATTGATATTTTATAAGACAAATTAAGTTGTTTTTGAACTCTTTAATTCCCGTTTTGCTAGCTCCTTTTTAAATATTCACTTTGCATGAAAACACCTTACCTCAGTAGTGGATTCCTCGTAGGGGACTCTTTGCTCATTCTGAAATATTTTAAATGGGTGGCGAAAGTATATTCGCCAATGATACGCCAATGAATATCAAAAATGTGAACAATTTATTTTTACAATTTAACATGAACCAATACAACAGAAACCCCAAAACTTATATTAACAATGACATCAAAAATTCAACAAATAAAAACCTTAAAATTAAACGCATATCACAGTGTTAATTTTTTTGTAAATACGTGTTGTTGTTATTTGTTTTTGAACGAATCACTTTTTCACAAAAATAGTTAATTAAGTTTGGCTTACCAAACACAGGTGTCGCTATTATTTTTCTTAAACTCCTCGTAAACAGCAAGTCAGCCACGCTTAAAACTGAATCCAAAAATTTCTTAATAATCACCACGTGGAATTCGTTTTGGTGCTTCAATATCCATCGATTGCAAATCTTGGTTTCAATCGTTTATTTCACTTCACAAATCGTTCAAGGTAAGCACTTTTATTTTTATCAATCTTAATCTTGTTATGCAAAAATGCAAATTTTTGCAGATTCAAGTAATTCTCTTTCTTTTCTAGTTATCTAGCTCGAGTTGGATTTTTAATCCAATATATCAATTTTATACTGGGACAAAAATAACGTACGTCCGTCTCGCGTCGCACTAGCGTATCGTTATTTATTTATCATCTGATCTCGTTTCCCTGGTTTTTGATCATCCTATAATTTTTATCACTCTTTGATTTTTCTTTTATAACGTAAGTATCACGCATCTTTGATATCATTTTATTATACTTAAATGTCATTCAATTAATCGTTTATATCTGTTCTAGCGTCGTCATAACAATACATCATTTGGCCCGGCCACACGCAAAGGTTTTGCCTCGGGTGACGAGACGCTGCATTTTATGATTATCGTTTTAACAACAACCACGTAATTACTGTCTATTTACCGCACGTACTTAAATTAACCTACTTTTTACAATACTAACAATTAAACTATTTATTAAACAAATTTTCTTTAATTATTAATTTATTTATGGTATGCATATTCCTATACGCATCATTGGTATATAACTTCATTCGCACCTTTTTATGATAATTTTGACTTTATTAGAGTCTTTTTAAATTACCTATAGGAATTTGTGTTCTGTTGTTAAGATGTCTTCATGCAATTAACAATGTACAAAGTGCTCATTTAATTTTATTGACTTTTTGTTCTTATTGAAATTTATACCATCGTAATATATAGAGTAGATATCTAAATAAAATTTTTTTCTTTCGTGTTTTTGAAATTCCCTTTATTAAAAATAATATAAAAATAAAAAGTATTATTAATTTTTTATTAATTAACGCTTACCGAAAACAAAATTAATCTACAAAATCTCCGAATATGTTATCATCATAATCCTCATCATCTTCACTGTTATCATAATCATTATCCCGATTACGAATGACCATGACCGTTGGAGATTTCAATAATCCTAGTGCTTCTTTTGGAATATGTTGGATTTTTCTCTTTTCTAGTTTTCGTTTGCTAGTGATTACGAGATCGGAAATCAATAAAAAAAGTGAAAAATATCAGTATTCGTATTTTCCCGACTGCATTTTCTGGAGTAATGAGTAATTATCCTTCAAATTTTTTTGGACCACCCTGTATGATTGCTTCCGAAAATGAACAAAATTGTATCTAGCGAAGAGATTTGTAAAATTTGGTACAATGTTTAAACGCGACTGTTTTCTTATACTCAATACCCATTAGGGAAAAAATCAAAGCTCAATATGCTTTAAAACATAACCAAAAAGCCCAAAAACTAATTAAACTTCAGATTTCAACAATACCGTTCCGTAGCGTACTGTTATAAATTACATGCTCTTTAATACAAGTTTAGAATTACTAAAATGTCACAATATACTTCAATTTCAAAGTTTCAAACTAAATATTTCAATTCTTAAAAATGCTTCCGGTAGAGAAAAATCGCGCTAATCCGGGTTACGGAGGGCCAACCGAAAATTTAGTAGTGTTCTAGTGTGCGTGGGTTAGTGGTGTATTCATACATTATGGGCAGGAATCTCTAAATTGCATTTAATTGTTTCATTTAATAGCACGTCTTGGCTCTCTTGCCCCACTGTGCGTCGGTCCCCCTGTGTTAATGATTTGACATCATAACAATAAGAAAAACAAGTATAGACACATCGAAGGCCAGCTTGTCGGCCTCCGGATTGTTTATGGGCTTACCGACTAGTTCTTGGACCTTTCGGGATTCAATAGTCGAGTGTCGGGATACGCATTTGATCTACTTATGTAAATGTATCGTATTTTTGATCCGGCTTTGGCTTCTCAATGGTGAAGTGAACACGATGCACATCTATCTAAGATGTAAAAACTAATGCTCATAGAACTAATTTGAAAAAGTTGGTAAACACAAGTGAACAAAGATTAAATGTTTTCGATTCAGTCAACTGGATTCATGCCAACGCATCTTTTAAGATTCCAGATCTTCCAACGCTCCTAGCGCTGCCCACTGAAGAGTACATTTTTCCTGCAAATTTTCATTCTTGGTGACGAAGAAAAGCTGTTGTGCTGTAATTTCTAGTACCAAAAAAAGTTTGATGCAGAAGATGCTGCACGAAAATAATCAACACTTTCAGCAATACAAAATGCCACTTGATTATAATCCAATTGAAGACCTGTATATAGCCAATAACATAAGCAAGAAACCAGCTGCATAAGGTCGTACACAAGTCTGTAGTGCACCGATAGTTGATGAAGTCGCCATTATCACTTCTGGAAATGAGTTTGTAAAGCGCAATATTATATTTAATTTACGTAAAAAGTTTTATGTATAACATTTAATTTGAATAGGTTTCATATTTTTAAAATTTTATTAAAATATCATAGCAGTATATTAAGAAGAAGAGACTGTCGATGTGAACAGCATCTAGCGATGCTCTTGGTAATATTTACACAGTTCATTTGCGAAACTTTGATTCCTACCATTTGTGAATATTCTTACACATGGTCAAACGTCCAACCTACTTTAAGGATCTCCGAATAGTCGATGGAGTTGAACGTGACCACATATCATAAAGTTGCTTGGCATTTGGACTACTGGAAAACTACAATAATTAATGGAACGAGACATTGAATGAAACGAAGGAATCGCAGTAATCGTACATCAGGGCTCTCTTTCCTGACAACCTGTTGTTTAATAAACCGTTAAATCTTAGAACACTTTGGGAGAGCCACTAAGACTGCACGCCTTAAAATATTTTGAATGGACTTAGATGAGAGAATCCTTAAATGACTTTAAAATTTGCTGAAGACATTCTTCTCATTTCCAACGAGGAGGATAATCCTCATCTATAATGCGGCATTGAGGCATCATTTCATCATCAATAAATCAATGATCAACAATGAAAATCAAGCATTTCAAGCATCAGAGGCACCACAAGAGGTGTGAAGGATAATGAAATCAAAGCCTGATTGAAATCATCATAATTTTGTCGAGATGTCACAATAATGAAACTCGTGACCAACATGAGTGAGTTCAATAATCTGACAGCTATGACTCCAAAAATTTCAAAAATCAAGCTTCGAAGTACAAAAATATGTCCTAATTCTAAAGTTTATTTAATTGTGTGTATCCAAACATCGGAACATAAATCTAACAGTTAAGGAAATCGATAAGTCTGCCAATAAATAAAAATAAATTTATTAGTGCAAATAGTTCGGAGCATTGTAAAGAAAGTGAAAGTATTCAAAAACTAGATTATAACCTTATGTTGTCTAAATTTTGGAGATTGCAGCCAAGAGTCCAATACTGCATTTCTGTAAAAAATACCGTGTAATAGTTTCATATCAATCTGGATTTAGACAAAACCATTCATGTGAGTCACTAATTGAAAATAAGTGAATAAGTCTAATTTTATTTTTAATTATCATTTATTTTTGTTGCTTAAGCATGCCTGATGACGGAATATTAATTCCGAAACATTGATGTAGTATAATATGCTATAGTTTTCTTTAGAATTTTTTGATTCAAATTTTTAACCCTCCCCTTTCTTTTAAAATTTTTTAATATTTCATTCCTTCTGGAATTTATTAAAAAAATTTGGTTGTGACTCAGAAACGTATGCATTTTTACTCATATTTAACATTTATTTATTTAATATTAGTCGTTTTGGAAAATATTGTATTTACAAAAAATGTGTACTAAAAATATCACGTTGTATTCAAAAAAGGTTTTCTTTATTGGCACACATTTGCGTGCTGATCGACACAAAATAGTTACATTTATTTTGCTTAAAACAGCACGTTTGGTGTATTTGTTTAGTGTTTGTGATTACTAAAAAATTAATAATATTACATTCTTGGAGGTACAAGTAAGTATATTGATTATTTGGATATATAATTATCAAACTCGGCGATCTATTATTTATGTATTCCTTCATCTTCACCTTCAAATGTATGAAGGTTATACCATATAGACACGACATAGAGCATAGAACAAGGCCTTCCTAGTTGCTAAAGAAGATTGCAATTTAAAAATTAATAAATAGAAAGGCAAGGGTCTCCTGTTAGTTACAATTTTATCCCCAATAAGTTGTATACGGTAAGATTCTTCTCAAAGAAATTATCAGACATTTATACAGAAATAAAACTAAGGCCACTAAAGACTTTTTCATTTTTGTTAATATAGCTAAAAAATATATAAAGAAAGGTCGAAAAATTGGTTACACCATGGAAATTAATCTTTGAAGTTTTCAGATGATGTGTGACTTTTTTGGAATTTTAATACAATTTCAAATGACGAAATAAAATTACGGGCGTAACAACAAAAAATCGGCGAATACAAATGGGCGACGATTTTTAGGGTCCCAGTTTTCGAGTTTGATAGTGGGAGAGCAAGCTAAACTACAACTGACTTGACGATAAATGTTGTTCGGATCATTATTATTATTTAATTTTCGAGATATTTGAGAAACACCAAGCAGTGATACGTTCTTTATTCATAAGAAGTTTAATAAATTTTTGCCCGTGGTAATCTTTCGAAGAAAAATAAATCCCACTTATAGAAACTCAAACCAAAGGGATGAATAGTTCTTGCAACCTGTATGAAAATTAATTGGTGTCTAGTGTCGAGAGTGCAGGAACTGGTGGATTTCCTTTTACTAAAGTGTTTATCTCCAGACTCCATCGCCAGATGAAAGTAATAAAACAAACAAAGAGGAAGGCAGTTGCTTTATGACACCACTAAAATTTAGACCAAAGATGGTAATTGCATATTTTACATTTCAAAATCGAAGGCACGACACATACAATGTTAAAATAGGTATATAAAAAATAAAGTCTGGAATTAACTTCAAGATTAGACTCATGTAAGCAATGAAAGTTGAATTAATTTGAAAGAATATATAATTATACAATAGCACTACAGGCCTAGCAGGCCCATGGCTTGATTTATCACTTGGTTCCATTGCTTTCTGTCTTTTGCCTTGTTTTCCCAATCTCTCACATTTATTCCGATCAAGTCTTCTTGTACCTCTCTCCTCCATCTGTTCATTGATCTTCCCCTTTTCCTTACACCACCGAAATCCGATTTCCATATACTCTTTGGAGTTCTTTTGTCATTCATTCTCACCATATGGCCCATCCACTTAATCCTCTGTGTCTTTGCAATGCTCACGATATTTGGTTCACCATACAAATCTTTTAATTCGTTGATTGTTCTTCTCATCCATTAGCCCTCTACTTGTTTTCCACCGAGAATTTTTCTCACAATCTTCCTCTCCCACACCTCTAAAATCACTTATTCCTGCTTCTATTGACTATTTGAATGAACCGCTGCCGAGTGTGTCGGACAAGCTCTACCTTCATTGCCAGCATCACAAGGGCTAAGTCCCAAAATTATGTCACCAAAATATGCAGCTCAAATTAACTTAATTATAAACACATCGGTTTGAATTATCACTACATTCAAAAGGAGGTTGCTCTCTCTATATGCGGGTTTCATTAACCACCTTTATGCAATGCATTGTTACAAAACAAAATTAATTGCAAATTAACTAAGATCAATTCCTTGTGACTTCCGATATCTTCAAATAGCCGGATTAGTCGATAAAAACGCCGAGGTCGTTTTAACTCGATTTTAATAACGGTAGATAATCAAGTAGGAAAATCCCAAAGTTACAACTAAAAATTTATGAATAATATCTATTATTTTTGATACATCTGACGACGTTTTCCGCATTCCAATCGCCATTTGCCTCTATTTTGGGTATCTTCGTCCATTAGGTCCCTACTTCTCATTACCATTGTCACACCTTCCTTCCATGAAAGCCTTGACCTGTCTCGTTTTCTTTTTTGTGGCGACATCCACCGGTATGTTCCAAACACCAATAATCTTTCACCATTTTCGTTTCCGTTTTTGTTGTATATTTTGACCATCCGAATTCCGAGGATTGCGACTAGAAGTTTTGACTACAGTCCCACTTCCGAAACCACCTAAATCAAAATTTCTTCTGCTACACACTAAAGAGCACAGTTAATAGAGCAAATTGTAAAAATATTTTGGGGGGTAGGGAGCCAAACTTTTGAATAAATCGAATTTGAACTTGGCAAATTTAACGAGATTCAGTGGTAAAATTAACGAGATTTCCGCGCGTCGCTCATTCTGTTGACGGTGCGTGCAGAATGAATGACTCTAACACTTAGAAAATATCGCACCGGCAGATGCAGCTCGTCTCTCCTACATGTATCATCGATTATTTTTTGTTTTATTCGATATTTTGGGGATGAAACGTTATAGTTAACTGCCCCATACCTCAACTATACTTTTTAATGTTATTTCAAGGGTCCCTAAGCTCCCGGTTTTCTTGATCGAAGGCGCTTCTCGTATGTTTAGCCTAGTAACCAGAGTCAAAACCGCTCTGGAGGGGTGCAACGCGTAGCGGAGCGGAGCGGCGCCCCGGAAGAGTAGGTTTTGACGATGGATAACCCTCCTTATCGAATGCACAACCCAAACATCGAAGAAGAAAAAAATTAATTTTTTTCACTTTTTCGGCAATACACGGGTTATTTTCCATTTTTTTGACAATATTTATTACTAATATCTACTAATCACACCCCCACCTATCCGAATTTCAAAGAAAAATTGAAATCGGAGCGAAAAAATTTTACGACATTTCAAGGGACCGTCTTTGAATTGTATCGCGTCTGCCCGGGTGTAACAGTATTCTGTCACCGCACCTGGAAATCCTCCTTACCTCTGTAATTAACAGAGGGGGAGGTGATCCACTTGCCTGTGGCGACGGTTAAGCTATGTGTTTTAGGGTTACATTATATTTCCAGGTTTTTACTATATTTAGTTTTGTCCTGTAGAACAAAACCACATAATTCGATTCTGATAATTTGAAAATTTTATAATATGTAATAACACGAAAATGAATTTAAATACAATATGCACGATTCCGAGCGCCTAAGTAATTAGGAAGCCAAAATGTTAATAAAACGTGAAACGCTGTAACACATTCGTAGGGATTTAAAAGTTAGAAATCAAGGAACCGGTGGTTGACCTAATAACAAGAGGTTGTTAGAAAAAGTGCAAAAAAGACGAGACGTATAATTTTCGAGTACAAGAAAAATTAATATTTTTTAACAACAAACTAATAAAGTTTGAGTATCAAACCTAGATATAACGTGTTATTGTGAAAAGGGCGAGTTGCGAAAGTTTCAAGAACGCTCAAAATATAAAAATTCGAAGACCTAACCTAGTTGGTAGGTAGATGCAATACCATAGTGGTTCCGCCATATTTGGGGAGACAATAACGATTAACAAAAATTGTATCAAGCGGATCCACGAAAGTCGAGGGCAGGGAATAAATCGAAAATCATAGCTCTCCACAATTTGCATGATACGAGCTGGACGAATTTGCAGTACCCGCCATTATAAATCCAACCGCAGTACCCTTGTGTGTATAAAAATTATCAGGACAAACAACCATCAAACCAAGCAAGAATCTATGGTGATATCGTTAATTCTTTTATTATTTGTACTAGATGATATCCCGTCCGAGGACGGGCAGCTAGAAGGACGGGCAGGCAGCCAAGGTCATATGGGTTTTGGATTGCACTGAGAGCTTTCCTTAATCTTCATTCAACTTAAGTTACCTTGGGTAGCTGCCCGTCCTTCTAGCTGCCCGTCCTCGGACGGGGTATCATCTAGTTAATATTACAACTCGTTTTTAACTTTTTTATTCGAATTTAGAAAGTTTTTTTTATTTAATGAAACATTTATGTATTTAGAAGTTTTTTTTTATTTAATGAAACATTTATATAATAATTTAATAACTAATAATAAAACTAAGTTTTACTACTACTTCCTACTTCCTCCTCCCCTACCTCTTCGAGTAAGGAATTTTCAAAATCACGCAGCGATATTGAAAATTCCTCAGCTTCTTCCTTTTTCTTTTTCTGTTCGGCAGCAATCAGTTTCTCCACTCTTTTTCTGTTTCTTATACGTTTTGCCGCCACTTTTTTTTTCGCAATATTTAAATCAATTTTACGCATTCCATTGCTGCTAAACTCACGAAGTGCCTCCTTTAACGAATTAATAGTAGCTCGTTTGAATTCTTCTCTGACTTCAAAATCTTCGTATTTTCCGAACGATAAGGCCCTCTTTAGCGCCTGTTCCACATCCTTTATTAATTCACCTGAAAACATTTTTCGTTGACGTTCAACACTTATTATTTCGTTATAATGTAATTCTGCTTATATAGTAATTTTGAGTAGGATAATCGGATTAACTGATCCGATGATACGTTGATCCGATGATACGTTGATCCGATGATACGTTGATACGATGATACGTTGATACGATGATACGTTCATCCGATTGGTTATGAAATTATCCGTTATGCGTTCGGTTCGGTTCGGTTTGCTTCGGGTATTTGCATTGTCGACGGGATTTCGAGGATAGATACGGATATCACGTTCAAATGGAGGTTCGCCGTCATCATTTACGAACACCATTGCAATTTCATTGGACGTTGGAGCATTGTAACGTCTTTGATCAGACTGCCTTTCGCGCCGCATCACCATATTGACGACCGGAACTGGTTGTCCTTCTTCTTCGGCTCGTACACGCTCTTGTTGCTCAATTTCTTTCATAAGGCAATATGAAGCTGCGATACGATTGTTGACGCGGAAGAAACGATCGATTTTCTCAATCAATTCAGGTAGACAACCTCTATTCTCAGGCAGATTTACTCGTTCATTGACCGCTTCTGTCGTGTCCATTACATACAGTTGTGCAAACTTTCTTGTTTGTCCTTCAGGTGGATACAGGTTTGTGGTTCTGTGGTACGTCTGTCCATGAATTTTGAAAACGTATGGTCCGTTACCCGGCATTGAAACAATCTCTGCTCCCATTGAAGCGAAAGAAACCGAGGAATTGTAAGAGCGGATGTGCTGACGAAAGTTCTTGTAGTAAGGATTATCTGAATCTGAAAGCATAGAGCGAAGAAATTCGGGATATAACAATAGATTCCCATGTTGATCGAGCGGTTGCGGAATCTTCACTTTTCCTTTATGACAGCAGTTGTTAAAGTGTTTATCAACTAGACGCTCCTTGGCGAAATTCTTGGAGCCGCAGAACTGACAGATGGAATTCATTTCTCCACAATCGTGTCGAGTAACGTGAGATTCATCAAATCTCAATGCTCTTATTTGGAGTTGAATTGCTTGACTTTGGTATCGATTTTCTTTCTGTCGATGTATCGCATGGGACCGAGCGTCAGCAGCTTGCCGCGCTTGAGTTTCTTCTAAAGTTTCACGTTGTTGACGTATCGCATGGGACCGAGCGTCAGCAGCTTGCCGCGCTTGAGTTTGTTCCAAAGTTTCACGTTGTCGACGTATCGCATGAGACCGAGCGTCAGCTTGTCGCTGTGATCGAAGCTGTTCTTCTGTGTTATTAGCTCTTGTACGTGCTTTTCTCTCACGATTCAATCGCCATCGCTTTGCAGCAGGATTTTCAAAATTTTCATTATCCATTATGGAAGTTCACATAATGCTTTTTTGGAAATAGCTGTCCTATATAGACAAAATGATACGATGATACGTTGATCCGATGATACGTTGATACGATGATACGTTGATACGATGATACGTTGATCCGATGATACGTTGATCCGATGATACGTTATGCGTTCGGTTCGGTTCGGTTTGCTTCGGGTATTTCCGTGGGACAGACAGAAAGAAAGACTTGGCCTTTTATAATAAGAGATTCAATCAAATTTCAAAACAGATCGTCCTAAATTTCATCCTCGTATATGTGTATGTTTCGATTGTTTTAGACTAGTCCGAGGAGGATCCATAATTTTCCATTCCGTCCTGGGAACTCGATCGATCGAAGCACCAATAAGGAACTTATCAAAAACATCATTGTAAGTAATCGAAATGTTTACTTACTATATGAGCGTGAAATAACCTAGACATAATTCATTCACTAACTAACTCAAATTGTCATAATTAATTGTTCGTCAAATCACAAATCATTCATCTTCCTTTTGATAGACGACAGCAAATATTATAAAGAATCCAAACCGATACATTCCACCATTAATACTACAACCAGAAATAGTTAAACTCCATGCGGTTGAATTTTGTCAAAATATTGTTAATTATCATTTTGAGGCATGCTATTTAAACTAAAGAAATATTACTATAACCCTAATTGTTACAAATTATTATAATCCATTTTGTTAAATTAATTTTAGAATTCAAATAATTGTTGCTATCCGCCAAAGTTTAGTTGTTGTCAATAAACGAGAATTTTGCCTAATTGACGTATCATTGTGTCTAAAAGTGTATACTCCTAAGTTGTTTTATTCATTTTTTAATTTTGGTGAGAGAGCAAAGTATTCGGGTCAACTCCCCATACGTTCTTCTCTCATCTGGCGCCCAAGGCTTCGTTACCAAGGTAAGGCTAGCCCCAAAGAGTATAAGCGATCCCTCGAAGGTCCTAAAATAAGCAAAGGACCACCCCGATCTCCGACGCTGGCTAATCCCTACGAGCTAGCCGTCTCGTAAAGCACATCTACGGGCAAACCAAGCGGCGCTAGGGCGAAATAAGACGGTTTTCGCCATAAGTTACACGGGGTCGCGGCATATTCGATGCTAATTTCCCGTACTTTTCAAAAGTCGATATTGGGGTTGTTTTTAACATTACCCCCAAAATATTTTTTCTATAGACTAATATAAGCATGTTCTTTAGTGTGTAGCACACGAAAATTTTTTTCGGTTGGTTTCGTTTGTGGGATCGTCGCCGAAGTTTTTGTCGTTTGTTATATTTTAATAGGTAATGGGGAGCAGGCCCATTGCCTAAATCATTTATTAATAAAAATGGTTAAAGGATTTTTTCCGTGGAATGAGGTGTAGTCCCATCGCCACAACCCCCAAACTGCTAGGCTAGAGAGATTTCTGTTAGGCAAACGAATAATTTTTCCCTAAAATGTTTGCACTTAGAAAAGGTTCTGTATATACAGTCATAGAAATTAATTTTATTGTCCAAAAAAGGAAAATGTCAACTCTAAAGTGTATTTTACCCAAAAATTATAAATTAATCATACATCGAAATGAATTACCACCCACTAGGAAAAGAATCGTACAACGCTGAACTGGATTTTTGCTACAAATTACAGATGGTAATTATTGTAAGTTCAAATGCCAATATCTTATATACATTTGCGTGTAATAAAATTACTCCATGCTTTAACTGTGTTCTTAGTAAATAATATTGTCTATCGATATTTAGATGTCTTTCAGTTACACTTATAAATAGGTATAACTTTGTTTTCAAAATAAAATCATTGAGTTATTGAAAGTAATTGCTTGTGCATAGAAATGAGCAACACTAATACCTATATAATACAACTGTAGGTGTTGTTAATGATTTATATTTGATTTGCGAAAGTATTGTCGTTAAATAACAGCATGCTAAGCTAAAGGCTTGCAGAACATTTACAATAATTGTCACCGACCACAAGTTGGTACGTGGTGACCGGTCAGAATGCAAAAGCTCAACTTATTGACTATTAAATTGCCATAAAAACGATGGCTGAATGTGCTGTTTTACATATTGTGATGAATATCGATAAAAATATTGAGTGCAATTTTATATTTATTTTATTACTTGAAAGTTCTTCACAATAATAAGTTGAAAATTGAGTTACACAATAATGTAATTATAATATATTATGATATCGATATACCTTAATATGTAATATAGAACAAGCCTATATTAGGTCGCCGGCACCTCCATGGCGTTAGGAGAAAAGGAGGTAGGTAAGTCATTTTTGGCATTCTCCAGTAGAGCGAATTAAAGTTTACGCAATAATGTGGCAAATAAGGCAAACAAATAAGATTTTTGGGGAACTTTTATTATAATTTAATTGAGGTATCCTATTTTTCCCATTTTAAATTTATCTTTTTGATAAGATTTAAAGCACAAATACATGCGAAGCAATTTAATTTTTATTTTATTTATAATAAATTCCGTAAAAAGGCTACATAATAAAAAATGTATTATTTGTGTTCTTCGCCCGAGCTTACGATATCTCGATGCAGTATCTCCAATTCTTCACGATTTTTCTCTGTAATGAAACCTTCAAAGAATAGTAAACTTCGGTTTCATACGGTAGTAGCTGCAATAAATTTTCCTTCGCAAAAATCGGCACCACATCATCATATTGCAGCTTTGTATTTAACTTCCATTCGAAATTATGAACTCTCTAATGCATACAACGACAATACATTTTTTATATGTTTGTATATTTTTATGTTCTCCTCTAATATTAACAATCTGTTCAATACACAAATAATAAATTGAGAGGATTCCAGCGAATACACTCATCTTAGATTAAATTAAATTTCATGAATTAAATAAATGCAGAAGCAAGACTGATGAAGTCTTGCAACAATTTGATATGACGGTATAATTAATCAAAACGGGTGGCCAAATGAGATGCCTTAAACGTTTTAGCCTTCGGATCCCAATTTGTTTTCCAGTTCGTTTGGGTGTGTGGCCATTCGATGTTTGCCCTCCACTTTCATCTCTGTTGCACCTCATAAAGTTGGTATCATCTTTATTTACACCCAACCCTGCTCTACGTGTTTCTCGTTCTAGTTTTTCGAAAGTCTCAACCAGGGCTCTGTGTGATCTTCATATTATTATTACCTCTTCGGCATACGCTATTATTTGCATTTCTCGATTCACTATCTTTCCACATTGCTCTTGGTTTTCTTATTATTCCCTCCAATAAACGTTCAACAGAATGACCTACAAGCGCACCCCCTTGCCTCACTCCTGAGTTGATTGGAAATTCCTCGGCGTTTCCTTCTTTGGTTACTACTACTGCTGTCATTTTGTCGAGTGCCATTTGAATTAATCGAATCAATTTCCCAGGGATCTTCGAATTTTTCATTTCCTTTATTAGCTCTTTTCGATTCACTTTATCAAATGCTTGCCTATAAACAACATTTCTATTTTTATATTGTATTCTTGGTTTTCTCCATGATCTGAGCTACCAAAACAGAACATCAATCGTTGATCTTCCCGGCCCCAAAACCCTACTGGTAGTCTCCGATCGAACTCTCAATATACTCTTGCAGTCTTACACATGTATCAATTTATTCCTCTATGATTTTGATAGTCTTTATTATATCCTTTCTTAAATATTGGTATCAATTCCACTATATTGGCATCATCTCCTTTCTCCACACTTCCAAAAGAAGATCATACAATCCTATCAACACTATTTTATTTCCCATTTTTATCACTTCACTATTTATATTGTCTATCCTGGGATCTTACTGTTCTTCATCTTTGCGACCGTATCCAGAAATTCTTCATGTTTATGTTGGTTCTCTGATTATTATTTATAAGTTTTCATCTTCGTTTGTTGCTTCTGTTTTATTTCCATTTGTCACCATTGGGTCTGCTTCAACATTCAATAATTTTTTGAAGTGTTCTCTCCATCTATTTGTTATTTCATCTCTTTGGTATTGTATTTCACCATTATCCCGTCCATCCATTGTAGCATCTTTTGTTTTCACAACTTCACTGCCTGTTTTCTTTTTTATATTTATCTTTCTTTATCCCTTGTTTTCATGCTTTTAATCCTTGCTTTCCTTTTTAGTTTTATTAGCTCTTCACAAACTATTCTTTTTTCTTGAACCTCTCTATTTTTCCAATAGTTCATGGTTGTCCATTTTTTGTTCATATATCTTTAGTTTGCTCCTTATTGTTAATATCTTCTTGCAATTTTTGAGAATATTTTAGTTGGCACTCTTCATTTTTCAACTTTTCGATTTATAATTTTTTGTTTGATATCTTTTATATTGTCAATTTAGTTTCCTTGATCACTTCCAAGTATCATCCAAGTCTCTTTATATTTGTTTTTATGCCTAAAGTCCGTGGTTACTATTTTCATACTGCACATAGTTGCTAGATTGCACATCTTTTCTCAGTTTTCATTTGTTTTCTCATGTGTAGTACTTTTACCTGCTACGTTCTTCATATATTTCTGCTTTTTCCTCTTCGTCTTTTTCTTCTTTTGGTGCATATACATTTGTAACCGATAAGTTCGCTTTGTTACTTTATTAATATATGCCATTCATTTTGTTTCTCTCTATTATAAAGTCTACACCATTTCTACCCTGCTTCTTCTCTCCCGAGTATAGTAATATGTAATTGTTCATTTTTACTTCTCCACTCCCTGTCCATTGCACCTCCTGTATTGCTGCTAATCTTACTTCTTACCTTTGGACATCATTAATTATTTCATTCATTTTTCAAGGTCGAAGCATCGTTCTTATATTCCCTGTTTCTATTCTCTCTGTTTCTTCGTCCTCTTCATTTTCATTCACTTTTGCTGTGCTTTCATATTATAATATTCACTTTTCTTCTCATGTTCCAATGTATTGCAGGGGTCATTGTATGATGACAATTCTGTTTTATTATTGCTAGTTTTTTGAGTCTTGCTGCCCAAAGCTATTTCAAAGGTTTGAAATAGCTTTGAAAGGTTTGAAATACTGTCAAATAAACAAGTTTATTTGCCAGATTTACTTTAAATAACCCTTAGTTTGAAGATTAACTATTTATCCAATTAAAGTAAAAGAACTGGATTTAGAGGACCATTTTTGAAGCTACCACGTGAGTGCTGCAGAGGGAATGAATTCTGCTCAAAATTCAAAGTTTGAGGTCCAAGTTGTTCATAAACAAATTGGTGCTTTTGTCCGGCGTGTTCACCAATACCCCAAATTTTACGTTGATTTACCTGACTATTAGTGAAACACAGATTTAAACTTAAATTCAGAATAATTGGCTCTATTATCCAAATCCAACTCAATTTGTCTAGTAACAGCCCTGAAATAGAAGTAACAGTTACTGTTACTTCTTGTAAGGGTTGTAATTCCTCAAACAAACCGCGAAAAGTGATAAAGATTCAGCTTTCGAATATCATCACTTCCATAGAACTGTTATATATGTTACACTCAATACCCGATTTCGGGCAATGCCCGAAAAAAATGCGCAAAACTAGTTTTGAGCAACGAAGATTTCCCAAACCCGAAATTTTACTTTTACACGGCTATTGAGCGTTACAAAATAAGCAGAACTAGTTTTGCGCATTTTGAATTGTACAAAACTAGTTTTGTAGGTTTCTGAATGACCAGCACTAGTTCTGCTATAAATAACATAAACATAAAGGGGATGAAACGTAATAGTTTACTGCCGCATACCGCAACTATACTTTTTAATGCTATTTCAAGGGTCTCTAAGCTCCCGGTTTGTTAGATCCCGGTTTTCTTGATCGTAGGCGCTTCTCGTATGTTTAGCCTAGTAACCAGAGTCAAAACCGCCCTGGAGGGGTGCAACGCGGAGCGGAGCGGCGCCCCGTAAGGGTAGGTTTGACGATGGATTACCCTCCTTATCGAATGCACACCCCAAAAATCGACCAGTGTATTGCCGAAAAAGTGAAAAAATTAAATTTTTTTTTCTTCAATTTTTGGGGTGTGCATTCGATAAGGAGGGTAATCCATCGTCAAAACCTACCCTTACGGGGCGCCTCCGCTCCGCGTTGCACCCCTCCAGGGCGGTTTTGACTCTGGTTACTAGGCTAAACATACGAGAAGCGCCTACGATCAAGAAAACCGGGATCTAAAAAACCGGGAGCTTAGAGACCCTTGAAATAGCATTAAAAAGTATAGTTGCGGTATGGGGCAGTAAACTATTACGTTTCACCCCCTTTATGTTTATGTTATTTATTTTATTCGGATGCTGATTAAATGAAAAAAGCAGAACTAGTGCTGGTCATTCAGAAACCTATAAAACTAGTTTTGTACAATTCAAAATGCGCAAAACTAGTTCTGCTTATTTTGTAACGCTCAATAGCCGTTTAAAAGTAAAATTTCGGGTTTGGGAAATCTTCGTTGCTCAAAACTAGTTTTGCGCATTTTTTTCGGGCATTGCCCGAAATCGGGTATTGAGTGTAACATATACAATATTGTAGTCCAGAATTAATTAACAATCTCCGGGCTATTACCGTCCTCATCGGACTCAAATTGTTTGTAACAGGTTAGGGGAAATTAATTATAACATGATAAATGATAATTTATGGAATTACAGTTCAGAGTCGTCAGTCCCCGGGCTGTTACCATTCCCGTTGGACTGTAATTCGTCCCACAGACTGCGCAAAGTGATAAATATTAGAATTATTTCTTCACTTCTCTAGGGTTGTTAATAGAAAATCAGACTTATCATCTTTTTCCCTTATTAAAAGAACATAAATTTTAACATTAAAAGAAAAATTAATAAATTCAAGCATCATACAGTGGGATAGAATTAAATATTAGCTACTATATTATAGTAGTTAAAAATCAACTAATTAAAAATTATGTTTGTTTATCAAAATATTGCCAAGTATTGAAATAAAAAATTAATTTTATTCAAATATCTTAAAATACTTTTTCAATTAGTACATATTTTCTTTGTTTATACAGAGTGACCCACAATCGATGTGCACCTCTTAGGCAGTGAGAGAAGACCCTTTTCTAAAAAAAAATTTAACTAAAATTTGTAGCTCCCTGTAAAGCAATTTTTATCATTTATATGTATCTACAAATGACCATAGCATCGATATGATTAATATTTTAGTGTCAATGGTTCAGAGCTTTTTTAAAGATCATGAAATTATCTACAAACTACATTTAAAATCTTTATTGTTTAATATCGACGGCTTTCGAATTATGAATTAAATTAAGTAAAAAACGATAAAAAATTAAAGTTTTATTTTCTTTGTTCTTTTTGCAAAATTTGCATCTGTTAAATGGAACGTTTTATAAAACAATTGATGTCTTTTTAGGATAAAAAAATTTAACGGGTTACAAATTTAGTTCAGTCAACTTTTCGAAATAACAATCCATTTCATGGAAAATTGAAAGTAGATGGGAAAAATGTAGTTTTTAGTTAGTAAATAAACTGCACGAAAATACAAATAGTAAGTTAAAAGATAATCAACTATTTTATTTTTAAATTAATTAGGAATTTCATATCAATAACACGCTATCGTAATAATAATCTTAACACAGCGAAGAAAGAAATTGATTAAATACAGATTTTGTCAAGTGAGAACTATAAATTTGATGGTAAATTGCTCACATTATCAACAAGCAATTAAAATTTTTTTTTAATTGGATTGGATTTTCAAAAAAGTTAATTGAACTACAGTTGTGGCCCACTAAATTTGCTACCCGAAGAGAAGCGTCAAATTGTTGTCATTTGTTTCGTTTATAATATTTACATAGGGTTTGCAGAAAAAACAAAAATAATTAAACTTCAAATCTTTTTAACATTTTCTATATATAATTTGATTCATAACTCGAGAGACGTTAATTTGAGACAATAAAATGTTAGGATTTAAATTGTAGATAATTTCACGCTCTTTAAAAAGTAATTAACCCTTAATACTAGAAAATGAATAATAGTTTTGGTATTATAGCCATTCGAAGGTATTGTCAAAAGTTGCCAATGAATTTTAGTGTATTATTTAAATAAAAAAATTATTCAATTCAAATAAATAAAAGACATTTCAAGGTTTTTTCCAAATAATATATTTTTGAAACTTTTAATTTGCCCTGAATTACAATAATATTTGATATAACAATTAATATATTGCGGTGTCTCTTTGCTCTCGTTGTGCCGCAATAATTTTTTATTAATTGTTAATTTTGAAATTATTGAATTCCACAGCTAGCTGTTTTAAAAGAATTACCTTGCATGAAAACCCTTCTCTCCAGTAGTCGGTTCTGCGCTCTTATTCTGAAATTAAATATTTTTGTTGCTATAGAAGAATCCCCGAATGATACGCCTATGTTTTAGAACAATTGATAATTTAATTTATTTTTCATTAAACAATTCAAACACAAATTTTATCATAATAAACCTAATAAACAATTTTAACATAAACAACAAATTCTTATAATTTAATCGTACTCCAACCCCACGTTAATTTCGTATTTACGCGAAACCGCTTTAATGTTATTTTGAATTTCGCACTCACGTCGCGTTATAAAAATTAAGTTTTTGTGTTCTTACCACACGTGTTCTTCACTCCTTTGCGTTACCAACTTCACGCTCAAACGGTCGATCTGCCGTACCTCTGTGATCCAGAATTCTCTGCTTTTATTTTCGATTCTACTGTGAGCATCTATTCTCCAATTATTATTATTACAGGACTGCTTTATCCAATCACCATATCATCATTCCAAATTATACCAAGTAAGTATTGTTGCACTTTTTATTAATTTCGCACTTAATTTCAATTGCCCACGTGCTTATAATTATTTACTTTTTTAGTTCTACACACTTTTAAGATTGATTGAAAATCAATCAAGAAATTTTCTCGGAGCCGAAATTTTCACGTGCTCCCCGCTTTGGCTATCGTCAAATAAGCATTTATTTATCGATCCGTTGCTAGGTTATTTTGAAAAAATTCGTTTTATTCCAAATTGATATCTTTTCTACCTGGTAAGTTTTTGTAGCACTTTTGATAATTAATTGATTTGATAATTGTCATTAAATTATTTACACCATTGTTTTTGTTTTAGCGTTCATCTTGCGATCCGTTTTGTCGTTGCGATCTTTCGAACATTCCGGACAAACACCGTTACATTATTGTTCAACCGATTTCGAACACCCACGTAATTTCTTACATTTAACGCACAACTTAATCTAACATAATTATACATTTTTTTATTTAATAACAATTTCTTACGATCTAACAATTTTTATGTGAATTAATTTGTGGACATTAGATTATATTTTACGATATCATTCTTGGACTTTCCCATTCCTTACCTGTCTTTATTAATAACCGAATTTATTGTACTCTTTCTTTGAGTCTTATTTAACATCGAAGAACTTTCTAAATCGTAGAAGAATTTTCATGCGATCTGTAATTGCTTATCTGCATCCCTAATAATTGTTGATCTTTATTGACGATTGAATCATAGCAATATGTAATGCTTAGTGCGAGTGCTGGTTAAGGTACAGCGCGGAAATTAATGTCAAAGTTTCTTAGCGCGGCCCTCCGGTGAACGTTGTGAATAAATTAAGTTGTAAAGTAAACCAGAAAGAAGAGAATTGATTCACATTAGAACATGGATCGTGAAGACTTTGCAAAGAAGCAATATTTCAAATCAAATTAAATTATAATTCTATTTTAATACTGGTTTTCGTATATATGAAGTATTTTGTATAAATTGTTTAATCCATCAGGTTTACATTAAAATATATATAATTAATAATGATTAAGTAATAATGATGAAGAAGATGTTTAACTTTTTAGGAGAAAAAATTGTGCGTTCATATTCTTCCTCGAGTGATGAAACATTGTACGAAATTATTCAATATTTTAAATTAGTAGAAGATAAGCTTATCTTTTATGCTTTAAAATTATTTACGAGAAACGCCACAACAAACCCAAGCTTGATGTGCTGCCGTATGCCCAACAACTGTAGTTAACACATCCTAGCTAATATTATAATATATTGCTATTTATTTAAATTTTAAATTGAAGACCCCTTTCTCATCTAACCGATTCCGTAGAATTCACATCTATTTTAGATGCCTTGTTCAATATTAAGAGGGGAACCGATGGGATTTATCGCCCCAGGTGGCGCTACGATATAAAAACAAATAATTTTTGTGGATGAAAATCATTTTAGCAAGATGCAATTTATATAAATCATAATAAAATTCATAAAAATAAGCGGCAATTAATTTCTAGATTGGAGTTTTTTGAGAGATCGTTGTTGATTATTTAAAAAAAATACAAACATATAAATATGCAATATTTACTATAAACAAAACTAACAGATTTTAATGAAACCAACTCTTTCTTTGCATTACTACACACTAAACACAATTCGAGAATTTTCAGCATTGTAGTAACAATATTTTGATTGTTTCGTCCAGTCGTTTCTAAAAGCGAATCAACACGTGGTCGTTGAAGAAAATTTAGATTGAATAATTTAAAATAAATAAATAAAATGTATACCACGGACTGTATATTAAACTAAATGAACTAAGAAACTAATGAATTATCGATACTTATCGTAACCACGAGGAAGAATGCGGTCGTATTTCTCGAGGCAACTGAACTAAGATGCGATTTGCAGCGAAACCCACGATTTATTGGAAATCAAACTAAACTAAAATGCACACACTAATAAGTTAATTGAAAGCTACCCACCACTATACTAAACCATATAATATGTAATGTAATTATCTATGGCAAACTAAAACCGTAATAATCTAATTTTACCAAACGGTCCCAAGGGGATATGATTCATAATCCTAAATTGGAGACGCCACCCGGCAAAAACTCAAATCACCCCCACGTGGTAAAATTTAAATTTGGATAAAGCCGGTATAAGAATGTTACTCATAGAAGCAGAAACGACGCGACGAAACATTGATAAACACGTAATGTCCTATGGAATGATGGCACTGAACATCTGCGTTTGCTTTTACAACATCTAAAATTTATTTGTTCCAATGAATAAAGGCACCACCTGACTTCTATCAACAGTTTAGTAGCTATACGGTTTTCCTATTTTGAAGTATATCTAGTACCATTTTCATTTGGCATTTTTTTCCATCTTAACTCCAGAAGTTGCTTTGTTAAAATTTAGTTAGGATCATTAGAAAGTTTGATTTATGTTTGAATTTCTGAAATCAAATTTGTTAAGTTCTATTGAGCTCTAAAGAAAAAATGTCAAAAGTTAATAAGGCATTTTGAAATTCGACCAGCGGTGCTTGTAGCTCTTTGGAGTTCTATTTTTTAGGATCCTGAAGAGTGGTGAGCCGGTTTATCTTCGGGACATGTTGAGGCCGCGCTCGTCGTTTTACACTCGAGTTCTACGTGATTTTGGCAAATACAAAGTGCCCTCCCGTTCCACGGCGAACTTTTCGAGCTGCTTTTCTTACCTGGCACTTAAATTTTTGAAAACGCATGAGCAGCTATTTGCTGACTCGTTCAGTGTCGCCTCTTTCCGCCGTGGTTTCCGTGTTTTTCAATCCAATCAAAAAAAAGGCAAGAGATAACACTAAAATATTCACACACAAAAAAGGGCACAATCAAAGGTAAAAATATAAACGACACAAACATGATCATCAAAATCGATGCTTGAACAAAATTTTAAAATTTGTTACAAACTGATAACGGCGAAAACCTCCAGATGTTGTTGGGTATAAAACTTGCTGAGTTGGCTGATAAATGCATCCTGTGGAGTAATTAACAACGAATTTGCACTTACCAATTGCACGAAAAAAAATCCTTCAAAAGAAGTTTGGACAATGGATCCAGCTTCCAAATTAAATCATATACTCAATCCCAAAAAGAAACATTTATTTTTTAAAATACTGAATTGCTACGCCACACATTGGGGAATGTAAAAATTTATTGCAAAGATCTGCCATAGATCAATTTTGAATTGGAGTTGCAATTTTGAACCGTCACAGCCAGGTGTTTTCTCTCGCCCTATTTGGTTCGGATATTAGGGCGAGGTCGACGCCACCACTCACGTAGGTCTACAGGAACAGATTTTGTGTAACTTTACACTTGTTGAGAAGTAGAAGGTCTATAATTTATTATTTCTTCAATTTCAATGGAACTACTTCGCGTAATTCGGTAGTCAATTGGCCGCCTAGATCGTGTGATTTAATGCCGTTAGACTACTTCTTGTGGTGGTATGTAAGAGATCCACTCCGCAATCAATTGAAGCTTTGAAATTCAACATCCGACGCGTAATTGGTAAAATTGAGCAGTAATTATGCAAAAATGTAATAAAAAATCTCTGACGTCTGTATAATATGTGGTCTTAGTAGACATTTTTCCGATATTTATTCATGAAGTGTAGATTTTCTGCATTATATTATATCCATAAAGAAATACAGAACTTTCATCTAAAATGTGTTTTATTTAAAATTTAAAACCAAAATCCCCGTTGAAAGGTCTTTATTAGGAAATGTAAGCATACATTCTAATATGCAAATAAGCAAAAATAAAAAATCAATAGATGGTTTTTACTGGTTGATATAGTTTTACTTTATTATTTTTAAATACAGACACAGAAAGTAAAGGGCATAAAAGTTTGATGAAAAGATATTTGGGTAAAAGAGACGGCAGCAAAGGAAAAATTTAATTTGTATGGTTTTTCGCCAGACCAAAACAAAATTAAGAATTTTTTTTTAGAAAATCATAGCAATATATTTGTAATAAATTAACATTAATTTCAAGTAGATAATATGAAAGTACTTATATTTAGAAAACATTATCTAGTGGTTATGTAAGTATGTGATTTTTAATGCATTAAAATCAGTGTGCAAAAAAGCATAAAAATTAATTGCTTTTCATACATAATAATTATGTTAATTAATTAAAATTTTTGTATGCTTTAAGCATTCAAATAATGGAGAACTAATTTTATACTAAAAGCAGACAGCTTTTTGCAGATGAACTAACGAGGAGCTGCTCCGACACAAACAAACATAATACTAGTTTAATTCGAATCAGACAAACAAACGAGCCTATTAATTTCAGTATCAATAAACGAAGTCGATTTCAGATCGATTGTTTCCTGTTTAAAGGTAATTTTTTTAATTGATCAGGTGAGCACTTAACCTAGGTTTATATTTTAGATTTTATAGTTCCAATTAATCATAATCTACAGCCAGGCGTGGAAAAATTATTTCAAAAGAGTCAGGCGATAAAGTTTTATGACGTCTTAGAAATCTTCACAAATAATATCCTATGAAGAGGTATTATTTGTAAATCCTTCCTATACTCGTATAAATCCTGATTGAAGCTGCATATAAATATCAAGCTTGATTTTAATTTCGTTTTAACGACAGGCCTACACCGATTCTCTACATAAACGCCGTAAATTATGAAAATTACTAGGTAGGTATTTTGCTTGGAAATTATTTGTATAAGAAAGATAATTTCGATTTGGTTTTCGGGTTATACCTTATTAAGAACTACAATAATATTTCGATAATATTAAGTGCTTATTATGGTAATATTTATTAATAGAATCATTTTAGCAATCACTTAGTACTTATGGTATCTAATAGACTTCTTAATACCCCAGCAATTTTTAAAAAACCTAAGTGCTAACCATAAATCTATTCCCACATTAGCTACCTACTATAATATAAACATGAATTACATTGTATTTTTTACAATTATACAACAAAAACTAAAGGTGTATCCTACACCATTATTATTAGATTATTATTATATTTTTTTTTTCAAAAAGTATCTATTAAGAGAGACAATGCACTTTGGGTTAGGTATAAGACAGTTTTTCCTATAATTTATTGCTTCTACCACACAATCGCCGTGTCGTTCCACAGAATAGATCTAAAAATTATTAATTCAAATGAATTCTTTATGTTATACATACTCTCTTGCTGTGTTATTTTTTAGTGCCTTCTTTTAACTTCAATAACGCATCAGTGATGATTATATTGTCGATCAAAGTGAACCAAGCCTATTCATCAACAAAAACTGCAAACTTGATGATTGTATTACAAATAGGGAGAGACCGGCAGCATGGAAGAAAGGAAAGTAAAATTGAAAAAAGCGATTTAAAAACTAAAATAGGTGGCGTCTAGGTCTGTTATAATTTAAATTATGATTCATTTGCTACCATTATATTACTATAACTAAGCGTCTAAATAATAATGATTATGAAACAGTAGTAACGAATTTAAAAATTTAATTTGTCAAGCCTCGATATTTTTATTATTTTCTATGCAATTAAATGATTTTTTCTTCTAAGAATTTAATTAAAATTTACTCTTTATGATTATACATTTACTTATTTAAAATAATATTCTATTATCTGCTTAATGTTGCGATAATTCCTTCAGAAGCATTATTATTTTTGTTAGGCGGGCAAAGTGGAAAAGTGGGCGGCAGGGCAAAGTGGAACTATATTATTACGTTATGCGACGTTAATAAAATTGTTTCTATAGGGTGCTTTTTTTAGCTGCATGAGAACTTCAAATTGAAATAAAACATTAAAAACTTGATGGAATGTTTTTTCAATTATTTTTTTATGAAAGTAAATTTAATGCCATTTATGATTTAAAAATTATTTCCGGCATGTGACCACCACGACTAATCATTACGAAGCGCATCCAATCAGTCCAATTTTTGACCACTTTTCCAATATTTCTGGTTTTATTTCATAAATAGCTTGCTGAATATTGACCTCTAATGCTTCCAGAGTTGTTGGTTTGTTAGCATAAACCATGGATTTAACATACCCCCAAAGAAAATAATCTAGAGGCGTCAAATAACACGATCTTGGAGGCCAGTTGATAGGACCATTTCTTGAAATAATGTCGTCACCAAGTTGTCCTTTCAATAAATCGATGGTTTCGGTGGCTGTGTGGTACGTAGCACCATCATGTTGGAATCATAAGTTGTCGATGTTTAACTCTTGGAATTTTGGAAACAAAAATGTATTGAGTATGTGTCGATATCTCACACCATTCATCGTAACGGTAGCTCCTTCCTTTTGCTTGTTCACATACCCATTCAACCAGAAATGTGCCTCGTCACTGAACAAAATTTGGCGATAAAAAATGGATCCACTTCCAATTGGTTGCGAGCCTAATCTGCGAACGCACGAAGCAATCGATGATCATTAGGCTTCAATTCTTGATCCAACTGGATCTTGTAAGGATGTAAACCAAGATCTTGATGTGAAGTTTTCCATGTAGTGGACGGACAAAGCCCAAGTTGTTGAGGACAATGGCGAAGTGAAATGTTTGGGTTCCCTTGCACACTTTCACTCACAGAAGCGATAGTTTCTTCGGTACGCACATTTCTTTGTCTTGTTGGTGGTCTTACATCATGCAATGAAGAAGTGATTCGAAATTTATCCATCGACGCACCAATTGCCTTCTCAGAAGGTCGATTATGTCGACCATAAAATAGGCGAAGAGCTCTATAAGTTTCGCGAACGGAACTCTGACTTTGAAAATAAATTTCCACAATTTTGTAGCGTTATTCAAGTGTTAATTTATTCATGATCAAATGGCAAACCTTTCTGAACACAAATGTCAAAGAACTGTCACTTTGACAAATTTCATTCAAAAGTTATCCCTATTGTAAGATTTCATGTAGCTAAAAAAACACCCTATATAATACAAGTATAAAGATAAATTTTGTGTAATGCTTTACATTATATTGTTTGATTTTTGTGAAAACTAAATTAAAATTGTGTTATAATTTAATAATTTTGTTTTGTAAATATTATAATTAACCATTTTTTGTACTTCTTGTATACTAATGCCCGTATTCACAAACGTTCGTAACTGAATTTAACGGTCTGTTAAATTAATGAATGATTCATATTGGTCTACTAATACCAACAAACGTTTTCTATTGGTTGTTAAATTTAACAGACCGTTCAATTCACACAAGAACCATTAACTGTTTTGATTTGAGTTGAAACTTCAAATTTTTATTTCAAATTGTTTTCAAAGGATAATTTTAATTTTTTTTAGGATAATTTTAAAAGGATAATTCTTACTGATATCCTTGCCTTGGACTATGCGCAACTTTGGAGTTATAAAATAATTTTAATTATTTAATTACTTTAAAACTATTTTTGACAAGAAGTGTAAGAAATTTATGAACTGCACTCTTCAATAAACACAAATGAACTGATTTGTTGTGATCTGAATTTTATTATCCAGAGTACCGGGGTGAAGTCCCACATCTCCTTCATCTCTAGTTGTTTTCAATATTATCAATAACATGGTGTTTAGAAATTTTCTAGCAATGCTTGTTGCATTGGTTCAGTGTGTTCAGATATTGTTTAGCCATGGACAGTGCGTCCTTTGGGTATTGCACCCGTTGGACGTCCCTTCGGCCCGATGCGAAAAGGCATTCGTCGAAGCTACCCCGGGTGCGACTGTCCTGATGTCTGTCCGGTGGTCAGGTGAGTTCAAGCTTTTGTTTCGGGAAGCATTTATAGGGACCACATGATTCGGGGGGGGGTGCATGGACGTCGTACTCCGGCTCACGTGCGCTTGTGAATTCACCTAGGCGTTTCCATGGGTACACCAAGCTCGTAGAGCGGCTGCAACCGGTTTTTTTCCGGCGCGCTGGAGTATTTACTGGAGTATATACCCGGATAGCCAGGCTAAAAAGTAGTGCATTTTATACAGTAGACGCTGGTTCCGCACTCTATCAAATGCTTTGATCATGTCCAAGTTCATGTGGTTCACCATTCTTAGTATTTACTGGGTGGGGCAATGACCCACCCGAAAACCAAATTGTTCGTTTTGAATAATTCAATTTTCGTTTATTTTCAGGGTTAGCCTACTCAGGATCACGTTTTCCTAGAATTTACCCATGAACGCAAGCTGGCTGATGAGTCGAGTGGAGGTTGAGTTGCGCGGGTTTTATCTATGTTTGGCGAACATGATGACGTTTGCCACTTTCCAAAGACATGTTAAGTGCTCGATTCTCAGTATGGCATTGATGATGCCAATGACTGCTTGTACTCCACCTTCGGAAATTCGGAAAGGTAGGGATCGCATTCCTTTTGCCTTCACGCAAGGTTTTGTCCAACTTCCAAGCAAGGATTCTGTGCTGCGCGATTTTTGCTTCTTAACCTGATCGGCTAGCTCTTTGTAGAGACGTCAGTCTTCCAGGTTGCAGGTTTCTATGCCCGCCGCCTAGAGTTATATTTTGATCCCTGATTAATCTTATAATCTGATGGAGATCGCTGATTGGAGTAGAAATCGTGGCGGTCGGCACCGCCTTCGCTACTTTTTCTTCTAGAACTCCGACGAACCTTTTCAGGTTTTCGGTGGTTCTGCGAGAGGTAGCTTCGGAACGAGAGCCAGATGAGTTTTTGTGGGATAGTGGGAGAATTGTCTGGAGTTGGTTAAATAGTTCGAAAAGGACCGGATTGTGGTCTAGGGCGTTTATGGTCGTTATACAACGTAGAAATTTGAGGTTCCGGAGATCACTTTGTCCAGAATATAGTGGCAAAGGTCGGGAGAGAAGCGGTCGTTTTGAGAGTTTGTGGGCACATTCGGATTGAATGAAATGTGCACGTAGTTAACTCCCTGTGGCATCTATCACGAAATATTTTGGTCAGCGAGATTTAGCAGGGTAGGACCGGTACAGTTAGTTTTGCGACTGTTCCATGTCATCTTTGCTTGCAACTAGGGCGATGACATCGGAACAGAGCATTATTTTGTCGGGCGGTTTGTGTTCTGATGTGACGAGTTGATATGTTTTACCTTCTTCCCCGTTCCTAATGGGAGAACGTACCAGAAAAGCAAACAAACCACGCAGAAAAGATAAAAACCCCTTCTACTTATATTGCGTGGTTACCCTGATCTTCGTGTAAACTAGCTCGTTATAGCTGGAAGCGATGGTCGTGAAGTCCACTCTGTACTGTTCTGAAAATAATGAGGGTACGCTTCGTCGAAAATAAAACAATACTTTAATAACAAAGTTTAATGAAGTCGAATCAACAACTACAAACTTAAGTGGTGGTGGCGTGCTAATAATTATATGCACTTTAAATGAAATTTAATAACGGCACGTCAAAGGTGTCAACAATACGGGATTACCAGAATGGTAGCCCAGTCAATACAAAATTTGACTTAAATGAAAGTACCACAATATCACCAAAATCCAAACAAGAAAAATAAAATGTCTTACCCGAGCTCGAAATAAGATTACAAATGGTAATACGACAGCAACTTCCTGTGAGGATAGGCGGTGATTGGTTTTGAAATAACAGCGGCTGCAATCTGAGGTCCTCGAAAGCGGATCACCGACGTGAAATCTCGGCACAACAGGTTTTGGCAGGAACATCGAAGCTGGAACGGCGTCACTCGGCTGTGTGGATGGTCTGGTACGAAATGGCAATCCAAACAAAACTATAGGATCGTCCAGTAATTTTACGATCATCTAAAATAATTAATGTTGTGATTGATAATAATAATCAACTTCCAAAAGGTAAACAAGATCGGTTGTCAAACTGTAACCAGGCGATTTCTACCCATAAAAATTGGTTGGTAACTCTGCGTAGTACCATACAAAATGTGTTGGTTGAGATAAGGAACTTATAATATTCCAAAACGGCTTGAACTGGCTAATTGAAAAAAAATCGTTGCACACTAATTTCATGAAATCCGTAATGACGGTGAATTAGGTAACTCGCACGATTAACAAAAAACGAGGAACCGATCAAATATAATCGATTACACACGCGATCAAAAAATATCGACTTAACTTGTTCACGATCAGCCAAAGTTAATTCTCTGAGCAGGCGCGCGTCTGTTCTTTGTACTAACAAGTGCGTTGCAAATACAAAATGAGAGGTGGCGCTTAGTATCTCAATTTAAATTTAAATAATTTAAATTTATGGAACGAAATAGAACATATTTTGTTACAGAGTAGCCATTCGTTTTTGTACATGTGGATTTGTATGAACTTGTTGTCTCTCCGTTCCGTCTTATATAGCATATCTTATACATTCCATGCGGCACGAATGCGTATATATCACTGATTTAACAAAATCTGTGATCAATGGGACCAATATTTTCCTCCAAAACTTCCCTCTGATGTAGTTCATATTGTCAAGAAAATTAGTTGCCTATCGGAATACTGCATATGAAATTTGGGATCAAAATCTCAAAATCAAAATCAAAGTTTTCAAAGATTTGCCTTATAACATCCAAATTTTGCAAATTGCTCTGTTCATAAAATTCTTCCCATAGTAAAATAAATTTTGAATTCATATAATATAATACTTACTCATGACTAGCCCTGGTCAATTTTATGTTACTTTTACTGTCCAAAAATTGTGATTTGCCTTTTAAATTGCTGTTAAAATTTGACGGTTAGTAATACATCAAGTTTTCACTCGAAAATCCTAGCAAAACCTACTAGGTTTGCAAAATTTCGTGATACAAAATTTTTGATTTTTACTATTATAAAATGTCTAATAAAATAAAATAGCGGAGAAATATGCACAAGTGCCATCCTCTTTTATCAGATTGATGACTCTTTGACCAAGAATTATACATTTGAACCGCAAATACAATTTCAGCCCTTGGGTCTCTCCGAAATCTTCTTTAAACTGACAAATGTAATAAAACTAACAATCACTTAAGTTTCACATCTCCACAATCAACATTACTGACATCGGATGTTTACACTGAAGAAGTAAGTAAATGATTCTAATTTAGCTTAATTTGAGGTAAACTCAAGCTGATCTTTTCCTCCGATGTTCTTAAATTGCTTCTTTTGGTGTTTTACTACCATCGATCCTTAATATATCGTTCATATATTATCATATCGTTCTTTTCTTTTTACTTAAGTAAAACAAACACTTTTCATTTTACCTAACTTAGTATTCACTTTACCCACCCAGGTAGGGCAAAGTAGAAAATATTAGCTAGCATATTTCCCGAAAAAATGTTTTACAATATCAATTTGCTGTTTTACTACTATTTTCTCGTATATATAGTAATTGTTATTGGCACAAAATAATTACGGTTTAATTCAAATATATTATTTACACGCTGGCCTGCTCTCTCCTATAACAAATATTAGACTATACTGTAATAACACAAGTAGAAAGAAAATTAAATAAATTAAGTGTGTAATAATTTTGGCTAGATCCCACATAACAAGCTACCACAAAACGGATCTCAACCACTTCATCTTCAAAGAACAAACAACATTAAAATTCATTGCATCAAGAACATCTTCCGCATCATATATAACAAAAGTTGGTAAAACCAACCATTTGTTATGCTAGGTATGGAAAATATAATGCAGTTTGATCGTTGATGTTGTAGGTGTGAATGTATTACTCTCAATGTGTACTTGTATATGAGCAAGAACTTCAATATGTTATGTGCATATGACACTCATGGATACCTGGCTCAATAAAAATTGTTTTTAATTCAATTCCAAATAGATATAATATTTGTTAAAAATTTAACCATTTTTATTGTGTCGTGCATTGCAATTACGTTAAATATGATACGGTCCCATTAACTTTTTGGAATGCCTAAATAACTTCTCTATTAACCTAATCACGTACACATTAGCGTCCCTGTTGAGGTCATCCAGGTGCGGTCATTTTGCCCTGCAAAAAATTCTCAAATTTAAAGAATCAAATATCGAAAAATTTAAAAGCGGTATTCCACTTCTGTTCAGTTAACCCCAGAAAAATTTATAACAGTGCAAGAGTTAACAAAAAAATGTTTTTAATTGATTCATAAATATAAACCTTTTTTTGTATGTCCGCCACTGTTAAACGTTTACGCTACCCATATCAAACCAAACGAACACATTATCATTTTATCAATATATAATTATTTTTTCTTACCCCATCAACATATTGTCACAAATAGATAATTAAATTATATTAAAATGGCCAGTATATAAATATCACCCTGTAGAGTAAATTTTATAATTACGAGTTGCTAAATTATATTGCAAAATTATACACGAGCATTGTGAAGTTACTAAGTCAGCATTAAGGAGGACTCAGGAAAGATACCACGAAAATGTGGGACAGACGAAAGTTATTAAATATCCGAAAATGAGGATAGAATAGTTAGTTGTTGGTTAGTAGTCATGGAGTCGGCTTTCGAACTAGTAAGCGGGTCGGTTGACAGTGCCGCGTGTTTGTGAATCAAGATATTAACAAGAAAGAATACAAGATGTCAATTGTACGAGTCAGCCAATATTCCTGGGTCCTAGGGATGATGATAATTGTAGAGTAAGAATTAATTTAAATAACCATAATATATGTAATATTTTACCCTGATTATTTTATTTAAATAGATTAGTTAATTGTTAAAAAAAAAACTTTTTGAACAAATTTTTACAAAACCTGGGATTTTCAATGTGTAAGTACGAATTAGTAAATAATCAACTAAAAATGGTGTGAGAAAAGATTTTTGGAGATTCAAAGTGCAATAGGGAAGATGCATAAATTTTTTTTATAGCGTAGTTGGATCAAAAATAACTAAATATACTAATTAATGCTATTTAATTTATTTATTTTCGTTTTGATAATAATTTAAAAAATATTTAAAAATCCGTCAATTTGAATTGAACGAAACGACCGCGCAATTTGCCAAGTGACCTGTGACGTCACAAGTTAAATTTTACATAAATTTATATTATTTTTCTGTGGTTTTGTGCTTTGAAAGTTGAAGTTTGTTAGTGTTAAAAGCTTTTATTTATCATAATTAAATCAATTAAAAACAAGAAAGTTAAAAAAGTACTCTACACGAGTAGAATGAACATGAAAGTGAGGTTATAGTTATTGTGCCGGTGACTTCGTTGCGTTTAAGGTCACATGATTTATTTTAAATTATCATTGAATTTTAAAATGGATTATTTATAACAAAATACAATAAATAGAAGTTATTTTTGCTGATTTGATATTTAATATATAGGATTAATCGGAAAATACTGTTTTAACTAAATTTTTTTATTCATGCATGTTCCCCATTATAAATGAATATGAGAGATACAACATATAAAAACATTAGAAACTGGTTACTATTGTTAAAAAAAATTTTTTTTTGATAAGAATTAGAAGAGGTCCCTAAAAAGAAGTGTAAAGAAAATTAAGAATGTGTTTGTAATATATTATATAAGGAATATGTTAAATTAAATGTTTAAGGTTAACGATTAATTAGTTAAATATAAAATTTTCAATTTTTTTTTAGTGGTGGAGCAATTCTCGTGTAGAAACCCGTGACTTTATTTTAAAAACAAAGGTTTGGGCCAACCTTTAATTCAACGGGGGGCATGTCACAAATAGATAATTAAATTATATTAAAATGGCCAGTATATAAATATCACCCTGTAGAGTAAATTTTATAATTACGAGTTGCTAAATTATATTGCAAAATTATACACGAGCATTGTGAAGTTACTAAGTCAGCATTAAGGAGGACTCAGGAAAGATACCACGAAAATGTGGGACAGACGAAAGTTATTAAATATCCGAAAATGAGGATAGAATAGTTAGTTGTTGGTTAGTAGTCATGGAGTCGGCTTTCGAACTAGTAAGCGGGTCGGTTGACAGTGCCGCGTGTTTGTGAATCAAGATATTAACAAGAAAGAATACAAGATGTCAATTGTACGAGTCAGCCAATATTCCTGGGTCCTAGGGATGATGATAATTGTAGAGTAAGAATTAATTTAAATAACCATATATGTAATATTTTACCCTGATTATATTATTTAAATAGATTAGTTAATTGTTTAATGACTATTATTTAAAAGTTACACCCCAATATAAGATCCCAAGTTTAGGCAGAAGGGCCTAAATACGACAATATATCTTTCAAATCTTCGATACTCATAGGTACGATCATCTCCATTAATAAACTCCTTTAATCAGTGATCTATAAAAATTTCAGAGACAAAATATAACCTTCAAAAATTACCATGAGGTCTTCATTTCGATTTTCCTCAAAATATTAACAACGTAAAGTTATCGACTTATTCTATCTTGTAAGAACATAATCCATAAACTAGTTTTAAGCGAAACAAAAGATTTTCAACCATATACTCATGAGAACTCAACACCTGCATTCGCTAATCGTTTTCGTGGAAATATTTTACGACTTGACTTCCGCAAAATTCAAGCTTGACAAAAAATATCCAATATTATCGCGCTACTAGATCCAATAACTGATCTTCAAATTGGACCAAAACGAATTGCATATGAAAATTACTGCGAGTTTGCATACCCTTCTACCCTCAATCAGCAGGCTAAACTCTGGATCAGAAATCTCCATATAGGTTACTTCATTCATTCATCACCAATCCTGTCGGTTGGAAAATTAGTAACTTATAACCTCCTGACTGAGGAATCGTAATCCTAGTGGCTCATTCGCAGCTGCTCACTCTGCTCTTCCATCCTTGCCGATCTTCTGCATCTTTTATTGTTGCCTGCAGGGGTCGTTTTGTTATGTTTTTTATTTGATCGATCCTTCTACTGGGTGAACCACTTCTAAATCTCTTACCTTCAATTTCAGTCTTCATAATATCTGGCTCTTTCTCATCCCAGTTAAAATAGAATTCCGCCTGTTTATTTCTCTTGCCTTGATCAACATAAATTATGTATATTACGCTGGTATAAATTTCAATGAAAACGATAAGTCAATAAAATTAAATGAGCTCTCTGTACATCGTTAATTGCATGAAGACATCTTAACAACAGAACGCAAATTCCAATAGGTAATTTAATAAGACTCTGATAAAGTCAGAATTATTATAAAAAGGTGCGAAAGAACTTATACATCAATGATGCGTACAAAATTATGCATACCATAAATAAATTAATAATTGAAGAAAATTTGTTTAATAAATAATTTAATTGTTAGTATTGTAAAAAGTAGGTCAATTTAAGTACGTGAGGTAAATAAACAGTGATTACGTGGTTGTTGTTAGAACGATGATGATAAAATGCAACGTCTCGACATCCGAGACAAATCTTCACGCGAAGCCGGATCAAACGATGTGTTGTTATGACAATGCTAGAACAGATATAAACTATAAATTGAATGACATTTAAGTATAATAGAACATTATCATAGATGCTAGGTACTTACGTAAAAAAAAGGAATTATCCAAGAGTGATAAAATTATAGGATCGTCAAAAAACCAGGGAAACGATTAATAATAAATAGATAATAAAAAAACGACACGCGAGTGCTACGCGAGACGGACGTGTGTTCTTTTTGTCTCAGTAAAAATTTGATAAATTGGATTAAAAATCCAACTCGAGGTGTATAACTAGAAAAGAAAAAGAATTACATGAATTGGCAAAAATTTGCATCTTAGTATAACAAGATTAAATTTGATAAAAAGTGCTTACCTTGAACGATTTGTGAAGTGATTATAAACGATTGGAACCAAGATTTGCAATCGATGGATATTGGAGCACCAAAACAAATTCCACGTGGTGATTATTGAGAAAATCTGCGATTCAGTACCGAGCGTAGCTGACTTGCTGTTTGCGAAGAATTTAAGAAAAATAATAGCGACACCTGTGTTTGGTAAGCCAAACTTATTTAACTATTTTCGTGCAAAAGTGAATCGTTCAAAAACAAATAACAACAACACGTATTTATGAAAATTAAAACTGTGATATGCGTATAATTTTAAGATCTTTATTTGTTGAATTTTGATATCATTTTTAAGATAATTTGGGGTTTTTGTTGTATTTGTTCATGTTTAATTGTAAAAATAAATTGTTCATGTTTTTGATAAATCATTGGCGTATCATTGGCGAATATACTTTCGCCACCCATTTTAAAACTTTTCAGAATAAGCAAAGAGTCCCTTACAAGGAATTCACTACTGAGGTAAGGTGTTTTCATGCAAATTAAATATTTAAAAAGGAGCTAGCAAAACGGGAATTAAAGAATTCAAAAACAACTTAATTTTTCTAATAAAATATCAATACAAATTGCGTGTGACCCGTCATGAGGATCGGCACATAGCAATATATTATTATGTCCTCACAGTATTGTCTCCTTCCATCGTTCCAACACCTCTTCATGTGCGATTCCAAAAGCGCATAGACGCTTTAACATTTATTGACTTCCTGGCCGAAGTTTATTCTACCCCGCCATGTACACCCCTGTGTGCACAACGCGACGTTGACCCTTTTCATTTCCTCTCGCTAAATAAATAAAAGAATTTGGCTTCTTCTTTAAAAAAAACCGGCGAAGCCGGTTGTATTTCTCTTTCTGTTTTATGGTTGTCGGTTCTTTTCGCCGTAGTTCGTTTCGTTCTTCCATCAGGGCCAGCGTCTTCTGTGTTATCCATATTATGTCGTTTCTTCGTTTTCCCACGCCTATTGGGTTTTCATGAACCTTCTTAACTGTTTCCTTGATAGACAATTTAAAACTTTTCCACTCTGAAGCAGAATTACCCTCCATTTTCTGTTCTTTTCAAGTTATAAGTAGTTTTGATTTAATCTTCACTTTCAAATTCAAGAGCTCTGTTGGATTGTTTAAATTTTTTTTTAGTTTCAGTCTCAAATCTGTCGTTAGAAGCTGGTGATCAGGTCCGCAGACGGCCCCCGGATAAGTCGTACTGTTCAGGACGATTTCCATCGCGAGTGAGTCATAATATAACTATTTGATTCCTATATTTACCTCCCAGCGATTTCCAGACCTGTTGCGATACCGTAAGTACGTGTTGGCCATGTTCAAATTGAGCGCCTGGCACAGCTGTAACATTCGTGAAAGCTAAAACTCTAAAACAAAAAATATTCATACACAAATCTCAATCTATACCTGTAACTTTTCCTATCGTCAAAATGTCAAATGATCAAAATTACTTTCATTTAAAGACGCATCACATTAAGAAATGTTAGTGCCAAAAATATCGAAAGTAATAGGTACAGAACTCCGAGATCGTCATCGATAGAGAAGCACCTTCCGTTTAGCAAAACATAGAGGTGGGCATGGAATCGTCAAAAACGTTGGCACTAAATGTCGGGATACAGTGATGAAAACTAGTAACAAAAACAACATCCAAAAAATAATCCAAAAGCTAAATCCACAATCCAATCGCACAAAATTTCGGAAACATATGCGTCTTCGAAAAGTAAAAGTGTCATGGCATCTTACAGAAAGATTTTTATAGTGGAACATGTGGCTAACTTGTCGAATGAAATAATAGAGTTACAAAATATAGCCCTATGGTTATACTTAAAAAAAAGTAAGGTAACTGCACTCCTAAACCACCGCAGTTCCGCGCAATCTCGTCGTGCGACACCGCGTCCATCCAAACGGTTTCAAACTTAAGTACAGGGTACGTCGTAAATAAATAATTACTCTCCAGTTTAATTTAGAAAGTTATCAAAAAAATCAAAAGCAATGTAAGGAACAACAAAACTGAATTTTTATTGTTACATTGGATCGCAATCCTTTCTACACGCCACCTTTTTGTAGGCGGAGCAGACATTTAACACTACTTTGAAAACTACAAGAAAATATTTAGGGAATACGCTTTCAAAAGCAGGTATCAATTAATTCTTACACAACGCGATAAAAAAGATTAATAAGAAAACTAATAATTATTATTTACACTGTAACGTCGTAAGTCGCGCGGTCTGCAATGGTAGACCAGACGTGTTTCAACACAAGTAACGCTAATGACACAGCACTATCAGTATTGAAATTATACTAATACGATAAATAGACAATTATCAACAGCTAATCAAAGATTTGCATGCGAAATCACTCCGTATTACGACATATTACGATTGAAAGAAGCGTGGTGTGCAATCGAAGACCAATTTTAACCCTTTGTGACATAGTCGGAGCAAACATTTTGCGTTGTCAAGTACATCACTTTTCTCACGTGTTTGTTAAAGAGGTATACTAATCAATTTAATAATAACAAAAACTTAATTAATTAGTATGTTGATAAATAGTTCTCTGTTGAATGGGTTACCTATACCGTAGGCAGCTCTCACTTCTTTGCTTGTGATATAAAAGTTACAATCAAGTATAAAAATCTCGAATAAAAGAAGAAAGATTACTTTTAGATAGAGAAGATAGTCATCAAACAGAATTAAACGAAAACGAAATTACTTATAATTTCCCTTTTATAATTAAAATTTTTAATGTGGACATGGAATGATCAAGTATTTACTAAATATTTCAATATTGAATTATTTTCAATTACCAAGTTTTTAAAATTTGCCAACATTTATCAACAAGGTGATAGCGTAAGTCAATTCTTGACAAGTGGAACTTGTAGCATAAAACACTTTCAACTACATTTCCCACTGTTACTCTATTGATAAGTCAATTCTGATTTATTATAAAGGTAAGCTGCAACCTATTTTAAAAAGCAGGATGCTAGTACATAGAGCCACATAGTTGACGACTTTCATAATGAAATATGAAGTATTTAATTAGATCTTAATATTATATTTTTTATTCTGGACCTTAGATATATTCCGTACGCGTTGTAATTACCGTTCTATTACTATCTCCTACAATATCTATAAATAAATAACTTGATGTTTTGTGCTATACTAGTTTAAGTTGCCATATTAGAAAATACTAGGAAAAACTATAAATCTTCATAATCAGATTACTACAATAAATTGGTCTTTTTGTTATTACCGTTTGTTTATTGTATAGGTTGACATTCATCCTAATATAAGAAGTATGTAACTATTCTCAACAGAAATATCCTTATAATTTCGCAATTCATATGATATTCAAAAAAATCACTGCCTGTTAATATATTTGAATACCTCAAATACCTTTCAGTAGATTCTTTTCTTCCGCGCTTTTGATGAAACTTCCTATTACTTTTCGGCATAAATCCCGTGCTAGTTCATAAATAACGCCGATTGCTGTCTAATTGGTTCCAAAAATAATTTGTTATGATGTTCCGATAACATTCACCATTGACTGTTACAATAGCACCACTATCGCTTTCGAAAAAAGTACGGTTCATTCACGTCGCCAGCCCAAAATATGCAACAAATAGTGACTTTCTGTGGGTGCATCGGTTGTTCCTGAATAACCCGTGGATTTTTATTACCCCAAATGGGACAATTTTGTTTTTATGCGTAGGCATTCAATGGAAAGTGGGCTTCAATGTTGAAAATAATTTTTTTTGAGAAAATTGCAATCAACTTGGTGGTTCTCTAACACCCAATCAACAATGGCACGACGCTTTCAATGGTCTGGTTTGAGTTGGATGCTGGACCCCATAATTGTATTCCATAGGCCCAGAGAGGCTTTAAAATAGCTTTGTAAATGAGTAATTTGTTTTCTAGTGAAAGTTTGGATTATGCACCCAAGAGCCAGTACATCTTTTGATATCGTAAATTTAGTTGGTTTCTTTTGGTCCATAATATATGGGTTTTTCATTTCGTGCAACGATCTACACCTTTTTCCAGCAGTAATTTAGCAAACGTCAACCGTTAATAAGATTTGTCAATTGATATTCTGAAGGCGTTAATCGTAATTCAGAATTGTCAATTGACAAATCTGAATTTCAATTCACGATTTCTGAATAGCAGTGGAGGTTTTATAAATTATTTCTGGAAAAGGTGTAGATGTATATCTAAATATTTGACTGTATCTTTTTGTGGAATTTCCTTGCCATTCAGGATCATTGGAGGACTATTCCATCGCGTAATGTAATCGTTACATTTGTGGACTTTGTCTCGTTTTCCAAGTTGTTGGTTTTCCACTTTTCCATGTTGTTCAAATTTATCTGTAGGAATTCCGAGGCAGTCTCAGAATTAGTATGGGATGCCAGGTAACCCGTGTCATCCGCAAAAGTGGCCGTGTTGATGTTCTATTGTTGGCAAGTCCGATGTATAGAGTAGATATAACAATAACGGGCTCAGGACGCTACTCTGCGGTACTCCAGCCTCGATTGGATATATTCTTCTCTATATCTGATAAGAAAGTGTCTGTTACTAATTTAAGATTTGATTATTTCATAGACGTCATATGGGGGTATCTTTTTGATTTTTTATAACAGTTCCAAGTTGTGACAAATTTTTGCATGTAACTAATCTTTTGACGCATCTGGTATGCGACGAAAGTATTCGATGCAACCGCACCACGAGTGTCGGAGATTATAGCGAACGCAGGGTGGTCCAATTCTGGGATTCAAGCTGAAAAGTTGAGTTTTTGGTGTGACGAAAGTTTCGTTTTTACAAATCTTAGTTATCGCGGCCTGAATTATTAGTTACCAGTAAGGTTCATGCAATTTTCTTATCCTGGTAGCTGTGTGCGTATTTTATAGGGATTCTACACAGTAGCTTTGGATTTAAACTCGATTTTTTTCACCCATATGGTACAATTTTGTATATAGACGAGTTCATTTTTATTCATTCGAAGAAGAGTGGGCAAGTCAATACTGAGTAATTCGTGCAGAGAGAAAAGTAAATTAACAGATTCGAATAAAGTGTAAGAAAATTGGGCACATTTTGATCAAAAAAATCCAAAATCGGTTTTCTGCGATTTTTCGACGGATTTCGTTAGGTAATTGTTCGTACTTTAACATACTAAAAAACGTCTTCTTGGAACCCTGAGCTTCTTACCAAATTCTTCGTCTGAAGTTGAAATTTTTTATGAAGGAGTGAAAATTATGTTTTTTGGAGTAGAACATAGTTTAATCTTAGTACAGTATTGAACAACATGGTTATATAAGTTTGATCGTCTTCACATTTTACCAGTTATCAGATCGCAGCCTGGTGTTTTTTCTGATTAAGTTCTTTTATTATAATATTGTGTACTTCTCTTATTTTAAATTTTTTAATTGGAAAATCCATTTGGTGAGGTGCTTGAAGAAATGTACCAATTTTGCTTTCCACATCGTTGCTCACTTCAGAAGTAAATGGTTTCAAGACATTTTCTAGGTGTTCGGCAAATGGTTTCGCTTTTTTTATAAAATTTTTGGCCTATTTTCTATTCTCGATTTTAATGGGGGGAAAGTGAGATTGAGGCTGATTTATTTTTCTTGTCATCTTCCATAAAGAATATTTCGTTGCTTCGGTTGAAGTCAACATCTCCAGATATGTTTGAATGTATGCATTGTTTTCCTATTTTATTAAGTTTTTTTAGTTGTTTTATTCCTTTATTTAACTTAGCTTTGTCATGGGGTGATCTTATTGTTTGCCCAATCCTTCGGAGTTTTCTTTTTTCTACAATTTTAATTTTAACAACTTTTGAGCAAGTCTGATCTTTTCTTGGCATTTCACACTTCGGAGTGGCTTCCTATGCAGTTTCTTGTATAGTCGTATTGAGGTTTTTACGATTGCTATTTCAAGCTCTTCTTCGGGTTTTAGTGATATATTAAAGATTCTTCTGAAATTATTTCAATTAGTTTTCCTATTTGTAAAACTGTGGGTTTTTATTTTCTAAAATTTGTGAGCTGAGGGTAACTATTATAGCGGAGTGGTCAGAAGACAAATCCATACAAAACTCAGCCTTAATTTTATCTGCAATTATTCGTTTAGTTATGCAGAAGTCCATTAAGCCGGGAATTTTTCTTCGATGCGTTGACCAATAGGTGGATTTTCCAGTCTACATTATGTAACATTGTTGTACTGAAAAAAATAATTAGGAGTACACAGTGCAAGGGGAAAATCATAAATAACGAGACACAAATGGTTGCATTCGCGGATGATGTCGTGATTGTTTCGAGAATTTTAAAAAGTATAGTAAGTGTACTAACTTAATGAGTATAAAGAATGCAGCAACGAAGATGGGACTGATCGTGAATGAAGATAAGACGAAGAACATGAGGTGTGAAAGAATAAAGAGCGACGATAGAAATAAAGTGCGAATTTGTGACTATAAGGGTGTTCACACTCCCTAGTATATTTACCATAGTTGTATATTTACAACACTCAAATACCATAGCTGTGAACACACCTATGATATAATTTAGTAAACTATCAACCCGTCAACAACTTCATAACCTCACAACTATTATTCTTATTCTCCTTGATTCTCTACTTCATCTAAATTTTCGATTTCCATTTTTAAAATAATATAAATTTAATAAAAATTTAAATATAACCTTACTATGTACGTTAATGCAACGTAAATGTAAACATATTTGATCAGCTGTAGTCGGCCATATTGAATTCTAATATACTACGGTAGAAAAACACGTTCAGGGGCTAACTAGATATACAACACCTAGGTGTATTTCGCTTTATGGGAAATTTCTATGCAACCAAATACACTCTAGTAAATTTGTGTATATTTACTAGAGTGTAGAAATACAACGATATATACTAGGGAATGTGAATACCCCTTATGTATTCGAGAAAATGGAAAATTTTAATTGTCTTGACGTACAAATAAATAGCAAAAATGATAAAAGAACAGAGGTGAGAACAAGAATACAAGCCGAAAATAGAGCATACTATGCGAATAGAGTTGTTTTGACTTTTGAAAGATAGAGGAATAGCTATTAGGAAGACAAAGATCAAAATCTATAAAACACTGATAAGACCAGTACTCACGTATACGCTTCGGAAGCCCTTTAATTGTATGACGCATAAAGAAGAGATGAGAGTTTTTGAGAGAAGAATCCTGCGAACTCTTTTGGGCCCAAAAATAGTGAATGGGGAATGGAGACCGAGAATGAATTTTAAACTCCGCGATGAAATGGAGGGGGAAGACATTGTTAAATTCATAAAGGCGCAAAAGATAAAATTGATAGTGCACATATCTCTCAAATGTTCATTTCACGAAAGTATTTGACATTTGATTCAAAATCTTCTTGTTGACTTATTACGGCTTCTAGGATAAATGTTGTAATGTCCGACATAATTTTCTGATATGGCCGGAAGAGCAGATTCGGGGTTTTTTGATTTCCACAACGACTTGTTCATGGCATTTCAATTCTTTCAGTAGTAACTTAATCGTCGACTTTCCGGAAGGTGTTTTATGATATTGTGGGAGCGAACAGGAATTTGGGTGCTTTCGTCCTCCACTTAGTGGTCTGGTTTTTTCCAAAATATAAATTTGATGGAATTTAGAACACCATCCGGATGATGCTCTTCTTCAGTATCGGATTGATATTGTTCCGATTCTTTTCGTGGTCACTTGTTTATGTAAGTTTTTCTTCCCATTCATCTTTATTTTGTTTATTATCTGTAAGCTCAACATCCTTTTTCTCGTTGAACAGTCCATCAAACCATTATACTTATGAAATAATTGGATCGCAAGTCCTTCCACACGCCGCCGTTTTGTAGGTGGAGCAAACATATTAAACACTAATTTGAAAGGTAGAAGACAAACTTTAAGAAATAAACTCGACAAAGCAGCCATTAGTTAATATTTACTAATTAATCTAATAACAAGATTAATAAGAAATCTAATAATTGCTACAAATTTAAATCGTAACACGTTCAGTCGTGCGGTCTACAACCGTAGACCAGGCGGGTTTGAACCCAAATAACGCCAATGACACACCGCTATCGGCATTGAAATACTACTAATACGATAAAACAGAAAATTATCAACAGCTATTCAAAGCCATTCCCTGTTAAGACATATTATGATTAAAAGATGCGTGGTCTACGATCGTAGACCGCGCGCCTACTGAAGGGTTAACAATTAAAATGCGTTGTTCTATACCACTGCATTATTACAAATACTATGTCAAATATCAGTTGTTTATCTTTGATAGAAAATAATCGTACTAGATTTAAATTGTTACCTCTAATTGAATAACCCTTTACATGAAAGTACTTTTAATTCATGCCTGATTGATAAAACTTCAAGAAATTGCATTTGGAAGCACAGAAAAACATACGGGGAACCATTTCGTGTTACTGTTTGAATAATGAAAATTGAAAGACTTCCACGGTATGTATAAGAAATTATTGGTAACTCTAAAAAGAAAATACTAAGCTATTCAATTTATAAAGAAGCTTTGTTGAACCTTTCATTATGAAGCACTTTTTCACTAACCAGCTGATGCGACTTCTTAAGATAAACAATAAATTTTTCCAACATTATAATAATTATTATAATATTAAAATTGTACTGTTCACAAGTACATTACTATACTTATAAGTGCTCTCATTGAGTACTGTATGTACATAGCAGTAGGTACTTATAAGAATATAAATAAAAGAAAAATAATAAATAAATTATTTAATTAAAATATTTGGAGTATATTAACAGTTAAAATATAAAAATTTTAATTCGTAACGCATAAACAAATTGAGTGGATTAAAGAAAATTAGACGTAAGTACATTTATTAAGTATTTTAAATGGATGTGAATGCAGTTTAACAATGCTTTTATGTTTGTTAATTAGCGCCTAAAAACAGAATTCAAGTAATACCTCACGTTCCCACCACGAAATTATAGCTAAATGGACATCACCCGACAATTCCAAAAATTTTATTAATTCAGCATCCAAGATGTTATCGTGCACTTAAAAAATCTGTCCAAAAAGAGTCCAAGAGACAAAAAAAATTGGCGGTCCATAGGCCACATGATTCGGGGAAACTTAGAGGTAACCCAGACAGGCATCTGTAATGTAATAGCGGCAAAGAGTTGACGTTTTTGTCAACGCTAAATGAGCAGACAGCAAGCATACTAATCACCTCTCTCTGGACAAATATATATAAATGAATGTTGACAAATATTTCAGGCCGGTTTATTCGCAATAACTACGTTCAACAATGAAAAAATTAACTGTTCAACTTCCATTCAATTGATAAACTTAAAATCATGCTACTTATACTTTTAATTTGCAATATTTGTTGTTAATTAACAATTTAAGATACATTTAATTATACGAAATACATTACTTTTCCTATTATAATTTTAATCAATAATCAACAATCGAGATTGAAAAACGAGATGCTACATTTTTTTACCAATCAAGAGGCAATAATACAAAATGATTTTATTGTGGCATATTTAATGAATTAGAATAAGGATTGCGAAATATAAAAGGATTAAATTGTTAAAATCGCTTTTATGATGTCAGTAAACAAGCAGTAGAATTTAAAATCCTAGTCGAGAGTGGACTAATGACTAACTTAACAAAGACTTTTTTAGGACAAAAAATGTTACTTTTAGTATTTCGTTAATTAATCCAAAAAAATTTATATCCACAGACTACCGTAGTTATCCAAGTTATTCACACAGGATACTCACAAGTATCGCAGTACCACTTAAAAACTCTTTTGGTTGGTTTGGAAAGAAGTTCGTCAATCAAAATATGGACGCCCTCACATTTACTAAAGAAGCAACTGGCTTGAGTAATCTTCATAAAAGTGATTCCTACAGAAAATTGATGAGGACCAATCACATCATACTCTGTACACACTTTATTTTGTGCATAACCATTTTGTTTGTCGGTGGTACCGTTATACGGTAAAATACAAAAATTTGAAAAGGAAACGCTCAGTTTAAGCGTTTAATTTAATTAACTTGTTTTAATGCATAAGTAGTTAAAATTATTAATCATTATGGAATTAACTGTTCATATTCAAATTGTCACAAATCAAAGAGTTTTAATAAGTTTTATCTTCAAAATTAAAACTTTTACTTATTATTTTCACTGCATGGAAACCCCATGGTTCACCTCGAGACCTAGGCACGTGCCTAGTTTACCTAATGGTAAACACGTCCTTGCGGAATGGAATTTTAATGTACTTGTATATCCTAGACGTAATACACAATTTGATCAAAGTTACAAAATTACTAAAATTTGAAAAATGGTACTATACTAAGCTGTTCATCTAATATAAAGTAATAAACGATATTTTCTGCATAATAAAATGATCACACCTACATATACAATTTTTCATATTGGTACAGCTGTAAATTAATTGTATCGTCGAGTTGATGATTAAATTATAATATTTAAATTTTTATAATTTTAATGTTAAAATATTTCTCAGTTACTACCTACTGGATTCAATACAATCACATTCCCTGAAGTGTTGGTAAGATATGTGCGAAAACAAATTATCATAAAATTGTTATAAATAATTTTAAGTGCTACCTCAATATATTTATTACTAATAAGTATTATTATAAATTATCGAAGAAAGTTGTAACATATCAATAATGTTGAATACTATAAATCGACGCTGTCTATGGCATTAATATTATTTATTATTATATTAGGGGTTTCAGATGTAATAATTCAAAATTATAATTTTTATTATATACAATAGATATATATAAATAACGTATCGTACAAATTCCTTTGTTTAAATGCTCAAAGGCTTCGATTGTTCAATTTTAAAAACAAATTTGTGTTCAATATTTTGTTGCCTTTCTAGTATTCGATGGAAGAGGACACCGTCGCAGTTTTTTTAATAGAAATGTAGATCACAATGGGTATAATTGAAAGGTACGTTTTTCTCTTTTGAATCTGTTCAAAATTTACATAAAAATTGCAAATTTGGGCTGTTTGAGAATTATTCGAGTGTGGAAAGGATTATTGTTCGATCAAGCCATGATTGATGTTGGTGTTCCACGAGGTTTGGTCCTTTACAATATATACTTAAAAGAATTCCCTGTAAGTTTAGAAATGAGGACGGGGATTGGTATGCATCAATTTGTTAATTCAATTATGAAAAGGTATTACCTACTGAATGTCATTCATTGTTTAGAGTTGATGTAGTTTTAATAAATTCATGAAAATGGTTAGAGCTTACTCAATTCGCCAAAATGTTGCTATAATAGCGTGAAATACTTTAGTTTTAATTTTCATGAAGGATTTGTGTGGAATCGCATGTTCCCAATTCTAGGTTAGTCAATAAGGTAAATTTACTGAACAAAATTGACTTCTCGTAATAACAAAGTATTTCTGCCATTGAAAACGTCGATTTTGGTTACCAAATTATCTTATGGAGACGAATTAGTATTAGGATGTTATAGGAGGCTGAGCAGCGACCCAGCGCAATGCAAATGCCTTTGGTCAATAAATCACGAGAGTACAGCAAGGCTGCTTGAGGTTTTCACATGGATGGGTGACCGCGTGGTGCATAATTGAAAAAGAACGCCGGTGGCTGCGCCCTTACCAACCCACACTTGGCCAGCGCGGTAAGGTACCAGCTGAACCTCCCCCTCATGTGGGAGAGAGGCTGTAGTCCAGGAGTGGACTGGACGTGTGAAAGAACATCGAGATGATGAAGATCAAGCTATTCTAAAATCTGCCTAGCGAAACAATAAGTCAAACAGAACTTTAAAATATTGCCGTGGGAACCCGATAACATCTGAAGAGTCTTATTTGGAAAATTATTTCTTATTTCTAATGCTGGAAGGTTGAAGCCGTTAAAATAAAATAATTATTATTAGTAATTACGTTATTTAAAAGTGGTGGCTCGTTCTGAAGGGTACAATGTCCCTTTGACCCTTATATTGAAACTATGAAATAACTATTCAAAAATCATTAAAAAGGTTATAATAATTTAAGTTAATGAGCAAATAAAAACACGTTAAATTCATATTTGTTCTTCATTTTGAATTTTGTACTCCCCTTCTTCCAATTGAAAAAGTCAGTGCAATATAAATTTTAAAAATATGCACCCGGTTGCAGAGGCCGGGTGTATAGAATAAATTATTATCGTATGTTACAACACAAGGGTAAGGACAATACTCAAAGATTCAGCGAGTTTCAGCTAATTCAGTTTCAGCAGTTTCAGCAGTTTCAGCGAGAATTCAGCTAAAACCTGTACTCGCTGAATCTTTGAGTATTGTCCGAACCCGCGTTGCTGTTGTGATGATAATTCCGTGATGAAACGCCACAACTTAAAAGCACAACATCACATACAAAAATCGGCATTTCGAACGCCATTTTTAATGTCGAGAATGGTGAAACAAATTTACCATATCGCATCACAATCATTGCAAAAAAATCAAAAAAAAAATTTCGTAAGTACCGAAAAAAATGGAAGCATAATCGCACTAAATGTGTAATATAAAATTTGTTAATATAAAATTCGTTAGAAGTACATTGCTTTAAGTCAACTCGGGTGGGAACTAATGCGTTGATGCTATATAACCGGTTTCTTACGTCGCATCGGGTGCAAGAGTGCGTTAGTCACGTATGTATTCTTTTACGCCCCATTACAAATATTCGATTTTCACCATGCACCTAGGGTATATTGCAAGATTTTTTATTACGTATTAATTCTTTTACGCCCCACTACAAATATTCGATGTTCTGGTAGGGTATTTTGAATTTTTTTTTTTTCGGATATTATTCGACTGTGCATGCGTCGTATCCATATAAGTACAATGTAAAATAGCGCACGCTGATTGGTCGGAACCACTCTAATATGACCCTGAGTGGAATTATCTATGATACTGCGGTACTTTTCTATCACATGATGATATAGTGAGGGGTATTCATTACCCCCAGACCATCCGGCCAATATTTTTCACTTTGAACTGAGTTTCTATTGAAGAGTTTTTTATAACTCTTTAAACTATTTAAAACTCTTGAGCCGGGCATAGCTTAAGCGGTTAAGTGTGCTGACTGCTAATGCTGAGCACTTGGTTCCTGCTTTTCCTGTGCCTGTCCTCTTGTAACAAGAGAAACACTCTCCTTATAAGTAGTTTATACTGTTAGGAGGGTGTCTAAACTAAAAAAATAAAATAAAATTTAAAAAAATAAAATAAAAATAAAATAAAAATTTTCAAAGTAACACAAGAAATTATCACGGTAATCAGTCGAGCCGCTTTAGATTACAGAAATATTTTTACACCCCTCACAGCTCAGGAGTCTCATGCAAGTTAAAATTTCTTGAAGGCTTACGATCATAGTCGTATTTATCTGAAGCTTTAAAACTTCTTTGGAATTAAATAAGTTGGGAAGTAAACGAGTAAATTAAATTACGCTAAATTAATATTATTTATTTAAATTTTTTGCCCTCCCATTCAAAAATGTCACGAGCAGGCATTATTATATAAATATGTTCTGTTATTTTGAACGTCTTGCGACATTTTCCCGATACCTCTCTGTCTGTGCTTGTTGCGTGTTGAAACTGTGTGACGGGCACAGAGGACCTACATTGCGGGCGTAGGTAAATGTGCCACCAAATGTACCTGACCAGAAAAGGGTACCGGTAAATGTGCCACCGACCAAAAGGGTTCTTTAAATAAACACAGGTATTTGTGCCACTAACAGTGAAAAAATTAAATTTTTTTTGCCTTCGAATTTTGGGGTGTGCATTCGATAAGGAGGGTAATCCATCGTCAAAACCTACCCTTACGGGGCGCCGCTGCGCTCCGCTCCGCGTTGCACCCCTCCAGGGCGGTTTTGACTCTGGTTACTAGGCTAAACATACGAGAAGGCGCCACACATCAAGAAAACCGGGATAAATGAAACCGGGATGTGAGAGACCCTCGAAATAGCATTAAAAAGTATAGTTGCGGTATGGGGCAGTAAACTATTACGTTTCACCCCCAAAAAATCGTGTAAAATCAAAAAATAATCGATGTTACATGTAGGAGATGCATCAGGTAAATGCCGTTTTCTCCGGTGGCACAAATACCTGTGTACTTTTAATATCCTAAATTCGTAGCAGGTAGAATAACATTACTGGTGGCACATTTACCTCCGCCCAGTTTAACGATGATTCCGAACCACATAAAACAATTATGTTCACACAACTAATTATTATAAAATGAAATTTAGAAGATTAGATGAAAATAGAAAGTCTATTTGCTGTACAATACAAGTCCTAATTCTAAAGGGGCGCGTGTGACAAACTTCATTACGATAGTCTCTCGTTGAAGGTTGAACTTCAATGAGATCTAATAAGATCGAAACATGTATGTCGTTGTTGGAATGCTTTGGTTGTGACTTCTTTAAATTACTAATTATTATAATAAATTAACAAAATACAGAGTAACCTGTTTTCATCTATTACTCATTACTAATTTCATGCCTTAATCTACTTGCAAGGCCCAATACCGAGCTAATCCTAATTGCCACAGACCGCCACTCTTAAATAGATAGATTACATAACCTAAAATAACGTTTGCATATTTATGGATTATTGGGAAGAGCACGTAAAATGGCACCCGGAATTTGAAAATTTCCTGTAGAGATTCGGAAAGCTGAATGTTTTTATTGTAGATTTAATAAAAATGTGGAATCTTTACATTTACCCTTTAAATACAACCATTGAAGTTTATAGAAAATTGTTAATTTTAAAGAGCACAATCAATCAGAAGCTCGCCGTCAATTTCCAGCGGAAAACGTCACGCATTCCATTGACAGTCCGTGCGCTTTCCTATATTTTTTTAAAGTTGACCGCAAAAAGTGAGATGGACACAAAAATAACATAAACCCAAATCTGAAATTATTTCTAAAAAGAACCGACATCGAAATGTCATCAAGGGAACATATTGCTGCCATGATGCGTTAGCTACTAAAGTGAAATTGTTCTAAGTACTGTTTTTATGTAAGACCGGGATGGACGTGGCCTATGAGGACTAAGAGCCAACGGGTGATCCCTATTTAACTACCTTTTTAAAAGCTGTTTATTGGGGTTAAAAATAAATTTGCCGCAAATTTTATTTTTTATTTCCACTATAAAATCGTTCAATTTTCCGAATCTCTATAGGAAATTTTAAAATTCCGGGTGCCATTTTACGTGCTACTCCCGGATTCGTTATCTAGTGTAGCAGCTCCGAGGTCTTGCAGTAAAGCTTGTTGCAGAAAGTTGCCTGCGCTTGCCTTGTTCAACCTCGAAAGGTCCAAGCTGTTGTTACTGCAACACCAGACAAGCGGTGCAAGCTCCAATCAAATTAAAGTATGAATATTGTCTATAGTACGCGCACTATAATCAGGCGACATCAACGAGCAGTGGTTTATATATTTTTGCAATTGTGTTTTCATCTGTTTTCAATTGTTTTCCACCTATTACCTAGCTTTGAGAGATTGCCACTTGACCGGAAAAATTAGCTCGGCCTTCAACCTCGTAACTAGCTTATGACATGAAAGGAAAAATGGTCTTTCCATTGATATTTCTGGTAAGCCTTAATGTTTTTCGGACAGAAAGGAGCAGATAACGGACAGAGAATCGTAACTTGAGATTTTATTATAAGGTTATTAAATCGTGGCCAAGATTTTCTCTGATAGTTATAACAATAGGAATAATGGAGATATAAGTTGTTATAGCCTTGTTATAGCGCGACAACTTAGCTAATTAAAGTCCTGGGAGGTTGATAATAGCCCGATGACTGTTACCTCCGGGATGTAATTTCCCAAACAGAACTCGGGGAGTGGTAAATATTAGTCATCTTGCCATTTAACAATCATTTTGTGCGATTTCCCTTGGGATAAAGCCCCCTAGAAATAGATATTCAAAATGTCTATCGGCGGGCAACATTTGAATATAATAATTTCCCTTTGGGCTATTATGTACATACAATTACAGCCTGGAGTGGGTGGTAACAGCCCGTGGACTGTTCTGTCGTTATTAGTTAAAACTTCCTAACTATAAAATTGGTCATAGGGAAAACATTGAGTTTATATGGATGTTATTAAGACATTTTCATATCATTTAACAGAAATTTGATATAATCATACATTACAGAAGGCATTAAATACAATTTTATAATGAAGACAGCTTTATAACATCTACATAAAGTCAGTTTTACCCAGAAAACCAAATTGTTACTTAGGACGTTTTAACTAAGCACGGTACTATTACCTCCGAGCTGTAATTGTATATAAGAGTCCAAAGGAAATAATAATATTCCAATGCGGCCTAAAGGCGACACTATAGAGTGAATTAACGGATCAATTGAGCGTTGTAACAGGTTCGATGGATAAACACATAAAATGATATAACTTTGATTTCAATAAATGGAGACTATTCTATTAAGTTTTTAATAATGAACTTGTGAAATGAATATTAAAATAAAATTTAAAATTAGGTAATCTTCATTGGTGGGGGGGGGCCTTCAAATTAAATTTTTCACTTTTTAGTCAAATGTTTTAAATCCGTGCAACTTTTTACGGTGCCAGCGACGTCGGATTGCCCAATATTCAGCGGCGTAACTACATACGCATTAAATAAAATTTTTCTCAGTTGCCATTTTGGGAGGGCGGCACCCCGCTGCCCTCCCATGCCAGCCACCACTGCTTTCAGTTTGAATAGTGTTTATTACCTTTACAGGCCTAAGGGTATTTAAAATTCCACTCGTCTATACCTATCAGCCCAATAAATACATAAATCTTTTCAAGAAATATGAATTTTTCAATGAGGAAAAATTACAAAATTTGAATTTTTTGTATGTACCTATATATTCCATTTCAGGATACCTATCTTCCTGGGCGCCCTGATTACCGCGATTAACTAATCCCTTTGTAGGGGTTGGTTAATCGATCTCTTGACTATCAGAGGTAAAATCACAAAACTGGCAGGCAGGATTGATAATACCATATGATGCCAAATTTTAATCTTTCAAGCGGGTCGACGAAAACAAATAGGCCACTTCAATACCAAAGGTAATGCACATGAATTTTCCCTGACCAAAATGCGTTCACAATCTCTCTTGCAGTGAAATTTAAAAAAATTTGATATAAAATAAAAGATGTGTACTAAAAAAAATGATAAAGAACTTTTTCCAGAATTTAATATGTAAAATGCATCACACCTGCAAACTTCCAGCTGGAGTTCATTTCAAATTTGCATAAATACCTGAACATCCGTCCTTTCGTTCACAGCTTATTACAGAACAAATTAGAATTAAAACTTGACTTTCTTGAAAAAAAGTCTGTAACGAAATTAAAAATGACACATTGCATAACCAAACCGTATTTAATTTTTTTCTACGGTTAGTCAAGGGTGCTGGCTTGATATAAAACTTCACAGCTCTATTTTCGTAAGGCGATAATGCGAAACGATAAAATTGATAAACACATCAGAATTTAATGCTAATTTATTGCTATTCATATAACATTTCTTGAAGGTAAATAATTATTCTACTTCACACTGGAATTTTTATGTCACCATCTTAGTAGAGCAGTATAATTAAAACCTACCGCAATTAAAACTTTTACATAGGCGGGATGACTTGAAGCTGATGACTGTTTTAAATTTTTGTGATTTTTCTCATTTACTTCATTGCTAACAACTGCTTTATGTTGTTTCTGTTAGTGCATACTCATCAGTCTTCCACTATTTTGAATTGTTCTTGAACCGTTTTTATCATATCAATTTTCCTTACAGCTGCCACATTACCAGACGACTTCTTCTAAGAGATTTAATTTCTTTATTAATAAAATTTAAGGAGGTTTGTAAATGAAAGAGATTATATCTTTTTGTTAAAATAAAAACAAAACGAAATTTCTTTCGAGCAAAATCCAATTTAGTGCAAATAAAAGTATTTACGTGCTTATGCTGGGCACCACTTGCAATTCCACTTTTCTCGTTAGGTCCTTAACTTTTATGTGCTCCATTAAAATTTAGGTATCTAGTATGTACCGCGTACAAATTGGATTATGAATATAATTTATGTAAAATGTAAAAATAAATGTAAAAAATAGGATTGCTTTCTGATGCTTACAGAAATATGTATAAATACTTTCAAGACTATTTAAAATATTCATTTGAGATTTAATAGTTCTGTTCAGCTATACCTATTATATTGTGTAATTCTTATTCGATGTAATTTATTTTCAGAATGTTACAAAAATTTAAATAATCACTAGTTTTCACCAAATTCGAAAGCCTTCATTGTATCATTGCGTATCATTGTCGTGATTTTTTGTATAAATTTGAAATTGTATAGCTGAGGCCTGAGGCGATAAAATTCAATTTGTAAAATTTTGTCAAGCGCGATTAAGAACACTTGGTTTTGAACTACGAAACAAGCAAGTCTTATCGTTGATAAAAATTATAATTGATAGTAATGTAAAATAATTTAAATAAAGAATAATTCAGTTGTGAAAGTGTTGAATGGTGAATTGGAAGCCAAAAGTAGGTAATAATTAAAAATTTTAGGCATAAAAAGAAAATAATTAATTTAATGATTTCTACAATGAAGAGACGAAATTCCCAGTATCTTTTTCGAAGTACAAAAACGTATTTTTGACTCACTTCAATCTGAGGAGAAAATCCCTGAGAAGGATATATGTGCAATATGTGTGATAAACTTGAAGTACTAAAATATACTGGAAGCAATGAGGAGCAAAATAAGTTCAAAATCGAAAAAGAAATCCATTTGAGCACAGCTGAAGAAGCAAGAACTTTATTAAAAGAAGATAGAAATAGAGCAACGGCAGATGAGAATTTCGAGGTTTTATGTTTCGATCTTGAGAAAACGCTACCCCTTCCTCGCATACCAACAAACGTTGTCTTCTACAAGCACCAACTTTGGCTGTATAATTTGGGTATTCACACAGCAAAAAAAATAAGGGTCATTACTATCTGTGGTTGGAAGGTGAAGCCGGACGAGGAGCTCAAGAAGTAGGTTCCTGCTTGTTTAGGCATATTATGCAAGATATATGGGTGCCTCCTGTACACATTAATACTGTGGTCGGATAGTTGCGGAGGGCAAAACAGAAATATTAAAATGGTTTCAATGTTAAAAGCGATTCTTGATGCCCATCCGTCACTGGAAAAGATCACCCAGCGATTTTTGACTTCTGGGCATAGCTTTCTTCCCAATGACACCGATTTTGGTGACATTGAATGTGCCTTGAAGTTACAGCAAAAATTATACACTCCAGAAGATTACATGAACGTAATTAAATCCTGCAGAAGAAAGAACTTGCTCATTGTTCATATAAGATGGAAAAAGAGGATATTTTAGTACAGCGGATTTAGAAAAATCTATTGTCAATCGAAAAGTAGACATCGATAATAATAAAATAATTTGGCTTAAGTTTAAAGAAATTGAAAGTCGAAAAGAAAATCTTCACAAACTTTTTGTTATTAGATGTCATTTTGGAAATGAAGCTCAAGAAATCGATATAGAGAAGAAACGTGGAAGGCCGTCAAGAAGACAAGCCAAGAAGAATTTTAGCGAGCTACTTAAAAATCTTTGACCAAATGGTAAGCCCATTCCAGAAAAAAAACTTGCCGACTTGAAATTTCCATTGAATTTGATTCCAAATGATGCTAAACATTTTTATGAAAATTTATTGGGTGATCCCAATATCGAAGAGGATATAGAAGGGTTCAGTATTAATTTTTTAATTTTCAATAAATATTTCACTTATTAATTCATAAAAAAATTAAATAATATTGGTGAATCAAGTATTAAATTTGGTGAATCTAATATATTAATTTTGCATATACATATTGACTAAGCGACAGTTTAATTCATAGTCTACTTATGCGAAATGTATAAAATTGATTGCGTAGTAAATGCAAAATTCCTAAGCGCCATTTCTTCTTAGTCGTGTTGTTCGTTTCCGAACGTCGTGACCCATCTCTTTCTATGCATGTGATGTGCGTTCTAAGTGTTTTCACATACATAGAGGACCTACTTGTTTAACGTGGGCTCCGAACCACGGGAAGTGTAATACACTTATTCATGTTGAGATGGGCGCTCTTGGCAAATTACCTCGGTGGTTTGCTGTTGCCTTCCGAGGAGAGACGGCCAGAATAAAGTTCTTACCCTGCCCGGATTCGATCCGAGCGTTTCGCATTAGCAGTAGACGCACTTAACTGCCAAAGCTATGACCAGCGCCATTTATCACTTTAAAATCGAAAGTGTTTCATGTTTTGCTTTAGTTCTTAGATATAATAGTTATTGACACTCTTTTTGACTAATATGCTGAAAATCACCTCTACTCAACAAAAAGCTGATTTATAAGAAGGTTATAAAGTTTATTGGATTTTCTCAAAAACTCACATTTGGCGATTAGTCAAGTTATGCATAACGCGGTCCAATTATTATTCTACGCGGTATTTTAATCAGTAAATCAATAATTATTATTTTTGTGATTATGTTTGGAAGTAAATTACATAATACATGGGTTATTTAGACTGGCCAAATATATTATATTTTAAAACTACTCTACATATTATTCTTATCTTTCCTTTCATTTTTGGTACTGTTCTAGCTCACGTAGTCAAGCTATTGTAGGTTTTATACGCCATTAAGGCCCGCTTTTACAATAGTCGGTTAAGTCTCATCAGTTACTTTACACTGGTGATAAATCTAACATGATGTCCAATGAGAAGACGTCAAACCTCAAATTAAACACCAGTGTAAAGTAACTGAGCCTTAACCGACTATTGTAAAAGCGGGCCTAAATTGGAAAACGCTACGTTATGTACATATATTTTATGTATATCAAATATGTAATTATTAAATAAGAAATTTTCTTCATGGGTAAATGGATACACTGTGTAAACCTATATAATTTTAATAATAATTATAAGTGCGCTTATATCGACACTGATATGTTTCGTCTAAGAACAAAATTCACTACGTGTAGTTCTCATTAACATTTTTTAATAATTCATTTCTGTAATGAGTGTCACTTAGTAGAATATCTCAGGAAATCGTACATTATTTTCACAAATTGGAAACACAAGCCTGTTAACATTTTTTTAAAAATCCAGTTTAAAATTCCTACATATTACGTACTGTGTATATTTTATACTGCACTAAATTAATATACTATACCCGATATAATGTATACATTTTTTGCTTTGCACAAAAAAATTCTGAAAATGTTTCATTTATAATGGAATATCCTTTAGCACTCAAAAATTTGTCAGTTTTGTTAAAAGATAAGAAAAAAATACCATATGATAGGCAAGTTGGCACATTAGTTGAAGTCAGAAAATGGAAATATTTTCCAAATTTATAATTATGCAAATATTTATTTGAGATTTCTATCTCAATTTTAAATCCCTTATTCCCAAAGTTTTCGAATTTACCCGATTGGAATAACAGGATTTTTCGCCATTAATTTTTTTCCTATTCCAGTGTTGCTTTATAAATTTGTATATTATGTCATAATAATTTTATGGCATAAAAATGCCAATATTTATTCCATAAAATTTTGACAAATGATCCACAATGGAATTTTCGGAGGTACGGTACCTACCCTATATATTTTTATGTCAATAGGGCATTTCCATGTGACGTCACGAATGTAAAATTCTTAGGTTAGGTTCACGATTAATTCGGCAAATAAAATAAACGGAAGGTATACTTACAGTAATAATTTTACACTACACTCTCTACGGTTTATAAAATGTAAAAAAATTCAATTTTCACCAGTAAAAACACGATTTATCACAAACTTGTATAAGTACGCGGACAGCTTGACAGCTTGTCCGCAAACACTGTGACGTATTTGGAAATGCCTAATTATTGAAAAATTGTTAAAATGAAATATAATTTGAAAGAAATTACATTTACGGCATTTGAAGTATGTCAATTATGTCAATTTTCAAAGCTGATAATATAGAATAAAATTACAGTGGAAGTCGGATATATAACACTTCCGAAAATAATAACCACCCTATATAATATATATATATATTCTATATTATAGAATGGTGCCTTTTTTGGAATTAAATTATTTTGCAAGTAAATTAGCAAATTTATATGTTTCCTTTTTGTTTAAATTTTACGCCCTCCCATTGGAGGAAATCACAAGCCTCCACTGTATTCATATAATAAATATGTGTGCTGAAAATCTACACATTTAATTAAAAATTAATCCCGGACCCATTAACATAAATCTCGATTATCAGAAAACTTAGTACATAAATCAACTTGAGACGATCGTTGCTCGATGAACTACGAATCTGATGAAAAAAATATATAATACATTTTTGTATACGATATATAACTAATTTGAACTGATTATAGTTAGTGCGATAAGCAGTGTCGATTCCTGGTTTTAGAGTCGAAAAAAGTGATCAGAAGAGTGAGAGGAAAGTCTAATCTAACGGGAAAGATCAGTTAAGAGTGGTGGCCTACGAACCGGATAGGAAACAGAGGTTAAAGGGGTGAAATACCAGATAAAACAACTTAAAAAGAAACTAGTCTAAAAGTGAGGTTAAATAAAAAAATTTGCATTGAGCGAAGAATCAAACCAAAGTATAACGAGAGACTCGTCTCGAGCAGGCAACACACCATACAGAGGCCTCATAGGCGAGAAACCTTACAAGTACATACTGGAGAAAAACCAGCAGCAGCCGCAAATGAGTGAAGAGACAAGAAAGAGAATTCGACGTAGATCCAGTAGGGGAACAAGCATCTTTTGAAAGAAGCCAAAAAACGATCAGATCACCAGAACAAAAACGGGCGGATATGAATGAAGTCAAACAAATGTTCGAAACAATGATGGGCGAAATGAAGAAAATTACAGCAGAAATCAAGAGAGAAATGCAGGAAATAAAGAATGCATTTAAACAAAAAGAAGAAAAGTGGGAAAAAGATAGAGAACAACTGGAAACAAGAATAGAGATATTGGAGGACAAAATTGAAAGAGAGGAGAAAGCAAAACGAAAGAACAACATTGTAATCAAGGGTTTGATCGAAATATCGGATGAAAGTACAACTACCGACATGGAAAAGTTTATAGAAAAAGAGCTACATGTTAAAGGGAGATTAGTGAAAGCTTATAAATTGAAATCGAACAGAGGTGAGAATGTGATAGCGGAAGTCGAATCATGGACCAAGAAAATGGAGATTATGAAGAATAAATCACGATTGGTAAATAGAAAAATTTATATAGATAACGACTTAACAGTACTGGAACGTAAGATTCAAGGTGAAATAAGACCGATAGCGAAGAAAGAGAGAGGGGAAGGAAAAAGAGTTACAGTGGGATACCAGAAAGCTATAATAGAGGGCGTAATGTATAAATGGAATAAAAGAGAGGGAAGAATGAAAACTGAAAAAGAGGAAGGTCACAGCTCAAAAAACTAATAGCAAAACAGAACAAACCGAACGGATCTATGATGACGAAACTGGCAATGAATAAGGAAAAATGGCACGAGAAGATAAGAAAAAATAAAAGGAAGAAAAATGGAGAAGCAATGCGAGTGGGTACATGGAACATAAGAACGATTCTAGGGGAGGAAAAGCTGTTTGAGATAGAAAACGAGTTAAGAAGATACAAAATTGATATAGCGGCAGTTCAGGAAACAAGATGGAGTGGTAAAGGAGAGATAGATGTAAGGAACTACAAACTATTGTACTCTGGTGAAGATAAGCAGGGCAGAAGAGGAGTCGGATATTTTGTAAGCAAGCAACTGCAGAATAACATAATCCAATTTGAGGCAGTAAATGGAAGAATAGCTTACATAAGAATTCAAACGAAGAAATGTAAATTTAGTATGATAAATGTATATGCTCCAACAGAGGACAAAGACGACAGCGAGAAGGAAGAGTTTTATGCCGAGCTGGAGAGGGTCGTGGAAGAAGTGCCTAGACAGGACTTGCTGATCATCCTGGGAGATTTCAACGCGCAGGTGGGAAAGGAAGACTACTACAACGAGGTAGCGGGTAAATTCACATTACATGAGGAAACGAATGATAATGGACAGAGACTATGTAACCTTGCCACTGCGACAAACCTGGTTATAAGTAGCACAAAGTTTAATCATAAACCATTGCACAAAGTAACATGGATGAGACCGGGTATAAAAAGTGAGAAAGGAAATCAGATAGACCACGTATGTATATTAAAGAAGAATGCAGCAACAATCAGTGATATAAGATCATATCGGGGAGCAAATGCAGATACGGATCACTTCTTAGTAGTAACAAAGATGAAATTGGAAAAAGCAATTAAAAAACGAAAAGAAACCAAGAAAAATTAGCACTGGAAAGGTTCCATAACGAAAGCACGAGAGCAAAATACACTGAAACACGGATAAAAATGTTAACAACAAGCAAAAAGAACGAAATATAGATAAAGAATGGGAGAATATTAAACTAGCAATCAAAGAAGCCGCAGAAACAACAATAGGACACCAAAAATATGTAGAAAACAAGAAATGGTTTGATAAGGATTGTAGTGAGAAGATAGAAAGCAAGCGAGAAGCGAGGTTGAAGTGGATAGCGACAAACAGAGAAGAAGATAAGAATAAATATACGGAGAAAAGGAAAGAGGCACACAAATTCTGCAAGGAAAGGAAAAACAAATGGCTACATGACGTGATGAGCGAAATAGAAGATAACTACAGAAATAACAATGCGAAGAAGTTTTACTTAAGAGTTAAACAACAGAAAACAAAAAGCAACATGAAGACCAGGACCATGAAAGATAAAAATGGAAGAAGGGTGAGCGATGAAGAAGATATAAAAGAAATTTAGAGAAAACACTTTCAAGCACTGTTAAACCAAAATGTAAAAAAAGATAGTACCAAAGAAAATGTAGAAGGAGAAGATGAAGGAAACATAGCAGAACCAACATTTCCAGAGGTAAAAGCGATGATCAAGAAATAAAAAATGGTAAAGCTCCAGGTAATGACGAAGTATATGGTGAAATGATAAAAAATGCTGGAGATATGGTACACCAAAGAATATATGACTTGATAATAGAGATATGGAGATCCGAAGAGATGCCCGACGAATGGAATATTGGTAAAAAGCGGGACTCCAAATAAACGAATCGAAAACTAAATTTATGAGATGTTCTAGAGGAAGTAACAGGCAGTTGAGTGAAATACGAGTGAAAGATTTTATTTTTGAGAAGGTACAAACATTTAGATACCTGGGTATGCAAATTAATAACTCAAACGAGAGAAAAGATATAATTAAGGACAGATTGATGGCTGGAAGTAGAGCATTTTATTGCAACAGAAAGCTAATCACGAGTAACCAGATACAAAAAAGACAAAAATGAAAATCTATAGAATCTTAATAAGACCGGTTGTGACGTATGGTTTGGAGGTAATGTGCCTAACAAAAAAAGAAGAAGAGAAGCTGAATGTCTTTGAGAGGGGAATAGTAAGAAAAATATTGGGGCTGGTTAGAATTGGAGAAGAACAATATCGAAGAAGAACAAACGAGGAAATAGAACACGAGTTAGAAAGACGAAATATGGTGAGACACATAAAAGCGATGAGATTGGGCTGGGTTGGCCATGTATTGAGATCACAAGAGAACAGTGCAATTGGAATCGAGATGAAATGGAGACCAAGTGAGGAAAGGCCAAGAGGGAGACCCAGAACAAGGTGGGAGAAAGAAATAGAAAGTGACCTGAGAGTGATGAAGGTTGAGAATTGGTATGTGGCAGTGATGGATAGAATGAAATGGAGAAGCATAGTGGAAGATGCCAAGACGAAGATAGGACTGTAAGATGTGAAGTTGAACAAAGAACTGGAGACAATAGGGATTGATCCACCCTGGAAAGTGGATCCAAAAACGTCCAACGACGTGGCGATATTCCCACGGGAATGAAGTGCCGGAACTGAACTGAACACAAAAAAGGAGACCTAGAAGTGTGTAAAAATTACAGGGGCATAACATTGCTACAGGTTATATACAAAATATTGTCGGCACTCATACATACTAGACTGAAAAAAGAAACAGAACTCATAATTGGAGACTACCAGCATGGTTTTAGAGAGGGCAGATCGACAGTGGATGCACTACACATAATAAAACAAATAACAGAAAAAGCACGATAACATAATATAGAGCTGCATCTGCTGTTTGTCGATTTTCAGCAGGCTTTCGATACCATAAAAAGAGAACGTCTATACGAAGCTATGCAAGAGATGAATATACCAGTAAAGCTGATACGACTTATACAGGTGACGATGAGAAGATCGAACGCAGTAGTCACGGTAGGAACAACTGAAACCAACAACTTTGAAGTTAACGGAGGAGTAAGACAGGGCGATGCGCTGTCGGCGACCCTCTTTAACCTCGCAATGGAGAAAATTATAAGAAATTCAGACTGTGGAGGAACTATACGAACAAAGGAAGGTCAAATACTTGCATATGCGGACGACTTAGTGATTATTGCTAGATCACTGAAAAAAATGAAGAAAATGCTTGAAGAAATAGAAAAACAAGCAACAACAATGGGACTGAAGATAAATGAGAACAAGACTAAATATATGAACTGCACTAAAACAGAAAGAAGGAAAAATGTATTAATGGTAGACGGACGAGTGTTCGAAGAGGTTCAAAAGTTTAAATACCTGGGAATACAGATAAACAGTACTAACGAGCGATCAGAAGAAATAAAAGAGAAAATACAGACGGGATGGAAGGCGATATATGCGAACAAAAAGATGCTTAAATGCAAAAGCCTGGCTATAAGAACAAAAGTAAGAATCTACAAGACCTTTATTAGACCGGTATTGACGTATGCCTCAGAAGTGCTAAACCTGACGAAAAAGGAAGAAGAGAAACTGAGGGTGTTCGAAAGAAGGGTGATCAGAATAATCATGGGACCAAAGAAAACAAACGAAAATGAATACCAAATAAGAACAAATAGCGAGATAAACAAGACCATTGGAAATGAAGACTTGGTGAGATGTATAAAGTCGCAAAGAATAGCCTGGCTCGGACATCTAATGAGAAAAAAACCTGATAGTATGATGAGAAAAATCACGGACTGGAGGCCGAGCGAAACCAGAAATAGAGGAAGAATCAGAGCGAGATGGATTGACGAGGTGGGGAAAGATCTTGAAACCATGGGAGTAAGGGAATGGAGAAAGAAGTGCAGTAACCGGAATTTATGGAGAAGAATAGTGAAGGAAGCCAAAACATGCACAAAACTAGAAGTGATGGAAAGTTTGGAAAATCAGGAGTAATCCACCTGGAGAAAAGGATTGTAAAGACTTCCAAAACTAGGAAGTAGGCATATTCCTTAGGAATGACGCCTTTATTATTATTATTATTATATAACTAATTTTTCCGTCAAGATGAGGAAAAGTCGAAAAACTTATTTTTGTCCTCTTCCCCAGCCCTCTAAGAGGTGACGCGGATCTCGTTAAGGGATAAAACTTCAGGACTTCTTAAAAATCTAATTAGAATTTTTTCACATTACGTTGATTATTCTGACTTGGCGCCTAATTTAAAAAAAAATAATACCCAATTACAACTTTTTCAACAATTGAGATAACAATTTTGTGGTACTGTAACTCCGAAAATTACATCGTTAAAAATTTCCGGGAATGCATACTACCATAGATAAGCAATGTGCCAAGTCTCAGTTTTTTTTAAGCAACACTGAGGTAGGAAAGAAATTAACTGCGAAATTCCAAAAATCCTAGGATTATCAAATGGGAAAATTGTAAATCTTTGGGAGGGAGGGGTATTTAGAATTAAGATGTGAACCGGAAATTCTTATCACATTTTTTTAGTTTTTTTTGAGATATTTTAGTAGGTGGGAACCCAGTAAAATAAGAATATTTATGATAAAAATAAGGGCCATCCTAATGAATATAACATCACAATTTTTTTGCGTTCTAGTTACACAGATTTACATACAAAGTGGCGTTGGGAAATATTTTGCGAGTGCAGTTCGCTTAGCCTCTTGTCTGATGATCGAGTCATCTGACGTAGAAATTGAAAAATTAAATTTTGGCGCGGCCTAGATTAAAGAGCCTTGCGATCTTGAATTGAATACAAAAGATACTTTTATTCGTTGAATTTTCTATACATTTTTGGATTTTGCACAATAATAAGTTGATGTTTGGCCATGATACTCTCGGTTTTAGAGTAGTCATTGTCCATCATATTGGAAAATTGGCAGCCTATATAGCACATTTTGTGATTTTTTAATCTTTTTCGAGTTAACAGTAGCTTAAATTGAACAAACTCCAAGATGAATATTAAATATCGTAGAATTTTCTACAAATAATATTAGCTAATAGTTTTTGCTAGGACTAACAGGTCTTGAGATGTAATCTCGGTTTTAGAGAATCCGATACGCGATTAAACTCAAATTTATTATATTTAATTTTCTGGACTGTCGTGATTGATTAGGTTGTAATCATAATTATATAAGGTAGATTGTTTCTACGAACCAAAAGTTTTTGTTTCCTGTACATATGCAGTTAGTAGAATCAAATATATAAGAGCAATAAAGGCAGTAAACGCTATACAAATTTGTATGCATTATATATTTTTCCTGAAAAATCGAACGCCATCTAGCGTTCTAGTTTAAAATGTAAAATATAAGTATCCTGATTGGTTACAAATAAATTTGGTCTGTTTTTCCAATCAATCAGGACACTAATTTTTACTTTTCGCACTAAATGGCGAAATTTGTATAGCATTTTCTATCTTTATAGCTCTTATATCTTTGGTGAAATCATGAACAATGCCGAAACATGGAACACCGTAAAATTTCTCTGAATTTATTGAATTTCTTGTTATTTTCCATTTTACTCTGGTTTTGAATACGGTATACTATTGGTCGATGGTTTTTCAGATGTTTTTTTTGAGATTATTAATTTTGTTTTGTTAAACCAAAGTTTATAGGGAGGGGGGTGTAAATAGCAAATAATGTAAGACAGTTTTGTAGATATTTTGATGTTTAATAATCATGGGTCGAGGGGGATTATCTACACCTACTTATATCCACCCTTAATTGACAGGATAACTTTAGGATAGGAAATTTTCAGCCCACAAAGTAATAAATGAAAACGCTGCATTCAGAGATGCTCTCGGCACCTACTTTTAGTACTCAAGCCGACGTACTAGAGGAAACTAAGAAACAGTGTGAAATTTTTCATCAGCTCTATTATGAACTTTTTATAATTTCGTAGCCATCTTTTTTGTCGAAATACGCACTATTAGCCTACAAGAAGAACAAACTGCCAGGCTCTCATTTGGAAGGAGTGTTTACAGATTGACCCAGATCTGCCATTCTCACAGTAACATGGTTGGATTTATGGGACATATATAGTGAAGGAAGAGCCTTTGATGAGTTCTATTCTTTTCTTCCTTCTTTGATATACGAATGTCAACTGATGATGACAGAAGTGAAGATGAGCGCTAATAAGGTTTTAAATATATTTTAATTCTTAAATATTTTTATTATTATAATTCTTATATAAAAATTGTATAGATACCTTATCAATACAGACGACGTCACAATTTAAATTTTTGTATTCTTTTTTATTTTTTAAATCTTTTTTTTATCTTACTGAATTTCAGAATATCACCATTAAATACGTGTTTGACCATTGTAAACCTAAAAAGGCGATTATACTGTTAGATTAATTATGATCACGATTCTTAGGATGGCGCAATTTATTTTCACCATTGCTTGATTTAGAAAAAAGGTTTTTGATTTACCTTTTTCATCTTTTCTTGCTTTTTGTTTGTATTCAAATTGCGTTTTATTTATGCTTACCTGGTGAGATTTTAATAATATCGAAAAATTGTTTCCACTTAATTGTCATTCTATCGAAAGTAAATTTTATAACACTATACGTAGTACGTTAATTTTATTGTAGTATATACCATTTTAATCATTCGCTTTTATAATTAACTCTAGTTAATAATTTGCAGAATTGGGTGCATTTTATTTACTGCAAATTTGTCTTTTCAAAATAATACTTTCAGATTTGTACTACCCCGCACGGTTTTTGTGTTGTGATTTTATGATTTGATTTCCAAATTTCGGATATTTTATAATATAATAAAATGTGAGGTTTCAAAGTAGATCACTTTTTAACATTTTTTACCCACTTTTTAAATTTTTGTCAATGGCTTAATTTCAGTGCACCTGAAGTGCAATTTGAACTTGACTTCCAGTATATATAGAGAATACAATTCCACGCAAAATAAAAATACGAATATGTTGTAACTCGAATAGTTGTTGAGCTACGGTTTCCTAAATAATACTAATTTACAGAAACTTTTACTTTAAATTTCAATCGTTGTAAAATTTAGTTTTTTGGAAATAATTTCTTTCCTAGAAATTCTATGAATTAAAATTACAAATGAACATTATGAAAGACTAATGGTGGGTATCACAAAGGTAATTTAAAATATAATCTAGGAATCAAATTTGCTGACATCCTGGCAAGACCGTTTATTTCAATTTTTGATGAAAATGAGATTATTGATATTATATAGTTTTTCAAGTTCCACGATCCTGGATGCTGAAAAATATAAAGGCGTAAAACATTATTGACTTTGAAAGGTCACCGTTAAAGCCTTGTTAGGACTAAAAAGTTGTTCTATGCGCAGATTTCTAGATCTGAGATAGGGGTTCCACGATTTGGGATCCAGAAAAATATTCTTCAGGAAGACGTAAAACATTATTAACTTTTTAAGATCACCGTTAGAGCCCTGTTTAGGACTAAAAAGTTGCTCTATGGGTAGATTTCTAGATCTGAGATCTGGGTTCCACGATCTGGGATCCTGAAAGATATTCTTCAGAAAGGCGTAAAACATTATTGACTTTGAAAAGTCACCGTTAGATCCCTGTTAGGACTAAAAAGTTGTTCTATGGGTAAAATTCTAAATCTGGGATCTGGGTTCCACGATCTGGTACCCTGAAAAATATTCTTCAGAAAGGCGTAAAACATTATTGACTTTGAAAGGTCACCGTTAGAGCCCTGTTAGGACTAAAAAGTTGTTCTATGGGTAAAATTCTAAATCTGGGATCTGGGTTCCACGATCTGGGACCCTGAAAATTATTCTTCAGAAAGGCGTAAAACATTATTGACTTTGAAAGGTCACCGTTAGAGCCCTGTTAGGACTAAGAAGACTAAGAGTATTATGTTATTGAAATGGTTAATAAAATAATTTAAATGGCTCTAATATTAATGTATGTACCTATATTTATTTGTATATTCGGTTTTGAACGTCTTGCGACATTTTCCCGATACGTCCCTGTCTGTGTTCGTTATGTGTTGAAAATGTTTAACGAGCACAGAGGACCTACAGCTTAACGTGGATTCCGAACCACGGGAATAGATGATTTTTACACAGTCTACTCCGATTAGAGAAGTTTTTTTGCCATAAATAATGTTAATCATTACAATTATAGCGGCAAAAAGAGAAAAAATCTCTCTTGGTAGATCAACCTGTTTATTTAGAAACGGAATTTTGTTAGAAAAGTTGCGTTACTTACGACCTCCCCTGTATAACGTTTGCCTCTAGCGCCACGGGACAAGAAATGCTTGGTATGTCCCGCGGCGATCGGCATGAATGTTTTAACATTTTTGCGCGCTAGAGTGGTTCCATATGTAAATTTCATAGAATATGCATGCTGACCGATTTGCATTTAGAGGCATAGGCGTTACGTCCTGGCTTGTATTTTGAGGTTTTGTGGTTGTATCTCAAAGCTAAAAGTTTGCGATGGGAATGCAAAATGGTCGCCACATTTTGTTCTTCGTCGTTAAGGTGTCCATGCGTGGCGATTATCTTTATCATAGTTCGATTCGGAAGTTGGTTGCCAAGGTTGGCATACTGATTTTTGTCCAATTAATTCGGATTCTGAGAGAAAGTCGACATACGGCTTGGTGTTAGCTTTCATTTCATTCCATTTGGTAATTCGACACACCTGACATTTTTGGATAACTGATTAGTTTTTGGTTATTGGGGTGGGATATAAATAATGGTTTTTCATGCGAAGGTGAATATTACGAACTACTCTCTTCATGATTCACAAGTGTATTTGGTTATACAAACATGTGGAATCTGTTGACCATAATCTCTGTAAGTCGCCAAGTTTAAAAGTGTTCTTCATATAATTGTCAATGTCTTAATATTGCAGATTGTGGTACTATACAATTAATTTTTGTATAAGATAGAGTTTTGTGATTGTGCTTTCATCCTATCTGTAGAAGATTAAGGGTGAGTAACCTTAATTGAATTTTTAACCTTTCTTCTTCTTAAGGTGCCGTCTCCTAATGAAGGTTGGCAACAATAACGGCAAATTCTTCCCTATTCTGAGCTGTTCTCAACAATGCGTGTGAGTCAAGTCCTGACCAATCTCTGATGTTCTTGAGCCAGGAACATTGTCTTCGACCCGGTCCTCTTTTTCCTTCTATCTTTCCCTCCATTATTAATTTGAGTAAGGAATATCTATCATGACGCATTAAACGTCCCAGGTATGCGGTTTTTCTCTTTTTGAATGTGGTCAGTAATTCTCTTTCTCTTCCCGTTCTTTGCAGTACCTCGCCGTTTGTCATATGCTCCGTCCACGATATCCTCAACATTCTCCGGAAGGCCCACATCTCAAATGCCTCCAATCGGTTCATAGAGCTAACCTTTAGCGTCCACGCCTCCATTCCATAAAGAAGGACTGAGTGCACGTAGCACCTTACCAAGTTATATCTCACGTCCAATCTGAGTCCCGTATTGCACAATAAACCTCTCATTTTTATGAAAATTGATCTTGCTTGTTCGATCCTTGCACGTATTTCTGTATCCGGATCCATTTTGTTTGTCAACCAACATCCCAAGTACTTGTACTTATCCACCTATTCTATTTTTTGTTATATACTTTTAGTATTACTTGTTTTGCTGGACTTCTGCTAATCACCATAACCTTTGTTTTGTTTATATTTATTTTTAATCCCAGTGTATCACCTTCTTTTACTACGCTATCCATCAAGCGTTGGAGTCCATCAGGACTGTCCGCGATTATTGCTGTATCGTCCGCAAATATAAGGTTGTTTAGTATTCTACCATTAATTTTTATGCCGTCTTGTGAATTTTCTGTTGCTTTTTGAAATATATATTCCGAATAGACATTGAATAGAATCGGTGATAATATGCAGCCCTGTCTAACCCCCCGCCTGATTGGAATCTTTCTTGTAAGGCCACCTTGGAGTTTCACTGATGCCACTTGTTGTTTGTAGAGGTTCAGGATAATTCTTGTATCGTTGCTGTCTAGACTAGACCCTTTGTTGTTAAGATGTTCATGAGTTCTTGGTGCTTAACACTATCAAAGGCTTTGGCGTAGTCTGTGAAACATATAAAGACATCTTTTCTCTGGTTCAGGCATTTCTGTAGCAAGACCGAGAGCCCAAACAGAGCTTCCCGCGTTCCAAGGCCCTTTCGAAAACCAAACTGCTGATCGCTGATGTCTATTTCACATATTTTTAGGAATATTTTTAGAACTTGTCTCATTAGGTTTATTAAGCGGTATTGATCACATTTGTTTGCATTTCTTTTTTTTTTGAATGGGGATGAAAATTGACTCATGCCAGTTACTAGGTAGTTCACCCGTTAGATATATTAAAAAGTTTTATATAATATAATAAGTTTAACCTTTAATCTGCATTATTTCTTTGTCACTGCAAGGATGCAACGCTGACTCAGATTTACCTTTTGTAAATATTGGTTATTTATGAGATTGGTGCGAGCCATTTTATTTTGTGTCACTTTTGAATCAGTTGTTAGCTTGAAACTGATAATGCTATATTGTATGACGCATTCATGTACACGGTGTTTTATTTTGAAGTGAACTTTCGAGCACCCTTTAGTTAAGCTTATCCTCGATCCTCGCATACCTTCGCCTTCGGGAGGGTCAACTTTGATATAAATATGAATAGGTGAAAATGGCTTAAAGGCATTCTTAGAATTTTAGAATTCGCGGAATATTATTAAATAAAGATTTTTAAATATATGCTGCGCACTCTGATAACTGTAACTTCGTAACTACTCAATTAAGTAGAAAAAGGCATAAGATTTTTTCTTTAGATAATGTAGTCTGCTTTATTTTCATTAAGTTAAAATTTTGCTCTGAACTTCAATCAAACTGAAATAGTCACAAATATTCGTAAGAAAGCCAATCTTCGCCTGGTTTTTCCACTGTGTTGGTAAAATCCAGGGTCACTAGAAGGTGCAAAATTAGTATATCTTTTTAGAGCTCGTAATAATAAAGATAGTAAAATGTATTCCAGGTTGTCTCCATTTTAACGCAATAAAACACTTGTCGACTGGCCTATTACATACTTATAAGTGTCACAGATTTTAGAATTTACGACACCCCAATCCCATTTTTGTCTTAATTTTGTGTAAGACAAAACCGCCCAATTAAAAGGATTCACGCGCGTTCTGTTTTTATTCTTGATCCAGAATGTAAATTTAACGACGATTTTCTGAGTGAATTTTGTTCCTTAATCATCGTTTTCGAAAATGCGGTAATTCATTGCAATTACGGAATATTAAATCACCATCCCCAAAAATAAGATCGGATAGCACGTGTTCATAAAACGCAACAGCAATAGGAAATCATATAATAAAGGTTTATAGGGGGCGTGAAATAATTTTTGTAAACTCGATGATTTTCTAAAATTTAAAATTAATGATGAAGTCGATTATTAACTATTGTTTGTTTCGATTGTTAAATTATAATAATTGTATATAGTTGCACAAAACCTAAAAGTTATGAATCGAATAGTTGCAAAACAATATACCATTAAATCATTTAAAAAATCCTACTTTTCTCTATCGATTCTTTATATAAACCGTTTAAATTATACCTTACTAATTTATAGGTCATAAATAATAAAAATTGTTCTATGAATTCTATTTTGAGTAGCCGAAAAAATATTTAATTTCGAAAATAGTTTATGCAATATAATTTTTAATTTTTATTTAATTAATTATATTATGGAAATGATTAACATATAATTGAAATTATATTCACACAATAAATCACGGGACTTGGTAACTTCCGATTAAAATTAACTATACTACAAACATTTCATAAATCATAATTATCACTATTGAATACATCACATTATTATTCAAAACTTGTAAACACTACATACTATTTTGTACCTTCAGGTAACATAATTACTATTACCGACGCGGTTTCATAATAATTTTAATTTTTTTCCAACTGCATCGTTAGAAACACTATTTTATAAACTATGATGATACATAAAATGTTAATTTTTATTAGCGTTATTGATACTTTCGTCAGGTAAAGGAGGTAACCGTCCTTAGAAGACACCTTTAACCATCTTGAGTTATATTCATTATAGGTACAACATAGTAACTAATGATTTTGGTTTTTAATTACAAATCCAAATTGGAAATAGCAAAAATACGGAAATTAGGAAAATGTCGCTCACCAACCCGTCGGCGGGCGTCGCGTCGCTCTGGACTGATGACATAATGGACGAAGTATGCGGGAAAATTGTACAAAAACGATGTCAAAATAGTTGGTAATATTGAGACAATATCAAACAACCAATTTCAATACTAACAAGCCACCTGACCACCTGGTGTTTCATTAACAATGAATTCAGCAAATTGAAAGTACGAAGTTTTGCAAAATACTGAATCAAAGCAACTAAAGTCTTGCATTGTTTGGAACCATTTGCTTATAGAAAATTTAAAAAGAATTTTTATGATACATTTAATGAAACAATGATCTATGACATTCCTTGCACAACACGTACCTATTCATATTACACCTATGGAGTACGTACTCGCAGATGATCATAAAAGTTATTCAAACACATACGGGTCGGTTATATATTCATTTTCTAAGAACGATTTCTTTATGAGTTTGTGTGTGTGTGTATGTATATGTGTCGTTTTCTTTTATTGATTTTAAAATAATTATGTAAATGTAATATACCGGCACTTTTATGACTAAAGCGATTGTCATTAAAATTTTCTTTGTTGTTTGCCTCGCAAGTTCACGTTAAGATAAATCCTTTAATGTATTATTTTCTATAGACCTATTTTAAATGGTCTCAAAAAATAATTGAGAATCGTAAGACCAAAAGAATTCCGGCTTTGCACGGCTCTGCTTCCAATTTTATGTTGTAACCACAAATGCTTAGACCAAATACTAATAAGCCGATTTATCGATAATATTGCGTCTCTCAAAATACATATATTTTATTCAACCTTTTTATATAGTGACATTTTAGTGACCACAATACTCCCAAATATGCACAACTTTAAAAACGATGAGGTAAAAATCATGACTTGCAAGCTTATTTATTTGGCTTTGATTTATTGAGTAGCTTTTAGAGTCCTAAAATAATGACAATAATAATACCAACTGTTAATTAATTCTGATAACAATGATCTATCAGATTATATATTTAAACAAGTAATTAATTATTAACTTATAGGTAGGCTATTGTCTAATATTTTAAACCAAAGATATAAGAAAAAAAAATTAAAATTTTCCAAGTTTTAGGGTGTCATCAGCATTGTTTTTGGTTGCGAATAAAGAGAAGAATTTTAGCACTCTTCAATCCCAAAACTTTTTGAGATCGGTATGTATCTCTTCATTTCTTCTTCGGCCACATGGTATGGAGGACCTTCATGTTTTGGCTAGTATGATATAATAATATAATATTATACATTACTTCCATTTTGTTACGATTGATAAATTTGAAATCATAGGTGTAAAAAAATGATTACCACATTAAATTCGAATTAAGTTCCTTTTAAGTTTTTTTTATGAAATATTTATTATTTCATTGTTAAAACGTGGTTTTGTTGTATCATAATAATGATGATTTAATTAAAGCTAGTCCAGAAATTAATTATTATTTAATACGATACTTAAATTAGACTATTGTTTAGTAAATTGATTAATCATTGATTTTGCACCTACATGGAACAAGAAAATAAAGAAAAAATATTGGTCGGTAAAAATTATATGCCGACAACAATTTAATCTTATAATCTTTCTAGTATTATAAGGTATCTGCTCATAACCATTATGAAAAATTATATAATAAGTAACAAAAAGCTTTAAAATTTAATGTGGTTAATCAAATAAATTTATAATAAAATATTAGTCAAATAAATTCTTAAATTTAAAATTAATGTAGGTATGTCTACCTTCTTGAATTTAAAATTAGATTTGCTTATATTTGTATCTGTATATTTTTACTTCCTAATTTATATTATCGCTTCTTTTATAGTTCTGGCGATTAAAAGTTCAAATCTAATTCAAACTATAACAAATCGAATTATTATTCAGATTGTTACAACTAAGCAAGAATGCCGCTCGTTGCAGATTACATTACCTAAGCATAAATAACAAAGAGGTTCGTTTTTTAAATATTTCAAGGCCATAAGGTAAATGTCACTATCATTTTTTCGAACAATTAATAATAAAATCACGATTATTAATATTAGCAATAGAATTTAGCATTTTCTAAATGATTCGACACGAAACATGTTTATAATGGGCTATTGAGTAGAAATCAAGACCTTAGTTTTCTCAATATTGTATTCAACCATACCTACTATTTATTAACATTTTGTGGTCAAGTTTAAACAAAATTAAGTTATATTACCTACTTTACTTTAAATTAAATTTCATAAATCTATTCTCATTGGCAGAAGTTTGCTCATGGAGATTACCAGAAATTTTTCTCAAATGTCACATTTGTTCAAATCATGCATGTTTTAGACAAGTCTAAATTTAATATTTAGATCGTGAGTACAACTCTTCAGCTTTATTATCGTCCACTCCTGAACGACCGGTTTCATCTTCTGCCACAGGTGTGCAGTTAGCCCAACGCTCGACTCCTGAGGTGAAGGTACTACATTTGATTCTTGGCAAAGCTACGGACTAAGAATTAAAACTAATGCTGCAAACAACTGTACAATTCTCCAACCAGATGGTAAAGTCGAATGCCGAAACCTTCTTCTGGATATGAAAATATGGTGAGAAGGCTTCAAGCTACCAATTCGGGATTCTTGGACATGGAGCAAACATGCAGGTTTTCATGCAAAAATGATGGTCTCTGTCTTTTGTGCGTTGAGTTTTATTTTCCTTTGGTTAAAGTTCGGTTGCAGTCTGTCAACTAGTATTTGTAGCCGTTTGTTGGCAACCTGTGTGTAGAAAGATTGGCATAGATCTGCGTACAGGGCCATGTTTGTTTTAAATATCGGTATGTCGTTGATAAAAGGATTAAAACGTTTCGGGCCAAGTGTCGAACTTTTTCACGTGAGAGCAATGGTACATGATGAGTATTTGTAAAAATCTGTAAGTCTTGCAATGCACGCCATATTTAACTTTCATTTACACGACGATTCTATGGAAGCGGTAATTCGCATAAAAAAAATCGTAAGGACCTTTTCTCATTAAAATTTAACTGTAAATTCATTTGATCTTGTATAAATAAATATGATAAACTAAAACCGTGGAGGTTGGTGCACTTCTGGGCCCCCGGAAGAAGTGCATGATGGGAGATATAAAATTTTTTTACACCTTTAATTCTTCTTGAAGATAGGGGCTAGATCGTTATCGCCGACACTGTCTTTAAGTACTTATTTACTTGTAATTCTAACAATGTATTTAACATTATCTTTTAAGTCATATCGTTGTCAATCACCTTCCGTTATGTCAAAAAGCATTAAACATATAAAAATTTGCGTGCTGTGATTGATCCCGGTAGGAGGGTGAAACACAATACCGAATAATTAAAACAAAAAATAATATTACTAAATACAATAACACTTTCTTAGTTCTCAACGGGTGAAGATGAAGGTTAGATAAGACATTTTCGTTATTTAAAGATATTTTGTATATGAAATCGTTTTGCAGATATTTTACTGTAAAAGTTGAAATGTTTTATGATTCACACGATTTTACTGTAGCTTTCTAAGCTGGCTCTCGATGGTCTGGGCCCTGGTTTTTATTGTTATAGAGACAAATCATTAACACAGAGGGACCGATGGCTTTACGTGCCCTCCGATGCAAGAAGACGGTCAAAAAATTTTAAATTACACCCCGGAGTCGAACCGGGAATCTTCACGATGCCATGACCGCTGTCAATTTTTTATTATCATTTTCTAGAATACGAAGTTTTGCACTAACTTTAACAAAAATTTGATATAACCATATAATACAAAAAGTATTAAATGCTATTTTATTCTGAGGTCAGCATTATAACATCAACATACAGTCATTTTTGTCCAGAAAAATAATTTGTTAGTTAGGACGTTTCAACCAAGGACGGCAGTATAGGCCTAAAATTTCTAAAATTTCAGTGCAATTCCTATTGCGGATGAGCATGACATCAACCAGGTTGTAGCGGAGATTGTGGGGTCTTAGGCATTGATAACCATCCTTATGCTTAGGTCGACCTTGTAACGATTTTTTGAATCGTTAATTTTTTCTACTTTGCATCTGACAACTTTTGCAACGCCCTGTATGGTGGATTCATTCATTGGTTCTAAGGTTGGCGGAATTGCTGTGTTTTTGATAACGGGGTCGCGATGGCGACTCGAGAGAATGGTTTTGTGTAGTGCCAAGGAAGGTCGTGTTTTAGGGAGCTGGTCAATTCCTGTTTGAGATGGAGCGATAGCCATGGATGTGGTTCGGGTGGCTGTGGCGAGGATTCGTTTCTTGGCTTGCGCGATTCTCGTTGGAGGATTTTTTGTTCGCGTAGGTGAGTGCGATGTTCTTGCTATTTCTATTTGATTTCCGTTCTGGTTTGTCGTCTCTTGATCAAATTTGGGGCATATGGCTTTGTATTTTTTGGATTGCTCCCGCAATTACGCAATTTGTGCGTAATTGTTATTTTATTTACTCCTTGGTACCCGAAATTATTTTCCTTGTGTGTGTAAAAACAAGTTGTCCTGTGTAGTAATTGTTGCCTCATACTGTGTGTTTTTTTTATCTAAACGGTTGTTTAGAGCCATTTTTTTGGTGTGGTTTTAAAACTGCAATTTTTGATTAAGTCGAATTTAATTTGAATGGGAATGCTGATAGCATAGATAGACCGCTTGGCTGCCAGATAACAACGTTGTCGTTCGCATTGACAATTCGATTACTTTCCCATGTTAAATATTTTAATTAATTTTAAATATTTTAGCCTTGTATTTTATTGTGTGTATTTAAATACGATTACCATCAAGGGGTTTGCATGGGTGCGATTATTGTGGATTTATATTTGCTCTTAGCAAATCACGTTTGACGTCGCATTTCATGCTCGCTTCTTCGGGAGTTATACTCGATTGTTGGTGGTTGGTTTTTTTGTGTTTTCTGGTAGCGGTCAATCTTGCTATATTAACACAGATGAGGTAGTGTTGTTCGACCAGTCGTCATATATTTTTCCGGTCGCTGGGGCATCCTCCAACCTTAGGTTATCTATTTTCGGAAGCACAAATTGTAATTTTTGTGTTTCTAAGTCCTCTGTTTGTACGGGGTGAAAACAACTACATGGCGCCCAGATTAACACCTTTTTTCCGCTACATTTATGTATTCTTAGCGTCATCCCGTATAATTGTGTAACATCAACCGAGGGTAGGAGGGTTCCGTTTTCTACATGGTCCGTGCTTGAGCTAGCACTTCGTGGCATTTTCTATCTTTGTCCGGCGATCCCCTGAGTTATCAACAAAGAACGTCGGGGCAGTTTTTGTCGTCCCTTTGGGGTGGCAGAAATTGTTACTACCTACGCCTACAGGGAAGCGAAAGTGGTGTTGATGAGACTTCAAGAAAAGAGTTGTAAACACTCGTAAGATAAAAATGAGCATGACCATCAGTAGGGAAAAAACATTTGAGATGATACAGGTGTAGGTATTCGGATCAAAAAGTACTCGTAATCAGCAGGAAATGTCGAAGGACCTAAAGAAAATAAGTTTAAAACATGGAAAAATTAAACACCACTCTTGTATTGACAATTAAAACGAGAAAAAAAACTGAAAGGTGAAGAAAAGCGAAATATAAAAAGGATGGCGCACTGTTCTCTTCTTTTTCGACAGATAACCCATAACGAGACAAGACAGATAAATAATTTACGAAGAGGTGAAATGGAAAAGGTTGAAAGTCCAATAAGCATAAGTTAAAGGAATGAACATCATTCCATGTATTTGGAATGCGGTTTCAAACCAAGATAAAAGGTAAAAATCGGCTTTACTAAGATGATAAAGGTCCAGAAAGCGTAAAGCAGAGTATAACCAGCGGTTGTCTTTCGGATTTATTTACTCTAAGAACAGCTGGAGTTACTTTAAAAAAACCAATCCAAGATCGAACGAAATTCAACTTACTTAGCCATTTATCGATTTACTAAGTCCATTTTTGAATTCAACTGCCGCCACTGTTAGATCGATTACGCTTAAACGTAGAATTCTCTTAGCAAAAAAAACTAGCTTAAGGTATAAGTTGAAACCCAGGTTGCGGGCAAAGGACATTTTCCTCGACACTAATAAAATTTGCTTTTTAGCTGGGCCATCTTACCCAGAATGTTCGGGTACCCTGAAAGAGATGAAATGTTTTGTCGATTTATAATCGCGCTGAAAAAGTTTATCTTTTCCACTATGCATAAATGTGGTTGATTAACAATTAACTTTCGTGAAAATGAATTTTGGAGAAGTTGAATCCCATTTTGTTACAAGAAGGTACGAAAAGAAATAATAAAATAGAGAGATCTATGCGGAGGTGATGGTTTAATCAATTCCCAGCACTTCTACTGGAGGGGGGTTTCAGTTAACAACAATCTGACAAACCCATCCAGTATGAACTGGATAACATGTTTGAAAGATTTTGAAAGTTTGAAAGTTAGGTTAGGTTAAAGTTGCTTTTCTTGGTTAGCTAAAATTGGTGTGCCTAAAGGGTGTTTACATTATAAGATTTTCCTTATGTTTCATCATAAGTAAAATGCTTTCAAAAAACACGGGCATGCCATTTGTGTTTACATTGTATGGGAAACCTTACGCCAAAATCTAATAGAAAAATGGCAACATGGATGGACCATCAGAGAGAAAGAGGCATGGAGCAGGATCCTGATCCCACATCTGAAACTATGGGTCGAACTGCATCACGGTGCCGGACATGGGTGCTTCAACTCGTACCTGCGCAGGTTCAAACGGAGATAAACCCCTAAGTGCAATTATTAGGACGAAGAAGATGATTTAAAACACCCCATTTATGGGTGTGAGAAATGGATTAAAATCAAAACAACATATCAGATTACAATCCTTAACCCGCTTAATATGGTCTGAAGATGTTGACCTCTGCAACGAGCTAGGAGAGTGTGACAGGGACACTTACGATGATCTTAATGACCAAATAAGAAGACAAACGAAGATAAGATAAAACAGAACAACTACAAAACTTGTAACAGAAGAATAAAGTCCATAAAGGACACTTTTTTGGGAAGTTCCAGATTGCTCTGTCAGAGGAGGATAAAAGACTACCACCTTATTTTTTATGTTTACATATGCGTAGAGGAATTCGCTGGAGCCTTATTATTATTCGGCAAATCAAGATATTTTCGTATCGCTTAAGTTTTAAAATTACATTAATTTACTCAGAAATTTTATTTGATTTGATAAATTTTGCGTTGTACATCTGTGCGATTATAGAATAATCGATTTCATGCGACCATCTTGTTTATAAATTTCTTATCGCTTTACGTTCGCCACATTTCTATTTTTATACGTCGAAGAAATTATTTGGGTTTTTAAGTGTTATTTCATTTTAATGTTAAATTATATTTTTGCTTTAATTTAACGAAAGTTTATTTTTTGTTTATTTACGCAACGATAGATTTTCTGTGATCTGGTTATTATTGAATTGAATTATTTATTTTAGGCTACAGGGCCGGGTTTTAACTACTCTTTTGTGATTTTTAATTGTGCTTCCTTTTCTGTGATAAAAAGTGGTCTAAAAATCACGTGTCGCCCTTAACCAATATCTGATTTTTGCTAGCATCCTTAGTGCAAATCTATAGCATTTACCACTCGTTATCATAAATAGATCTAGTTGAAAATTAGTAAGTTTATTCATAATTAATTAGCAAGAAAGGAATCTTATCGCTGCATTTGCAAGAAGTAATGGTTTTACTTAATTTTGTCTTTTGCCCTCCGGAGCTAGCCAAAGGGGCAAATTATTTTATAATTTCAGATTCCCTAGAGATATGTTTGTTGTAAATAAACTTTTATGTCATTACAATTTTAACCGTATACTGGCGAAATTTTTAAATGTTACAATATGTAGTATATAATAGTAAGTACCAAGAGGAACTTTTTCGGAAAGCCTTTCTTCGTCTGGTACTGCCTTACTTGGATAATTCTGATTAAAGAATGCAACCCATATGGATTTTTCAATAGGTGCAGGCATTGGCATTTTTAGATTTTTTCCAGTGAATAAATTTTCACAAAAGTGATGTGATAAAAACAATAATGTTACGAAATTTTTTCACTTTCGCAACGCAACAACGTTGAATTTACTTAAATTCAACTAATTACATTTAGCAATATCTTTCGTGACGCCCTGTATAGCGAACGGATTGACAGGAAAATTAGACTCGCGCATGCTAGTATGAAAGGGAGTCATGGGTGAACTCTCGAGCGAGCAGGTCGATTTTTGATGTACTGTGAAGTGATTATGGTTTTGGTTCCGAATTTTACAAAGTATGGTTGCGATTTTGTGAGGGTTACCGTCCAACAATACGAATGATTTTGGAATTGTTTGCGCTCCAAACCCAGTAGGGGATTATAAAATTCGTGGTTGTAGGATGGTGGATGTTTCCCGTACCTTATTTTTTTGTCGGACCTCCCTTGTCCATACTTTCTGGGAAGGATATTTTTTCTCAAATTGGTAAGTTCTTTAATTTGAGCTCATTGCTTCACAGGTGGATACATTAATCGACTTGGCCAATTTTGCTCCGAACACCTGAAGTTCGATGACGATCAAATTCGCCCTTGGCTGTTTCATATTTTTTTGTGATGTCTTGTAAAATAGGTTTCCATTTGTCTTGCATTTTTATTAGAACGTTTGGCCGAGATAATCGATAAGCCGCAGGTTTCACCTTTCTGCTCGACGTGATTATAAATAATCTAATCTTACGTTCGCATACGTGGGATGGAATGCCAATGTTTAAACTTCACCTTTTGATATTTAATTAATTATATTATATGATTATGTTTTGTTTAATTGAGTTTGACTTGTGCATTTTATTTCCACTAGGAAACATCGAACGGCGTTGGTCAAATGCAATGGCTTTGGAATTCCTATGCGTTTGACATGGGTTCAAATCTTGTATTTGAAATTCTATGTTGAACATTTTTTTTGTGTTTATTTTTGGCTTTATTTTTCTTTTTTATGAAGGCTGCGATGTGCGACCCATGTACAGGGTGCTGCATTTCACCGAGGTCGCTACTGGTTGATTTTATCGTCGGTAGCTCGATGTGGTTCCACCTTTGAGGGATTTTTATATGACCACTCGAGCGTTTCGTTGGTTGATTGTTTGGGGAGTGATTCTTGGTGGCAATGTTGTTGCTACTGTACCGGTTCTGGTCGGCTAATACACGTTCCATCCGACATCGCTTATGTCTTCGCCTTCCGACAACGAACACCTTATTGTTAATTTTATTTGTGTGTGTTAACAAAGCTGTTTCCTTGAGTTTCTCCGGGACGTTCCTTTGACACGACCCACGGCCTTCGCCGCCGCTATTAACGAGCTAGTTTATACCCAAGATCAGGGCCCCACGCAAATTAAAGTAGATGGTTTTTCCTTCTGCGTGGACATTATCTTTTCCGAGCTATCTTCTCATTAGAGTAGTAAGGAAAGAGTTTGTATCAATAATGCATTTTTTTAAATTGTTGTAACCATAAAACTGTAGCGGTCCTAGAATTAGCCACGATATATAAAAGTTTCATACTATAGAAACCTTGGTGGCGCTGTTGTTTAAGTGCGCATATTCACAGTCGATACTCCAGGGTTCAAATCCAGATTAAGATACTCGTAGTACATATTTTTCTGCATACCGTCTTGCTAAATTTGATACCCCGTTGGAACATTGAGCACTTCTGTTCTGAAAATCTAATTTCTCGGGTCTATTGGGTTTAACTTCCTTTTTCTTTTCACAAAGGCTCCTCTGCTCATAACCGACAAGGTCGCAGTTAAAGTCCTGCCATTATGTAATTTTTTGTGGATATAACTCGGAAATACGATTTTTTTTTGCTGGAATCCTTTAATCTTGTTCTTTAATGATAGTGCTCTTTTTCCCACTCTGATTTTTCACTGCTTTGGGATTATATGAATCAATGTAATGGAAGCTGACTAAGGTACTCTATTATATTGCGTCCAAATTTGGGGAATCACACCTTAACGTTACACAATAGTGGATAATAATCGAGAAGCAATGGCACCACTACTTTGTCGTGAAAAGTTTGTTTTATTATATTAAAAGCTACCAGCAAGAAAAGCACTTTTTTTATCTAATGGTTAAAGTGAATAATTTTGATATTAAATTCAGTCCAAGAATTAGATGCGACCTGAATGATTACAATAAATTCTCACAGGTTTCTCTAAAATCATGGATCCAATTCTTAAAGACCGCCAAAATGATTTGCAAGATCTATTCTTAGGATTGCAATTTTGTATTATATATTTTTTGTAATACATATAGGAATTCAAGTATGTGTTTGTGTGATAAGAGCAAATAAAAATTAGTGTAGGATTTCATAAGTAAAACTAATCTATGTTCTAGTATCAGTTTATATTCATTTTGGCCACTTTTTGATTTCAAAACAACCACCATATTTTGTCATTCCTTCAGTCCATTCTACATTTTGCAAGCCATATTATTATCTTTCTTTCTATTTCTATATTTATTTTGATTCGTTCTTGTTCAGATACATTTTGACACCACATTTCTCATGAAAGCTTGGCACGTCTTTTCAAAAATTTCAAAAACCATTGTTAAATTTTTGCAGTCTTTTAGTTAAAGGAACCGAAACGTCGAACTAAACATTAAATAGTCCTATTGACCTTTCATTTTTTCTACACGTAAGTAATACAATAATAATTCTATACATAATAATTCTATGCATAATTTCAATAATCTTTAAATATGCAATTTTTTGCAATATAAAACTTCATATTTAAGCTCCACTTGAGTAGACTCGTGCTCATTGTAAATCAAAATTCACAACAATATAACAATAAAAAACGAAAACCTGCAATATCACGAACTTCCTAGCTTTAGTCACCGCAAGCAGAGAATACGAACACGGGATTCAAAATCAGGTTAAATTTTCACTTCTTTTCAATATGGCAATGTCAATAATTTCAGCTGTAAAAACAAAGTTCCGTTTCGAAAATCCCGTTAAAAGTATTCGTGTAAATGAATAAAATTATGTATATTTATTACCATTTTCCGTAACCTTCCCAAGTTTTTCATCTTATAATTTCAAAACAAAGCAGATTTTTTAAATGTTTGGGTTATTTTTTACAATAAATTTTAAGTTTTCAAAAGAATGCATTTGTGATATGGAAAAACTCTCGTCCAATTGCTTAGAATGATAAATTAATACTATTGGGATAGTGGATCGCAATAAAACTACTAATGCGTTTATGCGAATGCATTTATTTAAATCGAAATGTGCAATTATGAAGGAGAAGCTGGGACAAAGTGGTCACCAGACAATATCATAATATTATTTCGAAACCAAAATTAAAACCTTTGTAGAAAATAAGTTATGAAAAATAGAGTATGTAGATTATAGATAAATAGTGAATGTAATACAGAAGTTTGAAAAATAAAAGAAATTGGGAAGTAATTAAATGATCTGCCATTTAAAATTTCGATCAGCAAGAATAATCAGCGAAACAATTATTTGTGCAACATTTTATTTTTTGGTTTGCTATTTTAATATACAAACAGCAAATTATGGTAAGCAAAATAAAATTATTATGTCGGCACAATAAATTTTAATCGGCATATAAACCGCTAGTCGCGCTGCCCAAAATCTATTCAAGCAGCAAAATTATTAGTTGGTCTGCTGAATTATTAAATGGGCAGCATCTAATTTGATTCATCTGCGAGTAAAACATTTGATGTTCTAAAATTAATCGGCAAATTGAAAAAGGTTTTATAGTATCGGCAAATAAACAACTTTGTCAGCTACAAAAATAAATAAGCATGATGTTATTTTTTTGAGCAGCTACATTGTTTCGTCAGATGCTGCTCGCACGTCCCGCACGTCCTACAGGTAACATGACTCGAATCCAGGTTTTCTTGAAGGATGGCGCCTTCAAGTATGTTTAGCTTTTGCCGCGTAGCGGTTCAGGTGATGAAAACCCGGCCGGAGCTGCGGAGCAGCGGAGGCTCAGGTTTTTCGATGCCCACAGCCGGACGAGTCTCGAATCCAAAATTTCAAATTCGATTGTTTCAAAATTTTGATAATACATTCGCTCATAAAATTTTTACAGTATACTATATAAACCTTCCTCTTTGCTATAGGAAATTTTTAATTTTATTTGGGGTGGTCAACTTTAGGTAACTGCACCCCATTTTGGAGGGGAATGGGACTTTTCGGCGCCGCCGATTCGGCGTACCGCCGAATCGGCGTAGCCAGTTCGGCGTAATACCGTTCGGCGCCAGGACGTTTCGGCGTGAGGACGATTCGGCGTGAGGACGGTTCGGCGTGAGAGAGATTCGGCGCGAGGACGATTCGGCGTAGCCCATTTAGGCGCAAACCCGATTCGGCGCTAAGACGATTCAGCGCTAACCTTTTTAGTAATTCGAGACGCTTTTCAAGAATTTAAAATATCGTCATTTTCAGTCGAGAGAGACTATAGAAATATTACAAAAATTATATTTTTGTAATTTTTAGAATTTCTGTTAGTAGTATTCGTAAGTTTCACTGTCTGTGTGTAAGTATAATAATGTTATGTGTTAATGTTTTCATTGGAAAATTTTCGGGTTTTTTATCATACATCCTCTTTTCGACCGAAGATGAGAATATTTTAAATTCTCTAGACGCGTCTAGAGAATTATTAGAATTATTAAAGAAATAAAGGACTCTGGGGGAAAAGATTTAATTTTTAAATTACATGATCTTTGTTTTCAAACTAATTTTTCATTTTGTTAAGGTTATGCAGGATCTCAAGATTAGAGTAATATAAATTTGTAATAAATTTTTGTATTATAGTTGACCTTAATTTGTTAATTTATAAGATATTTTTTAAAATTGGGTATAGGTCTTTTAATATTGAAAGACAAAAATAATCAATAACAATTGATTAAATTTACATTGTCAACTATTGAATTTGTGCTAGTGAATTTGAATAGCTTATTTGCAAAATTTTAGAGCATATTTTGTAGTTCTTTAGTGCCTAAAATCCGATGACTACTAATGAGTAATAAATAAATAAAAATATGACACTGAAAAATAAATTTTCCGAAATTTTTTTATGAAAACCACCCACATTGTAATTTCATGCCATTTCGATGGTGTTTTTAGAATACCATTAAATTTATTCGTTTTTAAGATTTGCACCGAACAAAAACAGCGAATTTTTGGGCCACCTTAAAGAAATCTTATAATACAACAAAAATGTTTTACAATATTTCTAAAAATTATTGAACCTCATGATTTACAAATGAAACCATTTTTGTTCTATAAATACAGCTTAATACGAAAAGTATTAGCCCCTAGATACCACCTAGAAATGATTCTACGATAAATAATCAAAGGAGAAAATTTCATAGTATAAAATTTAGTAATTTAATTGCTATACATCAACTACATAATATGTATGTCAAAACATTACATATTCAAGTTAATGATCGTGTGTAGTTTTACAAACGTGAATTAAAGTTTAATTTGTGATTAAAAACTGCGAAATAATGCATTAATTTTCCATTACAAGAATTTAATTATATTTTAAAATGAATCGGAAAATCATTTCCCGTCGAATTGGTCTTGCGCCGAATCGGGTCACGCCGAATTGGGTTCGCGCCGAATAAGGTTGCGTCGAAATGGGCTCGCGGCGAATTAGTCTCGCGCCGAAACGGCGGCGACGAATCGGGTGCACGCCGAAAGGGCTACGCCGAACCGGCTGCTCCGAAAAGTCCTAGACCCATTTTGGAGCCGATAAAAAAGTATTTGGTTGCTGATCAATTTCTACTGTCATTGTAATTTTAGAGCTGGACAAATATAATAAAATACTGACAACATTGTGCCAATCATAATTATTATTTTGATGTAATTTTCTTTTTCTTCCTGCCAATATCGTTTTAAAGCTGCTCGTAAAGAAATTTAATGCAAACCATTTTCATTTTAATTGCCGCTCATGAGTTGCTGCTCGTTCAATAATTCTGCGGCTCAAATATATATTTTAATGCTGGCCAAATCTCTATTATTTTGCTGGCCGTTTAAATCATAGCCAAAGAAATTTAGGAAATTATAAAATTCAAGTGCTTTAACAGAAATTAATATTAAATATGTTGAAGATCATTTTAATGAGAAAATAATCAAACCAAGTAAATTTAACAGCTAATAAAATTTCAAATATTACTGTATAAATTTATGTCGATCCAACGAAGAGCTTCGTAAATGAGTTGTATCTGGCGACCCAATGCGATCGTATAAAAGATTAAATTATATTTACATCAAAACTAATTAATTTAAACTAAATTGAAGTAATGTTACATAGTTATCTGCGAGACAACAACCTAAGTATATATTATATATTTTATTCTATTTCGTAATATAATTAATTGGTAAGTTTACAGCATACATTAATAATTATTCTTTGCATTTGTATATTAAAATGTGGTTAATATTTTTTATTAATATTAGTTATTATGTCTATATTTAGAAATAATAAAATTATCATAAATTAATTTTTATAAATTTTCCTAAATCCGAAACAAAGTTAAGAATGCATTTAAAAATGAAAAATTACTATGCTAAATGTATGCAAATTGCAAATAAATACCGATTTTACTCATTGGGGATTTATTGTTTATGGTCAAGTAAAATCCGATTTCAATCGTAGAAAAAATGTGGAACCGAATAATTTTTAATATAAAGTAATAAAAAACTGTAAATTTTATTTTCTGCAAGAAATGAAATTAAGAAACGCATTGTGCCATTCTTTTACTTAATAGTTACAAAATTAATTTTTATGTGTCTGAGAAAAATATTAATTACATACTTGAATTATTAGTTAGTCACACAGTTGTAGCTAAACGTAATTTCATCGGAAAGCAACGATCGCTACTATAACCTTGTAATTATTATGAAAATTTAATATTGGCATTTAAGGTTGAAAATTTTTCCGAGTGTAACGTCTCAAATAATTTTAATTTTCTTGTTATAAAATAGCGGTATACATGTATGTGTTGCAGAAGCTTGGAAGGAAGTGATATTTATTTCCTATAAATTACATTTTAGAACAGAAGGTGCTTGATGTTCTTCGGGGTCACCAATTCAGCGTGAAGCGAATGAACTTCTAAATTTCTTACTAATTTTAACACTGTTACAATATTATAGTTATGTTAAAGCAAAATACATACAGATTTATAACTTGATTATCAAATTTAATTATTTCTAGTGATGGGTGATAGTATTAAGGTGATAGAACTATGTTTTCCTTTGTGTAAAATATTTGTTCAGTTATCTAAATCATTTTGCCAAATAACTTACAGAAACTATTCTACTTTGTTCGATATTATTAAAAGCAAATGAACAAAGAAACAATGAAATTTTTAAATAATTCATTAAATTAAAGAAAAACGCCACATGCACTATCAGTTTAGAAGTAGTAAGTAATAACTTTTATGACAAATAGATTTATTTGGTATGCAAATATTCTACGATAGTGTTGTTAGTGTCCTGACTAGTCATAATGATCATATTTCATTAATAATGACGTCTTGTATTTTAGAAACAATAATGTACAACTTAAGGACGTATATTTGGTTACCCTCAAGATTAACTTGTAGCTTTTTTCCAAATAAGAATATTAAAAATAATGCGGTTCTTAAATTTAAACGCTGAACTTCAGACAAATGCCTATGCTGTTCATGTGGTTTTAGCACTTGCTAGAAAAATGTAGATGGTACTTATATCGGATGATGGAGGAGCAATAACATTTTATTGTCCATATTATGAATTCGTAATATTAAAATGTTGAAAAAATAATAGGTAAATCAGAAGTAATGTTATTTACTTAACAATAGAGCAGCTATCAGCGAAAACAATTTCAAAATTACTTAATCGGGCAACATAATTATGTATAATTTACATAATATCGTATCATGGTATCAGTGCTATCTAAGACCCGTCTTACACCATCAATAATTACGACCATAATTATGGTGATAATTGCACAGAGACAAGCGCAGAAAATTTGCACTTTGCGTATAATATATTCGCATTTTTAAATACGATTCCATGTTCTTTTTGGTGAGAGCTACATTTTCAATCATCATACAACCAATTTATGTTTTATTGAATCGGATTAATTCTGTAAATAAATTTTATATAGATTATTCATGTTTGCTAAGTTATTTTAATTTTACCATAGACCCACTGCCATTACCTCCGCATTTTAACTGCTAGACGGCAAATTGGTCTTGTGTTAAAATTCTAATGAAACTACTGGATTTTTTAATCTACCTTGCACCTTTCGTTTAACGTAGATCTGCCATTTGGAAAATAAGGAAAACATTTTAAATCTTTCACGTATTTAACAATCGCATATTAGCCATTCACTTTGTTACGTTTGACGAGGTGAAACGAAGCTGAAACAAATTTTCCAATGTTTATGATATAAAAATTGGTAGTTTGCTATTAGGCCTTTTAAGTAAGTGTTCATTAACTTAGTAATATTTTTGCGAGAATAATTTTATTATTTTATGTTTTATTCATTTTTTTTTTCAGTTTTGTTTACATGGTTTTTATTATTTTCTCGATCTGTGTGTGGTTAATTTTCCACTTACCTCTTCTACGTATAACCCAACAATATCGAGATTTTTTGCAGCCATAATTTTGTTATTTTGCTCTTTCTTTTTATAAAGTCTCTCCACTCTTTAAAGAGAAAAACAAAAAATTTTAATATTATGTTGTATTATTATACTTTGGTAAATTGTAATTGTAAGAAATATTATTGCAAAAATGTAAGTAATCTATAGTTTTCCACCCACAACGTCGCAACATCTTAAACAAACACAAAAATTAATTTAATTATATAAACGCTTAAGTTCTTTTACACCTTTTATCAGATCAAAATTTTAGAAAGTTCATGCGCATACAGTAACCCATTCGTAACAATTCTTGTAATTCCTCTGCAATTCCTCACTAATTGCACAAAGCTTTACAACAGGATCTTCTGAATGTGGTGATAGTTTTGTCATTCTGTTTTTTGACATTATGTCCAGTAGAAAATCTACACTCGCAGGGTTGGCCAACCCGCGGCCCGCCTTGAACATTTTTCCGGCCCGCGAGATTCATCACAATTTTACAAAATATATTTATTTTATAATGGCCAAAGCAGTGAAACGCAATGTATTAAAAAAATACATTATTTGTGCATCCATATATGTTTAGTATCATCATTATTATTATATTATTTATGTATGTATGTTTACATGTAAGAATAATAGTAAACACAATAATAATAAAGGGCTCGCCACATAGCCTGTGCTGTGCTGTGCTATGCTTTGTGTTATGTCAACACAAACGTTGAACAATGTCATGGTCATGCGCAAAATAGCATAGCAACTCATAACTATGTGAACGTCACTATTGAAACCCTATGTTTCTACTTCAATGTTTAACATTGGCATAGCACATCACAGGCTATGTGGCGAGCCCTTTACTCATTATATTTCAATTTTTTACTCCCAAAAATATCTATACTGCATCTAAATCTAATATGGGGATATATAATTTTATATGTGGCCCGCGGAGTTATGATGCATGTCCAAAGTGACCCGCAAGATCATTTGGGTTGACCACCCCTGATTACAGTAATTATAACGTCTTCAATCTCAATCGAAAATCGCATGAAATGAATTAGACTCCACTACGAAAATAATAGTGGATCTGTGACAACTACTACATATCACAAAATTTCTGACGTGTTCGTTCGTTTTAATCGTCCTGAGAATTCTATTCAAAATTTGTGGTTAAAATTACTGGTTTGGTAAATAATTTTTTTGTACTCGTAATATACCAACGGAAAAACGTATTCATCAGGGTAGTTAATGTGGATTATTGGATTAAATTTTTAGAATTAGTAATGATTAATTTACTATGTAAGCGAATTAAAACTTTTTGAGTCTATTCCTTTCTGCTACTGATTTTTTTAATAAAAGTAGTTCGAATTTTAAAATTCCACTTGTAGTCCAGTCAATGGGTAGTTGAAAGTTACAAAATTGATAAGATGGCTGAATTTTTGAGGGCAGTTAGAGGGTCCCCCACAAAGCCCCGAACCGCGAGAATCTATTAAAATTTTCCTGTGCGTCACGAGATAAGGGTGTTTTTTTATATCCCAGCTGCTATGCAATTTAAATTTTTTTTTAAATGCTCGGAAAAATATTTGGAAGAACTTTTGCCTAAAACTTTTTTTCTTAACTATTCAAGGAAAAGTGCTGCAAGCCAAAAGGCGGAGTTTTTCAATATTTTATATCTGCTTTTCTATGATAGTTATGAGAAAAATGTTCAAATTAAAGACCCTCTAACTGCCCTCAAAAATTCAGCCATCCTATCAATTTTGTAGATATTAGGTACTTTTTGAGCCATATTGACTGAACTATTGGAACATTCATGTCGATGGAAAACCGTGTTAAACTGCTCGGCGAATTAACAGATCTGCGGATCAACGGATTAAAATGTAGGTGTCGGTTTTTTGCGTAACGCTCTAAAAAAAACCCACACCATGTGTAAAAAAGGTTGGAAACCTTCAACAAACACGAATTTTGTATAGTATGACAGTTAAGGGGTATCTTGGTTTAGAGATCAAAAACATTATTTTTCGTTTTCATTTTCATTCATCATTCATTCTCATAACGAGAAGCCTTATGATTTGGCTCCGTATCCATCCGTCCGTCCATTCAATGAGAAATCTCTGATTTATTATTTTTTATTAAATTGTTAATAACTTATTTTTTTAATTTTTAATTATTATATCTATACAAATATACATAATATTATGTACCTACATAATAAATATTATGTCATAACAAATAGTCCCGACTTCGGGTAGGATCGGTGAAACTTTGATTTGATGTTAGATTTGGTAATATATCTAGTAATATTTGGCGATATTTATTTGTAAGTTTGAGAGAATAATTAGATATTTTAATAGAACAATTAGAGTTCGTTGTTTTTTTATATAAAAAGCAGTTAAAAATAGTTAATTTGGACAGTAAAAATTTTCTTCAAAAAATTCCATAGGATTTTCAGCATCGCGGATATACCTGTATTTAAAAGTAAATATTATAATTATTATATTATACGTACCGTTTGGGAATTCGTTGATCATCTAGTTCTTCTTCATAATGCTCTAAATAATCAAAATATTCATCTAAATCATCCATTTCATCAAAATTATTTTATTTTAGGTTAACAAACGTTGTTTCATGAGGTTAATACACTTTGACAACATAACAAACTCGCATGCGTCAACAAAGATTCGAGGATTAATCTTGGTTAGAGAGGGATTGTTGAAAACGGTTCAATATTGATCTCAGATCGTGTCGGATCTAGGTTTATTACGACCATTTGTAGCATTTTCGAGCGATCCGAGAATTAATCCGTGATCTCGAATTGATCCTCGACTATTAGTACGGGCATTAATCCGTTGATCCGTGATCTGATAACAATCCGTTGATCCGTTGATACCTTGATCTGTTGATACCTTGATCGGTCAGATCATCGGATTAAGTCTACTATATAGGTTGAAAATTACAATCTTAAAGCACAGAATATTTTTGTAACCTATCTTAATATATAAATTAGATTTGAATTATGCGGACGGACGGACGGACAGACACGGAGCCAGATCATAAGGCTTCTTGTTATACTTTGTATAGAAGCCTACAAGTCGATTTTAAATTTAAAACACATTTTTATTTTATTATTCATACGATGTGTTTACAATCACAATTTCGAGGGTTCTGGTTAGATTGGAATTATGCGGACAGACGAACGGACAGACACGGAGCCAGATCATAAGGCTTCTTGCTATACTTTGTATAGAAGCCTAAAATTAATTTCTTTTAATGAATGGATTTTATACAAAAGCTTTACTGCGGGTATTTTTATTATTTTTGTTGATGAAAAGTTATTGGCATATTATAATATAAGATGTATTTTTGTAACTTAGTTAGCTAAATGTATTTTGGTTTTTGAGTTGTGATAATAGATTTCGGAAAGTGTGTAAAAAGGTAAAAATTAAGAAGTTCAAAAAAGACACGCGAGGTAAAAATTGGTGGAAGAGGAAGAACTTAAAAGGAGGATATGTTATTAAAAAGTACTCCATAAAAGTGTGATGAAATTGATGAGATTAATTAATTAAAAGCGAAGCAACGTGTAAATTGGATACCATCAAAAATTATAAAACAGCTCGTAATCGAATAAGTATTTTTGATAATTGGATGATCAAAGGAGGAATGCAAGTAATTCAAAGGAAGTTATTTAATGGTGAAGGAGGAGAATTGAGAATTTTGGCGGCGCAGTTAAAGGATGGTCATAGTTGGAAAGCAGATGATTAAGAAATTTTGGGCATTGGGGAAGATAGAAGAAGGAAACATCGGCGTTTTAAGTGGACTATTTCAACTGTATGAAAAAAATCAGCAGGTACGGACTATTAATTTATTATAAATTTTTGTAACATTTTATGTTGGCGAAAACATTCACAATTTCAAAATTTTTTAATATTAGTATAAATTTTAATAAAGATAAAAATTGTAACATTCAAATATAAATTTGTATAAAGATATTTGTAAGGCTTTTTCAGCAACCACAATAAAAACTTATTTTCTAATAGAATTTCAATTTCAATTAATTTAAAAAAAATTTCATTTATTAATTTATAAATATTTTGTAAGATAATACAGCAATATGTATAACGCTGAGGCCACTACTCTCAAAGCTATTTGATGAAATTAAAAAATTATGGAAGTAATTAAGAATTAAAGCCTTGACGTTGCACTAAGAATATAAAAATCACTAAACTTTACATGCGCTTTTCTCGAAATCACATTTTTCAACCTTGTCCCAGACTTTTCTCAGCAATTATTGTATTGATTGGCTTTTTCAATTACAGACATGATCTATGTATACTCGAAACTATGTATGGTCGGAACTAGAATTATCTACTAGTGAAAAGGAAAAGTCAAGTAAAAATCACGATATCTAACTTCAGCGATTAGAAATTTCTTCTTCTATTTCTGTTATTAGGGTTTAGTCCTATATTAATCGTAATATTGCCTTCCTAGGTTTGAAATGTCCATCATATTTGGAGTCCTTCGGGGGGGGGGGGGGGGGGGGGGAGAGGCTGGTGTTAGATCCTTGTGTCATCGCTATTTTATCATTCTTACAGAGTTACAAAGTCTAGAACATCAAATACAAAATTTTTTATTACTGAAACTTATATAAGTTTCAGCTTTTAAAGCTTCCTAGTAACATTAATTTTGTTTTTCTATTGTCCATTTTGTACTCATAAGGTACATAAAAACATCATCATTATCATCATCTTCAAGTATTGAACTGCTATCCGTTACGTCACTCCTGGTCACTCCATCTCTTTTTAGGGCGTTCCACATTATTTCTTCTGCCTCTTACATAAAAACATGACATGTAAAAATCTGAATATTGTAGTTTTACTCAATTATTTAAAATAATCCTAAGAATCTATATATATAAAATTCAATGTATGTATGTATGTATGTTTTCTATACAATTCTACACCGTTTGACCAATCACTACCAAATTTGGTGTAGAAGCTATTTACAATGCTACGAAAAACATAGGCTACTTTAGAATCTTGCCGCGAACTTTGGTCAAGCGCTGTATTAGCTTGACCAACGTTAGTGCGGATCAACGTTTCAACGGATCAACGTATTAACGAACGATATCTATATATATAAAATTCAATGTATGTATGTATGTATGTTTTCTATACAATTCTACACCGTTTGACCAATCTCTACCAAATTTGGTGTAGAAGCTATTTACAATGCTACGAAAAACATAGGCTACTTTAGAATCTTGCCGCGAACTTTGGTCAAGCGCTGTATTAGCTTGACCAACGTTAGTGCGGATCAACGGATCAACGTTTCAACGGATCAACGTATTAACGAACGATATCTATTGTCGTGTTCCGTGGATGAGAGATAGGGGTCTGGTGTAATTGGGTGTTATTTTGGTAAATGCTCATGTCGTGATTATCACTTTAAATACCATATGATAAATAAAAACTTGCACCTAAAATTTCTTCATGCTTCGATAGTAACTGCTTGCTTCATTGATCTATCTGAAAGGATAAAAGTGTAACTACTTGTACAAAGAGAAATGTAATTAAGGATTGTGTAAGGGACAAGAGAGGATTTAATTGTTTTGATTTTAAATAAGTTTGGATTGAATCAAAAATAAAATTTTATTTGTAAAAGTGTAGGGGATTATTAAAATTGTTGTGATGTTTGAAGCGAGTGCGCGAATTGATAAGATTTTGGTGGGGCCAGGAAAGAAGAATTTTAGAAGTCTCGTTCCGTCCACGAAATAGGGACGACGTATTTTTGAAAGTCGAGTTTCGTCCGGTAATAATAAGGACGTAATAAATTTGAGTCAGGTTCCGAAGGTTGGAACGTGAACACATAGTTGGAGAGAAGAAACGTGATTTTTGATTGAAAAATTGGAAAAGTTGGGGACGATCTACACGTCCATAATAAGATTGGAAAATAATTAATAATTAAGTTGAGAATGATATTGAGTGTTTTCGCATATAAATCAAGATTAATTAGCTCAGATTACAAATATTAATAGTGAAGTAAAAGTAAAATTGCAATTGTTGAAATTTATGAAAATTTTGGAGTTCACCCAGTCAATTGGCGAGTTTCGATCGATCAACTATACACCCTGGAATTCTTCGTGTTATGGATCTGGTTTTACACTTCAACACATCTTCCTGGTTGCCCGTCGTACGTCTTACATCGAATGTGCACAAACAATTGGTAAGAGTTGCGTAACATTAAATTCGCGCGTGATTAAAAATTTAATTTTTTTTATTAGACATTTTTAGAATTAGTTAATTATTATAAATTTTGATTTAATCTTATAATGAAAGTTTCTCTTTTGTCTTATTTGATATTTCTGTTCATAAATAAATGGCATTCTTGTTGTACATTGGTTACATTTGTTTTGATTCAAATACAGCAGGAAGCAAAAGAAAATAAGGTGCAAGATAACAAGTATTTTCCGATTTTTATAAAAGCATTTATTAATTACAATTAGATTGAGCATTTACTGAATTGACTACCCACTTTTGACCCTGAAAGAGTTCTCATTGCTGGGCGAGGAAAAAAAAGAGTCGTAAGCTAAACCCTCGCTATAGAAATTAAAATTCAGTAGCGAAACACGGCACTATATATATTAAATTCAATGTATGTATGTATGTATGTAAGAAGAACAGGAATTGGCAATATCGCTGCGTGCTTTCGAAAATTCCTTATTAGAAGACGAAGGGGAGGAGGAAAAGGAAGAACACAAAGAACAAGAGTAATTGGCAAAAATAAAATAAAGTAAAATTAGAAATTATTGTGGTTTTTGTGAATACTTAACAGTTTTGTTAAACTTTTTTTTATTAAACCTTGATTTGTATTTTTTATTAATTTATTTATTTAATCCTTTTTTAATACGTTTGGTATTTGCGATGACCAAATAAGTCGCAAGGTCATTATGCGGATTGGATCTAAAAAATACATGTAGACAAATATTGAAATTTGGGCAGGACAACGTCTGCCGGGTCAGCTAGTCACCTATAAAATAGCAGTTTAATCCAGGACACCCCTTAAATACGATCCCTAATTTAAGACCCAACGGCAGTGGCTTGGTGAGATCGCTGGTTGAGTAGAGTCAACATCAATACTCTGTGGATAAATTAAGTTGAAAGTAAAAGAGAAAGAAGAGGATTGATCCACCTCAAAAAATGGATCGTGAAGATTTTCCAGAAAAGCAGAGTAGCAATATTCCGAATGGAATGGAAAAGCTAGATCAATTTATAACCTCACAGATTCAACGAAAAATAAGGAACTGCTAGGACAATACATTTTTATTAAATTAATCCGGGGAGAAGGGGGAAATTGACATTTGTTGTTAAGGTATTTAAAAAAATACGAACAATACTATATACTATTTAACTTTTAGTTAAATTTTAATTCGGAGGAGTTGGTTTAGTGCACCTGTTGCTCGGAGCAACGCGTGTTAAAATAAAAAAGTAAGGCCAAGAAAATTAAACTTTCTGCAATGAAAAGCGTCTAATTTCGGTGAATAATCGACGGAAGAGTGGTTCAGGTCGGAAAAAATACTCAAACATTCCTGTCGGGCCAGGTTTTGAGTAACCCGTTCTCCAAAAATCTTTGTGTATTCTTCCTTCCTTCGTGCTATTACACCAGAGGGTAAAACGGAGAAAGATGCATATCTTGGAATATCCTCCACTTGAAACGTAGGAAAGTGGCTGTCGACCACTGGGTTGAGTCTTGCTGGTTCTCAAGCTGAAGAGCATTCAATTAATAAGATGGAATCGAAGTTAGCTGCAAATGTTTGTTTGGCTTTTATTTAAGAATAATTGAAAAGTTTAACGGTTATCAAGTTTGTTATTCTCTCTATTATTTAAGTAAATTTCTCCTGTTTACCGCTTCAAATGGTTAAGCTTTGAGTCTCACCTTGCTTCGCAATTTTTTGCTGAAGACTGGATAGTCTAATATTACATCCAACAGATTCAAATGAAGAATTCCAGCCAAGTACAGTTACCAATTAATTGTCCTAACTATAATTACATTTCATATTTATGTAATTAGTGATTGCAGTAATTAATTAACATTAATTTAGTGTAATATTACCTAAAGTAATTTAGGTAATAACTATAACCGGTGACCGACAATTGGGCGCGATCGATTGGGCGCGATCGATTGGGCGCAACGACAACTGGGCGCAGCGACAACTGGGCGCAAATATGATTGGGCGCAAATACAATTGGGCGCGAGGGAGATTTATCTATTACGTATTAATTATTATAACTGATATTGTAAGAATTTTTTTATAGAAAAATAATAGGTATTTACGTATAAAAATGTTTTAAATCTAGAAATGCTTATTTAGACAATAAAAAAAATTATAATTAAAAATTTAAAGAAAATGTTTAGTCCTAACAATTACAAATAATAAAAATGCCTATTAATAAAGTACCTAACTAATCATGGATTCATTTCGTAATTATGGGAAATTCCCCGCAAAAAGTCTATAATATTTCTATGGGGTCGTCCATAAATTACGTTACGCTCCTAGGGGGGGGGAGGGGGTTCCGACCCTTGTGACGATTTGTGACGATGGGGGGCGGGGGGGGTTTCAAAAATTGTGACGTCACAAAAATTATTATTGCTTTTATTTCTCTCTCTCTCTCTAAAAACGTAAAAGCTTCTTGAAATGTCGAGTTAGTAACAGGTTGCCAACTTGACAACTTAAGATAAAAGTATGTTTTACACATGCAATAATTGGTTTCTAACGTCCTGACATTGGTCAGGACCGGCCCTCGTATAATTTGGCCACTCATGTTGTCCTTCTTCTAACAAGTATTTCAAAAATACTATTTTTTGAACCTTCAAAATGATTTTTAAAATTTTTAAAAAACGTAAAAAGATAAGATTAAAAAACTTAATTTTAGTTGGTAATCTGTACGTGTATATTTATGTATAAATATATAGAGCCGTCATAAATCTATTATAATAAATTGTTATAAAAATCAAAATGAAACCGATTGTAAAATTTACTAAGAAGTCAATAAAACTACATTGGGGGGGGGGGTCAAGAATATGTGACGTAATATTTGGAGGGGGGTCTAGGTTTGTGAGACAAAGTGTGGCGATGGGGGGAGGGGGTTTAAAATTGCTTAAAATTGCGTGACGTAATTTATGGACGACCCCTATGTGGCGTAATCCTCTACTAGATTTCTGATGCGCGCATCAGCCTCCGACTATTTTCTTTTCTTAATAGATGGATTGTTGCCGGCAACTAATTTTTCATAAAACAGATCTCGCCCACGTTGAATAACTTTTAAACTAGAAATTAATTTCCAAATGTTTCCATACTTAGCTCCATACTTAGCTTAGATCCATACTTAGCTCTGTCTCTAATCGTCTATGTGCCGCTTCAGTATGATTGTTTGTTCCCGTGTCAGTTAAGACGCGATTATACAATGAGCATGGATCACCCAAACATCTGGAAATTAATTTCTAGTTTGAAAATTATTCAACGTGGGCGAGATGTATTTTATGAACACTTAGTTTCCGGCAACAATCCACCTACTAAGAGAAGGAAATACTTGGAGGCTGATTCGCGCATCAAGAATCTAGTAGAGGATTACGCGAATAGAAGTGTTATAGACTTTTTGCTAGGCATTTCCCATAATTATGAAATGAATTCCTGATCAGTTGGGTACTATATTAATAGGCATTGTTATTATTTGTAAAAGTTAGAAGGAATAAACATTTTAAAAACATTTAGTTTAAATTTTTAATTATAATTTTTTTTATTGGCTACATAAACATTTCTAGATTTAGTTACGTAAATAATAGTTTTTTAGAAAAAAAATTCTTACAATCAGTTATAATAAGTAATATGTAATGGATAAATCTTCCCTCGCGCCCAATTGTATTTGCGCCCAGTTGTCGCTGCGCCCAGTTGTCGCCGCGCCCAATCGATCGCGCCCAATTGTACTAGAACGTAACTATAACTGCTTCATGAATGTACTTTTTTAAGCGCCTCTTATTTTTTTAGCAATTTTCTAATCGGTATGCAATTTTAAATTTATAGATAGAAATGTGCTTTTAAAATTTCCTAACATGGATCGACGTACTGCTGTGTGTTAAAATGAATAAGAAAGGCTCCCGATGCTAAAATGAATCATATATTCGAAACAAGCACAAAATTCTAAGTCGAAAGACACTTTAAAAATTTGCTCTACGAGAAATTTTTATTTTTCAAAATTTCAATTTTCTAAATTTATTTGAGTCTCTCAGGATGAATGAAACATGACAAATGTTGCTAAATCTAAATAAACTGATGATTGTCACATCAGTAATGAAACAAAAAACTTAATTAGCTCAAAATTTGTAAAAATGTATTAATCATGATAACCTAGAAAAATTTAAGAATTTGTAAACCAATTTACTCTACAAATAACATTCTCTGTAAAAATGTAAGCATATCAAAAATTATGTAATTGTTTCATGCATTTAATGTGTATATTTTCAACGGATAAATCAACAAATTAGTTAATAAGGGTCATATTTGTGTAACGCCCCTGTAAACAACCAAGAAAGACGAAAATGAATCAATCAACAATCCATAAAATTGATAAAAATGGAATGTACCAATCAAACTGCTCGGGAAGATGTTCCAAACGAAATCGAGGTTGATACAGAAGAAAAATCTAGAATAAAAATAATTTATTAGAGTAAAATAAATTCGAAAATACATGGATTTGACTCACAAAATTCAAACAAGAATACCAATTGTATCGATTTTCGATCAAAAATCAGTTTACCTCAGGTAACTCCGCTGTGTGCACGCATTTTTCGATGCTCTCCGAAAAATATTATTTACCAGAATTTGGAGGTTAACCAAATTCATTTGACTTCGGAGAGGTTAGAAAGTTTCGTTTGTCCAACGTCGATTCTAAAAATAGATGTCAAGGACATAAACAAATGCAATGAAGATGTTGTAATTTACATATAAAAATTTTCTGGATAACAAGAAAATCATTGCAAATTAATGGAACAACTTACCTCAATATTTTTGGAGATTCTCAATAGGAAGGATGTAAATACGAGCACAAATTTAAGCACTAGTCAAAGTAAAGTACCACTTCAAGTGACATCCAGCAAAGTGATGACCGGTGGAGTAAAGTTGAATCTTTACAAATAAAGATTAAAGCAGGGCGCACACACAAACAGCGAATAAATGATATCCTTTTTTGAAAATAAAAACTGCGATATATTCAGGAGCCAGGTACAGTGAATTTATGATTTCTATAATTTGTTAAAATTTTGCCTTCAGCGTGTTAATAATAGGATTTGAGGAAAAGACTTCTAACAGAGTGTATTCTTTGATACCCTGAGTGATAAGTTAAATATAATCAAAAGTTTTACAATTTTCGTCAAAAATATTTTAAGCTTTAAAATAAGCAACAAATTTAAATTTATAAACATTTAAGCCCGCTAATGTAAAGCGAGAGTCTTGATTGGCTTAATAATCAAGCAACTTGGGACGAAGAGAGGAAACCTCTTTGTTTCGAACAATTATTTGTATTAATTTTAAAAATTTAAAAGGTTTATTCACCTTGGATTTGTAATCCAAGATTTATTTAATATTAATGTTCTTTCATGAAAGACAGTTTGATAATTTTTCTTTTCTTTACTATAATAAAATTTGTATGGGAGTTGATGAAAGTTTTTTATTTCTTTTTTACTTAAAAAAGGGAAAGCAAGGTTAAAAATATCCTGAGAGAGCCAATGAGCATAATAAGATCGCCTCTAATAATTAATTTCGAACCACAAGGGACCCACTCCCTGAACGACTCAACCCGCGAGCTTAGTAAGAAGGGGCAATAATGTGTGTACCTTCCTGTGCCTAACATTTTATTAGGAGGAGGACATAGCAGTACTTTTAAATTAACGTTTTTATTTATTGGGTTTCGATTTTCTATTATTATTCTTCTTACTATTGTTAAATCTTAACCTTGAACTTACTCCTTTCTCTTCTCTGATCTGTTATCACTTTTAACTATTCATTTCATTTTAATTTAATTTTTACCACTACGGCTCAGTTCCACGATACCTGCGTGAGTGCCTTAGTAAACAAATTGAACTAGGGTTCACACGAAAAACCTTACAGATTTGAAAATTTTGATAAAGAAAACAGGACATTAAAAAAATATCTATATACATAAAAAGTCCACTTTTTTTAAATTTTTCAAAAAAGTTTTACTGGACCGAAACCACGATGTTTCTAGCATTCATTTAAAGACGAATTGCTTTAATTTCAATAAACTACATTTTTGGTAGTCGTACATACCGATACATTATAAACTTCTGAAGTCGACCCAATTATTCAAAATGATCATAACCTTGAAAACGAAATAGTTTAAGCAGGCTACCGTATAATATTACTTAAATTATTATAAGTTTTGATACGGTAGGCTCTTAAGTCAAAATATTTAAATTGAGTTTCACATTTGTATCAGTAAGCACCAAACGTGATAATAAATATTTTGTTTTAAAAAGGAAAATACAGGTTCAAACTTTATTTACTCTAAACTACCAATCAGCTTCGTTATTATCTACTGTAAGATTTGTGTTTCAATAAAATATCAACAATTATTATTTGCACATCTACAAACGAACGTATGTAAATGTTTATTCTTCTCTTTTCTATATTCAAGATAAATTGCGGTGCTTCATTGTAATATAGTTGAAGTTTTATAATCGTTTGCTTCAAGAATCAAGATATTCGAGATACCCAGTTTAATTCGAAATTAATTGCTTATGTTTAAATGGATTAAACAAGAATTTTTTATTTTATTGGTCTTATGACAAAACCTAAGTCTGAATAAGATTACTGTAAAATTTTGTTAAACTGTTTTTGTTTAAGAACAAGAAACCTGAGAAGTTGTCGATACAATAGATAATAGAAATTCTAGCGTTCTTATCGTTTATGATATAGCAAAAGTATACTTTGATTCGTCAAACTTGGACATTCTTGTTAGATAATATGCATTTGTTTAAGACTAAGATAAATTGGAATAACTTGGCATTTAAAATGCTTTTAATTTTTCACATTATAGTGAAGTGATATCGTAAACCATAAAGCATTATAAACGAAGACAATAGAAATTTGTCGTTAATAATTTATACACGAATACCGTTTAGCATTTATGATCAAAAGAATTTTGTAATGGTTTCCTGTTATTACATCGATATCATGCAAAACAGTTGTTGCAAAAGTTGATATAAAAGTAGAAGAGAGTGGGGTAAAATGATCCCACGTGTTTTTGGAAAACCTCTTAGTGCCAGATTTTGGTAATAAAATTTTTAGCCTTAATTTGTTAAAATTATGTATTATGGGGTAAAATGATCCCTTTGGGGGCGGATAAAATGATCGCCGAATCCGATGCTACATTGGCCATAAATGGACCCATGACCAATGCTGCTTGTGAAGAAGACAACAAAGTCTCCATGTGTGACTGTTATCAAGATGTAAACAAAGCTTGCAAAATTCTTCTGAATATTTTATAAATTTGTAGCTTTTAACTTTTGCAACTTGTTTTTTAAATTACTTCGTTTATGTAAATGTATTGTTTAGTTTTTATATAATAGATTAATGTAATTAAATTTAATTTATATTGCTAACTTGTGAATGTAAACTTTTGCACCTTCTACTTATAGGAACAGACAAATTTTTTTGAATTATTTTTGCTTTCCGAGCAAATTCTTCCTTGGGGGGATCATTTTACCCCCTTCTTCCTATATAAGTATATGAACATGTTGCAGGTAAAGGGACCATTTTTATCGTTTTCTCATTATTTAAAATAATAAAAATTCTGAAGGTAATTGATTTAATGCTAATCTAATTATTTATCAATATTTTACCGCAGCAATTGCCAATAAAGCAGAACAAAACGTAACGTTTAAATTACGAAAAAAATATATAATAAAAAGAGAACATAATAAACAAATTATGCGTGTATTATTGTTGAATTAATAGCATTAAATAACATATTGTTAGTGAGGAATGTACATTGTTAACAAATACCAAATTACCTAAGAGTAAACGTGTGTGTGCATATAACCTACATGCATGTCACATAAGTCGCTTATGTTTAGTTAACCAATATTTATGTATAATTATTAGTCGTTCACTTCAGCTGTTCAACTTGATATTTTATGCCAATAACAAAATGTATGAAGTATAATAACCACCATCTAATATATTTTATGTCCTCATATTTTCAATAAATTGTTGTCGATATCGGCGCATACTTCTTATATATAATTATTCTAAATACTGCTAATAATAATTATTGATACAAAGTATAGGATGTTGTTCAGCTCAAAATACTTTTAAAAGGCGATAAAATAATATATTAATATGTATAATATTATATTATAATTTAATACAAAGTATGTAATGTAATATTAATATAATGTAATGAGGATATTATTTTATTTAAAAATAGTTGTACTACTTGTTCTACAGTATAGCATCCGTTCAGCAAATTTAAGATGATTTTCATATGAAGTCATTAAAAGAATTTGGAGGTTCCCATTTTTTCAGCAGCCCAAAGATGGTGTCCAACTTTTGTTTAACTTTTCGCCAATGGCGCGGCGGTTCCAACCAAATTTCATGAGGGTGGGAGAATTCATTGTAAAATTTATTTTTTTAATTTTTCACAATTTTTAGTGCATTTAATTGGGTTTTTTCGATGTTATAAAATTAATGGGAGGTTATCACCCCCTTTACCACCGGCGTTGTATCCGTCCTTGCTTTTTATTTTCTTTCATTATTAATGCAATAAGTAAGACGAGTGATCTGAACAATCACATAAATAATAACATTAAATTAGATAAAAATCGTATAAAAATATATGAAATTAATAAAGAAGATGATAATTATAATTAAAAATATTATTTAACTTATTGAAGATATTAAATTTAATGAAGTTTCGCTTTCATCGAAGTTCTTCAGAGGATTACAATATTCAATTGATTAATGAAATTTTTTTAAAATTAATTTATTAAATTAAAATATTGTTAATGTTTAAATAAATATTCATGTTCGAACTATAGCCACACTCATAACAAGTATAAAAAATATTGGATCTTGATTGCAAATGAACCGAAGAGTTACAAAGTCTAGAAAAGTAAATACAAAATTTTTGATTACTGAAACTCCATCGCTTCTAACATTAATTTTTTTCTATTGTCCATTTTGTACTCATAAGGTACATAAAAACATCAACATCATCATCATCTTCAAGTATTGAACTGCTGTCCGTTACGTCACTCCTGGTCTCTCCATCTCCTTTTAGGGCTTCCCACATTTCTTCTGCCTCTTACATAAAAACATGACATGTAAAAATCTGAATATTGTAGTTTTATTTAATTATTTAAAAAAAATCCTAAGGTTCGCCTATAAAATAGCAGTTTAATCCAGGACACCCCTTAAATACGATCCCTAATTTAAGACCCAACACAGCAGTGACTTGGTGAGATCGCTGGTCGAGTATCCGGCCTTGTATCCGTCCTTGCTTTTTATTTTCTTTCATTATTTTAATGCTATCAGTAAGACGAGTGATCTGAACAATCACATAAATAATAACATTAAATTAGATATAAATCGTATAAAAGTAAATTAAATTAATAAAGAAGATGATAATTATAATTAAAAATATTATTTAACTTATTGAAGATATTAAATTTAATGAAGTTTTGCTTTTATCGAAGTTCTTCAGAGAATTACAATATTCAATTGATTAATGAAATTTTTTTTAAATTAATTTATTAAATTAAAAATATTATACTATTGAATATTAAAAATATTGAATTATTAATCCTTATAAAATGAGAAAAGGGGCTCGTGATTTGTATTAGTAGTTTCTTGTATTTGTATATATTAGTTCTATGAGCAATTTGGTTTTTACATCTCAGGTAGCTTTACAGTTCATGTGCCTGAACCCTGTTTTATATTGTTATGATGGCAAATCATTAACACAAGGGGACCGCCGTCTTTGCGTACCCTCTGAAGTACGGAAGACGGTCAAGAAATTTTAGACTGTACCCGGAGTCGAACCGGGGAGCCCTACATTAGCAGTTGCTCGCGCTAACTAACAGACCATTATCCGTCGTCATATCGTTAAAAATAAGGTGAATTGTATTATAAAGCCAGAATCCCCACTTTGTTAGATGAATTTTTCGCAATCCAACAACTTTTTACATTTAAAATAATCATCATCTCCACGTATTGAACTGCTACCCCGTTCCTGTGGTCTCTCCATCTCTTTTTGGGGCGTCCCACATTTCTTCTGGACCTAGGACTATACGTAAACATCTGCTTAGGGATGCGGCCGTTTTCTTCCGAAGATGCTGCTTCCAAAGATTTATATCTTCTGAAATTCGTTCGTTTAGGCAGAATATAAGGTATACAACTCCTGTCGGATGTCAGTGTTCCGTTTCTTTTTGCTTCTTTTATATCCTCCGATTCCTCTTAGGAACCGCATCTCTTCACTTTGTAATCGCTTTTCATTTCTCTTTGTCAGTGTCCATATTTCGCTGCCGTATGTAACACTTGGTATCGAAATTGTTAACTTGCTCTATGGAATGATTATCAAGTACTATCTTTGATCTAACTTGGTCCTGTCCTTTGAAAGCCATTACTTTTGTTTTTGTTGCAGATATAATCATAATATTATAATTTTCTACAATTTGGCTTAGCTACACACTGCATATTGTTGGATCCTTTTATTGCGTTACTTCCTGGCCATCTGCGAAATGTATATTTAAAATATAAATTTAAATTGTACAATTATTTTGCTGTACTCTGTGCATACAATGCATCTTTTAAAAACCGAAGGTTGTTGGTATTGCCAAGAAAAAAATTTGATAAGACGACAGATGTTCGCCATCGTCCATATTTTGTGTATACTCGTACAGTTTTAATTCTGAATTTTTCGTTTTAATATTTAACTTTCTTTTTATAATGCAAGTTATAATTTGCAGATTGTTTTTAGTTTTGTCTTATGACGTTTTCTATTTAAATTTATTGCGAAGAAAGATTTCGTTGATGAATGATTTTGTGAAGGGAAAACTGATGAGCATTCCACTGGCGATGGATTCAGCTGACTTGTACTTAAATATGAATATATTTTAATAACCCACCTAGGAATATTTGTGTTTGAAAAGTGTTTTCTTAAATTATGCGTATTGGTTAGAAGTTTGTGTTCAATTGATGATGTCAGAAGCCAAATGACTTGTGCAGACCATCTGTTTCGAGTTTGGAGGAATAAGGTCCGTTTTTGGGATTTGGATTTGATGACCAAGACGACGGCGACGTTCGAAATTTGTTTTGGTTTTCCTGAAGGAATTGACGAAGGACCACAAATCATAATGAGGACCCTGTTAAAATATGGGCAAATCGGAACCCGGTTTTTCATTATGGGTAAGTTGCATTTACAATTTTGTTTGCATTTCTAACCTTGAGAATATTATCTGTACTTGATAATAATTTTAAATAGAGTCGGCCGACTACAATCGCCACCGTCTCACGCAAGCTTCTGTAAACAGGAGCTTACTTATTTTTTGTTATTGCCCTTCCATGTTAAGTATAGGCTCGCTCTCAATGGAATACGGAGGCTGGGTCGTAGATCAGTTGAGATCTCAAAGGAAATGCTTCTCGTAAAAGAAAACACAGATTTACAAAAATAAATTTAATATTGACATTAATAATTATATCTGGTTTAGTGTAGATATGACTACACTCCCAAGTAAACTTTTTACAAGCAAAACCTGAACATACGCCACAAACAGACTCTTCTTTCATAGCAGTCCAGTACAGCGCGGTACTACAAAACAGTAATACGCGTAATCAAAAATACTACACATGACAAGCTACGCCAAGATAAAAAAAAATAATAAGGACTTTCCAGATCTGAGAAGCCTTACAAGTTTAAGAGTGCCAAAATATTCTTTTCACCTGGCGATGGCGTTGTGGTAGTAGACGTTACAGAAGCACTGACACTATTTCTGACGAATTCCTCCGACAGTAAAATGATGAATGATCTGCGATGTTGATTCGAGAATCGAACCATCCGTGAGAAAAACCCGTCTAACGTAGTTGACTTAAATGGTTCCTTTCTACTCCAAGGAAACTCGTCACAATATTAAAAAATAATTGAAGTACAGCGTTCCAAACAAAACGGGATACATAAATTAAAAATTTATATTTACTAATAATCAACGCTTATTCGAATTTGATAAATTATTTTGGCGCACGAACTATTCAAAAATTTACGAATTGCGCACTCCCCGCGAACTGATTTCAACCAACTTTAACGCGCAAGTTGGCAAAGAAAATTATGTGGAGTCAGTTGTGCGGAACACACAATTCAAATAACGGAAGCGAAGAGAGAATGTGTAATTTGGCGAAGATAATGAATATGGTCATCTTCAGTACAAAATTTCGACATAACAGACTACATAAAAGAACATGGGTATGGGTCAGAAAGAGGCAGTAATGACGGTAATCAGGTTGATCATAAATATTCGTATCAAAAATGGTATCAGAGGTGCAAATGTTGACACTGACCACTCTTTGGTAATTGAAAATATCACGTAAAAGCCGCTAAGGTTTGGTAAACTTGGAAAATTGGATAACCGACTAGCAACAGAAGAAGTTAGCAATACTGAATTGAGAAAGCAATATGAGTAAAGAATAAACAAAGAAATAGCAAAAACAGAGCAACATCGGTCTTGAATAGAAACAGTATTGAGCATGAAAGTTTGCGCAGAAGAAGTGATTAGATATAGACAGAGGAAAAAAAAAATCAGTATGGTTTGGTGCTGAATGCATTTTGTGGCCTTTAAAACGAAAGCGGACGCAAGACAAAAATGGTTGAACACTAGAAAATGAGAAATAATGTATTGATGTAAAGAACAATGGAAGAAATAGAAATGAGTAACATTTAAAATACATCAAGAATGTTTTATCAATTGCTAAGAAACCAGAAAACCAAATATTGATTCGTCAGTTTCAAACATTATACTAAATAGAGAATACGGAGACGATATTAATAATAATAATAATAAGGCAGCGACGTAGCGCAATGCAAATTTCTGTGATCGTTAGATTACGAACGTCAAGCACTTGAATGGGTGACCGCGTGGTGACTAATTGACAAATAAAGCTACTGGTCGCTGCTCCCCTACCAACCCGCACTTGGCCAGCGTGAAAGGGTATGGCCATACGCTCCCCCTTGATGGGGAAAAGGCCTACATCCAGCAGTGGTTAAGTAAGGGCTGGGTAGAAGAAGTAATAATGAAGTAGGCACGACTGGAAATCAATAAAAAATATTAGGTCCAACACATGTCGATATTATAGAGGCAGTAGACAAAGTAAAAATTGGAAAAGTACTGGTAATTGACGGTGTAGGCATAGAACTTATAAATCATGGAGGAATGCTTCTGCGTGGGAGAATCTGTGAGCTTATGAGTATAACGCTTTATTTATAATTATTTTGTGTTTACACCCGAAACTTACAGAACCTTATAAAATTGATTTCGAAAGATATCAGGTGTTCGATGTGTTCTGATTTTAAAGGATATTTTAAAGGGTGTTATTATTTTTATTGTCAGTAATAATTAAGGACTCGGGTGAAAGAACGACTTAACCCACTAAAACGAGTTTCGAGATAATCATAACTATTTGAATTTTAACAGTAAATGAGAAGCACAGAAATTTTATTTCAAAATAAAATTGGTTTTGAAATACTTGCAAAAATAATAAGAGTTAAAAAGGGGTAATTTCCTGTCACAAAGTAGTAAATAATAAAAATAATGCTTTCCACTTGCTGTTAAAATTCAAATATTCTAGCGTTTCTCTTATAATTAATAATTTTTACAATATCGTGTTATTAGAATTTCTTTAGAATTAATTTCTGTGTAATTATATTTAATGTGATGATAACCAAGGTAGCAAAGAAACTCAATATTAATTGGAAAGAAAAACTACTTAACGCCTTAAGTCGTTCTTCCACTTGAGTCCTCAATTATTATATTCCATTTTTAATGAGTTTTCGGAAGATTTTTCTTTAGTTTAAGCACTGCTGTTATAATTGTTGTTCTTTTACTGTCTAGCTTTCTGCGTTAAATAAAATTCTATCGAGTGTCAACCTTTCTTCATATTTTGTTTTTTATACTACTTACAAATAATTGGCTTTTGATGATTAGCTGACAACTGATTTTGAAAATTAACCTGGATTAGTTACAAAATTCTAGAAAACCACAATCCCGACGGCAAAACTCCACCCTCCAAATCTTCTACAGACACCACTGTGTGGTGGTCTGGGATTTTTACCCATTAAAACTCCCTCACGTGGTGAACCTGTGACACTTACGCATTCTCACTAGAATCCAGTGTTTCTACTTATCTTTCTTCTTAGTCCGTGTTTCTACACTTTTGGATCTTTTCTCTTCCTGCATTACGTTCTTAAGTGAACTCGTAGTTCTTGCTATTAAACTTGTCTCTGATGTGTTTTTTTTCATCATTATTCCCTAAATAAGAACCCCTGTGGCCGCTTAGAGCTTGCATGAAGTGGTGACCCAGTTCTCCGTCAACTCTTGTGGTCAATTTCACCACCATTGGGATGATATCATGCGTCTACCTCGCCTTTTCTGGTCTATCCGATTTAGTCAATTACTGTTTTATCATTTTCTCTCTTGCTAATTTTCTATGTTCCTTCCTACTGAGAACTAAAAATTACTTACTTCAGTTCTGCCTTCTTAAACATGATGTGGGTGCTCCATCATGGCTGCTTTTCCAGGCAATTTTCTTATGTTTTGAGAAGAATTTATCAACGATTTTTCGGATGCTCTTGGGTGTCTTTCCTGGGGATTGGATTTTTTCAAACAGTTTTTTTGTAACAATCCTATACCCCAATCCCCAGGTGTCGATTTGCACTTCTTCGATGACTTCGACTTCTCCCGGCATTTCTTCTTGTTAGATGATACCTCTCTGGCAAGTTCAATATTCTTTATGTTTTATTCCTCCGTTTTGATACTTGCATCGGTTATAGTTTTACTTCTTCTTGCTCTCTGGGTTAGGTTTTTTAAAGAAATTGCTTCGTTTCTTAGTATTGTGTTAGTATCACTCCACCAGTATGCTGGTTTTCTGTTGTTTACTCTTCCCACTGACGTACTATATGATGCTTCTTGGATACATCTTATCAACTCTGTCCGATCCATATTCTCAATCTCATTGAGTCTTTCTCTCGGTGTTGGTTCTCGCTTCACAAACAAACCTAACTTAACTTAAGCAAACCAAACGTATCTTTTTTTAATCTCTCTTGTTTTAGTGACAAACGTTGGCATGGGCTACCAGACTCAAGTGGTCGTTTTGAAGAACACATATTATACCTTTTTAACTTCAGGTTTCATACATCGTCACGGTCCCAACTAAGAAATTCCGGGAAGTCCTGGGATCGAACTTAGAATTTCGCTTAATCAACTAAAGCAGCGATCACACCAAGCCACCGCTGCGGTTTAACCAAACTTAACCGTCGCGAACCGCAGTTGCAGGGTTTTAACTCTGGCAAGAGTTTTCTATTGTTGAGTTCATGATTTTCGGGTTTTTTAAGGGCGCCCATTTATCTATTGTCATTTTCTTTATCCCAACAGTTTTCAGATATACTTAGGATTGTCATACAAATTCTGATCCATGCATGGCCGCTCCAAGTTTAATTAGGGCTCATATGCAAAGTTTAGACTTTCCAAAATTTTGTGAAACGAAGAAATAGGCACGTGAGATATTTGTGATTGACTCTATTTTCTAATAGCGTCGCAAGTAATTTTTTTTAATTAACAAAATTAAATGGTTGATAGGCATCTAATATTTTCATAAAAATTTGTTTTATTTATTTCAAAATAAATCTAAAATCTGTGTATTGGCTTGTAAAAAGGAGGTTATGGAGGTTATTTTTCAGCTTGAATAAGCTTCTTATTACATAAATATACTGAGTATAACCACAGTCAAGTTATAATAAGAGTCTGGAATTCTGTAAGTGGTAGTCCCTCGGGCTATATAGCGAAAGTTTTTTTAAATTATAACAAATATGCACTCTTCTGACAATTCAAAAATTTTACTGGGATAGTCACCAAAGTATACAAGACTTCTTAAAAGGTACAATCCAATAGGTGTTCTGTTTATGCATAACTCCTAACCTAAACTTAACTCTTTATTCTAAATTTTCGAAAGACTTTTCCTGCTGATTACAACAAATGTATGATTTTTCAAATTATGAAATTTCTCGGCACCTCACGATGCCTTTTAGGTCATTGGCGTCGGCGTAGTCCTGGCTCCATGTCCTTTGTGAACTGCTCCTATTAAGTGTTATATTTGTTTTATTTTTCTTATTCCGGCGTTCTCACGATTCATTGTTGCTATTATATTCTAACCTTTCTTGATCCGAAATGACGTTCCTGTATTTTTGGAATTTTCTTGTTGATATGTAATTGGCACGATAATAAAGAATATGTAACCAAGTAATTTGTAGCAAAAACTTAGCTCAAAACTACATTTGCTCGTAGGTTCTTGGTTTTATATCCTGAGATCCAGTTGAGAACGCAGATCGTAAGTTCGCTAACTCAAGTAAGTAGTTTGTTTGAAAGCATCTATAGTAAGGTTTTCGATTTTTATTATAGTATGTGTAAATTTATCAATCAAAGAATTTGCATCAGATTCTGCATTTCCAATGAAATTTCTTGTTCCGCGACATTTAAAATGTTACAAAAAGCATTTGGTGATCAGTGTTTATCAATAACAAGAACATTGGAGTGGTACAAAATGTTCAGAGAATGTCGGGAAATGGTAGAAGATGAACCTAGATTTGGTCGCCCATCAACATCAACAGATGAATTTCATGTCGACCAAGTTAAGGAAGCAGTGATGAATAATCGTCGAGGGACTGTTCGGGACATTACCGATACTGTTGGAATATTTCTTGGCTCAGATCACCACATTTTAACTGAAACTTCGCACATGAAACGAGTTGTTTCACGACTCATTCCAAAACCGCCGAATTTTCTCAAAAAATGCAACGAAAGGAAGTGGCTTTAGAGATGGTTTCTGAAGTAACTAATAATAGTACATTCATGAAACGCATCATAACTGGTGACGAGACATGGGCATACGAGTATGATATTGAAACAAAACAACAATTGTCCGAATGGCGTCTTGAAAACGAACCAAAACCCAAAAGAGTGCGTCGAATTCAATCAAAAATTAAAGTTTTGCTCACTATTTTCTTCGATTATCGTGGAGTAGTTCACCATGAATTTCTTCCTACTGGTGAAAGTGTGAATAAAGAATATTATTTGAGCGTTATGAAACGCTTGCGTGATGCTATCCGTCAAAAAAAGGTCGGAATTGTGGGAAAACAATTCATGGATTTTGCACCATGACAATGCACCTTCGCACAATTCTTGGCTTGTCCGAAATTTTTTGGCCAAAAGCTCAACCAACACCATTGCTCAAGCTCTATATTCACCTGATCTAGCCCAGTGCGACTTTTTTCTCTTCTCTAGATTAAAATTATAACTTCGTGGTCATCGATTTGAGTCGATTGAAGACAGAAAGAAAAATTCGATGAAAGAGCTAAAAGCCATACCAAAATTCGCGTATGAAAAGTGTTTTGAGGATTGGGTTAAGCGTTGGCGCATGTGCATTACTTCCAATGGAGAGTACTTTGAAGGAGACAAAATTAAGACAAAAGTTGTATTCCATCAGTCCCGGAACTTTTTGAACAGGGTGTAAACAAATACATGAATTTAACAAAAATTTTAGAAATGCTTGAATATCCATTCTTTTCGTTTATATCCTATAATTAAAACAAAATTAAATTAAAGCTTGACTTTACGCTACAATAGCCAAACGGTGCCAACCTGATTTTGAACTTAGTAATACAAGGCAGGGCAAAAATAAGAATAAGTATTTCAAGTTGGAAAACAATATTAATAATTTTATATGTAACGTAGCCATGATATCATTTTGCACGCTACAAATTGACTTCTATTAAAGCGGTTTTACAAATTCATCTTTGGATTTCACAATTTGTGTAAAATTACAAATGATTGTAATGGGATCTTAAATCTAAAGCTAATGAACTATATTAGCACCTGTGCTTTAAAAGCTATTGTCCGCAAATTATTGATCAATCAAATCTTGACGACATGTTTAGATTCTATAAATGATTGCAGTCATATTCGACAGGAAATTTTATGACAGAATTAAACGATAATGAAAAATCTAAGTTTATAATGATTTTAACAGGCAATTGTTTTTTTTTTGCTGTTGAAGAACAATCAATCATTCATAAAGAAAAACTTAACTCATAGTTCACCTCAGCTAAAAGTGGTAAAACTCCATAATAAACATAGTATAAACAGACATTCCTAGCATGATTATAACGCCCAGGAGCAGTCAAAATGTATCTTTGTAACTAATTAGCTTTATTAGTAATTTGTTGTAAAAAAATGTACTATTAAATCAACATTACATTTTTAATAGGTGTTCATCTACTAATAATGTAATGGTTAAAATTGTCACGTATATGTTGTGATAGCATATTAAACTTTATTTACTTTAAATCTGTATTCTAAGTAAAAACTTTATTTCAAACTTTTACAATAAAAACACATGTTAATAAGAATCTTCCGGTAAAAATTCTTTATTTCTTTTACATTATCTTCAAGTTTTATGACACAATATTTATAGAAATATTTTTCATATTTAGCAGGCAATGTCTGGGTAGGCGGTACCGGTTACTTTATTGAGAGTCGGTAGAAAAAGTAGGGAGCTCGGGGTGACTTAAAGAAACAATGGTAAATAGTGCTTAATATTAGGTTCTAGATGGATATTGAACTAACGGGTACCTTTTGCCAGGATGGTAACCTCAAGCGTGAAAACGAGAGATGATCTTTGGTAACTGGTCCTTGCCGGGTACCCAACTCTCACTTATGGCTACACGTGACACACCCTTAATGTTAAGGTTGGCATCGGTAGAGAAGGGATACAGTTGGAAAATTTGGCTTAGATGTAAGAAACGGCAGAGGAGATAAGTTCGTGCAGTTTTGCAGTAAAAATTACCTGGTCATAACATGACCTGCACATGTTCTATAAATTACCCAAGATAAGTTTGTATATGTGGAGATCCCCAGAATATTATAAACTAGTATAGATTGTCAGAAACCAAATAGACTACATCGATGTGAAAAAGCGATAAAAGCATAGCCAGAACTTATCCGGGAGTAGATGTGCCATCAAACCATACTTTACTGATTGCAGAAGTAAGGACATGTTTTTAAAAGATCAAAAGACAATAATTGCCAACTAAGATACATGTGAACAAATTAAAAAACTTTATTTGGAATGCGAAGTGAGGTGATTAAGAGATTTAAAAGCGGAATGGCTCAGTTCGGTTGAGAACTGTAAAAATCATTAAAGAACTATGGAGCGAGTTCAGGAAAGTGCCGCACACTCAAACCTCAAAGGAAACACAAAAGAAGAACAGAGCTTGGATGACAGACAAAATTCTGGATCTGATGGTATCAAGACGAAGTTATAAGAATAGGGATGAGTGTAAATAAGAAGAAGAAGATGGAGTTTTAAGAAATAGGCAGTATACGAGTAGCTATCGATATAAAAGAAAAGCTGAACATTTGGAAAAATTATCTTGAAACACTCTTTCATGATCAAAGAAGTCCGCAATATAGAATAGAAAACGCTACGGATGAAGGACCTCTCATCACTATGGAAGGGATAGAAAAGGCCATTCGAACGACGAAAAATAGCAAACAGCGGGGCCGGATGAAATACAATCTGAACTATTGAAGTTACTCTGAGAAAAGGGGAACACAATTTCGATGAAGATGTTCAGTATGATATTCGAAACAGGTTGTATTCCATCTGACAGGTTAAAGTGAAGGTTTGTAACATTACCGAAAATAGTCAATGCAAATAAATGCACAGATCACCGCTCAACAAATTTTATGGCTCACGTTTTAAAATCTTTTCTATATATAATTCATGAATCATATCACAAAATTGAAGATGATATGAGAGGGTCTCCGATTAGCTTTCGTAGTGGTTCTTCAGGCCCTTATCCAAAGATTTGCGACGTGCACTTATGCTTCGTAAATTTCGAGAAGGCATTTTTTTTGACAGAGTGCGGCATAATAAAATGATGGAAATCTTAAAAAATGTGGGAATCGACGGAAGGGACCTGAGAGTTTTAGTGAATGTGTACTGGCAGCAGAGAGCTGTAGTGAGAATAGACGGTGGGACGATAGAGGAAATGGAGATACTGTGTGGTGTGATGCAGTAACAGATAATGCGAAAGATCACAAATATTATTTCTAACTAGGACTGTAAATAGTTCTGAGGAATATGGGTTAACACCACAAAAATTAAACATATTGCTCTGATATTTAACAAAACTTAAAATTTACAATTCTTGCGTATTGCCACACGTTGGGCCGCCAATTTAAAGATGTTCTGATTACGAATAAAATTTTAATTTTTATAATTTGAATTTTTAAATTTATAAATGATGAACCAATTTAAAGGTGCTCTGATATGTGATTAAAATTTAAATTGTTAAATACCATGGGTAGAGTTGCGATATTTGTATTGAAAATTAATTTTATTTAAACAGTGTTGTATATTATATATTATTTTGTGCATAAAATTTTACAGAAATGTTTAAATTTTGGAAATTCTTTGGAAATTTCTTAACCTATTAAATTAGAATCCTCAAACGAAATTCTTAAAAGTTGTTACAAAAATACAAAGATGAATATTCATAAATTTTTACTTTACTTCTTGCCAAAAACTGTAACGTTTTCTTCTAAAACATGTTATTTTTGTAAAGCGTCATTTCACCATCGGTGTCCAGATGTGCCTAATGTTTTGCATTGTCAGAGGACTTTTAACGCACCCGGTATACCACTAAGTATAAAACGCAACCGCATCGTGGGTTTTACTCACGTCCTGTGGTCTCAATACAACATGCCAACTCGTCATCATCAATTCAGCTGCCGGAGAACATCTTCAAAATGTATCGGTGCCAGTGCTCTTTTCTTTCAATCCACTGTCTAACACCAAGTGAACGGAATTTTCCTGTCACCAACAATATTGTAAGGCTTCTCATTTTTTATACATTTTTTATGCCGTCATTAAATTTATTGTTACTGACTGTTTTTCTTTATTTACGAGAAGCATTTCCTGTGTTACCTCAACCGCCATCAATCGAGAGCTAGCCTATAGCAAACATCAAAGGGAAACAACAAAAAAAGTAAGTAGGCTCCAGTTTACAGAAGCTTGTGTGAGTCCGTTGCGATAGGGGTCAACCACCTCGATGAAAATTGTTTCAATGTCCATAAAATCAAAAATGTAGAGGCTTAAAACTTGGACTCTTCCACGTTTTGAACATAAATTTAATAAAATATTTTCTTGTTTTTCTTCAAGTTTTAATTCTCAGTACGTTTTTTTCTTTTTTATTTTAATTATTAACTTCTTTTTACCTTCATAACCTTTTCTATTACTTCCAATTAAAAAAAACACTTCGACACACTTGTTACTTCTCCAATTATAAAATCTTATCAATCCCCCCCCCCCCCACGGTAATTATCAAATAAATTTTAATCATTTCTCATCTGAATTTCTATTATACGGCCTCTCACGTTGAGTCTCGTAGCCTAAAGCGAAGAGTCCTCACTTTTCATACACCTTCTGTCTCTAACGCCTATGTTCAATAATTCCGTGAAATTCAAATTTAGACGCCTACACATTTTTTTATTGTAATTTTTATCCTGTTTTTGGTAAAATTTACTATTGTTCATCTTATTAATATTTGTTATTCATCTTGATCAAATTATACATTTTTAAATCTTCAACATCAAAATACAACTTTATTCTAGTGACATCTACAATAATATTCAACAAACTTCAAATACGCTTGACTATGCTACGAATATACTGGGTAAAGACTTAAAGTGAAAAAGTTTGAGTACTTTTGGCGTAACCAGGGGAGTACAATATTCTGTGTCTCATCCTACAGGGGAAAATCTGTGGAAGCGTGGACCTGTAAGACAGAGAGCATCGTGGTTGAAGAACCTGAGGCAGTGGTTCGGAATGACCTCAACATTTCAAATTTTAGCTGTTGACCCATTCCCGGCAATGCAATAATATAATCTAAGGTACCGGTAGTACCGCCTTTTTATATTGGCCAATAAAAATAAACTACCGGCTCACAATATAGTAACCGGTACCGGCTACGTAGACGGTCTCTATTTGGCATCCAGTGTTACTAATTTTGTGATACTTCCTGAAAAAGAAAACAATTCAAATTATCCATGTAATTCTTCGTTCTAAGGCTCCGGCCACAGATTAACAATTGCGTGATCGAGTCCACGTAAAAATATAGAATATAGTTTATAGTAAAGAATTTTTCTAAGCACTGGTTACTTGGTAGATTTTATATCCAATTAAGAAAAAAACTATTAGAATAACAAAGAGGTAGGTAACCAAATCTCGATATTATTTTTAGCTGAATGCTTAATCCAATAGAACACGTAATTTGAAAAATATTTGATGTTTAATATTAGTTTTTTTTACAATAGCAACACTTTAATATCGATATTTTTGGCAAATTAATATAGTCATATATCATGCGATTAACTTTGATGTTGTTCGCATCGTTTGAACAAAATTTGAAATATGACAAAACTAGCGACATTTTGTAAGATACACTAGTAAATGTATTATAAATTTAAAAAAACACCTCAGTTGCAGGACAGTTGCTAGTAAATAGATGATTTACTACTAGCCAGGAGACAACGACAAAATCATAAATACTCACCCAAAACTTGTTTTACACCGCCCAATCTAGTCTTCCATGTTCTATGCCCACTGTTATATGAGACAAGACTTTTTTTAAATTTTAATGTCGTTTCACATTCCGTATAGAAATGGTAGTTAATAAATAAAAAATACATAATAAAAGCACGTGGTATATTTAAAAGAGGGTTCCATCTAATAAATAATAGCACCTAAGTAAAACTAAACTACATAAACCTACATGAATACAAACAAATCCCATAATAATAATAATGATATAAAAATTATTGCTTTATTTTACATCCACTTTTCAAAATTCTAAACTACCTACCAAATTCATAAATTTTAATTAATAAGTTTTTCGTTTTTTCTCACGCTTAAAAGATTCATCTGCACAATTTTATGACTAATTTATGTTTTTAGATGAATGGATATTTATCTTGATAAGAAAATTAATTACGTTTTTGGAAATATTTAGAACTTTATCAAAATAAATAAAGTCGGAAGATCGAGATCAGAAGAATGCAAATAATAATTTGTAAACTATCGCGTGTTGTAAACGACAATCCAAAAAACTGCTTCAAGAGAGGCTGATACTTTTTATTAATTGGTGCAATGTTTGCTACTTCATTTTTCTTTGTCCATCGGAGAACTAAAGTACGTGGGCTGATAGGTCTGTACATAATAGAATTCACGTCAAGTAAATTTTCGACTTTGTTTAAATTACACTCTTCCTGTTTGTGTTCCAAAAAAATGTGTAATAGAACTGACATCAAGTTTCCATTTATTTTGCATGGTAAAATAGACAGAATGAGAACCTAACAATGTAATTAGGGTATACACGCCCAGGTCTTAATTGAAAAGAATAGTCTGCATAAAGAGTTGACTTAATTTGTGATTGAAAAATTAAATTACGATAGAAAGTCTTGAAAAGTCAACACATCACAATGAAGACAATAATTCAAATTATTCGTTATGGTTGTAAAACTCCTACATCACCAACTCCATGTACGTTGTAGGAGAAACAAAAATTTTTAATTGTGGCAATAATAATAAATATATTTGACTTTAAGGTTTCTTATAATGATGAGGATTACTAATAGAACGTGGGGAAAAGATTCAATTTTTGCATTGAATTGAATATATTACTAATTAATCGTAAGTGTAGGAATGGTAGGATCATAAATATTGCTTGCATTTATAACTCCAAAAATATTTTACTACCATATTCCTTCTTAAAAATTAATCGAAGAAGTCTGGTACCTAATTTGATTTATTGTTGGTAAATTAGAAATTAAAATATAATTCTTTTTGTTTCTTAATTTATCCAGAAATAGAAATCCAGTCAATAGAAACGCCACCATGATGAAATTGTTAATGGAGAAAACCAGCCAAAAATATACAGTAGCAAAAATTTACTAATATGTTTTATGGTGAGTTCATGCTTGACGTAATTTAATTTATTTCTATTTAATTCTATTTAATTTTGCGCTAAGAAATTGGCCCGGTTCATGGTAGTCATTTAAGAATTCTACTTGTTGCAAAAAGTGTCATGGCCGCCTAACATCAGCTGTTCACAACAACTTGAATTAAACAAAATTTCGAATTGCCTTATCGTTTCGATCAATACTGTATCATTCATTGCAAATACCAAACAAGTTAACTACTTCACAATATATCAATTTATAATTTTAATTCAACTTCTTAGGATAGATAGGTTATATTTTTTATTTTTGAATATCACGCTATCACGCTCATGCGCAGATACAATCATTTAAGAAGTTGACCAATATTTCCTTGCGTTAAATTAAATTACGGCGCCTTAAATGTAGCACGAACGCCTATAGGTGGTTACGTACATTTAACTTTCTTAAATTAAAATACGTTAAAATAAATTACGTTAAATATTTTCCCTGAACTCACCATTAAGCTTTCTTAATCGCCTAATCCTAAACCGCCGGGTTTCATCACCGGATTACTCCATCGCACTGTTTTTTCGCCGGGACTTCTCATCGAAGAAATTATAAAAAAAGGAGCAATCGTTTATAGGTATTGATTGTTTTATTAATCTTTCACATGTAATATTTAAATTGTAATAATTAAATTAACTCTTATTATACCTTAGGCGACGGTGTAATTTTTATTAATGTTAATTACGGCGGGGGTCTCAAAGGACTTCCACCTTTTTTCTGTTATAATTATAAATAATGAAAAAAAAACATGATGATTAAAATATTATTATGTACTAACTAAAAATAATACGAAACAAAAATTATTTTTGGGGTCTTCTTAAGCAAAATATTTTTTTACATAATATTTAATTTGGGTTCAATTATTATTAATGTCTGAGGTGATGGTAAATAACCAAATTGGGTCCAATCAAAAAAAATCTTCTTATCGCAAAACTCCATCAGTCCGATGCGTATTATATATTATATTATAGGTAATCTTCAAAAAAACATATACTAATAGATATCGATCTACCTCTAATCTTAAATAATGGTCCAACTCTTGCAATTTTCAGTTCGTTCAAAGGTTGCCTTCGCTAAAGTAATAATTCAAAAAGTCAGAATCATCATCAACCACCAACATTGAAAATTTTTAAACTTCAGCTGTCATCCATAAATGTTTCTACTATTTAATAGATTTTAATTAGATTAGATTTAAATAATTTAACCATTTTTATTCTATTGAAATTTTTAAGGAATACGCTTGCTTTCAGGTTCGTCCTTTTGTTCGGTTCTTTTTCTCTCTCCCTCTTCTCGCCTTAGTTGAGGAATCGTTTTGACATGTCGGAAAGGGGGGGACTTAATGTTTAACGTGGGTTCTAAAACACGAGTTCATATACTTCATTTCCATCCAATTTAACTTGATCCCGATGATAATCAATAAATTTTCATAAATTATATTAGCTTTTCAGGGTTTTTGGTTTGCAGTGATACATTATTTTTATAACAGTTACCAGTTCATTTTTAAGCCTTTAATTTTAAATTTCCCAAATTTAATTTTATTTGTTATATTATGAAATTGCTCTTTTTCTTTATAATGAAATTCAAATTTCCAAATTTGATACCCAATAATTTTGATTTATAAAAACATAAAATGGTAGTTTATACAAATGTTCTCTAATTCTAAAATGATACCTAAATTTCATTGTCCACAAAATTATGTACTCGTACATCATATATAAAATGTCAAATTTAAAGTCATAATCGCGCACAATTTATTAAATCTGTTGTCTCATTGAAAGTTTATAACATTTTTATCAAAGCTTCTCACCTTAATTATTGTAAATTTTTGTGGATTTCATTCATCAATTCAACTCCTACCATTTTCAAATTCCAAGCTTCCTTTCCTTGATTATTGAGTTATTTTTCTTATTTTCCAAACTTTGTAATTCCAAAAATGTTCACGTGCGTAAAATTTATTAATTTCGATAATTTCTCACTATTCAAAATACGCCAATATTACCCAATTACAATCGAACTAGTTGTTTGCACTAATTTTAATTCAATTAACATAATTATAACCCTTGCTCGGTAATTACACTTAATATCGATGTTTATCGATTATTCAATATCGATCTAACCTCTTGGTTGATCGAACGGCATTGCAGGCAATCCTCATTTTATGGCAGTCGATCGTGGACCCCTTCACATTGCTTCAAACTTTCGCTCCAGGAATGTTCTGGACAAAGGTTAGCGCCCTAACTCGAGATGGATGAAATCAAATTGAAAACCAGCGCAGACGACCATAATTAATCAAATTCAATTATTCATCATCATCAAAGACCAAGCAAAGGACGAGAACAACCGAAATGAGAACTATCAGAACACTTCTGGACAGAGTTGCGAGTCGGGAGATCCGACAACGATGTGACTTACAAGAGGTCGTAAAATTCACAAAGACCGTCAATAGAATAACCACCAAGATGAGGATGTAATTAACTAAAGACAGGCAATGCCTAATTACAGAAGAAGAAGAAGGGGGGCATAAAAATCCGAATTGAAAAATTTAAAATACAATACTGCCGTCCTAAGCTAAGAAGCATAATCTCCAAAATCGTTGTTTCGAGAAAACAACGTACCGATCAAGGGTTAGATCGATATTGAATAATCGATAAACATCGATATTAAGTGCAATTACCGAGCAAGGGTTATAATTATGTTAATTGAATTAAAATTAGTGCAAACAACTAGTTCGATTGTATTGGGTAATATTGGCGTATTTTGAATAGTGAGAAATTATCGAAATTAGCTAGGCATAGCTAATTTCAAAATTAATAAATTATTTCTTGGTGGCCCAACCATAAATACCTAAATGAGCGTTTTCTCGAAACAACGTTTTTGGAGATACTGCTTCTTAGCTTAGGACGGCAGAATAGCATATGCATACATCGATGTTTAGGTACAACAAATCATTCAAGAAATAACCAAGAAAATATTAGAAATAGTGAAATAACACAAAAAACTGAAAATAGGAATTAAATTAAATTAAACTAAAAACTTACCAAAAACGAATAAATTGTGAAGTATATAAAAGAGTAAATTTTAAAACACTAAAGGCCATGTGACACTTGTGTAAATTTGCGTGTAGATTTACGTGTAGATTTCTACACCGTGTAAAACACGTAAATTTGCGTGTAGATTTTGTTGCAAATCTGCTAGCAAATAGTGTGTTTGCCACTTGTGTAAAAATTTACACGTAAATTTACAATTTGCACACGCGCATTCTGGTCAATTGAAAATTCGAACGGTAAGTTGCTATAAGAAGTTTGTATGTCTGGTCGCCTTGTGTTGTTTAATACTAAAAGAAACGTGATAATGGATTCAAATTGGCAATTAATGCCAATTCAAACTTTTACCAACTGGCAAAAACACAACACAAGAAAAAATAGACCACACCTTCGAATATTCTTCTGCGCAATTTTACACGCACAACTTGCGAAAAAGTATAGAAATATTTCTATAAAATATTTACACGTAAATCTACACGCAAATTTACACAAGTGTCACACGGCCTTAAATTTATCTTACCTAAAGACTGCTGAACAATTAAATTTCAGAATGGCTTCAATAGGTAGACCGTTACTAAAATTGAATTTTTAAACCTCCAATTTTACAAATTTGCCAGTAATTTTGAATGACATTTAAAAAATCTACTTTTCCATTTTCTAACAAATTTATAATTTTATTTCCAATTAAATTTTTTTTTATTCTCTGATTAAGCATGCCTAATGATGGTATAATGATACTAAAACATCGTCGTGGTATGTTATCGTTATTATAATTTTTCGCCCTCTCCTCCCCCTTTATTTTAATTCGTAATTTTTCATTTATTCTACCTTTTATTAAAATTTGTTTTTGACTCAAAAATACTTAAATTTTAATTCGTTTCATATTAGTCTTGTCGAAAATATTTTATTTACCAATATGCGTATTCATAAAAGTTTCTTTGAATTCAAATTTTTGATATATTAAATTACTAGTTTATTTAGTTATTTTAGTTTATTTATAGATGTAGTTGACCTTTTTTGATAAAAATAATAAAATTAGTATTGCTGGGAGTAGGTCTTCTTTTAATTAATTTTTTATTATTGTTGTCCAAAGTTTTGGTCCATTTAAATTTGGCCCATTTTCATGATTAAAAAATTAAGTTAATATTTATTCGGGGGTTAATCCACAAGAGGTTCACTTTTTATCGGATAAAATTGTTTTTGGACGAAAATATGGACAGCCATGGAAATAACTCGAGAATTAAGGGGATTTTAAAAATTGCGAAAGCGTAGCTTGAGCAATTTTTGTAGATCCCTTAATTCGAGAGTTATTACCTTATGGCTATCCATATTTGAGTCAATCAAAAACAATTTTATCCAAATAAAAAGTGAACCTCGCGTAGATTATAGGGAGATTATTTCATTCCTTATAAAAAAAACAAACACTGTTCGAAATTTTACAATTTTTAATAAGTGGAAAATGCTATTAGAATTTAATTATTACAATCTTTACCATAAATCATATTTTGCACGTGAAATGTGCAATTGTTATAGTTAATAGTATTACTAGTTGACTCTTCAGCATGATTGACCAATTTTAAATTTTGATTAGAATTTTCAGAATTACGAGATGTACTTTCATGGCATCTTAAATTAGAAACTAAATCTGTATGGTGACTTTCGTCCAGCTGCAGGTAGGGATCAATTGATTTTGTATTGGCATGGCCGGTAATTTTGATCAATTCTTCACTAGAAATTCCTGCTTTTGCTAAATTTGACACTGCACTAGACCTGTTTGAATGATTAGTTATTTTATTGTTTTTAACATCTAATCCAATTTTTGTTGCTGAATGTTGCATCCACTTCGAAATTTGATTTTCTCCTAGAGGCATATTTTTAAACCATCCACTAGAATACTCGTTATTCCATGAGGGATTAGGTGTTAAAAAGAATCGATCAGTTTTAATTTTTTCTGTACGCTTACTAATTAATTTTTTAAATAACCGAATCGGGCAAATTGTAGGGTCATCTAAATTTCGAGTAAGCCACTTACTGTCACTTAATTTCTTCTCACCTCCTTGGCATGTTTTTGAGAATATAGTATTATATTCCAAACGATCTGTTAAAGTCCCGTCGGATTTTTTTTCAAACTTGAAATAAAAAGTCTTACATTTTGATGCCTCTCCACCTCTCCAAGCTAGTTCGTATGCTGCTATATGATAGAATCGTTTTTGAAGCCCATCGGGAGTGTCCTCATTCCATAGGTACATAATTTTTTTTATATCTGTGTTTGTAAGGGCAACTGAGCTTTGTCTTCGTTTTTCTGGAATGGCTTGCAAACGTTTTCGATTAGCGTTTTTAGCATCTCTTGCCTTTTTAAACTCCAGATCTTTAAATGGGTCGAAATTTTTGCCAAACTCCGAGAAATATTTTTCTTGTATCATTTTTGCCGTTATATTCCATATAGTTTTAACAACTCCTTCTTTGTAGTCTTCTCCATTGATTTTTTTCATGTTGTATGCCCAGTCCGTTAATATATTGCCAATCTCAGTCAAAGTTGTAAACTGCTGAAGGGTATACTTTCTTTCGGCACAGAAAATTTCAAATTGTTTCCAAATGGAAGCTTTCGTTTTCCTTGTGTTTTTTGGAACACATTCTTCAATAGCATCGTTAATTTCGATATCGGAATAATTATTAAAACGCAGAACATTGTTAGAACACATTTTTCTCTATTACAATATTGTTTAAATAAATAATTACCATGGTAATATTTGCAATTATGACTTATGACAGTTGTTACCAAAGGCTACTACACACAAAAAGCTACATCGAGTTTAATCGAATTTAATCGCATGTTGAGAGAGAGTTTAATCACTTGCAAAACTTCAAAATGACATGTGATTGGTCGAAACAAAACACATTTGTGAATTCGATTGGTTGTTGAAATAGGAATGAAATAATCTACAATTTTGCTCTATATTTTCTGATAAAATATAGAACAACCATCAAATTTACAAATAAAAGATATCGAAAATTTTAATTCAAAAAATAAACTTTTATTAATACAACGTGGTATTTTTAGAACGAATTTTAGTAAATAAAATATTTTCAAAAATACTAATATTAAAATAATTCAATTTTAACTATTAATAAAACGGCATTAATTCTTGAGAAAAAACCACACAATTTAATAAAATCTAGAATTAACGAAATTTGAAATACTTGTACCAATGGTTAAAATTTAATTATTTTAATATTGTCTAACTTTTCTATTAAAAATTTTAAAATATCCTCAGTTAAAAAATAACACAAAATATTTAAAAATTGTTCTTCACAAACGTTCAACTAAGTAAGTGGACGGAAGGCAAATAAATGCTGAGAGATTGCATTAAAACTACAAGTAGAGAAAAAAACTTTCCAACTTTAAATATTATTTTGGTAATAAATGGATATATTGGTTGAACTGCTCTTATGGAAACGATATAATCGACTAAAAACCCAAAGGGACATATACAAGCGGCGCCGACGGCAATGGTAATTCCAGATTTATTTTGTGCAATTAACAAGTGGTAAGACGTGATTCACCCTGATGTGAATTACCTGATTATTGTTTGACCCTGATTATTCTTACAAATCCTGATTTTTATTAAGTTAAATGTGAACTAATAACTTTATAGGGCAACTAAGATTTTATCGGGGGGTTAATCGATTGGGAATACTTAGGAATTTTTGGGGAATTATTAGAAAATCTATAGAAATTTTACAAATTCTTTTGAATTTGCTTAGTCTAAAGTCTGAAGAATTTTCTGAGTTCTTCAGGAAAACTGATAAAAGTTTTACGATTTTTCTTGATATTTCTTTTCATTTGATATTGATTTTGAACCATTTTCTTACCATTAAATGTTCCTTATGATGCACTTTGTATAGAAATATATGTACAAGTTATTTACTTGTATATTAGAAAAACCAATTTATCAATTACATAATTTTCACAATTCCTTGGGGAATCTAAGGGAACCTCGGAAATTTTCGAGGGAATCTTCAGGAAAATTTAAGAATTTCTTTGGCAAGTTGAAGATTATTTATTTTGATTGATTTTGATATTTTGATATTTATCTCATATTATTATTACTTCATTTTATTAAAGAAACCACTAATAATTGATAACAATTAAATAATTACGAACCATCACAGAGATTTAAATAACTTATTTAATTTATAGGTTTTAGCAAACAAATTAAAATTTTTCTAAGCAATATTTATTTTATTGTATCATTTTATGAGTTGTTGCCAATATACTTCAGGAATTCAAAGAAAAGCGTTAAATAGTCTTCAGGAATTCTTTAGAATTTCAAGAAGTCTTAAGTAATTCTTAGGAAGTCCCAGGAATTCTCGCCGTGTGCACTGAATTTCGGGTGTATTAACCTATCGAGTTTTATTATTTTGAAGAAGCTAAGAATATAGTTGAGACCAAATAGAAATCAATTAGGATAACCAATGACCATATAGTAAGTGTGGTTGTGGGTGATTATTTGAAATTTAAAAATTTAAAATTGCAGTTAACACAGTGTCGTAGCTGGAATTTTTTGGCCCGCTGTAATACATTGTAAAAGGTCTCCCTCACCACCTCAAACTATAATAATTGTAAAATTTTTGTACCATTAAATTCATAGATAAAATATCCAATTATTAAATGATAACATTACATTTTTTACATTACATTGCATTACTATTTTTTTGTTATTTAGAGCGCCTTGTATAGGATTTAAATAATTTTCCAACGCTTTTACAAAGAGTTGTACAAATGTACTTTATCTTAGCTAACAACTATTTTGGACATATGATACATAATATATCATTATATAGGCAACAACCAATCTACAAATTTGTGATTTTTGGTATCCTCTTCGACAAATTTGCTCTAATTCCGGTCCAAACCTAGAGGTTTTTTTGTTATAATATTGGGATATAAGGTATAGAAAACATATATTATGCATTTATTGAAATGGTTCTACTCGTCAATAAATACTAATTAATTAGTTTGTGAGATCCTCTCACAAGCATCACTCCTATTATCTATTTCCTTGAAGATGCTCAAGACGAATCGTGTATATTCCCTACATTCACAGGGAGCATCTTCAAGGAAATATGTACATAGATATTAGGATTACCAATAAGACAAGAGGAAACCTAACGTAAATTTTGAAAAATAAACCTAATGCCTTGTACAAACTAGCGAGTGGAACTGCGAGCCGAGCGTTACCGCGAGAGGAATGGTGAACGACGAACTATCAAAATCTTGTACCAATTAGCGATCGTTGTGCGTATTTAAATATCTTCTTCTCGACAAAGTTGCGAGCCGTTCCACGATTCATCCAATGTCGGTATTTCAGCAAACATCAAAGAGTGGAGGCGTGCATTGTTGCACCAATGTAACTCTTAACGGTATTCTTTGTAAAAATAGTAGTGTGTCTGCTCGCCGATCCGCTTATCATTCCGTTGCTTAGTCTTTACAACATTTCCCCAAATTCTATTTTCATTTTACCCACCATTTGTCGATAGGAAGCTGATCTGCGAGTGTATACGAGATATAAGACCACCCCTTTTCATAAGAGTGGAGTCTATAGACTGTCTTGTGGAGACTATAACGGGGTATACATTGAGGAAACTGGCAAAAATATCGAAACGCGTATTAAGGAACAATTGATAGAGAATTCAAAATTACGATTTGGTGTGCATCTCGATGAAAACAAATACAGGATGGATAACACAATAACGAATATCTTACACAAGGAAAAGGTAAGTAAATATTTAAAACTTTTATTTTATTGTATTTATCTCGTATACACTACTTGATTTGATAATTGTTATACACCTTTATAGTTTATATCTTACACTCACGTTTTGTGTTCCTTCAATTTTTGAACTCGAAAAGATCGCATTTCAGAGCTATTTCTGAGTAATGTACCAAATTACTGGACTAAAAGAAATGTTAAATGTTAAATTGCCCATTGTAAGTATTCATTTATATAATTAACAAATTGCCAACTACAAAAATGTCAACTTTGCCAATTGTAACTGTCAATTTGCTAAATTGTTAATAATATTGTAAGTATCAATGATAAGCTAATTAACAATTATAAGTGTAAATTGGGACTTCGAAGTAGCAATTAATGTTTAAAAAAATATGTTTTGCCATTCCGGGGGTAAAGTACTCACTTTTTACCCCGATTTGCGGGGTAAAAGGGGCACTTTTTTACCCTTGGGGAGTAAAGTTAAAAATTACGGGGGGGAGCGGGAAAAAAAAAACTTTTTAAAAAAGTCACCAGATAAGTTTTTTTGCCCTAGGGCAATAAAAAAATCACCATATGACTGATAAAAAAGTCACTAGATGTTTTTAAAAATGTCGCCACGTGGTGAGATGTTAGGACGCGCGATTTTTTCGCCACATATCCTTCATTTTTCCGCTTCATAAAAGCGGATAACTTGTGGAAATTGCCGATGTCAATGTTTTTTTCTAGTTTAGTCACGGCCTTGATCATGGAATAGTGCGACCACATGGTCGACGACTTCAACGTTTTAGCCTTTTTGTAAAAAAATGCCAAAAACACGTCTTCAGTAAAATAATCTGCCAATTCTTTGTTCTTGCACCACTGCACAAAAGCGTCGTAGTGCTTTTGGTAAAGTTTTCTAGATTTTGTCGGCAACAGTTCCACCAACGCCATCTTCGCTTCTTCGACAATTTCTACGTTCTCGCTCATGGTACGTCTTGCTCTCTCTAAGGCACAAATGTATAAATGAAATAAATCATTGGTAGAATCAGGGGTGCCATCTTCTATTTCCTAGTACTTTTTGGTAGTAGTTGGTAATATTACTAGTGCTACTTTGTGACACTGTCAACCACGTGCATTATTAAAAAAATGCGTTAAATTTTTGCTTTAAGTTTATAAATTGCCGAAGTTCCTACTTTACCTCTCGGAATTGCAAAAAACAGTATATGCACGACGGGAGTAAAGTGACAAAAAAAGTCACTTTGCTCCATTGGTGCATAAAGTACTATTTTACTGTGTGGTATCAGGACGCCTTCATATAAGATGTTGCATATAATAATATATGTAATTACATTATTTATAATAAGATTTCATCAGATATTAATGTTATTAAATTTTTAAAAGTCTGATAACACTAAAAAATTGAAAATTCAGCTATCACAAAATTAACTGGAATCAAATTTTAGGGCATTGGACTGGAGTTTTTGCTATCTATATAATACAAAAAGGTACCATGCGACCATCTCATTTAATCATGGTGAACACGATTTATACAAAATAATAATTTTATTACTTATTATAATAAATTTCGACAAGTTAAAAATTCAATACTTTATATAAAATATGTACCATATAATAGCTAAAACCCACTTAACAAAATCTATCATTACATAAACATATGTGGTTGGTTTACATAAAATGCAAACAAATATTTACCTTCTTACAAAATGGCCACGCACAACAAATTTGAACAAATAAAAACTGCAAGAAAGAAATTCGCAGTATTAATTATAAACGTGTTGATGCTAAACACTGCTGTTGGACGAAAATGGCTGTTTGGTTCATGGTTCGATTGAGTTCATCTGTACCCGCTAGTTATAATATTTCCTAGCGGAAAATATTTAAAATTCAAATTTAAAACATATCAGTACATGCCTAAACATTAAAATTGTAAATGTTTGTAAATTGTAAAAGAGGCGAAGTAAAACAATTAAGTATTTCAATGTTGATCTTTTAAATTTATTTATTTCTTATGCATTGGAAGGCTAAATAAAAAGTTTTGTGACCATTTGATCAGTTTCAGGAAATAATAAAATATCATCCAAATATTGATATTCTTACTTTTGATATTTCAACCACTTCAACTATTTTGAATGAGAAAGATTTTGAATCACCACTTTCTTGGGGACATTGCATTTTTGACATCGATCTAAAACTTCCAGATTCATGATGTGCTTCTTGTAATTTACAATGGAGCACCTTATTTTTCAAATTTATATCTAAATGCATTTTGGATCACAATCTAAATTAATATTTCTTAAATTTAGGCCACTATATAAATAATTTTTGTGGAAACTTATAATTACACGCATTATTTTAGTTATGGATTTATATGAGTTAAACAAATTTATTAAACCTTGTCCTCTATTGTTTTGATGTATAAGACTTTCCACTGCTGATTTTGGGAGTAAATATATTTATAAAGTCTTTTTCTAGTTGAAGTGTCTATTGAATTCAAATCTGTATTCGACCTCTAAAGGAATATGATAAGACTGGAATCGCCCACGTCGTATTTCGAGAAGTTTACTTTTTAACTTTTTTAAAATTGTTAATTTATTGATATATTTTTGCTTAACTACTTTTTAAACGTGTGAGATCCAAAACAACATTTTGCTGCATTCCGAAATATTTATATAATTTATTGGGCAGTAATTGGAGAATTTCATTCAACACATCGATATTTGCAACTGGAATACCCACGAGAACATTAATTTTTGCACATTAATCAAAACCAAATTCCATGCAAATATCATTACTGAACAATTTTGTAATTTCTAGTGAGTTATGAAATTGGTCGTTAGTCCTACAATATAATATTATATCGTCCATGTAAGTGGAATCCGTTATGGTACGATTTTAAAATTTAGCTTAAATCCTGCCGTGCAATCGTTCAAAAGTAGTGCCGAAAGTTGATTCATAGCTAAACAACCTCAAAGAATCTCCATTAAATATACCAAGCTATATTTTTATTCCATCCAAACCAGTTTGATCATTCATGATAAGGGTGTTCCATTTCAATATCATAGCAGATAATCTTTATAATCTTTAATTTGTAAAATGCCGAGAAGGCAATCGTGGGGATAGAATCAAAACTTTTTTATAACTAATATATAAGTTCCTTTTGTTATTTTTTGCTAGTTTTTTAATTATTGAGTTCTCGATTCTTTGTGAACCTTTAACATACCCTTTTTGTTGAATACTCATAATGTTATGTGCTTTACCATGGTTTTGAAATTTAATGTAGAGGCCAAAATAGAGGCAAAAATTTTGTACATATTATTTGGTAAAAAAATCTATAATATTTTGGTTCCAACGGGTCTCCATTTTTGAGAAAACCATATATAATATTATGTCAAATTCTGATACACATAACTGAAGGATCATTCAATGCTTCGTTAAACCAAAAAAGTAAAGATAAGCGAACAGATTTAATTGATTGGAGCGGCCCACAACATAGGACTTGAAATAAACGACAAATAAATTGCATTAGCGAATCGAATCAACGGATTAACAGATTAACGCAATACTATATAGACGAAGTATTTACAATATAACAACGTTTCAGTTGATCAACGTTATGATTGGCTCTGAAACATGCGGACGGACACGAAGCCAGACCAAAAGGCTTCTTTCTAAACCTTGTATAGAAGCCTAAAAGTAGCGCACTGGATACCCAGTTCTTAGACCTCTATACACACAGAATATTTCCAACACGATTTGAAACGCTCTGTATGATTTTGAATTATGCGGACAGACGGACAGACGGACGGACAGACGGACGGACAGACACGGAGCCAGATCATAAGGCTTCTTGCTATACTTTGTATAGAAGCCTAAAAGTCGAAATACATGATATGGGAGGACAAAGAATACACAGAAAACGGCCACCTCCGAATTACGATAAACACACAAACCCATATTTATATAGAGGAAATATCGAGATTCACCTACTTGGGCACTGTGATAACGAGGAAACCAGAAAACAATACGGAGATAAATGCCAGAATTGCATCAGGAAACAGAAGGGGGAACATGCATGAATAAAAAAATTTAGTTAAAACAGTATTTTCCGATTAATCCTAATATATATTAAATATCAAATCAGAGAAAATAACTTCTATTTATTGTATTTTGTTATAAATAATCCATTTTAAAATTCAATGATAATTTAAAATAAATCATGTGACCTTAAACGCAACGCGTTTGCTTGCTTGCTTGCAATAACCTCACTTTCTTGTTTACTCTACTCGTGTAGAGTACTTTTCTAACTTTTTTGTTTTTAATTGATTTAATTATGATAAATAACAGCTTTTAACACTAACAAACTTCAACTTTCAAAGCAAAAAACCACAGAAAAATAATATAAATGAATGTAAAATTGAAACTTGTGACGTCACAAGTTCATGGCAAATTGCGCGGGCGTTTCCTTCAATTCAAATTGACGAATTTTTAAATATTTTTTAAATTATTATCAAAACGAAAATAAATAAATTAAATAGCATTAATTAGTATATTTAGTTATTTTTGATCCAACTACGCTATAAAAAAAATTTATGCATCTTCCCTATTATTACAGGAAAGTTGCTGTCGAGAGCAGTCAAGTCGCGAGTGTATAAGACAATAATACGCCCAGTGGTGACTTACGCCAGTGAATTATGGACCCTGACAAAGAAAGACCAAATGGCACTCGAGGTGTGGGAGAGTAAAGTGCTAAGAAGGATATACGGGGGAGTACTGGAAGCAACAGGATGGCGGAGACGAACCAATAACGAGATACAGGAACTTTATGGAGAACCAACGATATCGGGTTTTGTGAGAGCACAGAGATTACGATGGTTGGGCCATTTGATGAGGATGGACGATGACAGAGTGCCACGGAAAGTATGGAAGAGCGAGATTGATGGAAGGAGAAGACGAGGATGACCACTATCTGAATGGAGGGAGAACGTGATGAGAGACTTATGGCTACTGAATGTGACAGACTGGCAAGAGAAGACCAGACACAGAGATGAATGGAGGAATGTTGTAAATGAAGCTATGGGCCTACAAGGCCTTTAATGCTATTACTATTATATATATTTGGTAAAAAAATCTATAATATTTTGGTTCCAACGGGTCTCCATTTTTGAGAAAACCATATATAATATTATGCCAAATTCTGATACATATAACTGAAGGATCATTCAATGCTTCGTTAAACCAAAAAAGTAAAGATAAGCGAACAGATTTAAACATTTTTAACCAATAATTTTGAGTGCCATCCAATCTGGACGATTTCCAATTAGAAGAAAATTTAATAGTAGTGGTTAGCTCTTCTAATTTTATAAAATCACCTTCGTGCCATTTAATTTGCTCGAATCATCCTTCAGTTTTATTTAACCAAAATGCGTTTTTATTATACTCACAATTTTGAGACCAAATATCTGACGAAAATTGTAACATCCTATCTTTCTTCAAAAAAGTTTGAGTTTCAGGTGTTGGTTTTAAATAATATCGGAAACATTTTTCTGCAATTTTCTATATAAAGTTTATTCAAATTTCCTTTTAGTGCAATTACTGGATCGTTTTAGTCTATGAGCAGTAATTTTCAATTTTTGTTTTAAATTGTCCAAAGTATCATTAAATTTATTTTGAAAATTTTTGTCAAGTCTCCGAATTTTATATTAATTTGATGAAAATTTGATTAACTTTTTAGGTGCCACATTATCAGTATTATTTTTAAACGCCGCGCCGTTAGAATTCCAACATCTTTTCTTAAATTATTTTTTATTTATATTTTAAGTATTATTACATCATTATTTTCGTCCGTACCTAATTGAAAATTAGATTGTATAATTATATTTTATTACATAGATATATTACACAATTTATTGATTTAATAAAACACAAATTGATCTAGAATATTTCCAAATGAAATAAACAAATGTTCCGCAAAAAGGAAAGACCATTTTTCGAATATCTAATTTTAGTCCATTTAACAATTTTTTAAATTTAAAATATCTGATTTTGAAAGGTACTTTTACTAGAATTTCTTTTATTAAATTTTATCAGAATTTCTCTAGAAAATCGAAGACCGGTACGAAAATCGGTACCTCCTCAGGACCTTTTGACCAGAAAACTTAAACTCTCATTTTGAATTTGTCACATAAATATTAAAGTTGTTGTTGTAGGGACAGAATGAGAATTTTATGTTATTTAATTTGGGAAAACTGCTGCCAAAATTTTGTAAGGAATTAAATTGGCTCTAGACGTAATATTCATATTAATACTTTTTTACTTGTGAAAATTAATTTCAATTATTAGTGTAGACGAGTATAGCAATTGGTATAGTAACCTATTGGTGAACTCTTATAATATTTTTATTTTATTATTTTCGAACGTACGTACGTTATATTAAATTGTAATTTAATATAATACTGTGTTTCCTACCCAAAAATTTATTTTTAAATTAATAGAAAAAATGTTTTGTTTAGTTTTGTAATCTTTTTAATTTGAATGAAGCGCCAATGGAAGTAAGATAAGCGCATTGGAGAACAACAAGGGACACTCACGCCAGAACGATGTAAATGAATGGATATGGCTCAGATTATAGTTTGAAATTTTGAAAAATAATTTAATAATTTGGAATTAGAATTGGAAATTTGAATTTAGCTCTTTTTATTGGTTGACCCAACGTGTGGCATCTTTAATTGACGATCCAACAAATATTGTTATTGTAATAGTTTTTAGGTATTTAGTAGATACGTATGTAGGTTAAATGTGTATACTTTGCACATGTAGTTTCAACACTTATTAATGTAAGTCATAGTTTAATATAAAAGGTGGTAAAAGATGAGTATTAGTACAAGTATTTCTTTTGAGTAGTTGCGATCAGTAGTGGGGAATGGGCCCAGTAAGGACATAAACAGTTACTATGCATAAAGATGATAATAAACGACAATAGTGTTTAAATTATTAACTACATTTACATTTCCTCTACATGGCGATCTTTAGTTTGGCATTTACTGCATGCCGTTACATGGCGCATATAAATAAAGGTAATACATAGTTCTCTTTCCTTTACCCATGTACTATCTTCGTAAAATTTCTTTATACAATTTTGAATGTTGGAAGTTAATCTTTAAAAGTTATAAATTTAATGTTGCTGGGAAAATTCTAATCTTGCATTTCACTTTCAAGTCTGGTATTTCTGATGAGAAATTGTATTTGCAAGATATTGGCATACCAATATTGGCATAGTGGAGAGGCAGATAATAGATAGAACCTAGTATCTGAGATTGAAGATTGGAACTGAAACCATGGACAAGATGCAGTTCGGCTTATTCTTAGAAGAAATTAATAAAATGAGACAGGCGCTAGAAACAAACTAGTATACAAAAATATTTGAAGAGATAGATTCAAACAAATTGGAATTTTAATATTAAAATAAAAGAATAAATCAGCGACAACATCGCGAGATTAAATAATGAATCAGTAATTGTTGGAAAAATCAATTAAATTGGGAAAAAAAGATATGCAGAAAATAAAAACATGGTTGAAAAATTAAGTGAAAGTCTAGTAGAAAAATTATAGAAAACAATAAAAGAAGTATTCAACAATAGCTTGGCTGAAAAAAATCAAAACAAGTATAAATGAAAAGAAAATCAGTAAAAATACTATAAGGAAATTGGTTCCACTAAGAATGAAAAGAAAAAGAGGGATGAACCAGCTATCTTCTAAGTTGTGGAAGCCTAGGATTAGGATCTTTTCCTGAAACCACATAAGACGGCGATGGAAAAGTGAGAAGAGCCCCTTTACGTAAGATTGACCATATACTCGTACATCATTAGGAACTAGGAATTAGGAACTTGAACTATCGTACTATGATGAATATTTACGATTGAATACTAATTATTATTGCAAAGTCGGATCAAATTTAGATGGATTTAAGAATGATTAATTTAAGAAAATGTGTAAATACTTCGATTTAATAATAATTTTTAATTTTTAGATACTATATTGTCAATAATTTAAAATATATATTAGGGTTAATTTAAAATTATTGTGATATGGATGCGATTTGTTACAAATATTTTAAATTGTTCAAGTTTGACTTTAAAGTGATATTATTTAAGAGTTGATAATGTTTCAAGTTTGATTTTGTTTCGAAAGTTAAAATACTTATGATTTTATGGGTCTAGTTATCCATTAATTAATTTTACAATTAAGCACGGAAAATGATTAAAAAAATTTTAATGGTAAATCAAACAGAACACTTTCCTCAACGAAGGAAAGCTTTCTATTTTCTTTATAACTATCTATTTGATTTACCATTATATTAACCTCAAGGGGTACGCTAAAAATAAAGTTTTAAAATTGTAAAAGAAAAATAAAGTTCTGTAACATTGTGCATATGCGCCAATTTCATGATTTCCAAGGGGAAAATTTTGATTTCCAACAAAATTTGTTTTTATATTAATAGAAGAAATATTTAGTTTCGTTTAAAAGATTTTCAATTTAAATGATCAGTGAAAGTAAGAGAAAAGCGCTTTGCAGAACAGCAAAGGACACTCATAACTGAATAGACGTGGATCAAGGAGAGATAATCGATGTACAATAGTTTTGTAATTTTAAAAAGTAATTTAGATTTAAATTAAAGAAAAGTTAAAAAATTAAAAATGTGATTTCTTGAAATTTGTGGGTGATGAATGAAAGAAAAAAATTTAGTGAAGTATCACAGCAATAAATTTATTATAAATTACTAACTTTTAATGTTATTTCAGTTCCCCTACTTCCAGTCATAACCCAAAAACAAAATGGTATCAGAATAAACTATAAGGGACCCTAAAACAATGCCGTCCTACCTATAAAATTAAACTTATTCACTAATTCAAAAGAACATAAAGCCATAATCACGTATTTTAAATCGTTTGTAAATATATTCATAATATTATTCAAATTTTCCATTGAAATCAGCATAATTCCAAAACCGTGCAGCATAAAAATTTTATGTCGGTATATTATTACTATATCTATTTTTTTTAATTAGGCATATCTTTGACGTTGAAATTAGCTCAATAAATTAAATAAAAAATTAATGTCCCTTAATATTGCTTCATCATCAAGCCATTGTTGTATGTGAATTATAAAAAAAAAGGAGCTGCTATATATCCGTAAGTATATGGACAACCCAATCATCACTTACACTTCCAGTTTATACCGAGCGTGTTTCTTTTTTATTTTGAAAAACGTATGCTTGCATTTAAAAAAAATATAAAAAACATTTTGAGGAACAATTTTATTGACAGTTCGATATATTATTTAATATAAATATGTACAAAATAATACAATCTTAAAATACTATAAATATACAATATTTGGCCTTTTTGGAACTAAAATTATATATCACAACATTTACAAACACTTTATACAAACTAAAAAATAATAAAATTAAACAACAAATACTGATTTACATATAACGATAAATAACAATCGTATTAATTATTTGATTTATTGAATTTTTCAATAAATTAAGCAGAGGATGTAACCACAATATTATAAGTTACTTAAAAAATTACTAAACAAAGCGGTACCTAAATATTTTTGAATATGCAAAATTAATTGCTGTCATCGTTTCTATGTCTAATAATTAAAGTTAACATTTTTGCAATACGTAACTTGGATTTTTAGTAAGCAATTCTTGACTAATTGTAGATGCAACAATTAAAATGCTCTTGTCATTTTACTAAATAGTTTGTCGTTAAAATTTATTTATATATAATATAAGCGATCAGCGGTCTCAAATTAAAAATTTTCAATTAACATTCATGCATTACAATAAATACCTGAGCATTTATAAGAATTTACCGTTAAATCGTTGTCTATTAATGAGCAGTAAATTTAAATGTTTTGTAAATGATATTAAATAATTTTGTCGAATTACATAGGTATATAAGTTATAATATAAAAATTTTGAATTTCAATTCAATTGTACTATATGCATGGTATGCTAAGTCTTCAGTGCATCCAATTCTTTAACCCTGTTTGTTACAATGCTCTGCATATTTTATTTTTGTTATAAATCACTAATTTGTATCACAAATGAAGATTACGATTACGTTTTATACACAAATATTTACAAAACATGATTAGTTTCGGATTGCACCCACATTAATCGATCGATAAAAATATAAGTTTATTTGGTTGCGAAATAATACCTAAGGCACTTACTTATTTGCAGTTATTATAATTTAATATGTGCTTTTATAATTTCAATTTACAAATGATTCTAGCATTAAAACCCGTTATTTAAACGACCGCTTTTTATTTTTTCAACCAATTATATTTTTCAAATTTACTAAGCTCGTGAACGATAACATTTATTAATTATAATGAAGTACTTGAAAGTTAAACAAATTACATTTTATGACTACAATAAACATAATAAAGTAGCTCGCGCTAGTTTGTGCCTTCAACGTTTCGAATCTTTCTCGAGAAATGTTTGTATGAATTTATCATCAATTTCGATGATATATGCGGTGGTTTCTCAAAAACCTTTTACTTTCTGGTGTTTTCACACCTACAATGTAATTTTACGGTTCATTCGATCAAGTTTCTAATCTGATTTTTATCGGAATCTATTAAGGAACATAACATTTAACATACAAGATAATTTAAAACATTCGAACAACATTTTTAACATTTTTGTATTTATATACAATCTATTTTAATAAACGATCAACAATAAGTATTAATAGAAATATCGATAAGCTTCAAACTATATTGGCAATTGAAGCGTTAGACCTTCATTATATAATTAAGTTGTAAATGCAAAAAGCAAGTTAATGTTTTTTGTAATAATGAGAAGGCGTAACTAAATGTTGTAAAGATAAACATAATTGTTTTAATTTGCGTATAGAAAAATTGTACGCCAAATTGTTTTACCTATTGATTTTAATGTAACAAGAATGCAGAGCTTTTCAACTATAAACATGAGAAATTGCAAATCGATTAACGCAAATAAGCAAGACTCCAGTTCTATGAGTTCCTAATACAATTTTCTTAAAATAATATTACAGATTTAGATATAAACCTGCGATTTTGCTACTATACGAAACATCAAGCCGAAATTTTTAAAAAGTAACAACTAAAAATGAAGATAAAAGAGACATTAAAGGGGAAGCTAAAACAAAATCCATTAGCAGATATCTAATGTGTATCCTGTGTGATGATAAGAAATTACCACCTTGGAGTAGACTTCTCCGATAACGTAAAAAACTATTGAAGTAAGGCTGTTGATGTTAGCGCCGTAGCAAGGGTGAGGCGACGGAGGCTTTTCCTCAGGCGCCATCGCAATGGGGGCGCTAAACCGTGACAAAACCCTATAGATAATAGTTTAAAATTTTCAAAATGATAAGAATCTTTTGGGAGGGGGGCGCATATATTCAAATTTGCAGAGCTTGCTAAGCTGCTGGTTGATGTTTACAATAATATCGAACTTTAAAGTCCATGTTTATAGAAGTAAGACACATTTAAACTTTGATTAATTACCAATTTAATTAATCATTTAATTAAGTAAAAGATAACGTTTCAAAGCGGGCGGTATGTTAGATCTAACGGTTGCGTTACAAAATTTCATCCATTGATTCCTTACAAACAAGTTAATTTTTTTCTACGAATTGAACAGAAATATTTAGAAATGAAGCACAAACATTTTGAGTTTCAGAATTTTCTCAGATGTTATTTGTATGTTTTTGAAATATCACAGAAATATAAAATATTGGAACGTAAAATTGGAATTTTCTCAGATGTTATTTGTATGTTTTTGAAATATCACAGAAATATCCCGAGCAAGAGAATTGGAACGTAAGCAAAAACGATCTTTGGAAGGTTTTCCAAAAGGCGTTTTTTTTCAAAACACTAACAAATTTCTTTTGCAGTACATTCTAAAGTCTTATTGCAAATTTGATGGCACTAATGAATTCCTTAAGACGTATGTACATGATACGGCAATATAACTAAATAAAAATTTATCTTTAATGGCAAGATATAAGCAGTAGGGTAACAAAGTTATATTTAGTAAAGATCGAAATGAATCAATCTATGATTAACATTTCACTTTCATAATTTATGTGAAATAACGATAAAATAATGATTTTTATTCTTACGTTACGCATAATATTTGCAAATAGACTTCTTTCCGTGACAACTTTGTGTAAATGTTGAAATCATAAAATCGAAAAATGTACAGTTAACAGCGGTGCACAAAATGAGGTTGTTTGACGGTATTTAATACTTTGCATGGTATGGATAGTTGCACCTTAAGCTACCATACTCGTACATTTTAAACTCATTAAATTTAAATTTTATGATGTTCAAAGTATGCAGGACTAAAAGATAGGACCGAAACGTAAAAGGTCCTTCGGAAAGTAGATTGAGTCGATTTTATCAGGCCTGCCCGATAATGTTTGACATGGGTGTAAGAATGCGACTCATTTATATTTTCCCGAGCGGTAAAAATTTTAAAAACAATACAATTTCGTCTCGGCTGCACCGCAAAACCGTTCGGTCTTACAGAATCGTGAAAATAAATCATAACTGCAAAAATTTCGCAACCAAATTTTGTGGGTGATCAAATTCGAAAAGACTAATTTATTATTCAAAATTTTGAATAATCGAATTTTTCATTTCCTAGGTGAATAATGTTCTGGCATATGTAGTAATTACGCGCCTTCCTTAAAAAGTTAAAAAAATGTAGTTAATGGTAAAAATAAGAAAGTATTTAAATATGTAAAGCTTCCTGCATTCCTGAAGAAAAATATTTTATTAATAAAATAAAACAAGTTAGCCAAGTTGAAACGGCTGATTTACTACATATGCATGAACATGAAATTATAATTTAAAATATGTGACTACCTATTGATAGTTTCATGTTCGGTTATTTTCAGAATATATAGATTCACATTTTATAATTTGATTGTATACCTTTTCTATTCTTTCGTTTAAAATTTTTATGCTCTTGTCGGGCAACGTGGGTAGAACGTCCTTAACCTGAGGGTTGTTGTGCTTTTCAAACATGTTCTTCAATAGAACTCCCACATTCTTGCGCTTTTTAAGATTTTTAATAATATCTGCCGTTTGTTTCCTGAACAAACATAAATTATCCAGTAGCACCGAATGATATATTTCGTATTTTTTGAGTAATCTGTAGCCGTGCAGCAGGCCCGATTCGTTATCGAGAAAAACCAACAAATCGGTATTTAAATTTTTGGCTAAATTATGTGCAGGAGCATCCATGATGTTGGTGTTCCACTGGTAATTGTACAAATTATTAACAATTCTATCTAAATTTGCGGTTAAATAGTCAAATATAATCAAATCCGACCACTGTGCAAGTTCCACTAAACTTTTTATTACACTCCCGTTATCTATCATGTTCACATTATTCTCCGTCATGTTGAGCACGTCAAATTTGTTCAAGTGTCTTTCGATGGGTTTAAAAACGTGAGGGATGTTAGCAGTATCCAAATTATGAATGTACTGTGTTAATACCACAGGTCGATTGGAATTCCATTGTGCGGCAGCAATTTCGTTCACTAAATTTTGCCAAAGGGGCGATTTTAAGTTCACAATACTTACAGTCGAAGGTGCCAGGTTCGGTAACTTCAACAGCTGGGCTAAATAAAAACTAAACAATTCGCCTTGTATTTGATCCGTGTTTTGTCTATATCTAACACATCCTTTCAATCCGTCCTGGAATGTCACCATTCTATTTTGCATCCTTCCACAGCCACTTTCCAATTTAACCGCGACCCCCTTGCTGACATATTTAGTCCACAATTTGTGATTTTTTTCCAAAAAACCTTCGGGCAGTGCGTTTTCAACTTTGGTTCCCCAATAAATTCCTTTTTCGATTAATGATTCGTCTTTAGTGTTGTTGAAATTGTCTACAAATGAGACAGTTGGGTGCATTTTTTCGGTCGAATTCGTGAGATTTTTATTACCATAACTGTGATTAAGAAAAATGGTTTTAATAGCCGCCGTTGACGACGTATTTATATTCGTATGCAAAGTAACATTTTTTGATGAACTTTTTAAGTACACAAATGGCAATAAAATGCCTAGCAAAAGTCCAATGCTAAATCCAAATATGACACTAAACAGACACACATTTCTATAGACGGATTTTTGTTTTATTCCTCCTTTATTGTCATTGCAGAAGTAGGAATGAAGGCACTGATTGTTGGAATTTTTCACACCAAAATTATTATAAGAAGCCATTTTATAATCACTGCAGTATTTAAGAACTTTTAAAATTAAAAAAGTGACAACTTTATTATAATTTGCGGTGACACCGCGGTTTGCTCATTTCTTCGGCATTTTACCACTAGTTTTTTTGTAAATGTTTGAAGTTGACTGAGTAGCTGCAGGATGGAGCGGATTAATTCGACTAACAATAGATAAGTGATCAGTTGTAGCCTCTAATAAAGTTAACGTAAAGACTGAAGTTAAACCGGTGTAGTGTAGTTTTCTTCTTGTTTGATTGTCTCCTGTTATGCTAATTAATTTGGTAACGTCAGGATAAAAGCGTCTCTAAATTGTAATACATAAGAACGTCAAGTTAAATTCTTGTACTTTGATATTCACTCAAGTTTTACATAAGTTTTGGTGTTTACAAGATTATTTTTTAATTTTAGAATTAATTAACATTCTTAATTTTCTTAATTCGATTTATAAATTTATCGGAAACTATCTATAATTGTTGTCATTAAGAATTAATGATTACAAATTAATTTAACTTTTTACACAAACACACACAAAAATTTATCACTACTTTTTGCGGTAATTTAAACGACCGATTCACAAATTAATGCAAATGATTAAATTTTTTTATGTATATTCAAGATATAAAATTAAATGGTAAACTTTCGTAGCGAACCGAAATTCACGTCTTAACGGCAAGAAGTTCTTTTATAGACTCAATACTTGAGCGATTCAACTTGGTTCTTCAACTTAAGATTAACAATGATGTAGAGAGGGACGAGAAACATACTTGACATATTTGGATAGAAAGAGACAAACTTATTATGGAATATTTGTCTCAAAGGCAGAGAAGGACGGTGCGCGCAAATGAAAAGTTAAAAAGAGACGGATGAAAAATAGTAGACTACAAAATCCATTAAATGAAGATAGATTTATTGATCTTTTATTGTGGAAGGAAGATAAAGAAAAAAGGCATATTTCATTGTGTGTATGGCACCTCGAAGGTCGAAAAGACGCTAGTTTATATTTGCTTACCAAGAAATTATATGTTCGTTCTAAATTTATTTATTTGATTAGAATAATTCTAACAATAATTTGAATTTATAATTTTTTTATCGCGTCAAAATTTTCACTCTTCACATATTTCCTACACTACACGATCTTATGAACGAAAAAAAATTAATAAACCCATAATTATTATTGTCTCAAACGGTAGTAGGTACGTAGGTGGAGGTTGTATTTGCCAACCGTTTTGTACAACAAAAAGACGTCCGTTTGAAAACAAACCTTACGCAGAAAACGTCAGCTTAGATTAACTTTTCAGTTCATTTTGTTCATTCAGTATTTAAAACACCTCTAAAGATTTTCACAACTTACGTTTCTTTGAGTTTGAAATGCATACAACACAAAGAGACTTCGACGTGCGGTCAGACAACAAACGCATTTTTCTTTTTTCAGGTGTAACTTAATTCTGGTTAGATTTTGCAATTGGGGCTGCTACCGATATACAAAAAATGTTTGTTTATAAATCAGGACAGCATTGGTCCATTTGTTGAAGATATATTTGATAATGGTCAATAAAATTTATTAAAAAATATTTTATTATTATCAATTTATTTAACTTTAATTATACATACAAAAATAATAGAAATATGGAAGAGATAAAATCAGTCTGAGATCATTCTAATAAAGCAACATTTATTCTCCCAAGTTGGTAATTACGAACGGAAATTCGAATATGCAAGAAAAATAACCATGACTTCGGTGGTACAAACCGTCAAGAATAACAATAATGAGAGAAGAAAAAGATAATTATAAGAATAAGAATAAAGATAATGAGAACAGCATAATAAATTACAACCCCGAGTTGGAAGTCCGGAGACTATTACCTCGGGGCTGTAATTTGCCAACCAGACCACGGGAAGTGATAAATATTCAGCGTACTGCCCTTCGTCGTCGTCAGGCAAAATCCGAATATCGCTACTTCCCTACGGCTGTTATATACAATTGCAACCCTGCAAAGACGGTAACAGCCCGAGGGCTGTTACCTTCAGGCTAGACCTGAAATAGATCGAGGGAAGTGATAAATATTCGGGGTGTTACCCTTTGACAGTCATTTTGTGTTTTCAAAATGCCTATCGTTACCATTTTCCTAGGGGTGTTATATACAAGAATACTAAAAAGGATTCTATTAGAAACTCACCAATCCGGCAGTTTAATAGTCCGGCATTGTGACTAATCCGTGTTTTTGGGGCCAATCTAAAATATTAAATATCTTATCTTGACTATACGGACCCATTATATTTAATATTTTTTATGCATAGTTTGACTAAAAGTGTACTGAGGTGCTGATATTACACAAAACCTTGTGCGTCCTAAAGGCAGCAATCGAACTTTTTTAGACTGAGTATTTTACAAACTTTACATGGATAGTAATCGAAATTGAATTAACCTCGGTATGCAAAAAATGGAGGTAATTATTTAAAACCTTATTTTATTTTATTTATAAAATCACTTCATATGAAACACAAAACATTTCTTAACTAATCAATGGATTCATGGTTAATGTAGTGAAACTTGATATGAAATTGGATTAACCTCACTCTCACATAATATTTTATTGTTTGTTAACAATTCTCAGTTTTAATAATTAATATTATTTTCTTTTGCCTTTAACACCTAAAAGCCCATTTCTTCATACTCCCCGCTAATTTCTTGCCTAATTTTTATCCACTTCTCTTAATTGAATTTTTTAACTCTTAAGCTGAATTTTACTCCCATGCGATCTAAGATCCCACATATTGGGGCGATTGAAATTATTATTTTAAATAATTATATCCAGGAAATTATTATCCAGTTATATCGAATAATTAATAGCTGTTCTACAAAATCTATTTACATTTCTTTCAATCTGGTAAAAGTTTTTGTAATATTAGACGTAATAAAACTCGTTTATTCTCTTGTCAACGTTTCGTCGCCTCTCACGGTTTCTTCACGACTAAAATAATTTTTACAAGATTATACTAATTTTGTAATAGACGACATTGATAATTTATCATTTCATGTAATAGTTTAATGTACTTTTAACTACTCGTTTTCTTCGATATTCAAAAATTAACGTTTTGAATAATAATAAAATGCAGCCCTAATAATCATTACACAGTTTCGCGACAAAAGTTTCTACTACTTTTTATTTTTTCTTTTCTTCTGAGGTCATGTCAATGATATTTAAAACTACTGTTTAGATTAAACGTCTTTTCATGGGAAAATATTATGTTCTTCCATGAAACACAATGTTCAGCAAATTTCATCCTATCATTTTTATGCGGATTGGTTAAAAGTGGTTTTCTTCAAGAATTTATGCCGTGTCAATGCATTTGAATTTCCTACTGGAGATTTATAAAAATTTTGGTAAGTTTTATCTAATTATCAGATTATCATCTTTAATCAATTGGTACGAATAGTGGTCGCCACAATACCCCCTCTCCCCAGTGATAACTTGATTGTAACTATACAACTGTTTAGAATTTCCTATTGCATTAATTTTATAAAATCTGTTAGAGAATTCGCTCTGAACCAGACATTGTGTAGTTAGTACCGGTTTGCGAAATTACTCACAGCAGGGTCGCTACAATGCCCCCTTACTAATTCCTACTTACCACATAATTTTAACACGCAACCTTCTAATCCTCATAGTCCCATGAAAATAATTATTAAGAACAAACTACTTATGGAACCAAACAATCACCACATCAGTTGCGCAAACCCTACTATTAATAACCTCACAGGCCGAAATGTTGCATGGAGGTATAAAGAAGAATGATCTCTTACAGGATGAAATAAATGGATACCACAATAAAGCACTCCACACCTTGATAAAAAAAAATTGCTGCAGGAAATCAGTGCAATATAAAATTTTAAAATGGTTGTATTGTAACAACCGAATTTGCCACTATTAGGGGAGAGGTGTTTTTAGCCAATAATCGTTTAAACGCGGGGTCACCAATTTGGCGTACAAATTCGTGATATTTTATGTTGTGCTGCATTATTTTTTATTCATTTTCTTTATTTTCCTCCATGTTTTATATTTGTGTTTAGAATAATTGGTTTTATTAAAATCAAATAAATTGCTTCCCGGTCAACCCTTTGATATCCATGCGATATCCCATTGAAAAACATTTTTCACAATGGGATATCATTGCGACCTTCTCAAACATGTCACAAAAGTGGATTCATATTCGCACGAAATCTTATTGTGATACGATTGTGACATATTTTGTGATGTAATTGCTACATCCTGATGTGTTCATTTGAAATTTTTTTATTAAATTGGGATTGTGAATTGGGGAAATAGTACACTGAAACAAAAATTGTACGCTACTACAATTTTTTTTGTTGCGCAAACAGGCGTAAACAATTTCTATTAAAAAGTTCAAGAGTTGTTAAAATTTTGTATTATTGAATACTACAATTTGTAGTACGAATTTGGTACTATACAAAGTTATTGTAATTTTTACAAACTAGCTAAAATTAATATTAAAATTCGGCATATAAAAATATTAATTATTTTTAAATCTTTGTTTGACATACTACATTATACTAATTATTTATAGAAAAACGGTAAATTGAGCCACACCGTTAAAAAAGGAAAAACTATGTTTATCGTGTAAATTTACATGTTAAATCTGTGTGAAGTTATAAAATTACACAAATTCGCCATATAAATTTACATGATAAAACATTGGTTTTTGTTTTAAAATACAAAAAACCTATGTTTTATTAAGTAAATTTACATGCTACATATATTCTATATCTTAACAACTTCAAATTAGCACTAATCAGTTGCAAATTAGGAATAATTAATTTGCAAGTGGGTCAAATTGGTAAATATCAATAATAAATTGTACCTCCTTTGAGATGAAAATAAATATTGAAATGCCTTAAAAATTTGCATCTGTTATAATTTATTATTATCGATATCTCAATTAATAATCTGTCAATTTGGGCGATCAATGTTACATTTAGTGCAGTTTTGAATATGCATAAATTATTTAGCATTGCTAATTTGAAATTGGTTAAACCCAATTTTAAAATATAAAATTATCTCAATTTATCTATGTATCTATCTGTAACACTAAATTTATTCGTTCACTTCCCTCCCTATATACACACAGTGCGGCCTTTAGGCCGCACAATCTAAGTAATCACTTAACCTATTAGTTATCCATTACTATAAATTGTATAATAAAAGCCTATGTCTATATAAAAAAGGATATGTGATTGACCAACTATTTCGCCAACTAAAAGTTACAGTGCGGCCTACACAGCACATAACCAGAAATCACACATTAGAAGGTCATGGCAGACGTATAGCCGCATAATCTTCTAATTTTAAATACATACCTAATTAAAACTATTTAATTCTTCCTCTTTCCTCAGCCCGAGTATTATTTTATATGACATCTTTAGTCCACTCTTGAACTTTAGGCCTCTTCACTATAAAGGGGAGGGTCAGGCCAAACCTTAACATGTAAACCAAGTGTAGGTTGCTAGAGGAGTAGCAACAAGCGGTGCTCTTTAAATTGGTCACCACGATCCAAGTCCAACCCGCTATTAGCAACCTTCTTTGACTCCCGAAATTGTAATTACTATAATTATTATTTGCATTTCGCTATGTCTCTGCTTTTAATTTGAATTTAAAAATGTCTTTTTCAATTTGAATATTTTTTCAGATAACATTGTAAATGCTTCCCTGGTTCGGAACTGATAGTGTAAAAAGCGTATATTTCCGTGGTTTGGAATTCACGTTAAACTGTAGATCCCTCTGTACTGTACAGTGTACACAGGAAGGGAAAACCAGAAAATGTGTAATTGGACACAACTGGAAATGTATGTAAATATTATATAAGACATCTATCAACATATTTTACTATTTTCAAATTAATGTTGTCGACATAAATTAAACCAATATTATTATAATTTATATCTATTAATTTACCATACACGTACTCATTGTACGTATGGATTACTGAGACTACTGAGACCCCACATCAAGAAAATGCTAGAAGTTCAGAATGTTCTGGAAATAAACCGTTGGGGAATTTGATAATCGTATTTAAAAAACCTTTTTAAACAGACCAGAGGCGGACTGGGCAGAGGAGCAGAAGTTCCATCGTACTTTGGACCTAGCAGTTAATTGACAAACTGCCATTTTAGTAACTTTGAAAAAAAAACTGTCATAATAAACCTGGCGTGATATTCTAAAAGTTTATATCAAAAATATTGTAAGAATCGGTTTTAGTTCTTTGTCAACTAACCGACATGTAATTTTTGTGTTATTTTATTAGTGTTAAGAAATGGATAATAAAGCCCCATTGGACTGAAGCAGTTTTAAGTCCTTTTGTGCGAGGGTGCGGCGAAACTAGAAAAATCACCAAACAACCACCAAACAACCACCAAACAGATTGATATAATGGCATGTAAAATAATTTATAAATCATAAAATTAGTCTTGTTGGGAGAGCTGTCAAAGGCGGCAGCCAAGAAAGTTCGCGATCGAGAACGGTTTTGGCCTGTTAAAACGCTAACAACGTTTGCAGCAACCAATTAACCGATTTTAATTAGATTTATTTTGTCCTTGTGTAAAGTACAAAATACAACAAGAATTTTTTTTGTTTTATGCAAATTTACCATTGCGGGGTATGTAAAACAATTGTTTTGAGCTAAAGTTAGTTTGTTGTTTTAGTTTTAATTTCGTTTGTTGTAGTTTTAGTTACCTATTTATAATTTTGTTTATTGTTTTCTCTGATTGTATGATTTTCTTCTTTTTTTTTACTCTTAATAATAATTAGGTTATTAGCACCTGCTTTTTGTTAGTTTTCTGATAACCGTTTTTGTATGGTTTGATCCAGAGCGTGTTGATCCCCACCAGAAGGCCGAGCTAAGAAATTGCGCGAGGTCCGTTATTTGAACGCAGAACTACCACTCGTAACTCAACCAGTGATAACACAAACCACTACTTTACACTAATAAATTTATTCTTTACTACTAAAAGAAATTCTTAAATTATTCTTATATAAAAAAATATTTACAAAAATTAAATCCTGGCTATATTACAAAATTATATCACAGTGATATCACAAGTAAAGTCGCTTTCACATCACATCAACGTCTCAAAGACATTGCTCGCAGTATCACAAGATTGAAAATCATCGCTTTGATATCACCAGGAAATCACAAAAATATCACACCTGTATGAAGTAGTTAATTTTTAATGCAATTTCGCAAGAATTCAAGCATCGACTGGGTTAAGTACCATTGTAATTATTACTTATATAATATTTTTTGGTAAATTTTACTTGACTTATCAGCACACTTTCACAATTTAAAATTTTTGTTACGAAAATATTGTAATAAACATAATTTTCGTAGAAAAAGCAAGGAGATTTCAATGCTCGATGAGAAACGAAAACTTTTTTCTCGTTACATTTTACCGATATTAATATTTTTGAACACCACGCACACATTCTTATACTGTGATTTCAAAGAATTATCAGCAGATAAACTCATATTTCGTGTGATAATTCAAATGTACAAAAATTAAATCTCAACTTAAGAAAATATTTTCAGTCAACTTACTCTTAATATATGGTAAACTAAAGCCATATTTTAAAACTACGAATTACTCAGACATTTTTCCATGTTTTATGTTAGTGATACCAAATAGAAGTAATTTATAACATACAAAGCATAGAAAATTAATTCTTCTCCATAAAACACAACCGGACATGTTAAAACGAAGCCATTCCAAAATAATAATCAAATTGAGAGAACTAATGAACGAATCGTTAAAATTGTAATCATAAAATCATAGAACATCTTTCTTAGCCTGCTTAGTTTAAGTACATTTTTTAGTGTAAAATTCTTGTTAATTAAGCAACATAAATTTATTTACTCAAATAAATTAATTTGTAATTTAAGAAATAAAACTGGATTCTTATACAAACAAAATAACATTAAATTGTCGTTAAATTTAAAAAGTGGCGAAATGAAGACATTGTAAAGTAACAATAATAATTAAAATCGTAAGTTCAACATCATTAATGGTATGATAAATATTAGGAAAGATATAAAACTTTTTATGGTTTAATGAAGTCTCGAGAATTTCGCTTCTTTATATTCCCTATTTCGGATACAATTTGCTAAAACAATTCGTTTTTAATTTTGAGCATTATTTCCAGGACCGATGCGACGCGACGGTCGGAAGCACTTCTTCTGTTTCCTGCCAAAAGTCGTTAATATTAAAATTTGTTGCAATAAATTTTGAGCATTAATTAAAATTCAGTTTTTCGGACTCAGTAACCAGCAAAGCGCTTCTGCCCCTCTGTGATTTTTAAAAAAATTTCTATATAATTTTACATGTTGAAGATAAATCTCCGGAAGAAGTATTATGTATGGATAAATAATTCTTTGTAAAGCAAACAAGTTTTTAAAAGTTAATAAAAGATGTGCTTTTCATATTAAAAATGTTTTCGCAAATTTATAAACGAAATGATTTTCAGTGGGCATTCACATGCAGTCACCAACGAGTTTTATTTTGCATATATTAACACTTACCACTGGAAAGAATAAACAACCTAAAAGCTTTATTTATAATAATTTAAAATACGAGTGAAATTAAATAATAATTTAGCAAATATTATTTTCAAAGTATTTTTATGGTCGCTTAAGACAATGATTGTAAATATTACTGCTGGAATAGAAATAACATAATATATCGTATATTTACTACTTCGTAAAGTCTTTGGTGATTACATTCTTTTGCGCATTTTTTTATCATGGTGGGTGGAATGTTATTACAATAATATATGCAAACTTGTAGTAATTATTTGTTGTCTTATCGTAAACACATTCATCTAAGTGTAGGTATTTACTCTCCATTAATTGCTTTCGTGTGGTAAAGCTTCTTCTTATTCTTCATTTACTTACACTTGCATTAGCAACAATGTTGTAACGCAAATGGACGTAATTAACATCATTTTTATGTATATACGTGATGAGATTCGTGTAACGATAAAAGTGTCATTCAATGGTGTAATGACTTTCAAAATATAAAATATCAAAAAATTATTTTTCGTCATGTTGGTGGGTTTAATTTATAATTTCACAAAGTAAATCAAACCTAAACGGTTCATTCGTGAAGCGAATTATTTAAATCATTTTTTAAAATAATTTTAACAGTTAAAAGTCACGACTCGTTATTTAAAATTATAACTGAGTTTATTTTAGAGCACAATGAGTTTGATACAAACGTGACGAACTTTTGTTACACATTGTTTAACCAAATAACGAGTCAATAATTTAAAATCAAAATAATTTTCAAAAGTCGAAGATTACCAGACGCCACCGCCACCAAGCAGATGCAAATCAACTTGATTGGTTAAAACTAGAAGTTTGAAATAGATTTGTAATTAACTAGCTAATTAACTACTGATTTAACAAACACACTTTATAATTCAAATTACCTGTCGTCACAACTCATAACACAATAAATCGTCAATAATTGTTCACAAGAGAAAATAATAGAAAACGATAACTAAAAGTGTTAAGTAAAGCACAAATCAATTTTTGATTGGGGATTTTTAATTTTCATATTTTAAGGTAGCTCTTAAAAATTATATTTCAGTTCATCCATTAGAACTTTTTTGACAGATTATGTGTTATTTATCATCCAAACGACGTTTTTCTTGACATTTTTATATGATTTTTATATGGTAGAGTAACCTTTGTCGCATGATTTTATCTTTTCTTACATGGAAGAACGACATTTAAATAACATACTAAATTTATAATTTATTGAGTCTACGGTGACCCCTTTTGACGAAAAACTCTGTGCAGACTTTTTCAGACCGGGTAATTAATAATGGAGTCTGAAGAAAGAGAAATAAATACAATAAATATTCAATAGGCAAATTTTTCAACTGGAAAGCTCTCAGATTGTTTAAGCTTTTGCTAGAACGATTTGCTCTAAAAAATTAGCGAATCATTAATTATTATTACCAACAAAATGCATAAATTATAATTTATTGTTTTCTAAATGGTAATAGAAAAATCAAATATGCAAAAAAATGGCAACGATTAATAAAATACACACCGCGAGGTTAAAAACGTGCACTATTTTTTCACGATTTCAAGATTAACAATTGACAAGTTTATGTTTATTGTGCTTTTTATTTATTGTAAAGGTATGCATATAATAGAATAGAAAAAAAAAGGTTTTATAAGTCAACTTTCCATATCGACACAGATTTAAGTTGCTGTCATTAAGTCCGTTTAAACGATCTATTGGCAATGCACTTAATTGCCCTCAATAAAAATGAAATTTTATGTTCCTTCGTATTATATTCTACATCTACAGCTTTGGTCAGAAGCTTACAACCACCAACGGAAGTCTAAACAAGCAACATAATTTGTGACCAAACAACATTTCTGATTTTCTAACATTTTACAACTACATGCAGGTACCTATATGTTATAATATAATAACGTAGGTATATAAACTGGTGTACCTACAATCTGCAATACAAGGAACCGCTATAAAAATGCAGCGTTATTTATGATTTAATTGTTGCATTTTATTTACTTTTCATCTTATTTATATACCTTGTCATGTTTATTTGCTGTTTAAATGTCAAGGCAGTTATAATAACGTACCTTGTAGTTCTTTTCTGCAAAAGTATTAACATAATTATTTAATGTTCAAAATAAAAATTAAATTTTTAATTAGAAAAATTTTCAGAAACACCACGACCTTTTTTTTTTAATAATAGGATGATACGGAGTTTTGATTGGTGCCCCCACCCACCCTGACCATGACTGTTATTGTTTCGCATTGCGAAATGTATAGAAATGTGGGCAATATTTGCATAAGTAATTTAATAAATAAGCAATGAAGTAATCAGTTAAATGGAATTTTGGTTACTCATATATTTATTACTGCACTCAAAGGAAAAATTAAAAAAGGTGTCTGGTAAATTTAAATAAATTGAACGGTCACCAGGTATTTTTCATTCACAGTTTGGACAATAATTTTGACGCCGCGCCGGTATAGTCTGATAGAACAATAATTCCATTGGAATATGATGGTCCATTAATTTACCAATGGAATTTTAAACTGAAATTTTATATTCTAGCGAAGATAGTTACTAAGATGTACAACGTTTTCAATATTATAGCTACTGCTGAAGATACATATACGAACTTGATTATCTTGAGAACTAATTGACTGCATTGCTTTTACAGCGACAACTGAAAGATTTATTAAAATGGAAAATTAATTTTATATGTATGAACTTGAACTAAAGTATTAAATTTCGTAGTATATGAAAATATCGTTAAGAAAAGTAGAATGACATTTTCCTTCGATGATTGTCCACCCCTTCCCCCACAGAAAGCATTAGCCAATTGATCATTTACTTATGGGAGAATTTCAATTTAATTTTTTGTTCAGCTTACTAAATTTTAATTTAATATAAATATGCCAGTCAACAAAGGTTTTATTGTGGTATAATTGGGGGCAGTTTGGAATTAATTTTATTGTCTTCATGTGGTTCTCTAAAAAGAGAATCGCTCAAAACAACACGAAAGATATATATTTTTATGAATATTCGTAAATAGCTCGGGCTGGGTTCATTTTAGAGCAAAATATTAAGTAATTTAAAATGTAGCTGACTAAATTATCTACCGAAAAAGTCTTATACTTTTTTTTTGTTCATCGATCGGCTGCAGAGTTATAGCCACCCGAATGCGCGATATAAATAAATTTTTTATTTGTTAATTTCATTATTTGATATTCTTCGTATCCAAACACATTTTAATTTTATGTCTTTAAGCCATTTGCCCGATTTATATAACTGAGATATTCACCTATGTATATTCATAAAAATTAATTTTGTTATATCGACCAAATCTGAGATCATTAGATTGTGCAAAATTAGTATGTATTTTTCATACCCAAACTCATCCGGCGGGCAGCCAGGCAAATGCTCGGTGGGCCGATGTTTTTCGGGGCCACGGATCGCGGTCCTCGATTCCGTTATTTTTTAAGATCCGGGACGGAAATTTGGTTGTTTCAATGTAAATTGACAACTGGTAAAACTATGTATTTTTAATATTGTTATTATTATTTATTATTTTAAGTTACAATTTATTTAACATACCATAATTTTCCAATCTATAATAATTGTGTCAGAAAAAGGACGCTTGTAAATTAAAAAAAAACCTGGAAGAGTGCAATTTGTTAATTCTATATTTTTAATTAAAACATTAATTTGTTTATGAGGAATCCAAATATGCCATTGAATTTCCCATGAAGCCTAAGATGGCAGAGAAACAATAATAATCAACTTCAGTTTTTCTTATGAACGTCATTATTGAGTTCTCACATTTTTGAACCGTGGAATATCCAGCCTTTTTTTCGATTATTTTTTATATACTTTCAAAACTAAGAATAATATGTATAGTTTTTTTTTTATATTATTAGTTAGAATTAATTAGACGACGGTCATGGCCTGAAGGTTAGCGAGATCAACTGCTAATGCAAGGCTTCCCGGTTCAACTCCGGATACAGTCTAAAAATTTCTTGACCGTCTTCCGTGCTTTCGGAGGGCACGTTAAGCCGTCGGTTTCTCTGTGTTAATGATTTGCCACCATAACAATAAAATCAAACAGCGTACAGGCACATCGAAAGGCAAGCCTAGCAAGCTTCCCGAGATGTAAAAAAGAAAAATTCTCATAGAAATAATTACAAAAATTAGTAAAGAACAGATCCTGGACCTATATTAAGACGGAGACTTCTTAATAAAAGTAGAAAAAGATATAAAATATTGCGGTGTTTTATTTGATATATTAAAATTTTTAATAGTAAGTATAATTATAAAACATGAAATTTAAATTAATTTGAAGAATACTCGCCATAGATTTTAGTTCCATCGGACCGCATGGACTCAATAATGCAGATGCGTTCCACAGGTAAAATATATAAAACTGATAATTTTATTTACCATCAAATTAATTCAAATTGAAAAAATTAATTTAAAATTCAAATCGTGGTATTCTTCTTCCACAAAATTTCGGCCTTCCACCAAAATTTGGACTCGTAAAATTACCCAAATCTGGTACACGTGGCATAGTAAAATCAGTGGTCCTAATTTGGAGTAACTCTTACAAAACCTAGCATAACCCTACGCCAAACGCAAAAATCACTCGCCTAACTCTAATCGTCAACCCTACAACCTTCACTCGATCTAATTGAAACTGCCTATACTCGTATTTGGCTCTGTCGACTGCTTCCTCAACGGCTCTCCTTGACCTGGACGTATCTCTTCTTTTCACGAAGTCAAATCAACCATTAATTTTTTAAGTAGGTTATTAATCGTCCTACTCCACCGGTGTCTTCGCAATTTTTAAATTTACTCAATTATTGAATTAATAAAACTAACTTCCATAACACAACATTAAAATAACGACCGTCAATTTAAAATTATCAGTAGCAAATTCGTCTATCTCATAAGAAGGATGGTCGATCTTATCAATCGTACCGGGTGTCGCAAGTATAAATGGACCAACATTGGGTTCTACTTCATTTAAGTCATTCTAAGAAAGCAAATTCAGCGTGAAAAAATGATCGCGTTAGGGTGTGGCTGTAATTTCAATTTAGGATGACCCCAGTTCGGACTCTGAATATTTGACAAATCTTAAGGAGGAAAATTACATTTATGAAAGAGCTTGTTTGTGTATTTGTTTGCTCTACATTCCTAGACCCTTTGACCGATCCCAACCAAATTTTGCACAGTGATTCTGTAGGACCCTGCGGATGTAATTGTATTAAAATAGAGCAGAAATTCGTGAAGAGAGATTCGGAAAGGGAGACCACAGGGACAAGCTTTAATGGTGAATGGATTACTGAAATTCCCGTCGGGAATTAAGCCGATCTGAGCTGAGGTTGCAGGACAGAGAGACAAACGTCTGGATAATAAGCAAGACCAAGGTTAAATATAGAAGCCTAAAATGTAATTGAACGCATAGCTGAGCTTAAGTGGCAATAAGCAGGTCATTTGGGAAAAAGACAGGATGATAGGTGCAGTAGAAGGATCGCAGAGTGGAGACGAGACCTAGGATAGGAAAAAGAATCGCGGAAGACCTCGAGCAAGATGGAGAAATGGCTTCGAGATAATAGCGGGCAAGTAGTGTATGAGACTGATAATGGATACAGAAATATGGCGATCAATAGAGGAAACGCTTGTCCAAAAACGCTTCTAAAGAACGTTCTATAGAACTTCAAGTTGTGTTATTGAATAATATTGGACTATCCACATTAAATAGACTTGTATTCGTGATTTCCAGAGGTTATCGAACTTGATTGTAAACAAATATTCTGCAGTTGGAACTAGAAAACAGCACTTTCCCAGGGATAAATATGGCGGTACCAATATGGTCGATTATCGCTAGTCGAATTTAGGCAAGACAATTCCGCAAAACGCTGCTCTACCGAATTATTCTATTATTATCCCTACTTTTATCAAAGATTCAGGATAAAGTATAAAAATCAGCAGCGCAAAAATTTGCTCTCATTTCGACATCAGAATCAAACGATAACCGTTAGTTCTAGAAATTCTCACCAGTATGGGGATGAAACAAGATACAGGGTGTTGTAAAGATCGTCAGGTACAAGGTGCGACGAAAGTAATGAATGTTAGGTACAATGTGATGTAACAATTCGTTACAATTATTGTAATTCTTCATTTATAGTGGTGCTACAGATTTTTAAGCGGTTCGTTACTGGTGTTTCATTTTACTCAGCCTTCCAATTTAATAAGGAAATATGTTGAAATCAACCCTTTGAATGCAACCAGATGTTTTCAAAACTAGCAAAATAATTTTTTACAAAACAAAAAATAATTTCTTTTTTAAATTACAGGTACATTTCGCCCCTCCACCCATCGCAAATTTTTTAATAAAATTAGTGACAAACGTTTGAGCTTCAATGAGCTTTTATTCCAATCGTTTGAGCATTAAAGGTTTTTAATAAAAATTAAACTCTTTAGAACAATTTTAGGAAGGGCTGTAGAAATTATAGCCACCCTCCCCTCAATGTGATTATGTTCATAAAATTATTACCAATCGTTAGAGAACCATTTGGGCTTCAGTGAGGTTCTATTCCCATCGGTTCAACCTCAAAGGTAAAAAATTCAAAGTTTTTGATTTTAGATTAAGAAATTGTAAAATTTGTACCAAAATCGCTCCGAGTAAGTAGGGCATAGAATACTTAAAATAAAATTGTTTTTATTTTTAATATTAAAATCGTCTGATTTCTCTGGATTCCTCTTTTGAATCCTCGTCCACTAATACTCCCCAAATATCTTAATTTGATTTTCTAAATGTATATTCGGTTATGAACGTCTTGCAACATTTTCCCGATACCTCCCTGTCTCTGCTAGTTGCGTGTTGAAAATGTGTGACGGGCACAGAGGACCTACAGTTTAACGTGGATTCCGAACCACAAGAACAGACGATTTTTACACCGCCTACTCCGATCAGGGAAGTTTTTTAGCCATAAATAATGTTATCTGGGGCCAGCAGATAGACATTTGGTGAGCGAAACTTTCTTCTATAGATAGCACCTCACAGGATTTGAACCCGTGAATCTTGGCTTGAAAGCTACCACGCTAGCATTTCAGCCATTCGCTCACCTGATTTTCTAAATACATTAATTAATATGTCCAACGTCTCATAGTATATCATAAATCATAATATTCATTTAAGATTTTTCAGGCAGCGATTTCTCTTCAGATTGTACTCTTTCAACCTTGCTCCTTATTCTTACCAGGCAATTTACCTACTGCTTTTCTGTGTAATATTCTTTATGTTTTCTCTAAACTTACCCTCTCAATTTATGAAATTGTGTTAAATCTTTTTATGTTCTTCTGCTTTCGATTTCTATTCCGATATAGTATTTGCTCAATATTTTCATTCGTTTTCTGAATATAATTCATGTCTCACATATTGTATTATTCTGTGATTTCTCAGATGAAAATTTCTCCTCCATTTCGTCTGATATTTTCGCCTAATACTTTCATCCATGTTTTGAACGATGTTTCCAAAGATTTGTCTCTCTGAATTTTACTTTCATGCACTTCTTTTTGTAATATTTTATGACTAGCTGGCACAGGCGGCCATTCTACCGCCTTCAAGTAGAGTACCAAATTAACATAAAAATAATCAGTGGATAAATCCGTTAATCTAAGCTTAATCGGATTATCCGGAAGTTCGTTTACTATATAATACAAAATTGCAGTATAGCCATCAAAATAATTTATTGAAATAGTACATAAATTAGTATCATATCATGTCACGTTTACTAACTACTACAAGAAACAAAATACTTTTGGTGGATGATCTAAACTACATGTACAATAGGAATAACGAGAATACAGATGGTTCTAAACAATACTGGCGTTGTGAAAATCGAACATGTCCTGCTCGGCTGCACACCAAGATAATTAACGAAGAATACCAAATCATACAAACGATCAACAAACATAATCACAGTTCGAACGCTGGAAAAGTGGCGGCAAAAATGGCATTAGCTAAAATGAAAAACAAATCAGTATCTTCCGAACTTGCTACGCGAAACATCATATCTAATGAGTTACAAGCATTACATAAAAATTCAATATCAGAATTACCATCGGTCCGTTCTATAAGCCGGAGCATAAGACGTTGGAGACAAAGAGTCCAAATAAACGAAGAGGCTTCAAGTAATATAGACAAAGGGGTAGAGGATATTTTAAATTTATCCGATGGAAGCAGCCATGACACTTCCCGTAAAAATGAGACAATGGCTAAAGATCCTTCTACAAGTCGAAATATAAGACGTTGGAGTCGAGGAGCTCAAATAAAAGAAGAGGCTTTAAATAATACAGATGAAGGGGAAGAGAATATTTCAAATTCATCCGATGAAAGAATCCCAGACACTTCCCAAGCAAATGAGTCAATGGCTGTAGATGATTTTAGATGTGATCCTGGAAACGAAGATCCTTCTACAAGTCGAAATATAAGACGTTGGAGTCGAGGAGCTCAAATAAAAGAAGAGGCTTTAAATAATACAGATGAAGGGGAAGAGAATAATTCAAATTCATCCGATGAAAGAATCCCAGACACTTCCCAAGCAAATGAGCCAATGGCTGTAGATGATTTTAGATGTGATCCTGGAAACTCTGACACGCTTGCTTTATCTGAAAAAAATGATTTGACTATTGAGTTGCTAAAAGCTGAAATTTATGTCAAAAAGCTAGAGGCGTTGAAACTAGAAAAGGTACTTGGTTTACCGGCTTCTCCAATCACACGGTCACTAAATTGATTGATTCTTTCCGGATATGATAAAAAGATGTTATGACGTAGTAATGGAAATTATTTTATAAAGAGATTATTATTTTTTCATTTTCGTTTAAACGAAAGCAATAAATTTATTAATTAATTTTATTTTTATTTTTAGCTTTACATTTGGGGAAAATATTGCTATTTTATTACAGGATTTACAGATCCATTTGAGGAGGAGGATCAGTCCTCATTTAACATGTTTCAATTCAAATCAATATATTTTCTTCCTATCTTGTTCGCAATTTTGGGTGCGTTGTAGCAGTGCTGACGATTTCCTTCCAGCTTTGTGCCTTCTTCGTCGATCTTTTTACCTCCACCGCCGGCAGGTCCTCTATCACTTGGTCCCATCATCTGATCTTTGGTCGTCCTCTTGCTTTGATTTCCATAACGTTTTGTTCTTGACTTTATCGTCGCCCTTCATTTCTGATATTAATGGTTTTTTCGAAGGACGTCTACCAAATAGTCCACCAGTATATAGTCGACGTTTTACCGTCGAAACGCTTATTTTATCTTCGCGGTTTTCGTTAAAATCACGAACGATTTCAACAGCTGTGAGGCGAGGATTTTGTTTGCTTCACGGACAATCATTTTATCGTCCCTCTTTGTCGTTTTTCTTGGTCGTCCTGTTTTTCGTCGCGAGTCCGCGGTTCCATATTTTGTTCTTTTCTTATTCCAAAAACGTATTGTTTGATGTGGTACCCCAAATTGCCTTTTGGCTTATGTCATTGTGTTTCCATCATCCAACCACTTTAAAACTGATTTTTTTAAATCTTCCGAATATTTTTTTTTACTTGACGTGATACTGTATGTCTGTCAAACTATTGTAACAAATTAATTATAAAAAATATCTAAATTATATTACTTTAATTTGCAATTAATTATGTTCGAAAGATTTTGCAAATAAATTTTGAACGATGAGTAAAATTAAATTCTCTTATGCGATATAATATTCGCGTTATTACCAATTTGAAAATTTTTTTCAGATAATCTTTATAAACCTACCTACTTATAGCAAATATAAAATAATTCGCGAAAAAGTTTTTATTTCTATTCATTTTCGGCAGAAAACTGTTTTTCCAATATATTATGAACGCTACTGTATCAGCTTATATAGTTGGTACTTCGAGATTTCATCGATACTTGAGGATGAATTCAGTCGAATTCACTAAGTTGCAGTACTCAAGGTTAATGTGGGCATTAAATATCTTCAGAAGGAAAAGACTTTATGGAACAATCCTGCGTTTATTAATTTGCATATCCTTCGACCTCATTTTGATGGTTGCCGTTTATCCACCGTCTTCTAGTTATTTCGTGTTGAATATTATATTGAAACTTTTTTGGTTAAAAAAAATTGATGCAATAATTATTTGTAATTAAGCAATTGGTTTTTATTCGATCTCATCATTTCCATCAATGATGTTGGCGACTTAATTGACTATGAGTCATTAAAAATATACATATAGCGCCTGGTTTCTTATCGACCTTAATGGCGATTTTCAAGTCTGTACTTGGATTATCGTCAAATAATGCCATTTTGAATTGCTCAATCGTTTGCAGTTCATTAATCAAACTTCTGTTGATGCCAGGAAACCCGGTACAACGATGCGACGTGACGCTGATATTGCGCTTTAGTTTAATCGTCGTCAAAAATCTATATTTGTAAGAAATCTGACTGTTCGTTGGTCAGCGGGAGGAGAAGGTGAGCCTTGCGGAACAGGTGACCTTGAAGTTTAAACGTTGGCATGAATCAGGTTCACTAATCCGACTTAGAAATTCTCTCGACTATTTTGTAGGGGTTGGCAATAAACTTTTTTCGGGTTGGTCATAAATAAATCAACTAATCAGATTTCTTATTTAGCATTACTGACACGCAAAATAAAGCTATTGTATACTAGTCGGCCGTGGTTGTGCGGCCTAAAGGCCGCACAGAATGAATTGCGACAGCTATCTTTCTTCTATATTAATATATTGATTTTTTCACATCTCACCTATCATTAAAATTTACACGACAAATTGCGTGACATTCGTTGTTCCCTTGTTATGTTTCTTACCATATACTTAGTATATTATGATATTAAACCAATGAGATGCATTCCTGAGCGTGACGGACACATACGCAAATCAAGACTATTATTTATATGTAGATTATGTCTGATAATAATTATAATTATATTATAAGCCCCCTCGATATAAATAAATACCTCCCTCCATAGGGTGGACTCTCTATAGTTCAACGACCGTTCCATAATATTTATCTACTTTTACTACAACGTTGTACGTCTTCCGATTTTCCTGTCTGTGCTCGTTGCGTGCTCAAATTGTGTGACGAGCACAGAGAACGTTTAGCTTAATATGGATTACAAACCACGGGAGTAGACGAATTTTACACCATCCACTCCGATCAGGGAAGTTTTTAAGTCCTAGGTAATCTTGAACCCGTAGATCTTGGCATGAGAAGCTAACACGTTAACCTCTCAGCCGTTTGTCTAACTTTTTAGGTGCCAACCTAAAACTGCTCGAGAAAAGTCCATTTCTCTTTAATATTGTAATGGACAAAATTATAGAGGAAGGTCGTGCCGCTCTAAACTTAGGTTACAGGATGAGCAAGATAACCATCGGCATGATATGCTACGAAGACGACGCTAAATTGGTAGCAAAGACCTGTAGAGGCGGCTACACAAATTTTGATAAATGTGCTGGAAACCTAAATATGACCATAATCCAGTAACAAAACAAAAGCATAGTTTTCTCTAAAGACCGAACAAGATGCAAACTGGTAGTAGGTAGGCGGTAATACCTTGGTGTGGATTTAGCCAGCAACCGGGACTCAATGTATACTAGCAATGGCTAAATCTATGTGAGGCCTACACTAAAGTATGGCATAGAATCCCGAGCAGATACATCCAAGACAAAAAAACTTCGAAAGCTGCCTAGATGAAGACACTCTACGGCTGATAGCATGAAAAACGCTAAGAGACAAAATACAAAATACAGAAATAAGGTACGAATGTGAAGTGGAGGGCACAGTGAGATGGGGCAGACAAGGAATGTGATACTGTAATGAACACGTTGCAAGAATGAATCCAACAAGACTACCGCGCATTGTCCGGGAAGGAAGACCGGAAGGTAACCGACAACCGGGTAGACCGCCCAAGAGACGGAAAGACAGCTGACAGTTCATTTCACAGAAGAATTAACAAAATTTGGTTTAAAACAGATCAATAGATCTAATCATAGAATAAAAAGAAGAAGTAGCTACAATTCTCTGTTGAAAATAGAAGATCTGATACCATTAAATTAAAAGCGATAATATTTCAAGACGACAATAATATTATTGTATAGAGTATTGCTGAAGGAAATCTGCTGCATTATTTTAATTGCTTCAATTAAGTTAACTTGAAAAATCTGTGAATGTAAGAAAAATTTATTTAATTTTGCTACTTTATTTTTTTAAATTTTTATATTAAAATATTTTAATAATAAAAGAATACCTTTAAAAATATTACCAAGTTAATGAACACTTACTTGAATTATTGAAATCCCTAGATACAAAATACCAAGTTTTGTATTTATCGGAAACATTGACAAATTTGTTATTACTTCAAATATTTTGAAATTTAACTATTGTTAAATTGTTATATCATTCTGACGAGGACATAAAGAATGCGATTTGTTAATGTTTACGATAAACAAAATTTGGTATTTTGAATCTAGAAATTTCAATTCAAGTAAGCTTTTGTAACGTACATTTTTTATTGTATTTTCAACAGGTTATAAATTCTTTAAAAAATATTTTAAAGATGTTATTATCAATATGTTTATGTTAACCAAAATAAATAGCCAAGCAAAAGGGTAGCTGTATAGAAGCCAAGGAACTGCGGTAATCCGAGTGTTTAAAATATAAAATAATTCAAAAACTATTAGAAACTCAAAAAAAAATTATGGCGATAATAAAATGTTCAATTAATTTTCAACTTCAATGTTTTAAATTAATGCTGTATTTTTTAATAATAACAGTATTCGTTTAGATAATAATTCAGCATTTAGTGCTAAAAAATAGTCTCTACTAAAGATTGCTTTAATACTTCTTCGGGTATTTGAAACAAATCTTTATTAACTTTGACATTAAACGAAGTCCATATACGTAAGTCATTGATTCTTGTCTAATCGATAAAATTGTTAACAGTAAAGGTCCTCGGTAATATTGTTTATAACAGTAAAAACAAATTCAAGTTATAAATCACATTACCTCAATAAAGCTTTCCACTTTGAAAAACTTCAGACAACGTCCTGAAAATATTATAGTTTTTTTCTTCAAGTTCAGTGTCATACTTTTTACCTCAGGTCAATTAAATTGATTTTCACTTTTAAAAAATAATAAATTCACATTCTGCGTAACAATTAAATACCATAGAAGTATTAGTCCTCTTTCAGACGATGAACCTTCAAAATGAAATGAAGTGGCGATGCAGCAGACAAGTTAACCGTCTAAAAAAAGACAAGAATAATTAGAAAGACCAAAGTGACGTACAAGTGCCGATCCCGATCAAAAAAAATCGTGAAAAGTAGGTAGGAAATCAGTTCTACTTGAACAAATTCTTTTGCGCTAGGCAAGTTTTGATAATATGCGGAAAAGCTAGGCTGGTCAAATTTGTGAGTTAACCATAATTTTTAAATTGTTAGTGAAAACATAAATTAATATTTTTTTTGTGTAAATTCGATAGTTTGCAAATAATGTTCGTAGTTCTCTTCAGTTTATATAGTTTTCATGTTCAGTTAGATCTTTTTATGTTCATTTATTCATGCAAGATTTATTAGGTAATATTTAAGTGAGATTAATTTCTGGTATTGTTCACAATTTTTATTCAGTACTTCAAGCTTTCATGTTTATAAATTTTTAATATTCATTAAAGCTTTAAAGCTCACAAGTTTAATTCCTCAAAACAGGTTACAAAGACCTGTTAGCAGATAGTCTGGTCATAGAGTTAATATCTTTTCATATAATTTTTTTAATTTTTTATTTATTAATTTGATTTTGAAGAAATTATTATTGTGTATAAAAAGTATTTTACACGATCGTATAAATTGTTAACTTGGATGAAACATATAGATAATTTTTTACTTTAATCACATGATATTAGCAATCTGTGTGAATTAAAGCGTTGCATAGATTAATACTGATAAATATACAAGATGCTATGCACTATAATATTAATAATTATAACGTTATTTAATTGTATGCAACAAACTATGCAGCTGTCAGCATCGACTTAAAAATAATTTTCGTATTTTTTCTCCACTATTAAATTACTGTTTTTTTTATAAATTTTTATCGTTTTTAATATAAATAAATACTACTACACCGAAATTAATTTTCAACTTTTTAGTGCGATTTATTTTTTTGTAATCCTTTACTGAAACTTTGAACAAATACCTTCCTTGATATTTAAATTGAAATTAATAGTATTTAAATATGTTAATAGTTAACCACCTCTAGTGGGTGGTGCTTCTTATAATATAATGTAAACATACCTGCATACCTACTCAAATTCTCACAGAGCCCCAACAAATATTTAAAAAAAAAGTTATGCATATTATAAAATAAAATTATTATTAAAATAACGAATTGGGTGGAAATTAATGTGGTTATATTATATTAAAAAAAAACAGTTCAATTTCCGGTCAACTTGGTATCTGTATAAAAATTCAATGCTTGTTTGTTGAAAAATAAAAAAAGTTTGTTTCCATGTTGAATTCTAAAATAAAAATTTATCAAAAAATGCGATTCGTCTATTGCGAAAAAGAAACCTAATAAACTATCCTGACTGAGAACAAAATTATTGCTAGAATTTGAAAACGAGTTAGTAATACTAATTAACGATTGCATATGTCATGAGAATTATTTAGTTAGTACATACCTACCAAGTTCACGATAATTCTCTCTCTTTATATTTGTATGCAGAATACATTTGATTACAATCGTAAATTCCTTTTTATCGTTTTATTAGAAATTCCACATGAGAATTCAGTTGAACACGTCGATGATTATAAATCAATTTAAGATACTTTTTAACGTCATATTCATATCAAATACACTTGTAATTTAAGACTTGTAATTTTAATAAAACGCGAAGCGGTTATTTTACAATTCGTTTTTGGTCGTTACGTTTTAAATTTTTAAATTTATGTAAAAAAATTTTATAAAAGCAGAAGTGTTTTATCGTAATATCAAGTTGCTACTAAATTTAATTAATTTATTATACAACACTTTGTAGGTTGTTGATTCAAGGTTATAAAAAACAATTTCAAGAGTTTAAACTACAACATTCTCTAAATTTTTACACAGTTAATTATAAAATAAATGTTTAATTTTAAGTCGATCACGGATTTTACATTTAAATTACTCAACAATTCGATCTTTGTGTATTTTCTTGAGGACTAGCAATAAATAAATTATATTCTAATGAATAGAAATAGCTGGTAGCGAAATTTTGATTTAATATTTTAAATCTTCATTACCTATGCTTTCAGCTTCTGACAGCTTCTTGTTAATTGTAGTCGATACTTAACTTGTTTAAATTATTTTATAATTTTGTTTGTTTACAAGTTGTAATTTTACTTTTTAAATTCCTTACAGTATAATCTCTACTTTTCACAAGTTAGTATATGGATCAAGATATTTTTAATATAATGCAGCATGCAGAGTAGTAAAATATATTATCTTATACAAGAATTATAATAGGTTCTTTTTACCATCAGGCTTCAGACAGGAAGCCGACTGTTCTTCTGGCTTAAAAAACTAAATAATAAATTGAATCTAGTCTATATGTCTCTCCTCCGCAATTTCAAATTGACCATGTTGCTATTTTCTATGTGAGTGTTACGTGGAAAGCTTACCACATAATATAATTTATCCAATTGTCATTTCAAGGTTCGGAAAAAATTTCAATTTGTAAAGGGTTAAAAAATTATATAGTGAGCAGAATTAATCGATAAGAGACAACTTTCGTAAGGATGTAACTTTGCTAAAAAGTGCATCCACAACAATGCAATTTATGGTGATGACAATGCAATTATTGTTCTAAATGGATTTGTTCCATTTTTAGATTGAATACTCGGTATATTATTAAACCTTCATTTTATTAATTTTGGTTAACTTAATTTTTCAAACATTAATTTCTTTAATTCAATTTCTTTCGCATAGCAATACAATGTAGTTATGAATTTATATATGGTATAATATATTCATATAATATAATAAGATTTATTATAGCAATATACGATATATATTTAAATTCTATACAGTATGGTACACATATAAGCATAAAGGGTGATTCAATAGAAGTATCACTTTGATTGTTAGAAAAACGCATTAATAATAATTAGAAAAATTGTTAAAAAAAATTGCAAAATATGTGATCATAAGAAATTGAACGAATGCCAGAATCCTACAAATAAAGGAAGAGCACTGGAAAAAATGTTCAGATCAATTGCTACCATAAGCAAATTGGATCCTAGTAGGGGCTGGAATAAAAAAGATACAAAACACAAGGTCTCCGAGACAGATGGAATCCGGAACGAACTAATAAAATGTGGAGGAAAACCCTGACTAAAGTATTTACAGCACCGCTAGCCACTGCTATTAGTGATAAGATCCCAATAAGTGATGATCAGCGATGGTTTAGATGAAACAGACAGGCGCCATCTACATCATTATGCATGTATTAGAAAAATCTATCAAATCTATCGGGATACGGGTTACGAAAGTAGAAAAAATAGCGATGGCTACAGATTAAGCGTTGAAAAGACCAAGGTGGTGGATTATGCTTATGACGTGATTTTGATTCCAGGAAATGAAATCAATCTCCAAAGCTTACTACCAGAGCCGTATCTAGGCGGTGGCGAGATGGGCGCCCGCCAAGGGCGCAGCTACCCGGGGGGCGCAAAATCGGCCATGAAAAATAATTTTTTTTTAGATTAGTGCATTTTGTTAAGGACAAAAATTTCACTTTATTGAAATGAATGTTATTCCAGATTGTTAAGTTACTGTCCAAAGCTACATGTGGTTTCTTGGAAATTACAAGTTGTTTTCCTGTTAAGAGACTGAAAAAAGTCAAAAGAATGGCTGGTGAAATGGCTGAAGATGAATCCCACTTGCTGAGTGCTGAAAAATCATTTGAGAGAGAGACAAGAGGGCAAACATCTACCATTCGGTTTGATCTAACTTTAATTTTTTATCCGGAAAGTCTTTAAGTGAGTATTCTGATTCTCTTCTTGAAAAGTGTGCAGCTAATCTTGGTGCAATGTATGCCAAATATATAGATATGTTAGAGCTTGAGAACGAAGTAGTTACTTTCAAGTATCATGCAAAAGAGCTGATAAAGGATATCAATAAGGCCTCCATTTGGATGTTCTGAACGTTATTTCAAATTATGAATTAAGAGACGCCTATCCGAACATTGAAATTGCGTTGAGGATATTTTTAACAATGCCTGTAAGTGTGGCGTCTTGTGAGCGTTCGTTCAGCAAGTTAAAAATGATCAAGAACTATTTAAGATAAAGTATGTCTGAAAACAGATTGACAAACTTAGCAATTCTGAATATAGAATACGACATTGCGTTTCAGATTGATTTTAACGATATCATCGACGATTTTGCCCTGGTAAAAGCAAGAAAAGTACAGTTTTGACTCATGATTGATTGATGATTGATCAAAAAACTTTAAACCTACAACTTTGCACTTTAATTTTGTAAAATTTCCGCGGAAGGACCCCCGGATCCCCCGTTTTCCTTGGGGGGTATTCCATACAACACCATTCCAAACACCCCGGTGTGGGGGGCGCAAATGTTAAGTCCCGCCAAGGGCGCGGCCGTATCTAGATACGGCTCTGCTTACTACTACGAGTTTACGATCTCGTGGGAGAAAACCAAGTGTCTAATGATTAAGGGGAGAACAATTGAGCAATTGAAGGGAAAACAGTCCAGCAGGTTCGTACCTTTAAGTACCTGGGAATTGAAATTGTAGGATATGATAGTGGTTTTGAGGAGATGATGCGCCATGTGATTTAATCTGGTTGTATGAGGATCCTGAAGTGAACAAATAAATATCTAAAATTCAAAAGTAAGGTGCGTAGATATAAAACAGGTGTGATACCGGTCAAGGCAGGGTTGGTCTTACTGATCGGGAAGAGGAAGTGCCGTCCCATCGCAATCAAACTAAGGGAAGGTATCAGCGCTAACACATCTCTCTAATACAAAAGAACCAAGGAAAGCTAAGAGTCGATTGCTGGGAACCGTAGCGGAGTCCATCATGTAATACGTATGTTATATGTAGCTCCAATATGAGCAGGAGCAATGATGAAAAATTGACACAAAGCGAAGCTGGCGAAAGTACAACGACAAACAACCATCCGAACCACCTGTGCCTATAAAACTATCTCTACGGACGCACGGATGTCAATATCATCAACAGTACCAATTCGCCTGATTGCGGAAAACATTCCATTCGGCTGGTACCGGCGCAGTAGAATAAAGAAATGCCACGGTCAATAACTGGCAAGGTATCCATACCATCTCACGCAAGTCCTATCGGGACACGGCTGCTTCGCCCCTTGCCTGTAGAGTAGAGAAAACGAGACAACGATTCTTGCGCCTATTGCGACCAGATTGACGACGCCAAATCACCGTCTTCTATTGCGCGAGGTGGATGGAGCGGCGGGATACAGCACACGCCCAACTAGGTAGCACCCTAACACCGAATGCATTGATGGCTACTATGCTGGAGAGCGAAAAGAAATAGGACTTGATCGACCATGTGATTATGAAAATAATAGAAGCAAAGGAAAGCGAAGAGCGGGACAGACAACTCTAAGAGAAAGATGCAGGAAGAACAAGAATAGCGTGACCCCTGCGGTAATGTTTTGTTGAACCATGTGACAACAGAGAGGGTTCTTTTATCCAATAAAAATCTGGCATACCCATTCAGTACAAGCTGGGTTAAATCTTTGGAAGATTGCAAAATAAAAAAAGAACTGTGAGACCGATTCTAACGTATGCTGTGACAACAAAAGTAGATACAATCAAAACAGAAAGAACTCTCAGAACATCAGAGATGGGGATATTAAGAATAATCACAGGCAGGACCTTGCACGACCGGATTTGAAGTGATGACATCAGAACAGAGTGCGACACGCGAACTATTGCAACGCGCATAGACCCCAACAGATTACCAAGAGTCGTTAAAAGATGAGATACCACATGGAATAAGACGACCACCTGGAAGACTCCCAAAACGGGTCCCAACCTGTCCCAAGAGCATCAACAAATACTGGTTCCAAACCTAAATTAAGTTAAAGAAGAAGGAAATTTTTTTATTTTAACCAAAAGAGCAAACATTGCAATTTTACGTGGAACACAACATCATTCAAATATCCTCTACGACTTTGCTGGTATGCCATCATTCTTTTGGCAAAATTTTCCATTACGTTTTCGCTTAAATGAGACTCAATGTTTGCAATTTCACATCGAATATTTTTCTTGAGGTCTGGAATCGTTCGAGGTTTGTTGACGTAGACTTTTCCCTTCAAGTAGACCCAAAGAAAAAATCGAATGGCGTCAAATTCAAAGTCAGTCTAGACGGCCATTTGATGTTAGTACATCTTCCAATTTTATGGATATATGGCATATTGGCCCATCTTGCTGAAACCACATATCCTCGACATCCATATCAATTAATTTTAGCCATAAAAAATTGATTAACATGTCACGATAACGAGGACCATTAACCATAAGCGCTTGTCCGGCATCATTTTCAAATAAATGTGCTCCAATTACCCCTCCAGCAGTGGCGGTTTTAACGAACAAGAAGCATATATGCCCGGCCTATTCAAAAAATGTGGACATATACGAGTATAATTTTTTTGTGCATTTATTTATGATATTTATTATGAATATAAGTTAACACATTCGTTGTTTTTTGGCTATTATTATACGACATTCTATTAAAGATTCTAAAGAAGTCATTTGTGCATCTTCGGTGGTATTCCTATTGTCAATATCGATTGGTTTGGTGTCCTTAGATTCATCATAATCGTTTTTTGTGAAAAAATGATGGAGTTCTACTTACACTGTTTAGTTGTAATGGAGGAAGTCTTCTTCAATATCGAAATTCCTTTCGCTTCCACAAATTACTGACCAATACAATGAAGGTTTTCTACAGCTGCAAACTTTTTGAAATTTATCATAATTTGAAGTAAAAGCTTATGTGAAGCGTAACTTAGCTCAAATTTTATTCGGCCATTTGGAAAAATTTGTATGGAACCTTTCTTGTAAATAATTTAATTGGGTTTAATTTTATATAATAAAGCTATTATTTTCTCTAAAGCTGTAAGCACATCGAGAAATCGCAAAAGACTTATATTTGCCCCCCCCCCGCCCCGTATAAGGTGACACTGATATTGTTGCAGGGGGGAAACTTCAGAATTTCTTAATGACGTCCTAAAGAACAATTATATGAAAGAAATCCAGTTAGAATTTGTTTCACTTCAAAATACTTGGAGCTTGATCCATAAACTCACAGTTATAAAATTTTCCACATTTGTCTATGTACAATATTTGGTATATATGGTGACGCATCATACTATTTCTAAGACAATTTAACTTGGCTTCCAGATGCACTCGAAGCGATAGTTGGGGTTGCCCAGGCAACAAACAGGGCAACTGGAGAACCGGACCCCTGTGTCTTGCTGTAGCCACCCTGTAGTACGTCAGAAATGCCTTCAACTGCGCAAGGTGAACGCACATCCTGACTTCGCTTACGGATCGCAACGTAGAACAAAGAATATGAAACTTGATTGCGAGCTACCTGGAAGGCTGAAGTCTGAATTGGAAGAAGATACGCAAAGATCGATCTTGGAGCCGACCTTGTGGAACGTGATGTATGACAAGGTATTCGGACTCAATTACCCGGAGGGAGTTACAATTATAGGCTTCGCTGACGATCTCACCCTCATAGTAGTAGACAATATGGCGTCAGCAATCGAAACCAAGGCTAACTGGCCTCCATGCCTCCGATTGACCTTCTGGCGAAAGAAAGAGCCGAAACACGAGCGGGACCGGGCCGGGACAGGGCCGGGAAGCGAAGTAGCGCACGATCGACGACTAGCAAGAGAGATGTTCCATTAGCGGAAGGGCCAGCTGAACTAGAAGACTAATAACAAATTTTAGTTCCTGGGTAGCGAGGAAACACGGTGAGGTGTCGTTACATCTGGCACAGGTTCTTACCAATCATGGATGCTTTAACCAATATCTCCACAGAATTCGGCTGATAGAGTCGCCGGCCTGCCGCTACTGTGGAGGTGAAGACACAGCAGACCACACCCTGTTCCATTGCTTTAGATGGGAAAAGGAGGATCACTGCTTCGCTGAGAATGGGAGAACCCATAAGCCCCCACAACATGATCGCTTTCATGCTGTCGGGCGAAGACGAATGGCTGGCTGTTGCAGCCTTCATCACAAGAGTAATGAAGACTAAGAAGAAGGACGAACGAGCTGCACAAGCAGAGGCTCGAGCTCTCACCCAACAATCAGACCATCGACGATAGCAGCAGCAGCGTAGTGAGTGTAACCTTGAACACAAATTGCTCCGAAAAGTTTAACATAGACACAAGTGGACGGCGTGATCGGGACTAACAGATTAGGGAACAGCTAGGCGTGAGTGATCGGTTCGCAGTAGTGCTTCGAACCCTGGAATACAAACTTTCGTGCAAAATCAGGGCACTCAATCGAACATTGAAGCGCGCCGAAACCGCCGAACTAAACCAAGTTATGGGCTCGCAAGAACATTTGGTATCCGAACTCACTAGTAGTGAATTCAGGCAGTCATAAACCTAAATAAAGCAGGAAAACTACCAACGTGAAGAACATCACAGACGACAATGGAAAAAATGCTGAGGTCAACCCCGCTGTATTAGTTGGTAAAATTCCGAAATTTTGAAGGTTTCTTCCTCCCCTGCATTTCAACAAAAGAAAGGGCAATTTAACTTGAAAGAAATTACAGTTTATAGACAATTTCGAGATCGTTATAAAGATCATTTTTTAATGTTAACAATCAAAAATCAAAATCTTTTTTTGAGGGCATAAATAAGAAACATTCTTTGAAAACGGCTCTCCTCGAGGATTTTGTTGAGAATTTGAGTTGAAATATTTTTTTTAAATTATATAAGCGGCTTCTATTATCACCTTCAAGCTTTGTATTGGTCAGTGAGAAAGACCCTGTAAATTATTTTATAAAAAAATCCCCCCTTCCACAGCTTTATCTATGCTTAACATGCTGTTAACCTAACCAATATTTGATCCCACTAGCCGCAGCTGCCTTCCAGCCCAGAAAGCGCTCGAATCAGTGACTGCGCACATACATGGGTTGTTCCAAGATGGCTTGTGGGTTTTCAGCTCCTCAAATTCGGAAATTTTGTTCATTGACGTATCAATTCAGCTGGAATTGAGCTGATTCTTGCAAAAATCAATATAAATAGCTTTGTTTTCCAACACCCAATTGACAGATGTACGGAACTGCGCATAGTCTGCAGGCTTCAGTTCTTGCGTTAGTTGAATCTTTCGTTAAAGGGTACCATAAGAAAGGTTCAATTGTTGTGAACGGTGACAAATTGAGTTTCTCGTATCTTATCTGACACTTTCTTTCACTGTAGTGATATTTATAGCTAAAAGACCACGACGACGCCAGACAAATTTAATGTTCTTACATTACTTACTGAATCGGTTTCCTCAAATTTCTTTTATAAAATTTACAATTCCGGTACGAGAAGGTGCACTTCTTCTAACCAAAATTTCACGAATTATAACTACAAAATGTTCACTATTTTGGTAATGTGTTTTCACAGTAACTATAGATCGTCGATTGCGTCGGTGCACCCGAATTGCACCACGAAAAGATTAGTTCACAAATCTCCTACCCGAATTGCACCACCGTAATTTCAGGTAAACACCTCACCAAGGGTCGGTCGTCCGAATTGCACCACCTCTATTGTAATATTTTAGGTAAAGTGGTTTTATTGTTAAAAGTTAAAGCACAATGCTGGAGTTTAACCTGATGCCTCCTACATGTAACATCGATTATTTTTTGTTTTTAAGCGATTTTTTGGGGGTTAAACGTAATAGTGGTAATAGATAACTGCCGCATACCGCGACTATACTTTTTAATGCTATTTCGAGGGTCTCTCACATCCCGGTTGCATTTATCCCGGTTTTCTTGATCGGTGGCGCTTCTCGTATGTTTAGCCTAGTAACCAGAGTCAAAACCGCTCTGGAGGGGTGCAACCCGGAGCGGAGCGGAGGGGCGCCCCGGAAGAGTAGGTTTTGACGATGGATTACCCTCCTTATCGAATGCACACCCCAAAATTCGAAGGCAAAAAAAATTTAATTTTTTCACTGTTTTGGGTTATTATTTTATTAATACCTGCTCCGACCCTGTATAATATAATATGAATTAATATATTAAACTCGAAATTTAAATTGCAAAGAATTTAGATATTTGTCTATTTATTTCTTTATATTATCTGTTTGCTTGTGATACCTGCTCGGTTTGCTCGTGGTGCAATTCGGTAAAGCGATTACGGAACGACATTTGACCGTGGTGCAGTTCGGTCAAGGGATTACATTTACCTGGGTACAAGAAATGACCCCTGATAAGCCGTGGTGCAGTTCGGGTAGCACCGATTGCGTAATGTTCCACGATCAAATCGCATTATTGGTAGAACGGAAATTCAAAATGACAACTTTTGTTGAATCACCCTTTATATTTAATATATAAACAGTTAAATAATATAATCATCGTAATTATAAATATATGAATAAATTCTAAATGGAGATAGTGTTGCTGTAACATCAGATATCGCAGATATATCTTGCAACTTTGTATTAAATCGATTTTAAAAAGTATTGCGAGTCATAAACTGTGTAATTTTAGTTGACAATAAAAGTATTAAATAATAATTTACCGTTGTGATTATTATAATCATAAAAATTGCGGTTGTTTCATTAATTATTGCTATTACTATGTATGATTAATAGTAAACGATTTAATATTAGGGAATCCTGTGATGTACCATTTAGCTACGCAAATATTTAAATGGACCACTGCGCGCCAGGTATTATCTTAAACTTGTAAATTTTTTAAGTATTCCATTTATAAAATTATTGTAAGTACAAGTTTTTTAGTTAACCGATTAAAATTATGTTTGTATCTCGAAATAAAATTAATTGAATTTAAATTATCAACCCAATAAGAATAAACAACCGAAAATATCAAAATGTTGACCAATTCCTGTAATACAAAGTAATTAATTTATACTTTTAACTTTACTCTTAATATGTTGTCGTTAAAATCAACTGTAAACTAAATAACTTCAAGATCTGATAAAAACTTGAAGCAGACCGTTATTATGTTATAATTTCATATAGTTAACATAAGTGCAATTTCTGCAAAATTCAAAAACTAATTTTGACGAATTAATTACCAAGTTGGGTGTCATTAATTACCTTGAAGGTTGGTATATTTCGGCTCGCTAGCCGCATACGACTGTTAGATTAAGTTATCGATGTTCAAAATTTATTTTTTATGTCTAAATATACGGAGGCGATCAAATCTTCAGATTGTCCACCTTAACTTAACATTTTAAGTAGTTATTGCGACTGTAATCATCGCAGTCGGTAGTCAAATTAAGATATGACTTCTGAAACTGCCAAATAAGTTTTCCCACATTACAGCGTTGCTACCATAAATGTCAAAAACTGCATTCATAAGTATGTAAAAATAACTTTCGAATCATTTTATGCACACTTACATTTCAATTTGCGTCGCACCTATAGCAATATATCGATGATCAGATGACCAGATAATGTTTTGTTAGCTATTAACGATGTATGTAAATGGTCCTTTACATAACCTAACCAGTATAACCTAATGACCGATAGTCTTAATCGAATGACCTGGTGACTTTTGGTACTAAACAAAACACTATATGGGCATGTTATGTATTTTTATTAATTCGTCTGATATATGTATATGATATAGTCTTTGACAGAACAAACATCGTTCAGTGTTCAGATAACTATGTAGATGTATGTACATAAAGATGTAAAAAAACATTTCAAACGAAGTTAGTTATCACCAGATCGCTTTTATTGTTTGATAACTAGAACTCATTAACTTTAAACGTTGTCTCTAAATGAAGTTCGTTAAACCAAAGTCGTGCAATCCGAAACTGATTGGGTTCATTAAAATTAGCGCGAAAACTAATATAAATTTAAACATATAACTGTTTTAAAATATGTAACAAGTTTAGTAACAAAGAGGAGAACCATAGATTACGACTATTATAAGCTAGCTCAATCTAGCAGTCAATTTACCGGAAACACCCGAAGCATTTGCATTAGATTTTCTCATAAACTGCTGGCGGTACCGGGCTAGAATTTTCAGCATACATCAACATGGGTACCGTCCACCTACCCTGCAAAAATGGCAAGAAGTTCATTGGGTTGAGAGCCATTTTCGCGGTTTTATCGCGTTTCTGTTAACAGTGAGTGCATTTGAATCAGATTTTCTCATAAACCGCTGCCCGTCCCAGGCTAGGATTTCCAGCATACATCAACATGGCTACCATCCACCTATCCTGCAAAAATGGCAAGAAGTTCATTGGGTTGAGAGCCATTTTCGCGGTTTTATCGCGTTTCTGTTAACAGTGAGTGCATTTGAATCCGATTTTCTCATAAACCGCTGCTCGTCCCAGGCTAGGATTTTCAGCATACATCAACATGGGTACCATCCACCTACCCTGCAAAAATGGAAAGAAATTCATTGGGTTGAGAGCCATTTTAGCGGTTTTATCGCGTTTCTGTTAACAGTGAGTGCATTTGAATCAGATTTTCTCATAAACCGCTGCCCGTCCCAGGCTAGGATTTTCAACATACATCAACATGGGTACCATCAACCTACCCTGCAAAAATGGCAAGAAGTTCATTGGGTTGATCCTAGACTGGGACGGACATCGGTTTATGAGAAAATCGGATTCAAATGCACTCACGGTTAACAGAAACGCGATAAAACCGCGAAAATGGCTCTCAACCTAATGAACTTCCTGCCATTTTGGCAGGGTAGGTGGATGGTACCCATGTAGATGTATGCTGAAAATCCTAGCCCGGTACCGCCAGCGGTTTATGAGAAAATCTAATGCAAATGCTTCGGGTGTTTCCGGTAAATTGGCTGCTAGATTTTGGCTGCTAGATTTTGGCTGCTAACTTCACACAGGTTTTCAATTCAATGAAATTTTCGCAACATGCGTGCGAGAAAATTATACCAAAACGTTACCAATGCTTCTACGATTTACCGAATCAAAAAAGGTAAAATAAAATACAAGCATCGATCCAAAATCTGTTATTCCAGAATTTATCTAAAATTAGTCAAACATAGAACACTATCAAGATTATTACTTCCGACTTCATACCTGAAAAACTTATAAACACATTAGCTAGCTACCAGGTAGCTAATAGCCATGCAACAGCTAATAATGTATTTATTGAGATATTGTTTTATTGAAAGTTTAATGTGCACAATCAACAACAGGAAATTAATTTGATTTATTTGTTTTAATGCAGAAAACGTATTATAATTTCCATATAAATGATTGCTTTTGGACATAAAATTTTTGTTTTATTTTGACGAGTTTTATCTGCTCCGGAAGTTCACAAATGGGCATATTTAATAATAAGAAGTAGAATAATAGTATTTTAAATGTTCAAGTATTTTGTAATATTAAGGTATGTTATAAATTTTAATATTTATAACAAGATTAGTAATACCGTAAATAATAATGATAATAAAATTTTTTATTACGAACTAAGTACATTTTAAATATACATGAGTTTTAACGGGATGACTATCTAATAAATGGTTAGGTTTGCAAGTCACCCCAAAAATACAAAAAATAACAAAAATAAATATATACTTCATTTTGGGCAGTCATATCTCGAGACCCAGAGTATCGGTTAAACCATTACTGAAAGAGGCGAAACGTAAGGAGTCAGCCAACATCTGCTCATAAGTTTCCAAAAATTTGGGTGCCGAATTTGTAAAACAATGCGTGAAACTCGCCGTGGAATGGAAAGGCAGGTCGTAGTTACCCAACTCACGCAAAATACTAGAGTGACACAACAAAGGTGGCCTTATCATGCCCCGAAGATAAACCGACTCTCCACTAGTCAGGATCCTAAAAAGTGGGACTCCAAAGAGCAACCAATAGTGTTGATCGAATTTTAAAATGTTCAATTCGCGATAGACGCAAGCAAGAGTTTCTAAAGGAGCTGGAGTTTATGTTAATAATTAAGCGTAAGAAACCTATAATAGACCACATCACAATAGCTAATATGAGATAATGTTGTACTTTTTACAATAGACCACTTGAATTGAGAATGAAGGATATCTCTAAAGCATTAGAATAATCCAGGAGCACCAGTAGAGTGACCTCAGAACGGCCAATTGGCGCAGAAAGATATGGTAGTACTGTGATTAGGTCTAAAACCAGACTGCGTGGGGGGGAGGGCAGAACCCTATGAAGTACCAGATGCTTACACAATGCACGCTTAATAAACAATTCAACAACGCTTCGCAAACGGTGACAATTTGCTTATTGGGCGAAGACCAGCATGATCCGAGGCCAACGCCTCCCACGCAGTGCATTCCTAATATTTGGCATTTCGCCAGTTCTAAAAGAATAATTGTGGAGATTACACACTTCGTCTTAAAGTGCTGTATCTACTCAGCGAACGTTCGCTATCAACTTGACCGAAGCCAAAATGACTGACTAAGGAAAGAAATTTAATAAGGTGGTTTCCCGTTGCCTTCCCCATAGCCCACAGATTTATATTGGGTTTGAAGATCACAGCAGTATTTATAGTAGTAATGTGTAATCACCAGCAGTATGCCATACTACTTGTGATTACACATTATCTCAGCGCAAAAGGACAGCACAAGCTTGAGCATGCGAAAACTAATACCAACCAAACTGAGAGGACCGAAATTCAGAGCCCCTTAGAATGGAGTTCACCACCAGAGGAGAGTGTAGACTCGATTTCGGGATAAAGAGGGCCCTCAAAATTCAAGTCAACTTCAGCAGAAGTCAAAGCTTTCGGAACGGAGCTAAGAAAGCTTAATTTGGCAGCGTGTAGAGATCACCATATTTTATACACAAGTGTGGGGAAATTCTGTAGAAGAACGGGAATGTACACCCCAAGAAGATAAGAAGTATTGCCAAAGTTTTCATAGAATCGAATGATGAAGCGAAAGTAGGTATTTCATAAAGCAGGTCTTTTCTCTTTTAACAGCACCCGACAAATGGTTTCTAAGATCCCGATAACAGGAAATTATAACAGGAAACAGGAAATTATTTCCAATAATTTTTATTCAAAATTGAATTTAAAATAACAGTTTCAAATGTTGTTACATTTACTCCATATTTTAATCAATTATTTTATTACCAAAAATCCTAACGGTCGCCATGATCTTCCAGTCTGTATTTACCATGATTTTTCGGACTAAAGGTCGTGCTGAAACTATTTTAGGTCGATAAATAAAGTATAAATCAATTTGAGATTGTAGTGAGCCAAATATCAACATGCCTAAACTGAAAAATTATTAATAATATATTATACATCGTTGTTTATACACTATTATTCTCATTTTTCGTTGGTGAGTTTTGTAACAAAAAGCGAACTTTTAACGTACTTTATAAATATGAAAATAATACGAGCACTTAATAATAATAATATATTAATATAATAACTTAATAATAAACACATAACTCCCTTCAAAGTGGGAGTAAAGTGGTCACTTTACCTTCGAAAGTGCGAAAAATCATTTTCGATACTTTTAATATTTTTTTAAGTTGTGATTTTATTTGGTCCTTCCTGCATGTGTAATTTCAAAATCAAAGTTGGTGATATTGACAGTTCAATGGATCTTTTATTGATGTATTTGACCAGTGGATCATTTTTGAACCAAGAAGACATTGTTCTGTTGCAAATAAATTGGGAGTTCTTATAGTTTAGATCTAAAGTAATTAAATTAGTGTACTAAAAATTGACAACACTGTAAATTTTCAAAAACATTACTATGTGCCTTTTTCAAAACTTCATGCAGCTGCGCACTCACGACCCGAAAAAGATGGCGACTGGATCCTAATCAACTGATGGGAATCCAATTTTATTATTTTCCTAGTAGCATGCAAAATTAGTAACTACGGCGTATGTCTACTAGACTACCTCGTAACACACTACTAAACATTTAACTATCGTGGTCAAAAAATCGGTATCTCATCGGTTGACGAAGTTTACAGCCACGCATTTGGCCGTAAATGCGCCCTGCTCGAATATACAAAATGGGACCTAGTTTATTCACGAAAAAATTCGTCATAATATTATACAAATATTATTTTCACAAGAAAATGAATGAAATAAAGTTTGCATTCATATCCCTCCCCCTGGTTATGCAACTGAATCCCGAAATGCGCATTCCTATAATCCGGTCGTAAAGTTAAATCAATATGGCATTTCTAGAATTTAGTAAATTTGTTTTCAAAATTAAATACATAAATAAAAACTTAAAAAGCAATTAATTCTTTATACTTTGGGGCAATTGAATACAATTATTTGATATTGGAAATTTTAAAAAAACCAACTGAAATAGGCCGCGTATTAAATTTTTCTTTTTGTATGGTAATTTATAATATATAATCTTTTCAAATTGCTACGAATCCATTATTGTTTATCCACATCAAAATCCATCCAAAATTGTTATCCACAACAATCTTTCCATGCTAGTCCCCTTCTGAATGACGGTGTGTCGTTTGTCGAAAATTCCGGATTAATAATATATGCTTTATAGCATGGGTTTTTTCATTCTAGTGGATAATAAAATTTTATTACCGAAGGTCACTAACTCCTGTCTTGTCACATCATGAAAAATAAAAAAGAAAATCAAGATTTTGGTGGTCCAAGAATTATGAATTCTGTACATTCATTTTGGTCTGAAAATTAGGCTTCATGTCGAAATATAGATTAACATTTACCTATAACTATTCAAATAAATTATAATGGAATCTAGTAAATTTAACGTGAAATTTAAGCAATTCGGAGCGGATGTGAGGTTTTCAACCCGAATCTGATTCTCTAAACCAGTGATGCTTAACCAGAGTTCAGCTGGGGATCTAATAAATATGCCCAAAGAAAGATTGGTCCCATCATTAAATAAAATCAGAACAATACATTAATTATGCACGGGACATTCGAATTAATAATCAAAAAGATATTATAGTAATACTGAGCGGCATCAGACAATTAACAGTTTTTAGTCCATTTCGCTTTAGAATGGTCATACAGAATAGGCGACAAGACTATCAGCATGATATGATATAGAAATGACGCCATACTGGTGGCTTAGCCCAAATTTACAGATCTGTATGTTTGAAAGATGTAATTTGGATAAATAAATATACTATGAGCAATGAGCATAGCATAGCATAAAAGGTGGCGTTGTGGAGTATATTGCGTGCGTAGCTCGCTTAACCTTTTTCGTCGGGCGCATAAATATTGACTTTGAATTTTAAATTATGTTTGGACGCCGCGAAGATTACATCACTATGTTGGCCATGATTGAATAAAATTAATATTAACCCGTTAGACCGTTCACTTGTTATGATAAAGTGAAGTGAAGCAAGACCTTTCTCACCTGCCATAATATCTTAATGAGACGCCTAAGCATTTCACTTCTGGTAATAAAACATTTAAAAAACGGATTTAGAGACTTCAACGCCGTAAAGCAACCTCCTACGTTTTCCTACATTAAACAAACTAGTCGTAAAACATAAACGTTTCTTTCCTTAATCGTGAACTGGAACGTGTGAGATTTAAAACTTTTATCGTTTTTCGTGTTAAAATTAATAAATATTTTAATACTTAATGTTCGCGTTCATGAGCGCACCTAGAAAGCGTACCAAGGCGTGGACTTGCTGGCACCATCGAGATGTTTGCGGCTTCTGGCGGTTATCATGCCCCAAAAAGAAAGATTAAAAGTGAAAGAAAGAAAATTTTAAATCTTGATTTTGATTGGATGCGTTGCGTTGCGTGGTATCATGTCAGATTTTGTTTGCTATCTCTATTCGTTTCACCTGGCCTTCGGGTTGGTAAGTCCAGGCGGACTTCCAACGACCTTTCGTGTTTCCTTTATTATGGGTGAATTCCAATTCGATCTGCTGGCTGGAGTGTGCGGGCGGGTTCCAAACCATCCAATCTCTTGCAGTTCATGATCTTATCGTCTATCGTACTTTCTTTCGAAATAACCAGTTGCGGTCCTCCTATCAAGTTCGCAATGACTTCTTCCTGTACTCCAAGCGCACCCACGTGTTGGGAAAACGACGTAGCGAGTCAAATCGTTACTGGTGGAAAATTTTGCTGGCCGACTCGCAACTTTCTAAATATACTATGACCAGTGGCGGATCTCTATATAATATGTAACCCCCCCCCCCCCCGTTCATTGTGCGCTAAGCTTTTGCACACTTGCAAACACTGAAGTTCTGAGTGTTTTGAAAGTTTGAAATACGCAAAGTTCTTTTTGAAGCGAGCAAACCCGGATAAAGCGGCTAAAGCTGTGTATTATGTTCTGTTACATCCAACTCTGGGTGTATAAATACGCAGAAATGTTAGGCCGTACTTTGTCCATCACATTTTGATGCTGGCCATTAAAGTTCCAAAGATGCACAATTCACATGGGAGGAAAAATCTGCAACGTCGTCTTGACGACTACTTACTATGACTCACATATTATATTTATAAAACTTGTATAGTTTTCACAAGTGAAAGTAAAAATCATATTGAAAACTATGGATATAAAAGTATCGTTAAGGCTTGATAAAGGTCTTTAAACTTTCAGTTTTTCTAAAGTAACCAATAGAAATGAACGATTTTATTTTAGCCCCGCCGTTAAAATAAAATTTTAGACTTAAAGTAGAAGACCAGAATCAGCACATAAGATCGATAGTGGATCGATGGAATACTAACATATGAGAAATACATGCGCAACTATAGGACAAAAAACAAAATAGGCGATATTGGAACAAACACGTGGAAATAATGAATTCAGCATGATTACCACACATCATCCTCGAAGGAAAACCGGAAAGACACCGACCACCTCACAGATCACCAAAAAGATGAAAAGATATCTGGAAGTCCATTTCACAAGAATTCAATAATACAAATCTGATAATATCAAAACTGATAATGTAAGCAGAAAATATTCAGATTTTATTAACAATGATATACAGACGGTCGCCAGCTTAGCGGTTAAGTGCGTTGCTGCTAATGCTAAATACCTGGTTCAACTCCGGGCTCAGTAAAACTTTGTTCTGACCGTCTCCCCTCGGAAGGCAATGGTAAACCACCGAGGTGTAATCTGCCTGGTACAGCCTCTCTGGAGATGAAGTGTATACACTTCCCGCGGTTCGGAGCCCGCGTTAAGCAGTAGGTCCCCTATGTATGTGATAATACTTCAAACGCACAACACATACATAGGAGAGAGGTCGCCTACGTCTGAAATCAGGCACGGCACTTGAAGAAGAAGATATACAGAAAAATACCTTGCTAAGCGATTAATTAAAAATCATGCACCTTCACCCTGTTGAAATTTGTTTTGACTGTATTGTTTAAGCGCCAATAACTCGGCAGAAGCACTATTTTAAATTGCTTTCTGTTTATGCTTTTAAGTTTTTAAAATTCAAATTTATACCTACTGATTAAAATAATTAACTTGCAACTATTTCGGGGTGAAAAACTTTGGTCCAAATCGCCCATTCCCTTGCGCACCGCACTACATCGATCCAAGTTTTCGAAAATTGATTTCTATTGATGGTTATTATAGCGTTAACCTTAAAAATTCACTTTCTATAAGAACAAGAAAAAAATGAATTCTATAAAATTTTTGTACCATGATACTGACAAAATGATTAATATATCTCATTGAAATTTTTTATGACCACTTTTTTTAATAGTTGAAGCAAAATTATTTTCAAGTGTAAATAAAAGTTCGCACTACTGACTGCGTGAACAAAAAATATGATAAAATCGTTTCTTTCAATTTTGACCTTGCTTAATTTTGTATAGCCGTATTTTTTACCAATTAACCAAGATCCAGGTAAAGTATGAAAATTCCATTTTGAATTTTGAAAGTAATTAATCACTTCATAAATTTTGTATAGTAGCGTAGAAAATTCCCTACTTGGTCGTCTCATTGTGTATTATTTTAAAAATCTAACCCACTTTTATTAAATCTGATAAAAAATTTTGAACATAACCTACCCATGTAATAATAAATTATGAACATAAACATAGTTTATCAATAAGAGTTTAACATAATCTCATGATCTCGTTTTAAATGTTCAATATTTTTGGAGACCAGTTATTTAGTGTCTCAAGTTGGAAATCATCACAAATATAATATTGCTTAATAAAAAAAAGGACACCTAGAAAATTTGTAGTGTATTAGATAAAGATAAATGGGTCATCGTGCAGGATTATCTTCTAGCCAGTTCAGTATAAATGAAGTTACCCTACCTGGACAATGGATTTATTCATAAGCGATTCATCATAGCCAGACCATGAGCAGATTTATCAAGTGAGCTGTCATGTTAGGTCAGGTTACGATTCCACTCGGTCGATCAAATAAATGTGAATTGAATAGCTACACAGGTACACTATTTATATTGTTAAATATGGATTTGTTAAGGACCAGGATAAAAAAAATGGAATTTTGTCAACAATAGACGTTTAATTTTTATCTTTCCAGTTCACCCTCCAGTCTCCTGCCCGTGTGTCAAAAAGTTGAGGGACGGGAAAGGGTGAGAAACTTTTTTTTTCTATCGCAGATTTGCCATGTCGAAAATTGATGTTGAGAAAGTCTATTTGACAAGGCGCAAATAATAAATATTGAACAATTTAAAATAAGAAGAATATATAAATTTATTGTTCCGAATGAGTGCTGCCTTTGCAAGATAATACGACAGTTGAAACAGAATGACAAGTGCAACGTCTTATTAAATCGAAAAGAGAATTGAAACAGTTTTTTTCACGATGTAGGCACATCGTCGTTCTTATAACTCAATAACTAAACTTTTTATCGGAAGAAGATATAAAGAGTGGTGATATACCGACTAGTGGGCTTTCTTAAGATTTAAAAAAGGGACCTCTATTATTTACGATACGAGTTGTTTAAAAATTTTGTAATTTATATAAATTTTATGGCGAAATTATTGTGGGGAACAGGTTATTGGTAAAACTACCTAAAATAAAAAACAAGTTGTTAAAAAAATCAATATTATTTTCACTAACAAAACCAATACACGTACCTACGTTTAATAAAGAACTTATTTTATTCGTGTTTTTATTTCATATAATAAAATTCCCAGATTGGGATGATATTCTGGTTCTGCCGTGTAAGTGGTAGAAGCAGCAAGCATAGAGTGAGATGTAGTCATATATAATCCATGATGCTGTGCCACCATGCTGAGACAAATACTAGTAAAACAGCGATTCTAAAAATGTCATAACAGTGCATATAATAAATTTATTAATATGTTTATTAAACTTTCAAATTTTTTCTTCTTCCTTCGAGATACTCACCAAGTGCAAATATGTGACCTCGAAAAGGAAAGGAAACCAGAGAAAATCCACTTGCAACCTAGTGAAAGCGCTAAAAAATTTGAAGATTTTCTGATATATCCGAAGGTAGCTGTTAACCGAGTTAAGTTTTGGGCTATTTAGAAATGTCAAAATTATATTATGAATTTAATTCGACATTCCAATCTAAAATATTTGTTTTTCCAAAGTGTAAAAACCATCTTTAGAGCCATTTGTTATTAATGTTAATTAAAATATTATTAATGATATACAGATTATTTAATTTATTAATAGCGATTTTAAGTTATTCGTTTCCAAATTAGGCGAAAAAATTTAATTTTTAATCAACTAAGCTCGCTGATCATTACAGATTGTTATTAGTTAGTAGAGACAGCAGAAACTGGAAATATTGCACACTTAGAAATCAGAATGCATAGCCCAGACGTTATAAATCGTATGCATATACCATAATAATTATAACCAAACAAGTTTGCGAACAATAAAGATACATACAAAAATAATGCATTTAAGTGCTCATTAATAACTACACGTGATATTGTCTAGCACAAGCACAAATAATGAACACCTACAGAGAGAAAAGTAAAAAATTGATCAAGCGTTAAAAATGCATAGAAGGGAGTTCTAGAAAGGCGGTCGTGAGGCCAAACTGGTTAATCAGATATGGAGCTTCCGGATGGATAGAACTCAAAAATTACTTAAATCACACTAAATACGAACACGTGCCATGATTTTCGCTCCACTTATAACCATGATCTCAATTAGGCGTGATAAGTTTGCCCATCCATGCATCTAAAGATATGTTCAAAGAGCAAAAAAAATAAGTAAAAGAAGCATATAATAAATTTTGCGGAAGCCATACCGGTGGTAGATTATTATAATACCAAGAGTATTTAACAATTCAATTATGTCAGTATTTAGTAATAAGAGGAGGTAATGTTTTGCCCACTCGATACACGACCAAGACGATCATATATTTTCCAAAGAAACAGCAAGCATCTAACGACGGATACACCTTTGATTACCGAAGTGGCTCTTTTAAAATAACTCAATCATAGAGTAAAACTAGAATTCTATTAATCACGACCTAATCAGATAAGTAGATATTTATCGAATACACAAAATCAGAGATGTCTCCAATTGTTTATGATCGGGGTTGTCTTATGATAAATGACGGCGGTCACCTTTAGATGTTTCCCAGGCTTGGTAGACGGTTTCGCGGCGGGTCGGACACTCTTTATTATTATTGGTTTATGTCCAATGACACGAGGCTACGGTGTAAAAGGATGAGATTCTGGTTCAATAGAACATTACGATTTATGTCATATTTGAATATATAAACATTTTTTTATGTAAAACACCTACGTGGTAAAAATTGTCCAAAAAAAATGAGTGATTTGTATTACTCAAAAAATACAAGTTTTAGTATGGCCAATGCAATTAGCTGAAGGAACCACGTTAATCGCCGATTCCTGCGCATCCATCTTCTTGTATTATACCATTTAGGTTTAATGTGATTTTGACTATAATTTTTTAGTGCGCCATAAAAATTAGGGTGTTAAATGTTAAAGATATTAATACCAACATTAATTTATTCAAATATCTAAAATAACTCTAGGATATTCCAATTTATCTTTAAATTATACTAAATTAATATTATAAATTTGCTCAGTCAAAAATTAATTTTATGCAAATGATTATTTGATTTCTATTTTAATACGATTTTTTTCTTGATAATGTGTTACACCTTTTTTGAGAGAGAAACGAATTATAATCAAATAAAACATTGACTTTTAATGTCCACTTGTCGGATCAATAACATTAGCTATGCACTATCAAGATGGGTCGATTTAGGTAGCTTCATCTTGTAAGAACAAGTATGGTCTTGTATTTTTCAAGTTAGGGTAGGGACTGAAAGGTTGAAATACCTCAAGACTAGTACTGACTTAGCGGTGGTCCCTTGTGCATTCCTGGCATATTATTGTGTGGCTTTCTCCCACAGCCATTGTATCCTATCCCAAGAATAAATTTTTACTATCCTTTAATACTAACGTGGAACGTCGCCTATTTACAAAACATTTAAAGGAAGGAAATACGAATGCCGATGAATGAGTCATTAATGGTTCAAATATATACTTAATACCAATTGGTTCTTTTTTTTTCTAATTTAGATTCGTAGCAATGATATTACGGTTATCAAGTTATATCAATTTTAAATTGAACGCGAAATTATTTTACTAGTTTGGAAATAAATGATTGATTAAAGTAAATGTAAATTTCGAGTTTTGTTTTTTAATAAACAGTTATTAGATGGTTCGTAACAGTTTCATTAGTTTAAATTTATAACAGTAAATTGTTTCCCGCTGATAAACATTTTTAAAAAATTAAATATTACTATTTTTTGTTTGAATAAAATGTGTAACTAGTTTTGTCCTAAATGTTCTAAACGTTTAACTTGCATGCTTACCATAAATCGATCTTGACTTTAAAATTATTTGCTATATTACTTTTTATATTTAAATAAATATTACTAATGTTGCTTTCTTAAAATTCCTTATTTATAATTAACTACATTTATCTTGACTCGAATATTAATATTATTTAGTTAAAAAAATATTACAAAATTTGTTCCATTTTTTTATCATTATCGAATGATATGTTGAAGACTTGAATAACAAATTTTCCCATTAAAATTAAACGAATTGCTGTTGTCCCACAGTTTTGTTAAATTTTATTGTATAATTATCACAAAATAATTAATTAATAAAATACTTTATGCTTGTTTTGGAGGGGCAGGTATTATCGACACAGATTGATAATGAACATTATAGAATAGATGATGGTGTCATAGTTCAACATTGCATTTTATAGTATACCATACTAACTAGTAATATTAGCATACCATAATGTAATCGAGTATACGGGGTTTAACTTCTAACTTATCGGGGCTCAGTCATTTCCTTATTATTTAATTTCCAAAAGTTGGGGAAAACGGATTCTAGGTATACAGGATGTACAATCCCTAATTTCCTGGTTAAAAACAAAAGACCTTTAATAGATCTACTTATTTTAAATTATGCACGACGGAGTCGGACAATGCAGTCGCATGAAATATTTTAGTAGAAACCCAACTAATATGGCATGCGTTATTTCATTAATTAACATTTTAATAACAATAAAGTCATAAATTTAATAATTTTATAAATATTTACATGAATGATGGTGAAAACATCTCAATAGAGGAAGAAATGGAAAAATTTATAAGAAAAATCTAGAGCTAGAGGTGAAAGTAACAGCGGCATATAAGATAGGAGACGCAAGGAATGTGATCGAAGTACAAAACAGGAAATAATGATATTATATAAATTTAAGTTGAACCGTTTGTCGGGAGAGAGAATATTCATAGATAATGATCTAACGGTTAAAGAAAGAAAAATACGGGCACAAATAAGCGAACATGTAGAAGAGTTGAAAAAGGCTGGAAAGAAAGTCAAGATAAGCTACCAGAAATTGTTATTCGACGATAAAGTACTAAGATGGAAGAGAGAAGCTGGATGCCTTCAGGAAATACCAAAAAACTGTCCGGAAACAACGATCAGGAAAAACATAAGGAAGCGGAACTACTTTATGAATTTAATGAACAAAAACTATATATTTTGTCGCTGATATAGACGAAAAAGAAGAGAAGGGGAGAGATGATGATCGATGAACATCTATTAATATATGGGGAGTACTATTTGAAGAAAGAGCAGCAGCAGACATTGGATGTATGATAAATAAAATATTAATGAAATATGTAAAGAAATGGGAAGTTGTTTTTGTAAGAATATTATGCGATTAAAATAATTATTATCAAGAAGAGGCATACAAGTACATATACAAGATGAGAAAGTAGAGATAAAGAATAAGTTCTGGGAGGATCTTAACTTAGTAATGGAGAGTAGCAGAGGCAAAACATATAGGGCTGGAGATTTTAATGCAAGGGTGGGTAGAAGCTGCAATAAGTCGAAGGTGATTGGTAAATATGATGAAAACATAAGAAGTGACAATGGAAACAGATTGATAAAGTACTGCAAGCTGAACAATTTAATTATAGCAGAAACTTTTTCCAAACATAACAACATACTAATACGGCCCAAACTCAGGGCGACCGTATGAAACAATAGATGCCCCTATGGCTAACTCCAGAGGGAAAAAATGACAAAATAACCGAGACACTACTTCTGGCTAGATGTTATTGGGGTAATACAGGGAGGCGCTAAAGGGATGCTTTGAAGAGCAAATCGAGGTAGGTAGTAAAATGAGCGCCACGTAGTTTAAAATTACCACCCGCTCACCATAAAACCAGAAACCTCAATAGATTTGTTTGTCTGAGAATCTGATGCAGTTTTGTGCAATTTTCTTGAGTCATTCGTGATATTCGTTAATTGCGGATTTGTTAAAGTAACCGTGTCTATCATTTTTCGCCAGTGAAATTTAGTTCTCGTGTGGTTTTTAAAATATTGAATAAGCCAATGTGCCAAAGCCAATTAAAAAATGTCAACATCATCTTGTCTGTCAACTACAACAACAACAAAGATAAGAGTTACGACTGTTTATTTGCTTTCAATAGTTTTCAATTAACCTGTTGAGGTTGTCCATCTGCAATCGCCGAATTTTATCGTCAGCGTTTGTTCCAGCTTCCTTGTGACGCTTCTGTGTAGTGTTAACACCATTGTACGGGGAAAATATATTTTTCTATTTTGGTTGTATGATATTGGTTGTTTTCTTTAACTGTCCAATCATTTTTTGGCCTAGAGCTCCTTCGGGGAACATGTACGTCGAGGCTACATCTGTGGCGCTACCGTTTGTTTCAATTAGAGATTGTACCATTATTTTTGAAGCACTGTGAATGCTTTGTTTGTTTTTTCTGTGTGCCAAACATAATTTGCCTTAATTATATTTTACTTCACCATTGGTGTGTTTTATTTACCAACGAAAGTGTGCCCGCTTCGTTTACAGTCCTTACAGATCTGCGACCCTCGCTCACCGCTACAGACGAGCTAGTTGATTCGACCATCAGGGCTTTATTCGCGCAAATAAAGTAGAAATTGATTTGACCAGGTTTGTCTTCTCACCAGAGACAGGGTGGGCAAATTTCGTATCAAATTACCAAAAATAACCAAAAGAGTATCGACTCGTCTCTGATCAGCTTTGATCAAAACAAACTAATGATCAAATAGGCGAGCAATCAGGTGGTCGTTTCTCGAAGGTGGTAGTAATTGCGATGTCAGATGGTAATTATATTAATCGACTGACGTTGTACAGAAGTAAACTATTACCATCAAGAACTTCTTCTCAAATCAATTAACGGAACGTCCGAGTGTCACGTTATCGTCAAGCTCACGATAAAACTTTTCACCATTATACTCTTATCATCCATCGAATCAAAATAAGCTAATAGTAACCAAATAGGTGAGCAATCAGATGGTCGTTATTAGAAGGTGATAATAATTGCGATGCCAGATGGCAATTACATTAATCGCCTAGCGTTGTATATACAGGAGTAAAATAGGAACACCAAGAACTTTTTCTCAGATCAATTAAGGGAAGGTCTGAGTGTCGCAAAATCCCATCAAATGGTTAGAATATAACACTTCAAGTGCAACCACTGTGAAAGTGAAAGTAGAAAAAAGAACATCCTTAAAACAGAACTAAAACAGAAAAATGACACAATGTGGGAATATGAAACAATCAAGATATATAAATTGAGAGAAGAGGAAGTGGAAGACATGGGGGTGGAAGAACTACGGAATGCGTACAAGACTATGATTGTGGAAGCAGCAGAAGGAACTTGCGGAACACTGAAAGAATAAACGAAAACAAACTGCATGGTGGAACAATGAAATTAAAGCCCAGATAAAGCTGAAAAGAACTACAAAGTAGACAACAAATAGCTATAGTGAATATAAGAAACAAAGACAAAAAGTTAAGGAAATGTCAAGACTGCAAAAGAGAGGAGTTGGAGAAAAGACGGAAATAAATACTAAAGAGAACCAGAAGCTTTTTTATGGAAAATGAAGAATATAAGATGATGAAGAAGAACTCAAACAGTAGTATAACAATAAGAGACAAAGAAAAAATTATTAGCAGAAGGAAAACAAATTATGGAACAATGGAAAAAATACTTTATTGAACTACTAAGTGACAGAACAGAACTAAATATAGAGGTGAGAGAGATTGCTGCACATGAAAATATGGATAACGAACCCGAAGCAGACGTCAAAAACCAGGATATAGTAATGGAAGATGTAGAAAGCGCCATAAATACAATTAAGAACGGCAAAGCGCTGGGAGACGACCATATAACAGTCGAAATGAAGAAGAATATGAGACCGAGAGAAACAGGGATGTTTTTAGAAATCTGTAATAAAGTTTTTGAGTAGAAGAAATAGTACCTGATAGAATAACTGATAGGAATAACAATTCCTATATATAAAAATGGCGATATACGCGACTGTAACAATTACAGGGGCATAACGTTGTTAAGTACTGCTGTCAAAGTACATGAGAAGGTTCTGGGAAACAGATTAAGAACATATACAGTGCCACTGGACGAGGCACAAAGCGGATTCAAAACTTTGTACAGAAATAAAAGGTATGGAAAATATTAGAAAAAGGAAAATTTAGTGTCAAATTAATACAAGCAATTCTTCCACTAGGAAACACTAGGCTTGCAATACAATGAAGCACTAATAAACCTGATGAAAGATCGAGAGGCGTGGAAGGCAATTGTTAAGTCAGCCAAGACCCACCCGGGGTTGTAGCGCTACGAAAGAAGAACAAGAATTCTTCCAGCCCTAGGCGCAAAACACCCCCCAAATTTTAGTTATCCTATTTATTTCGTAAACGCTTCATCACACGATAAAAATACAGCAGAGCAAATAACTTTATAATTAAATTTTAAACACAAAAGGTTCTTAGTATTTTTTTGATGCGAGTTACAGTTTCCATAGAATCATCATGTAACTGTAAGTCAAATATGGCGCACACTGCAGAACTTGCGAATTTTCCCCAAATACTTCATGTTCCGCCGCTCTAACATAAAAATTACTGAAATAGAAAATTAAGAACGGACAATTATTATCTGTCTGTAGTGTTAATTTCTTGTTCATCAAAATGTATTTTTATAAGGTCTTAAGCACTATTGTATAATAAGGCACACAACATTTGAATAAATCGTTACCTAATTTTTGTCAGTAAATTGTTAATATTATTGCCGATTATAAGTATTTTGTTAAAGTTATGCTATGGGGGATAAAATGAAGAATAAAAACCATACCCCATAGTATAACAAAAAAATCGTCAACCTAGTTCTTTTCGAAACAAAGGCACTACACCTTCTCAGCACTCCCAATTTACCCGAAATTTGTTTGCACATGAAATTCAAATGACTTAAAATTTAAATGATAATCTACGATCAATCCCAAGTATTTCATTTCTTCGACCCCCTCAAATATGACTTTCTCCAATTGATATTTTCTCTCTCGTGATCATCAGTTGTTCCCTAAACATCTTATTTCCCGGCATCATAACTTTTGTTTTTGTCACATTAATCTTTAGTCTACTACGATTGAGACAATAAATTAACCAACTTCTCCAATTCTTGATTCACTCTTTCAATGGTGCTTCCACAATACTTTCCCGAGACGTAAACGACGGCATTATCCGCAAACAGGTGCACTTTTGCCCATTCGAAACAATACTGGTATTTTATGGGCGCCAGGTGAGCATAATAAAACAATTAAAAAGAGTGAAGAGTCTTGTTTTATTTTCACACCAAAATTAAGTCAAAAAGATGGGTTGATGTGTGCTTTTGAATATAATATTTAACAGAGATACACAAACATTTAACAAATAACAAGTGAAACAACAATAAAATACAAGTTAAAGCTGAAATTACCTTGAAGAGGCAACTTAACATTATGCAATTAACAATTGGGGAGCTCTGAAGGAGCACATCCAATAAAACGGTCCGACGTATCTAAATAACTTATCAACGAAGAAAATAGCGTTGAAACATTTGATAAAAAAAACAGTTACAGAAAATTTTCCTATGATCAGGAATACAAACAAAATAGTAAATGCAACTTACCCACAATGAACAAACGGGTTCCGATTTACACATCTCAACCGAGTCCTCAATTTGATTTATGATCCGTCGTCATGCGAAGCAAGCTACAAAACACAAAATTGATTACACCCTAACCAAGTCCATCACCTATAACCTCCATCTTTAACCTTGAAGATTTAAAAAACTGATAGCCAAAAGTTATCTAAATACGCCGTCACATGTTCATAAAATTATTGAAGTACAATCCGCCCGAATGTAAGATTCCATCAGGAAAACCAAAACCAATTCCGAATTTCGTCTTCGAAAACAAATACCTGGCCTCTGACGTCACCGACTGATCGCAATTCAACATCCTCCATCCAGATAATTTGAGGAAAAAAAAGGCCTATCAAATCCAATATTCCAGAGTGGATCGAATAATAAAACAGCAGCGGACACCACAACCAGTGGACAGCTTATCAGTATTTCCTTCCAAAATCATCCACCAACGAGATTGTCCTTCATAAATTATTTACATTTGCATTCCATTATATTATATAGGGTAAAAACGGCAAATTACTAATTAGGTCTCCATCACAATCAAAAACCAGGAACCATAATTAAACCGCGGTGTTTTAAAACATTCAAAACGAAAACCAAATTAAAATTTTAAAATTAAAATTGACACGAATTCGACAACCGCTCTCAGATAATTCGCACATTTTTCATCCACTATCACCAACCTTCGATTTTTATAAATGAAATCGTATGTATAGGGCGGAGCAAAAATTCTACGCAACGTAACGCAAAAATTCGTTACAAATGAAGAATTAATTAGTTTGTGGAAGTGATTTGTTGAATGCTGAATCGGAAGCCAAAATTGGTAATAATTGGAAACTTTTTATGCATAAGAAATCTCCTGCTCCTGACATAATTCATTAAAACCACATAAGTCAGTTTATTATATGTACCATAAATATATTTATTATTCATTTTATTTGTCTTATTTAGTTTAACAACAATTCCGTATTAACCCTCACATGTCTTATAAAACAATAAAATTGATGGATTATACCTAAATTATTTACATTGTTTAGTATCGGTGATTTACATATGGCCTTTAATTTTTGTTTTTAAATAGTATAATCCGATTTGCCCCATAGGTAGAGAGAATCAGTAATATGTTTTGCCTGATAATAAACTACTTTAAACATACTGAGAGGTAAATGTAATAATTTGAAAGCGCAATTCTTTTAAAAGATTTTTGAAAAATAAAATCAAAAGGTGAAATAAGTGTACTAACTATGCTTTTCAACCAGTTGAATAAAAATAATAGTTACTCGTATTTATACTACAAGTGTGAAAAGATATTATTCTCGCAAGTGTGTGAAGATTGCACAGCGTTAGGACCCCTTTTTATGTTTGTGCAAAATTTCAGCTTTACAACGGTATGCGAAAGTGAAAATATCTACACACATCCGTATAAATATAATATAACATTCTCGTAAAATTAATTTACTTCTGATGGGACAAAATTGAAAAGTGGATAAGTTTTTTTTTTTTTTTCTCGACTTAGCTAATTCATTTGTGCGATCTAAAAATTCAAAAACCTGCTGGTAGCTACCACTTCCATCAACGTCAAATTCCATTTGTAAACAGGAACTTGTTTATTCCCCTGATTGTCATGGTCAATTAATTTGTTTAAAATAGCCGCCAATTCTCTAGTACCGCTCTGCGCTGGTAAAACTCAGGAATGACCTTTTGGTGTACAAAAAATATCACCTTGTACCGGTAAATCAGGATCAACTATTATATTAACATCTTCCTCAACATCCTCGCGCTGAAGCAGTGCATCTACTTTTTCCCTTAAAACTTTACCAGCCACAATCAAATGTATTTGATTTTTGATACCTGCCCCCTGCTAGATTCTAGAATAATGCGCAACTCGATCAAATATTTTAATTAACGAGTCCAAATTATATTCAGATTCAGAAACGATTTTCATCAAACGAAGAGGTAATAGTTACCGTAGAGGGATATTTTGTAGACCTTCCGGAAAACCACTATAGAGATGGGATCCATAAACTGGAGGATCGTTGGTATAAGTATATTGAAGTTGAGGGAGATTATACCGAAAAATAAAGTCATTTTTACCACCAAAAATCCGTTTTTTCATTTCCGTTCCGCGAACTTATTGAACAACTGCACGCTTATCAATGTTATATTACCTCGATCTATTTTATAGCTTACCTGAACTATTCTTTCGTTTATCCATTTGTATTACGTTATTCTTTGCTTCCACTTATTATCGCATCATAATATTGCCACTCCTGCGCAGATTCTGTTTTCTTGAAGTACGCTGCTATATATCATGGTGTACTTTTCAATGTCGTATAAGTTTCTTTTTTGTTTCGCTGACGAGTCCATAATCGTTTGCACCTGGACCCTATCTATTATTATCCAGCCAGATGGACATTATCGATAAACGTATCATTTCCTTTGCTTTTGATGTACGGTTATACCACTGACTAGCTGGAAAGCCCGTCCACGGACGGGTAGCTAGACGGTGCTGGTGGGTCTCTATTTTAATGATCTAAATAAAAACAACATTGTTTCCTAATATTGTCAATTTTAATTGTTCATCCTCGCGTTGAAACGTTAATTTTAATTTTTTTAGTTTGTTAATTAAGAAACAATTATTGTAGCAAATAAAATCTTAAGCACTGCCTACTGCGTTAGTACTTCCTTGTACACAATATTTTTCGTGTACACTGCCTGTGAACCTTCAATCAATTTCCCTTGTTCTTTTCCATCAACTATTTTTATCTTCAGATCTCCGTACTCTTGACATTGCTACATAGAGATGACCGTGGCTAAACATCACGGTTGATCGTCATGGAAAAGGCAAGTTTAATTGGAAACTGTCGTCGCCGTCTTAAAACAAATGGCAAGTCTGTACTTGTTGGGACTAAATCTATGCGGGGAATAGAAACAGTTTCCTTTTTAGCAGTTCCTGTCAAGACTTCAGCGACGATTAGATTGGGCTTTAACGATTGAACAGTTAAGCGCGTCCCATTACAAAGACCACGTTTAGTATTCAAATTCCTGAGCAACATAATCACACTTCCAACCTTCAAGTGCATTCTGTGTACTGGCATCCCTGAGGGCGTTTGTTTATTCAAGAATTCCATCGGATAGTTTTCCCTATCGTTATCATCACTGTCGTCAATGGAATCACTACTTAGATAAGTTAAAATGCTGCCGTCTAAAAGGTCCAAAACTTGCTCGTTTATAGCGTCATCGTCAGTATTTTTTGGGCAAAGTATTGCCATTTTGGAATATTTTTTACATCAGCAGCATTAAAGCTTTCTCCAAAAATTTCTTGGATAAGGGAAGTTTCGCATATACAATTATGCGGAATCTCAATATCTCTTCAAACAGACCTTTGTCATTTGTAAGCTCCCCGTTGCCCAACTTTATCAGCCAATCACTGAATGCGGAATCAACGGACCGGACATTTTGACTTAATTTCAATACTATAAATTTACTCCACATATCATTAAATTTAATGCTTGAATGAATAATTGCTGACCTCATTTCATGAGGTACGACAGGAAGAGTTTGTCTGAAATCACCACCAAGAATTAAAACTTTACCGCCAAAAGCTTTGGTGTTTTATATCAACGTATCATCGGATCAACGGATTAAATGTTTATATAGGTTGTCGTCGATAATACAAACGGTATATTAAATCTTCAAGCTTATCAACGGATCAACGTATCAACGGATCAACTTATCAAGTTGTTTTGATTTGAACGACAATGGATCAGTAAGTCCCTTTCGAGAAGAGGTTCGCCGTCTGCATTTTGAAAAATGACAGCTACTTCATTTCTTGTTGGAGCATTGTATCGTCTAATATCGGATTTACGGTCTTGGATAATTGCCATGGTAACTGTTGCTGGCTCAACGCCATGTAGAGCGGCGTCCTTGATGCTTTCTTGTTCCACTTCATGAAGCATTTTGCATGCGGCAGAAAAAGGATTATTCTGAGACATGAAAGTGCTTAACTCTCGCATCAGACTTGGATCGCACCGATCGTTTCCCTTAATTGTCATCCTTTGATCAGCAGCCTCATCCGGGTCCAATATATATAGTTGAGCAAACTTGCGTTGGTTTCCATCTGCCGGGTGCAAAGCTCCTGCTCGATGGTAAATTTGTCCGTTAATTCGGAAACAATAGGGTCCGTATCCAGGAGGCGGAATAATGTTTGCTCCCATTGACGCAAACGCTAAAGCACTATTTATCGATCTAATATTGTCTATGAAATTTTTCGAATATTGATGCAGTCCTTTCAATAACTGTTCAATAACAGGGGCTTCTTATAGCTTCTAAGGTAACTTTGCCTTTCTGACTGCATGTCGTAAAAAGTTTGTCAGACGGCCGCTCTGCTGAAAAATGCTTTGCACGGCAAAATTCGCAAATATTGTCCATAAAACCACAGTTATGAACGTCGACATTTGGTTCTACAACGTTACCTACTTCAAAAACAGCTGCGTTTTTACTTCGTGGATTTTGTCGGCGAATTGCATGACTACGTGAACGATGTAATATTTGCGAAGGGGTCATGTTGGCAATTTGATTTCTTTCGCGATGTTGAGTAATTTGTACTGACGTCATATTGGCAATTTGCTTACGTTTGCGATTTTGTTCAATTTGCCCAGGAGTCATATTTTCCACACGATTACGATTCCGACAACATTCTTTTTGGACATCACTCATATTTTTACGACGGGTTTTTTCTCGCTCCGCCTTCCGTCGTTTTACTGTTTCCTGCTGGGCGGCTACTTCCTCATCAGATTTTCTTTTAACACATTTTCGAGCAGCAGTAGGAACATGTGGGGAACAAAGAGTAACTACTTGAATATCCTCCATTTCGGACATTTTCGCTTTAGAAGTTTCTGAAGTTGTGAAGTTATTTTCAATGAAGGTAACTCTCACACCACGTACCTATATAGCGCACAGTGATACGTTGATCCGTTGATAAGTTGATCCGTTGATACGTTGATCCGTTGATACGTTGATATGTTGATATGTTGATATGTTGATATGTTGATATGTTGATATGTTGATACGTTGATCCGTTGATAGGCTTGAAGATTTAATATACCATTTGTATTATCGACGACAACCTATATAAACATTTAATCCGTTGATCCGTTGATACGTTGATACATTGATACGTTGATACATTGATAAGTTGATCTGTTGATACGTTGATCCGTTGATACGTTGATCCGTTGATACGTTGATCCGAACCAAAAAAATGACACGCTGGAGCAGGGAGCTGGCATTTTATTAGGCTTCTATACAAAGTATAGCAAGAAGCCTTATGATCTGGCTCCGTGTCCGTCTGTCTGTCCGTCTGTCCGTCTGTCCGTCTGTCCGTCTGTCCGTCTGTCCGTCTGTCCGTCCGCATAATTCAAAATCATACAGAGTGTTTCAAATCGTGTTGGAAATACTCTGTGTGTATAGAGGTCTAAGAACTGGGTAGCCAGTGCGCTACTTTTAGGCTTCTATACAAGGTATAGAAAGAAGCCTTATGGTCTGGCTTCGTGTCTGTTAATCTGTTAATATGTTAATCCGTTGCTTCGATTCGCTAATGCGATTTATAAATACGCAAATGTTCGAAAGAAATTTACTAAGTTAAAGATATTTTCGAAGAGGTCTCCCTATATAAACTACTTGTTTTACTTTGATGTGAAAAAATAATTTTTTATTGATGTGCTTAGTGAAGTTAAGTTATAAATAAAAGAGAAAGGAGAGGATTGGTCCACCTCAAAAAAAGGACCATACATTACAGAAAAGTAAAATTTCTAATAGAATGGAAAAGTTTGATTGTTATTACTTATATAGTAAATGATAATTACCAATCGCAAAAAATTTAATTGGTGCAGATTATCTGATTATGTGATGTTACATTATATGGCGATCAAAAATAACCAGATAATAACAACTTTCCACACCAGAAAGGTAGCTGTATAGAAGCCTAAGAACTGCCGCTAAAGCGAGTTCCACCTTGTTATATATTAGGATACTCGGTCGTCAGAGCCTCGTTTGTGTTGGCAGGGTACGCCAAGGGCAGAAAAGTTTAACATTTGAGTAGGAAAGGCTGTACCTGACGCTTCTCGACCCAATAAGTACCCCTATATTTATTTTTCTCTGCATAAAATCTGTAATAATTTATTGTTGTTTCCTTTGAATTCATTTAACATTCCATATACTGGTATGTCATTATTCAAGGTCCATATTGTTTGGTGTTTTTATCTTTTGTTTTTTCTGTCCAAATTCCGGGGCATGTTACTGGGTTTTTTAGCGTTTCTGAATTTTTACAGGTGTAAGGTTGTTAACCTTACGACCTAATCCCTATCTTTGGAGGGCCGAGTATATTTCTTTATTTAACTATTAATTTTGGACTTGTTGGACTAGTGTGACCCTTCTGGCAGCTGCGCTGTTATCGGATAACTCTCAAGATTATTAGAGTACTCAAGCACCCTCTTCCGACTAAAAAGTCTTCTGCTAGGGGGGGGGTAGATTAATTTATTTTTTATGGGAATTTAAGGTGGGCTAGTAATAATGGGGGGGCTGTGTAGTTAATAATAAATTAGCATATGAAATATAATATATTGGATTTTATATAATATTTATAGGTATTATAAAACTTCATAGAATTATAGTAATGGTACTATAGTATGTTTGGTACTATTAGAAAAGAAGAGAATTTCTAGAGATATAAGATAGTAACAAAGCACAAAGATAATACAGAGATAGAAATATTTTATTCTATACTAAACTACTATAAGATATAGTTATATCTATATTATAGTACCTAATATGATAGTACATATATAGTAAAAGCACGAACTACAGCATTAATTATATTAAAAATTAATAATATTATGTATTGATGTAGTAATTTATTGTATGTATGTTTTAAAATTTATACTATTGACACTCACTAATTATTATATTATTTGTTAAATTGGTACTTCTTTTATTTCTTTTAGTTTTAAAGCTATTAATCTTTTGTGCTCTTTTGTAAAGGTAGGTAGGTACAAATTATTATAAATTAATTTACAACAATATTAATTTAGTATTAATTGAATTTGCTGATTTGTTTCTAGGTTGTAAAAATTTAAAGTATTTAATCTAGATATAATATTGAGGTATGTTGATTGTGTTTGTTTTTTAAAGTAGAAACTCAACTATTAATACATTCAACATTAGAGAGACGAACTTGAGCAATTCTGAAGTTGACCTTGCTTCTTACAAGATGTTTAGATAAAATAAATTAATTCAATTAATTACAATAAAACAAGCTCTAAATTTACAAATAGATATATTATCTGGAAGCTGTCGGATTCAATTAGAATATAAAGAGAAAACAAATTGTAGAGTGTTATACATACTTTTAAATAGTTACGTGTAAATTGAATGCTCATTATATTTGATTATAAATTTTACGATTACCACCCACCTTCAGCGCTTTTACCTCAATTATGAGCTTTTTGTTATCGTTAGCTATAAATTAAAGTGGTAATTTTACTTGATTAACTTATAGTAAACTTTTATTACTTTTTAACGAAAACAATTACTGATAATGTTAATTTATGGTTATTGCTGTTCTTTGATGTTGCTATTTGATACTACTTTATTGCTATAATTTAACACTTTTTTATTTTATTAAAATTACCTACTTTTTATTATTTTATTAACACGCAAAACTTTCAATTCATTATTATGTCAATAAAACTTGCTTCAAATAAAACAACTAACTTTTTTTAACTACCGGAAAACATACTAATAGTAAAAAATATACAATGACATTTTTTAACATGCATTTTTTATGACCGATTTCTGTTAATCTACCGTTTAGATAAAAGCAGGAGCCTCAGATAGGTAAGAAGATAACCAATATGACAAACTTAAAATATGAACCGGAATGTGCTTTATAAACTTTTTACAGGTGCATCCAAACTTTTTATAGTACATAAATTAGTCGAGGTAAGTTTTCAATTGTGACAGAATTAATTTTTACCAGACCGTTTTTGCTAATGTAATGTTTTACATGCAGACGTTTGTAACCTTTCCAGATCATGAAGATGGACGAATACAAAGAACGTGGCTTACAATTTACAATAAAAGCGCATTTAATATTCCAAACTAGCCTTGATCATGACATCAAAATGTATTAGGAATTTACTGCTCGGACCTCCTTCCTTCGCAACCTCCAAACTCAAAATTAACTTTTCGCTCTGGAAGAGCTTTATCTATGTACGCTATTTTCCCTAATATAATTAAAAACCAAGCCGTTATCGTAAAATCTGAACAGCTGATTTAGAGGGTATTAGGTTCTAAAACCTTCATCAATGATGTATAGGCATAGTTTTACAAAATTCCTAAAAAATATAACCAAGTGCTTTTGAAGTACCTGCTATTTTTTGGCCATGTACGTATATCACAAAAATTGAGTTTGGTGATAATTGATAAACTTCAATGATCTCTTACGGCATGTTAAATCCGAAAAATTTTACCTGCATAGTTGCATTTCCAAAATACTTTAAATTATCTTAAATCTTCAAAACTTTTGGATTTATATCATGTGACAGGCGCTATATTTCGTTGATATATTTCGGCATTCTGTCGTGGACATAACGACATTGTTTGGTTAGTTTATAAAATAAATGAAGGGGTGAGCCGATATCAGCTCAGTGGGTTTCGATATCCTGCAGTGCATTGTAGTTATTAATCGACTACCAAGACGGTTTGTTTTATACAAATTTTATATCAAGCAGAACTCACGCAATATTGGCTTAATAACGAGATATTCTTTGCCGTTTATTGACAAAAAGTTCTTGTAACCCAACACTGCTGGGTAGGTAGGTACATTGAAAAGTGAAAATTTAAGCTGATTTTATCATTCAATAGGTAAATCTTAAGAGTAGCGAATGAATGGGTACTCTTTGTATGAGGTGATTCTTTTGTATCGTACAGGTTTCCGGTGGCATGGTGTGAAGCTCATTGTGCGACCTTCTTTCATTCTACGCCATTAGATCAATTCATACATTCAGCTGTTTAGGTTAAAACTGTCTTAAAATCCTTCCAAAATATAATTGAAGGAATCCATTCGTAAAGATAACAAGAAGTATTGATTTATATGGCTAAATTGAGTAATGGAAAAACGGTATCTCTGATCCCTTATTATGTGCCATTTCAAATTTTTTTTTATTATTGTTATTATGATCAGACCACACTGATTAGCAGATTATAGGCAATTTTTCATTATTATTTTTGAATTTTCAATGTTGGATTTCGTATGAAATGCAATAAAAAAACTCAAAGCTCACGGTAAATTTGTTAACCTCGAAGAACTAATAGACCGATTAGGTAAATCCATCAAAGCAGTGACATTTACCAAATGCGTTAAGGTAAAATACAACTTTAGGTTATGTAGAAATAGAAATGCACATTTCCTGTTTATTCATTTGGCACGTTTTAAATTGACCAGTTTTAAAAGGTAGCTGAAGTTTTCTTGTACGTCTACCTGTTTGTAGACACAGTTACGATGCGACAAATAAGTACTCGAGTAGTTTATTTGTGTGTATTTACTTTGAAATATGGTAAACTTCTGCTTTGTTGATAGTTGGAGTCATTGATGCAAAGTATTTTTACAAAAGGTTGTACAACTTTTAAAACTTCCAAATATTGAAACGAAATTAAATGGAACAGCCAAATATAATATTTTGTATTGGTAAAAAGATAGGTTCCCCGACCGTTCCCTGGGGACCGCCGCGTTGAATTGCAGGAAATGTAGCAAATGACTTATTCAGAACCCATGAAGGAAGAGATAAATTTTGTCAATCAGTGTAATACATCAGACTATTCACTATTCTATATTTATAAAGCCTGTTGGGATTAGAAGCCAATGATTTTGCTCAGCATACGCCGCAATCTATTAGCAATTTCTCTGTGAGATATCACTGTGTGATAGATATAACGAAATGGCATTGCAGAATATTTTCTGTAAAATAAACGTTAATACTATTAAAAAAATGGTATAAAATCTTCGGGAATGTATGAGAAGATAAAATATATATACAATTTATTCAGTTAGTAAAACTACACGGCAATGAAGAAACTCATTATAACGATGAAAAAAATACTGCTTGTTAATATGACGTATTTCATGGCAAATGGGCGGTAATCGTTCCATTAGTAGTAATAACACGAATTAGAACTACGCCAGGCTGTAATAGCATGTTTAGTGTTGAACGACACGGACGGTAGCAAAGAGGTAACAACATCTTATTATAAAACCACAGAAATAGAGCTCGTTGATTATAGGTTTGCTTAAATAGGGTTCCTCCCAACTTGTCATTACCTTTTAGTTTTGTTTTTATGCTCGGATGCTTAGAGATAATGTATTGCTTTAATAGCCTTAATTGATTTTCTTAATTAACGTTTCTTCTTTTTCTTCCAAAAAGATACAACAATTTGTGATCGTTTGGTTGCATAAGCTGGAACTTTCGTATTTTACGTTGCAAAAATTTCAAAACATTTGTTTCGTCTTGATTAAACGTACAGGGTGTTGGAAAAATTGTAAACCATTAATAAACAATAGAATAACGTTCTAAATAAGAAAATATACTCCGAGTTTGTAATGCGTAAGGTGCTCTCTGGGTGGAATGGCGGTATAACAGTAGGCGGTAGGAAGATCTCCAATTTGAGATGTGCGGATGACACCCTAATAATTGCGTCGAGTCTAGAAGAACTTGAAGCTATCATGATTAGACTAATCGAGATAAGTAGGCATTATGGTCTGCATATTAATAACAATAAGACAAAAATCATGATAGTAGACCGCGCCAACAATAACTCCCCCGAAATCCATACATTCATGGGGTTTGAGGTAGTGCATATAGCTTCATATACCTAGGCTCTCTCATCTCCAACTCTGAAGGAAGTACGCCAGAAATAAGGCGGCGACTGGCTATGGCAAGAATGGTGACCATTAAACTCGTAAATATATGGAGAGACACGACTGTTACTAGAACAACAAAGATGATGCTCCTGAAGACACTGATATTCCCGGTGGCCACATATGCAGCAGAAACGTGGACATTGAAGGCAGACGATAGAAGACGAGTCGAAGCCTTTGAGATGTGGGTATACCGGCGCATGCTGAGAATACCTTGGACGGCCCACCGCACAAATGTGTCCATTTTGAATGAACTAAAGGTCTAAACGCGACTGTCAACCAAGATCAGCCAGTCATTCTTGCGATATTTCGGACACATTGCGAGAAGACCAGAAGCAATGGAAAAATTGATGATCCAGGGTAAGATCGAAGGAAAGCGTCCGAGGGGAAGGTCTCCAACAAGATGGGTAGACCAGATCAAAGCCATAACTGGCCAAACTCTACATGTGGCGACTCACGCAGCGCATGACCGGGGAGCATGGAGCACCTCACTGAAGACGCTACCGTCATGATGCCACTATGTCCTTACGTAGGACGAAGGAATCTGATAGAGAGAGAGAGAATAACGTTAGGACAGCAGCGCCACTGGCCACGCCTACCGTAATTTTGTTTGCTTGATCGAGCGAAAAAATACAGAAACGGTATAAAAATAAAATTATACAAAAAATTATTATTAATTGCAAAATAATTTAAAATAAAAATTATAAGGTTACTTAAAAATTAAAAATATGTTATCTTAAAATATATAATTAAGCAAAAGCTTATTTGAAGAATTTTAAATTGACATTAATCCTACTTAACTTGATAAATCTACACTTTGACTGGATAAAACAGAAACTAAAAGTTTTACACGTTTTCAGTAACCAAAACCGGAATTAAAAAATATTAATAATAATTTTACATTCTTTTACACAAAAAAAGATAAAATAAACAATTGTTTCGTTCTGTTTCAGGTATTAACAAATATAGTAATCTTTTATTAAGCTGACGCATGTCACCCAAATATGTTGGAATTAGTGTCAAAATGAAAATTAAGGGTTGTAGATAAAAATGATTTGGTGGCTCTTAAAATCCTTCTTTTGTTAGACTACTGTGAAGCCTGCATTACTTGGTCCACAAAAAAAAATAAAACAATTCATGTAAATAATTGGTGTTGGTGTATTGTATCGATTTGGGATTGTATGCTGTCAATTAGAAAGGTGAAAATTGAAATTTGATAAGTCTTGGTATTATTTGGTATGCAGGTATGAGCTTATGAATAATTATAATATTTCGCAATTTCACAGTTGAAACTTATGGTAGGTTCGTATAATCGGATTTGTTTTAGCGTTGTGGTAAATTTATTAATTACAATTTATAAACAGTCTTTACAGTTGATTATAAAAAAATATAAGTTTAATAATGTACCTTGAAATACGGTGAAGTGTCAACTGGTTTGAAATTATTTTCAATCTACGATTGCTCTACCTACGTGAAGATGACTTGAAACTTTGTATAGGTATTATTTATTTACTTAAGCTTCTAATATTTTGATTTCCTTTCGTTTTAACTGACTCAACTTTTTAAGACAATATTTTCTTAGCTCTTAACATTTGATGTAGACATTACAAACTCTCAACAATTAAATACATTGTTCGCATTTTGAATAGGTATTTAGCAGTTTTACGGATGGAATGACTTTTCTACTTTCACAAAATAGACAATTTTAGATTTTTAAATCTTAGATAAACATTTACTTGCTTTATAAGTCCAACAAAGTTAATAAAAATAAATACGTCAAATTAAATGAACCGAATAAATATTATTACTGAAATTACACAATAATTTGCATAATAACTTTTCATATTTTAAGCATCATTATAAACAAATACAAAAATCTTGTGATTGCTTTGTGTTTCAAGCAACCCGCTTCAAAATAAACTCAGGCGTGTCCAACTACAAGATCAGGTAAAAAGCACGATCTGTAATAATAAACCGGACGGAACACCACATATAACGCAGCCACCTTTAACATAAACATTTTACACTCAACTTGTATAAAAAAAAATTACAGTAATTATACAATATGTACTATGTGTTACAATTTATAGATAAGTTTTAATCGGCTCCGAAGCTGGGATTTCGCCCCGCTTTCGCCGTGTGTTACTGAAGCAAATTGTATCAGAAATCAGAACTCAGATGAGGCGAATCGGTAGTGCGTCTACCAGTGAGAAACCAGAAAAAGTCACATAAATTTTACATTATTAATGCAACTTCGGGTTACGTAGTAACATGTTTGGCATCCCGCTCTAATTTCATAATGAAAAGAAAAAGAAATAATAAATATACTTTTACCAATAGCAAGTTTCCAGTTTGGCCGTGCTGTTTTGGTATAACTCATAACCACATAACATCATAAATTATTTTTCAATTCACAAAGAAATTTACAAACACATAAATTTTTATTATATGGCAGATTGGCCAACCTTATGGGAGGTTTAAAAACATCTGGTTTAATTCAATGAAATTATAAAGGATGGCGTTAAAAGTGCCGAGTACATCTGCCAAATTAAATTAAAACTACTTAAATTAACTTTAGCTAGCAACATCGATATTTTCTTCTTCGAATGGGCTACTTGAGTTCAGGCACAGGCGACTCACCTGTGTCGCATGTGTTATGCGTTGGGAGTGTTTACACGCATAGGGGATCTACTGCTTAACGCGATGTTAACGCATTAGCAGTCACACTAAACCGCTAACCCGTTACCCTCTCTTAGGTAATAACATTAAGCATCAAGAAAATTAAGTATCACTGTCTGGACGCCGAATACTTTTATTTAGTTATTCGTATAGCATGTAGAGATAATAAAGTTTACAACAAATAAAATCGCCACATTATCCAGCCAGGCTACAACATTAGATGGCAAAAGAGTGCAGCTCCTCCAAGCCACCAGCAAAGCATCTAGCAGGACAATCACTTGATTATGCAGGTCTCGGATATTGTGTAACAAATTTTTTGCCCATTAAATTCGTTCCCAATAATTATTTATTGGCACTTCTCGCTCCATCTAACGGTCTAACTGGGAAGAGGGACTGGAAAGGGAGATAAGAGGTTCCATCGGCGCAAAAGAGAGTCTTGGGTGAACTATTGAACAAGCAAGACGCTTCTTGTGTCAGTTTTTTAAGCAAGATAAGGCTGGGGTAAATTAGCAAGTGATAATGTCGATTTGTGTTGCTACTGTGGAGTAATCATGGGCAGTGGGGTTACGTAATTAGCGGATATGGAACGAAGATATTCTTATATCTTCGTTGTTTGTGTTGGAAAATGGTGAATTTTCCCCATATCGGACGTTTCTTGGTCGGATCTGCTGCCCATACTGCTTCTGAAGATTTTGGTATCCCGTCGGAGTGGTGACTAACAATTATGTTATTAAATTATTTCACAGTGGTTTATGTTGATCGACTTGGCCCATTTTGCTCCGTTCACCTGGAGTTCGATTTTGTTTGATTTCATCCTTGGCTGATTCATGTGTTTCCTTATGTTTTATTATTTAGGTTTTTCCTTGTGTCTTGCATTTTTGATTCGAACGTTTTTGGCCGAAATTATCGTTGAGTTGCAGGTTTGGTATTGCTGCATCGAGTTGATAGAGGCTATCTTATCGTACACACAGCAGGCGTGTATTCGAATGCTAAAGTTTGAATTTTGTGTTTGAAAACTAATTAAAATTTAATTGTATTATTATGTTTTATTTAATTAAATTTGAACTGAGCATTGTTTTCTTTAGGTGACATCGAACAGCGTTTGGTCAAATGCATTGGCATAAGAATTCCTACGCGTTCGACATGGGTTCAAATCTTGAATTTGAAATTCTATGTTGAACTTTTTTTTTGTGTTTATTTTTGGTTATATGTTTTTTTTAAGAAGGCAGCGATGTGCGACCAACGTACAGGGTGTTGCATTTCATCGGTGTCGCTTCCGCTTGATTTTATTGTTGGAAGTTCGATTGTGGTTCCACCGTTTGTGGGATTTTTTTTAATGACCACTCGAACGTTCCGTGGATTAATTTTGTGGAGTGGTTCTTGGTGGTAATGTCTTTGCCACTGTACTGGTTCTGGTCGGCTAACGCAATTTCCATCCGACATCGCTTATGTCATCGCCTTCCAGCAACGAACATCTAATTGCTGATTATTTTTTGTTGTGTTAGCAAAGCTGTTTCCTTGATTTTCTTCGGGGCGTTCATTTGACACGACCCACAGCCTTGCTGCCGCTATAACGAGCTGGCTTATACCTACCATCAGGGCCCCACGCAAATAAAAGTAGAATTTATTTTCTGCGTGGACATTATCTGTTCCGAGCTACTTTCTCATTAGAGAAAGTAAGAGCAGATTTTGTTTCAATTGTCGAATTCCATTTATGCAGCATGGAATTTCTGTATATGCATGATTCGTTTCTATACGGTTTTTTGCCCAACGTCTGCGATGATAGTAAAAACCTGGAGGCCAAATGCTGGGATCTAATATCGGAACCTTGTTGGTTATATTGTTAGATGTTTCTTCTCAGGCAAAACCCTATCGTTCTATACTTACTATTAAGTACTTGAAAATATCATCAGCGTAATTTTTAAGACTAAAATTTGCATTCCAAAACGCATTTCTAGAAACAAGCCCAAAAAATATCTAATTTTCTTATATTCTCTCAAATGAGCTGTTTCTCTTCTGATTTTATAGGAAGAGCAACATGATCAAGAACTGGAAGCCAAATTAGGGGTGTAGACTTTATTACTCCTGAAAGTAATTGCATTGTACAATTTAGCATAGAAGCAACATATCGAGTATGAGGAACTTAGTGCCCATACTGCACTATTACAGTACTTCCACAATGGAATACTAATACTAAGTGTCGTAACTTGGCAAGTGCAACAGGTGCGCTTGCCCAAAATCCAGGACGAAGATTTTTACCTTCTTTGGGTGCTTAACTCGACATAATTACAAACTTGACACTTAAAAATCGACTTGCGAATGTGGTGTAAAATTTTCAAAAAGTATCGTAATATTTTGCCGCGCATGCGGAGGCATCCGTGTTAAACATTTTACATTAATCTAACAATTCTTTCGGTATATTCTGTAGCAGCGTTTAGAAATTTGTTTGTAAAATTGAAATTTTTTTCACGTATCGCTTGTACTCGCCAAACCAAATAGAAAGTGTTCTGTAACAGGTTTTATCAAGAAAGACTAAGAAAAAGATGTACAATACAAGGATTCGACCGGTGGTCACCTATGCAGCGGAAGCAATATATTTAAGCAAGAGACAAGAAGAAGAGATGAGGGTGTTGAGAGAAGAATCATTCTAAAAATATTGGGCCCAGTACGATCAGGAAAGAAGATCGATGACGAACGAAATACTAAGCGCAATGGGTAATGAAGATATAGTCAAGATAATCAAATCAAGCAGAATGGGTTGTCTGGGTCACGTGATGAGGAAGAGTGAGGATGCAATGGTATGAAGAATTGCTGAATGGAGATCCACAGAGGACTGTGCAAGAGGAAGACCAAACTTGCTATGGTACGACCAAGTGACGGAAGATTTAAGAAAGATGGGAGTCAATGGCAGAAGGGAGAAGACAATAAACAGATAGCATTAGAGAGGAATTGTATTGGACACGAGAACAGATGAAAATTTATAGACCAACGTGAAATGTATATTCAATTGCAAATGCCTGAATTTTGCCTTAATTTTAACGTGTTAAACCTTAAAAATTCTCTAAAAATCGCCTGCAGTGTTCTTCTTCTGCGCAGAAAAAATAAGGGGTCCAAAAATGAAACCTTCGACAGGGCACTCTAAAGGCTAGTTACGGCACTGCTAATTCTAATAGGGTGTTACCAATTTTTATTATTTTTACCTATTATTATAACTAATATTAAGATTACGATGCTTCTAATGATAATGCAGCAATTTTTTAATTTTAATATTTTCCAATATTTTAAATTTAATTTTGGATTTAATTCTAAAGGTGTTTCTGCAAAATGCGGCATTGGCCGCCCCGCTGAATTTTAAGTTTGTATTCGTAGATATAAATTTTTGTATAATATTAACTTTTAATATCTTCTTAGCTTTTCCCCGATTTCTACCGTCCTCTGATTCGCTCCCGCCCTTATCCGATTCAATAATCATAAATTTTTAACTTGTCTTGGGTTTTCATCAAATTACAAATTTTAACACTAATTAAATTTTATTTGCTACCATTAATTAAACATCCCTTCTACTTTACTATTAAATTTATTAACACCTGAATTCCACCATAAGCTAAACCTAACAAGTCGCCTCGTACAGGGTTAAAGAACAAATCTCTATCAAATAAAATCTGTTCCGCGAGTACACAGAACACAAGGTACATTTCGCCCCGTCGCTCGGCCATCGCGAAGCTTCCATAAAATAAGTTTGTACCACACGCATCGCGAAGTTATTCGCAAAAACTTTTTGAGGGAGGCTGTAGAAACGGTAGCCATCGCGAATTTTTTATAAAATTGGTGTCAATCGATAGAAAATTCTTTGAGATCTAATGAGTTTCAATTTCCGTCCTTTGTACCCCAAAAGTAAAAAAGTTAGAGCGCTTCAAAAATTGTAAAATTGAGTGACATTTCACCGTCCCCCTCCCATCGCCAATTTTTTAATGAATTTTTTAATTCACGATGGGTGTGGTTCAAACGATTTTAATTGAAGCTCATTGGAGCTCAAAGGTTTTGACACTAATTGCATTAAACAATTCGCGATGGGGGGGGGGGGGGAGTAAAATGTCACTCAATTTCACAATCCTTTAAACGCTCTAACTTTTTTACCTGAAGATCTTTGGAGATCAAACGATTCTCGATGGATTGGTATTTTGTTTATTCAAAATATCACTTCTTAAAATAACATTTCTACAGCCCCTTTCAAAATTGTTCTAAAGAATTCAAATTGGAAATTGAAACTTATTGGAGCTCAAACGATTTTCGATCGATTAAAACCAAATTTTATTTAATTAATACATATTAAAATTTATTCTCGACTAAAAGAATTCGCGAATAACTCACACAATTATGTATTTTAATTGTTATCAAACACATTAAGATTCTGCGCGCTACTTGCTCGGAGCGATGTTGCAGCGAAATTTGCAATTTCACAATCTTTGGAACGCTCTAATATTTTTACCTTTGGAAAACAAAGGACGGAAGTTGAAGCTCATTGGAGCTCAAACAAGTTTCGATCGATTGATATTTATTTTATTAAAGAAATCACATCTTAAAAGAAGCCTTTCTACAGTCCCTCCTAAAATTGCTGTAAAGAATTGAAATTTTATTACAAACCTTTGGGGTACAAACGACGGAAATTGAAGTTCATTGGAGCTCAAACGATTCTCTATCGATTGACACCAATTTTATTTTAAAAAAATCGTGATCCGTTCTACCCTCCCCCCAAGTTTTCGATGCGTGTGGTACAAATGATTTTCATGGAAACTCATTCAAATGAAGCTCAAACGTTTGACACTAATGTTTTTAAAACATTCGCGTTGGGAGGGGGGCGAAATATACTAAATATCCAAAATTAATTATTTCCTTCGCATCCAAAAAAGGATCGACCCTGTCACAGATTTCACGAACGATAATTATTAAGGTTTAATCTATGATTAAACCACAGCAGTGGCTTGGTGTGATCGTTGGTTGAGTTCAAGCGCGGAAATTGTGGGTTCGAATTTCGGACTTGACTGAATTTCTTAGCGCGGCCCACCGGTGAACATCAACACTCTGTGGATAAATTAGTTCAAAGTAAAAGAGAAACAAGAGGATTGATCCACCTCAATAAATGGATCGTAAAAACTTTACAGAAAAAGCAGAGTAGTAATATTCCGAATGGAATGGAAAAGCTTGATAATCTATGATTAACTAACATAACTTAAGCTAATCTGTGATTAAATACGATGAATGCATTTTAAGTTTTAATAATATGGTTATAAGAAGTTCAATCATAATTTCAAATTGATCTGTTGATTCGTTCTACCCAGTGCGTTTTTTAGACCGCATAATCAATGCAATCACGTTTTAGTAATTATAATAAATGCGTAAAAAATTATGATCTCAGTCACGCTCTAATAGTTTGGTTACTTCTAGTAGACCACCTGGAAACCTAAATTTTGCACTGGTATGGATTTGGTATTCCTCATGGCAAAACTATAAATGTCACCTCGCAAGAAAGTTATAGGAGTTTTTCCGATTTCCATCCTGTATGATTATAGTACAGTAATAGTAGAAGTTGGAGGGGATACAAAGAAAAATTGAGACTGCTACCTAAAAACAATTGCATATTAAATTTTGCAAATTGAAAAGATATGAAGTAAAATCCAACCCGATGATTGAGGTCGGAGGCTATGTTTTGATAAGAAAAACCTTCGTTAATTAGTTCGGTAATTCTTGGCCATTGACCAAACCTGCACAATTGAACCCAGGCGATGGAGATAATCCAATTTAATCAGGGATCGCAAAACCAATTTGTTACTGACAAAATTATATTTGGTAGTAAATGCATGCTTTTGGTTTGTTACTATTTGAATCAAGTTGAAAATTTAGACAGTATAGTTTTTGTTTTAAATTATATTGTATCGATTTCGTATATCAACGAAAAACGAGAAGGAAGATAAATATTGATCGGTAAAACACTAAATTGTATACTAAAATAACACAATAGTCAATGCGGCATGAACGGATGAATCCGTTTAAATTCAAACTGTGGTGGTACAGAAAAACCGGATTTTATTAAAAACATTTTTGTCAAAATGTATGGTTAAACTATTGTATTATAATAATTTGTTCCGGGGGTTTGAAATATTTAAAAGGATGGTGTTCTAAAGCACAGTCAAGTTGTTTTTAGGCCAAATTTGGTAATTTCATTTGTACACCTGGCGGTGTTTGAATTTTACATTTTTGAGACACGCGTCAGTGTCTGATTATTTTAATTTTGGTGTCAAATAAAATTATCAACAATTAGCTTCAGTAGTGCGATTTTTATTGGAGCATATGCTTTATTTGGGAGTCAGTTACAATACGATTGAGCATAGCAGTGGCAATTTACTTTCAAAGCAGGATTGTCCCAACATTTAAATTGCAATTATTTTAGTTTTTATAGATCTTTACAAAATTATTATTTATATAAAAAAACACGACAATGTAGGGTGAGGCAATATAATCGTTAGTGATGGGGAGAGTTAATAAGGTAGGCTTAGTATTAGAACTTTTTGAGCTAATGAGGCTGTTTCTTGCCTATTCGGGTTAAGAGAACGGGAATTAGGTATATAATGCCTTGTTTCTGTATTTCTAGATACACATTGACAACTTTTGAAATACAAGGTTGAAATATTTGTAAAGAATTTTATGGGATTATAACAACTACACCTTACCCTAAACTTTACCCTAGGGACTATGTCTCCCCCCAGTTTAGAGGATCTATTTTGATAGGTAAGGACTATTTTCATAAAAGTGTAAATCTTTTGAAAATTTTAAATGTAATTTAATAAAAGATTTTAAACCCCGGATTTAGCGAAAATATTGGAAAACCCACACAAAAAAATACATTTCTGTAAATATTCTTGAATATTTTGGTTCTTCTTCTTCTTCAAGTGCCTTCTCCTACGGGAGGTTGGCAACCATCATAGCTACTTGTACTTTTGACACTGCAACGCGGAACAGCGATCTTGTGCTTTTACCGCACCACTGTCTAAGATTCTTAAGCCACGAAGTTCTGCGATGACCAGGTCCTCTTCTTCCATTGATCTTGCCCTGAATTATAAGCTGGAGCAGTTCTTACCTCTCGCCTCGCATCACATGACCAAGATATTCCAGTTTACGTTTCTTCCTTTTATTCGTTATTTCCAACGAAGTACCCATTCTCTGAAGCACCTCAACGTTAGTGACGTGATCCACCCATGAGATACGCAGCATTCTCCGATACATCCACATCTCAAACGCGTCCACCCTCCTACACGAGTCTTCCGTAAGGGTCCAAGCCTCAGCACCATACAGCAAGACAGGAAAGATGTAGCATTTCAAAATTCGCTTTCTTAGATCTATATTTCAGTCCATATTCCTTACTGACACCATTAATCATGTTGACCAAGATTTGTAGGTCTTCTGCACTCTCTGGCAGTACGACGGTATCGTCCGCGTATCTCAAGTTATTTATAATTCTCCCATTTATACATATTCCATCGTCTCGACCATAAACAGCCTCGTTGAATATTCTTTCCGAGTAGAGGTTAAAAAGCAAGGGCGACAACACACAACCTTGGCGAACCCCTCGTAGAACTTCGATTTCTTCCGTGGTGTTGTTCTCCACCAGCACTTTTGCTCATTGGTTCCAGTATAAGTTCGCAATAATTCTAATGTCACGAGTGTCCAACCCTATCTCTTGCATAATCCCAACGAGTTTCTCGTGCTGTACCCTACCGAACGCTTTCTCGTAATAGATAAAACACAAATGTACATCACTGTTTACGTCTCGACATCGCTGAACCAACACATTCATGGAAAAGAGTGGCTCTCTGGTTCCGAAGCCACTTCTGAAGCCAAACTGCGTGCCGCCCACCATCCCCTCACATCGACGGTATACCCTTCCGTGAACAATTTTCAAGAACACCTTCAACGTGTGACCCATGAGACTTATGGTACGTTAGTCCTTGCATGTTTTGGCATTAGCTACTTTAGGAAGCACGACGAAAGTTGACTTTAACCAGTCTTCAGGTATGTTACCTGTACGATATATGATGTTAAATAATTTGACCAGAATATCTATGCTATTATCATCTATCATTATCACCACGGAGTGGGGGGTGCCGGAAGCGAGGTGGCCGAAAGTTGGCAGGCCAGGTGGGAGGAGGCAACTTGCGGCTTGTGGACCCGCAGACTCATCCCCAACATCAAGACATGGGTCGAGAGGCGGCATGGACAGGTGAGCTACCACCTCACACAAATGCTGTCAGGGCACGGCTGCTTTGCGTACTACCTGCATCGATTCGGCATATTGGGAAGCCCCAGGTGTAGGTTCTGCGACCAAATCGATACCGCGGAACACTCCCTCTTCCAGTGCTGGAGATGGGAGCGCGAGAGAACAATGGTCTCGCTTGCACTGGGGTACACAATGACTCCCGAAGACCTGGTCGTAGCAATGCTCGTAGACGAGGCCCAGTGGCAGCGGATAAACACCCTCATCACAAACATCCTGAGGTGTAAGGAGGCAGCAGGAAGAGCCGAACAACGGGCCGCCGCTGCCGCTGCCCATACGGGGGAGGATACCGACACTGAAGATCAGTGATCCGAGGCCAAACACGGTCGGGTAGAAGAGTGGCATGCGAAAGAGCACACGTAACATCGAATTCCATCGCAATTCCCCCTACCCGACCGTCAAACCAGGAGGCCAACCAACAAGGAGGAAAACTCGAACAGGTAGAAGAGAGGCATGCGAAAGAGCACACGTTTAATCGAATTCCATCGCAATGCCCCCTACCTGACTGAGCAACCAGGAAGCCATACATGAGAGGAACTTGGAGGCCCAAACGAAAGAGGCGGGTCTGCACACGATACTGCAGACCCAACGCATCTGCCCGAACATCCAGGGCGGGAGATGTCGAAGATCCCGACATCTCGGACCGAGCATCCCGGACGAAATTCCTGACGGCGAAACCCGGGTGCTTGGTAGGGGGGGGGTTTTAGTCAGTGAAGTCTGACACTATCCACTTCGATTAAGTGGGTGTCTCGCACGAGATTTCTCCTCCCTGCGTAGAGCTAAAAAAAATTATCATCTAGCAATTTTAACAATTCAATCGGTATTTCATCTGGTCCTGGTGCCTTATTATCTTTTGTGTTTCTAATGGCATATTGCACTTCGCTTCTACTGATGTCTGGCCCAGTCTCTGTCGCATATTCTATGTCATGATCTTTCATTCTTTCGTCTTTAAATAGCTACTCTATATACATACCCCTTCCATATGGTCAGCTTCTCCTCCATGTTCATTGCAACATTCCCATCTTCGTCCACCAACATACCACTACCTCTATTTCTGAAGCTTCCAGTAGCTTCTTTAATCTTTTTGTGCATGTTAAAAGTGTCATATTTTGACTGAAGCTCTTCTATCTCACTGCACCTTTCCGACATCCATTCCTCTTTTGCCCTTTTTATGTTTTTCTTTATTTCCCGATCTATCTCTTTATATTTCTGAATGTCTTTTATCTTATATTGTCTCCTCTGATCCATCAATCCCACGATCTCGTCGTTCATCCAGTTCTTCTTTTTTCTTCGAACTTCCCCCTTCAAGTTCTTTTTGCAACTTTCATTTATTATTATCAGCTTCATTTCTCCCCACGCATTATTGACATTGTTGATATTGTTGGCACTTTCCGATCGTCCTCCCATTAATTTCCCCATCCTGTTGATCTCTTCTCGAACGACTTCTGCAGTTTCTGGTTGTTGTAGTTTTTTAATATCTATTCTATCTATACGTCGATTTGAGTGAACTTTTTTTAAATTGATTGTTGAATTTCCCTATTACGGGATTGTGGTTTGAATTTACATCTGCACCTGGATATGCCTTAACAGATTTTATACTATTTTTAAATCGTCTATTAATCATTATGAAATCTATTTGATTTCTTATCGAGTTTTGTGCGTCGTCTGCCGGGGCCTTCCACGTATACAGTCTGCGTGGCAGCAATTTAAAAAATGTATTTGATATAATAAAATCTTCTTCTTCACAAAATTGAATTAGACGATCTCCTCTGTCGTTTCTTCTTCCCAGTCCATATTCTCCCACACAATTGTTTTGTTTTCCTTTTTTTTTTGCATTGAAGTCCCCCATTATGACGCATACTTCTCGTGATTTTATTAGTTTTAAAACTGCTTTCATCTGTTCGTAAAACTCTTCCAGGGTTCGTTCATCTTTGTGAGCAGTAGGGGCATATACCTGTATAATGTTCATGTCTACAGGTGCAGCTTGTAATTATAGCAATATTATTCTATCCGAGTATGGTTTTTTCACTGATTTTTTCATCTCCTTGGATACTATCTCTGCCACTCCGCTTCGGTGGTTGAGGTCGTTATTTCCAGAGTAGTAAACTACTCCTTCAATGGTATTATATTTCCCACTACCTGGCCATCGCATCTCGCTTATGTCCAGTATATCAATATGCAGTCTCTGCATTTCTTTCATGGTGTTCTGCAGTTTTCCTGCTTGAAACATACTACGTACGTTCCACGTTGCAATCCTCTTGGCTGAACGGGATATTCTTCGCACCCCTGTCCCATTGAAGGGGCGCCCGTACTCGGGGCCATTGTTTAATTTTCCAGTCATGCTGATTTTTTCCGGAAAAAATAGTGTAGTGGTTTTCTACACAGCTTCTACACCGCTGTACAAACGCCGTTTTTATGGTTACCATTGCGCCGTTTGCTGTCCGAACCATAACTATTTTAGACATCGTCATCTGCCTGTGGTCGGTATTGAAAAGTCAGCTGCCACTTTCCAACCTTTGAATTTGGGGATGGTCCCCTAGATGATTTACTTCTCCAGTTAACGGTATTCATCTTACCGGTCTGTTGGTCCGCGGGAGGTATTTCATTTCCCTCCTACCACCCATATCTGGGAGGCATTCCCTTATCCGCCACCTGGGGACGCGTCCGATGGGGGTTACAGACTCCCCGCACGGATATTTTGGTTCATGATTACAAAATATTAAATTCTGAAAAATAAAGTAGACTAAATTCTCTACAGAGAACATCTCAAACACTTTTTTTGTTAATCGATTGGTTGCAAAGTTATAGGTAATCATAAGAGTCCCCCATTATTATTTGCCATTCTTTATTTTGAATTTAATTATTTGATATTATGTGTCCCAAAATGTTTTTATGTCCGCTCTCTCCAAAGCTGGTAGTCTACGGCTGCAATAATTAGCTCGGCCTCCGACCTCGCACTTAGGCATTTACCCAAAATTTCTTGAATTCGTTTCTTTCTTTCTTGAGCTAAACGACATCGTTAGCGCAAAGATTATTTTAAGTGGTTATAAATTAATGAACCAATCAACGGTGTCAACTTTCCAGGTGCTCTAGAACATTTTCATTTGCCTATGGATTTTGTATTAAGTAGTAGTATTTCGAATACTCGACGAAAGATTATTATCAGAGGTTCTGTAGAGGCGATAGATTGGATGTACTGTAAAAGAAATTAATAATAGTCCAAAAAGTGTCTACCTGCAAACCATAGTTTTAGAGACCGAGCCCCCCCCCCTCCAAGTTACACACAAATTATAAAAGAAAAATGTATAACCTTATGTCTCGTATTAGATCCATGAAATTTTAATAAAATAAAGCTTTTTTAATGGTGCATAACGTTGTAGTGGTCCTAGAATTCGTTCACGATAAATAGAAGTTCCACGCTACTTAAACTAATCGCCTCGGCAGCACAGTTGTTTGAGCGCACGTATTCACAGCTAATACGTCTGGGTTCGAATCCAAGTTGAACAAA